>OY282584.1:13295059-13920865 GCA_958298965.1 Chrysolina haemoptera
TTTTGACAGTGCAGCATTTATTTTATGTTTTTTCAACATCGTAAACTTACAAACAAAGTAGTACTGTCTACACAAACTCTTTGCCGAAAGTTACATCCACATTCAAAAAATCATCAATCAATAAAATCAAAGCGAAGTGCTGCAGAAGAGTGAAAGTCCACCAGACTTCATTTACAGTTCTCCCCTTCGATGGATGCTGACTTGCCGACAACCCCACATAAATTTTGCTATAAGACAATCCAATAATTTTGTAGTCACAAACTTCTTATGGACAGCATTGTAGTAACATAATAAAAAACTATGCGTTTATATATTTATTAATTTTATTGTATCAAAGGAACCAAAATCGTTATTACAAGAGAATTATTTTACAATATTGTATGAAATAAAAATATTGAGATTAAAAGTAACAAGTGTTGTAAAAGGCACATTACGAACGAATGGAAAAATTCCATGAGTGCGTAATTGCTTTACGACACGCATTACGTACTATACTTTACCTACGGCCATATACAGTGAGCCGTTTCCGAGATCCAAAAATTCATATTATTATTAGTGAAATGACCTTTTTCAGAAAAGACGCCTATATAGATGAACTCAAGTAGCAATACCTCATCTGAATAATAAAATTGATCCAAAAAGTTGAAGCTGTTTTCGAGATCCAAAAATTCACATTATTATTATTATTATTTGTAAAATCGCCTTCTTCTGAAAAAGACGCCTATATGGATGAACTTAAGTAGCAATACTTTATCTAAATACAAAATTTGATCCAAATAGTTAAACCTGTTTTCGAGATCCAAAAATTATCATTATTATTATTGTCAGTAAAATCGGGTTTTTCCAAGAAAGACGCCTATATACATAAACGCAAAACCCCTATCTACATACAAAATTTCTCCCAAATTGATTGAGCCGTTTTCGAAATATCAAACTGTGCGTTTTGTTTACGAAAACTGTGCGATTTGTTTACCGTGCATAAGGAGCTATTCACTGAGACTGTGAGTCGTGTGTTTTTGCCTATTTTCTGCAGTGGCCGTAGGTAATAGTGTATTACCTATCAAGTGTTGTAAAAAGCATATTACGCACGAATGGAAAAATTGCGGTGAGTGCGGTAATTAAATTACATGAGAGCGTAATTCCTTTACAACACGCAATACGTACTATACTTTTTCTACGACTCTTATATACTGGGCGTTTGTTTAAGCCTTAAGTAATAAAAAAAACGAAGGTAATTAACGTAGTTTATGGTTTAATTTCCAACAACAACAATAAACTGAATTTAAGAAAAGACAAATTTATACTATATAGTATACAAATGATGAATTTGAAAAATCAAATATGTATATAACTAAATAATTAGGAATTATTAATTGTTATTATCAGTGGTATTAAGTTAATTGTAAAATTTGAAAACCATTAATTTTTTTGATAACGAAACCTATCCGTTCTGTATAAAGAAAATATCGAGAATTAATAAAAAGAAGACAAAATCAGAATATTATCTACAGCAGAAGCAGACTGAAGAACAATTTCCGGTGGCGTTGCGCTAATTTCATTATCGGAGTTGCTCAAACTTTTATACATACAAAGAATACTAATAAATTTAAGATCAGTTTATAATTTATAAAATATCGATTTGAACTTCAAATCTCGAAAAATGACAGTGTCACTGTCAAATATTCTAAACGCAAAACAGATAAATGTCACGATTAGAGTGGTTTAAGTACGTTTTTATTCTGTACGCACAGTGTAAGAATGTATTTACTCATAGAGTAAACTGTTCGTAAAACAATGTTTACTAGCATAGGAGTAGAAAAACAAAATTATTCGATGGAGTCATGACCATCTTAGATGAAGTTGTTTTTTTTTTAATATCTGTGATTTCAAAAGATCCAATCATAACAAATTGAACATCAATGAAATCAGAATGAGAAGAAAAGATGATGATGTTTGTCAGACGACGAAACGTCGGATAGCAAATCTGAACATGACAACG
The DNA here is from genome assembly GCA_958298965.1 of Chrysolina haemoptera. Classification (NCBI taxonomy): domain Eukaryota; kingdom Metazoa; phylum Arthropoda; class Insecta; order Coleoptera; family Chrysomelidae; genus Chrysolina; species Chrysolina haemoptera. The sequence goes on from OY282584.1 coordinate 13,297,059, forward strand.
TGTAGCTGAAAAAAGTATCAATGGAAATGTGTCTAAATAACGCTATCGAAAAAAAATTAAAACAAAAAATCCGATTTTCAGTTTTTTTCAAGTTTCAAAACAGTATTTTGTTAAGTACCAAAATACGCAACTTTGCCCTAATATAATCTACGACGTATCTCCTGTAGTTTAGGAGATCCCAATGGTGGGGTTCGAATTTGAATTACCCTGTGTAATAATAATAATACTCCCTCGTAGAATGTACCCAAAGGCATAGTGCGGTAGAGGACGGCTATTTTATTATTTGCTGTGGCGCTCTGGTGCAACTTACTGATTTTCATCTGTAGGAAATCCTGGAAAACCTACAGCTCCACCCAGGGTGGTCGGTGTGCACTACAAGCTAGCACTAGACATTAGACTAAGCTTCAGCAGACATGTGTTACTCCGTCTGTTGAAACTTTTATCTAGGTAATCCTGGAATAAAGATATGATGTCCTGTTTTTAAATATTTACATGGTCCTCTGGACACCTGACTTTATAGTCGAAAGCGCTTTGCTATTATTTTATAAATAAATTTCTGCACGAAATACAAACTTTTTCTTCATCCAACTAGGCAGGATTGGCATCTATTCTAGACTACTCACAATACACTTGCTTTTCAACAAGGCATGTGGTCTATACCGGCACCCGCGAAGTTGCGTACTGGTAATGAAGAAGCTCCTGAACAATCATTGATGTGAAGAAGTAACAGTGTTGATGCTAGAATGGATTCCTCACCAGCATTCATTGGTAGAGTGTCCTATGACACTACATCAACCAACATGTGGAGAAATCGGTCTGAGAGAAAGCTAGATACCATATGAGACAAAACCATATTATCGATCATTGATAATTCAAGAGATTTTTAAATATTCCATGAGCTTGATGTTGATGGTGGCGTTTTTCACGACAACTGATAGGAATGCGATAGGTCTGTGGTTACTAGGTTGGTTTATTTTTCCCTTTTTTGGGACTGGTTGTTCTTTTGCAGTTTTCCAGTTGGACGGAACTGCCGTCAAATTATATGAGGACAGTTTTTGAAAATGATCGGTGGAATTCTGTCATATCCAACAGCTTTGTTTGTGTTGAGTCTCAGTAAAATGCACCTGATGGTTCGTTGGCGGAAGATAATGTCAGGCATATGGTTAATTTCCCAATAAATCCCAAAAATGTTGACTTTTTCCTGATTGTTCGTTGCTAGTGTTCCATCTACCCACGGCTTTGGCAAATGACTAAGAGAAACAGGACCCGTTACGACATAAAACGAGCTTTGATCGTTTCTTAGCATTGTAAGTCTTTTTCGAGGATTCGATTTCTTATTTTAATCCAGTACGATTGGGTTTTGAGACAAGAATCGATTGTAGCACCACCAAACTTGGTATGCTAGTAGTTGAAACCACGAATATATTTTCTCGTGTCGTCGCACATTGATGCTGTTCTACGTGTACCGTTTAAAAATTCTTTCAGGTAAAACTTTTCACTGTTACATCCTTTATATGATCATACTTAATATCAACTCAAATAGAACATTTTTTCAAGTACCTATCAGCCAACTAAAAAAAAATCGTCTCCCTTTTAAAATTCTCACAACCGTCTATGTCGGAAGGTGTTGTGCTCGTCCGCTATCAACAATCTATAACAACCCGTAATGAAAAGCCGCTGAGAAGAATTGATTATGATTAATGAAAGAGTCGTTCGAAAATGCCATCTTCGCGAGATGCAACAGTTAGGCGCGAGAAGACGATAAGAGTCACGTAGCCATATGGTTCAGTGAAAGAGCAGTGGAGATGTGAAGGTGCGTACACATAACAAAACGTATCGTAACGTCGCTTAACAAGCGTCACAAGTTTGGACGGCACTGCGTACCAACGTAACACCGTAACATAGTAACATCGACGAAAGAATTGATTCGCACTGATATTGCATCAATTGACCATATTCACCGTCGCCATATTGTCATGCGACAATACCAACTATCCATTGTTACCAACGGTTGAAAATATAATGTATCTGTAACAAAACCGCGAAAATCAAAAATGTTTCATTTGGTGCATATTTCATGCTCGTATTTTGTGAATTTCAGAAAAAATTGACTGAAGAGAAAATCTAGGATAAATGGGTGGATATCACTGTCGGTATCAGATTTCACCTGACTTTTAATAATGACAATATTGGCACTAAAATTAGTAAAACATGTAGTAACAAAAAAGGTGCAATTTTTGACACTGCCTTTTGTGGACTTCTCTTTGTTTCTCCAAATATCATTATCTTTTGATGTTTTCGGAAATTCCGAAATGTTTTTGTCCACGGACCCTTACTTTTCATTTAAAAATGAAATTAACTTGATACTAAACCCACTCCCACTCTACTAAATATTTTTTGAGAAATGCACTTCCTAAATAAATATCACTTTAAATTTTCACTGACGTATGGAATTAGTAAATTTGGTTATTCTTAGTTGAGAATCCTGGGTAAGTTGGTATTGCCGCACGAATATGGCGACGGTGAATATGGTCAATTGTTCACGCGACGACGTGTTGATACGCTATATTGATGACACACCGTAACTTCGATGCGTATTGAAGTTTGGTCATATATCTGTACGCACCTTAAGAGACTCCACCGACAAGTGGAATCCACTCTGATACGAGGTGTTACAGAAACGGGTGCTGGTTTTGAAGTCGGACATGGCTTTATTGTTAATGAGTAAACGGAATCCGTTAAAATCTAACCAGTATCAGTTTTTGAGTCATGCCAAGATTCCTCACACTAGAAAGAATTTCTCTTGACAGATTTTGAACCTATGTAGTCGATATTTGATAAAAATCTGTATTAACACTCAAAATAACAATTCGGTGTAGACTTTCACAATTTTTGGAATACAGAACCCAGACAATTCTTTCGTTTTCTTTATAAACAGAGTTATTTTTTTTTTCAGGTCTCGGATATAACTATAAACTATATTAAAATACATAGGCAGGTCCATTTACTTCACATTTGCCACTTTGTTACTTCAGTCTTCAGGCAGACTTGAGCTCCACTCCTCAATTGATAAATAACGTAATTAATAATAATTTGAAAGCTTGCTGAATCATTTTTTTCATTTATGTTTCCTTCGTACAAATAAATTATGATATTTGCTAATGTTCTGTAATTTAACAGCTGCAATACTGATAATTATTTTTTTGTGCTAAATAGAATTGTAATCGTTCACCGTCACAGCATGATTATCAGGTTTGACAATATTTGAATAAATCATTGAAACAATCGTATTTAACTATTGGCACAATTTCAATTTCAACCTCTCGTGAGACCGCTTGAAAAAAAAATTTTATGCAACCCAGCATCACTTTGGAATATCATAAATTACTGCACCGAAATAACCCCACAAATAATTTATAACGTCAGACAACAACACTATTTTTTCAATTATAGAAAATGATCACTCAATAAATGAATCGAATTTTAGAATGCAACTTCATGGAAACTAAGAAACAGTTGATAATAGCATTGTTCGGAACTTGTTGTGGTGTCCTCAAATATAATTGTGCAATACTTTGAAATTCGGAAGTTGTATTTTCCCACTATATTACACTTAGGTGTAGAAATTTTCTAGAAAATTATCCGTCATGGAAATGTTCAGACTCCATATATCAAGAGATCCTCATTCAGGCTAGATTGATCTTGTTGTTGACTACCCGTATGTGTTTTAGACATCTTGCAACTCATTTTTCTGATTGCATACTATGCAATAATATAGGTATCAGAGTTTGTTTTTTTCCATAACATTTTTTCTGACCTTCGACTTTTTGATATAAAGAAATTTCTAGATTCAATCCCTCTTTTCATCGTGTATCTTCAGCGCAAGCTGGTCAGCATCAAAGATTTCTATGCGATGATTCGGCTGAACGGATGCCGGCAAAATCCATGAGCTATGATACTTATACACGAGATGGCGTTCGATATAAGACTTATCATTCTATTTATTGACATAATAATACGGAGTTACAAAATTGGAGGAAAATGTTGCTTCTGCGTGCCTAACAAAACTGGGACTTTGTTACACCTTCTATGATCTTCACATAGCCGCAACGAAACCTGTGCTTAGATCTGAAAATAGATAATATTTGATCTTGATAAAATTGAAATCATTGTAACATAAAAACATATTTCAGTGCCAATAAACGAAGAGGTATTCATTAATATAATGTACCATACTTTTAATGTTCGTTGATATGATGAACAATTTCAAATTGTTTCAGTGTACCTCTTTCCTGACCTCAATGAACTTTTCCATAGCAGCAACGAAACCTGTAATGTAAAAAACAATCATCTTTGATCTCAATAAACTTGAATTCATTGTATCAATAAATACCTACGAACATCAGTGAATATTCATTCATTTCGTCGATGAAAAATTCATTCTGCCAATGAACGAAAAGGTAATAAACGGCATTTATTGATATAACGTACCACATTTTTTGCAGTGTACTTTCAGCTGTATTCTCGACAAGCATTTCTTATGAATCAGAAATAAACTGTTAATATAATTCGTATAAATGTTGATAATGATAAAACTTAATTACAGATCAGAAATCCTGAAATATATCAGAAAAACCTTCCACATATTAATTGCTTGTATAAATCCGTGGATAGTCCTACCATAAATTTTTTTTGTTATAGAAATTGAGAGTACACTTGTTTGGGAAACTTACTACCAATTTAATATTACTCTCTATTAATTATTTGATAAACATGACGACTATATTATATGAAAAAATATATAGGGTGTTTATGCGGAAAGATAACATACATATGAGCCTCATCATCTCTCTTCTGTTAGTTGCATTAAATCTACACCGAAGAGATTTGGCCAAATTTTTCATGGTGTTAATTAATAATACCAAATAAATCTCGAACCGTCGAAATAGGTCGTAGAATACAATCGTCGCCACTAGAAACGTCAATCAAAGCATCGTATTTTTCTCTTCTTTCCTCATTATTACAACATCAACGTAATACGTAATACAAATCATATACCTGTTTCCGATGATGACTTGATAACATTCGGAATGACGCTATGTTTCTACAGGAATTAGCATCATTATCGAAGGCGGCTTTGATGCCAAAATATCCGATTAATATGACATTGTTTCAGTTTGCTGGCCGATTAGGAAGTTTGATTACGTTAAGTGTAACAGTAAACTACTATTGTGTTTTTCGTAAAATATCTGGCAGCGAACGAGGTGTTCAAATATCTTGATATCGGCTGATAATTCGAAAATCAAATAATTTGGACAGTGATCTTCAAATTTGGTGAATTATTTGAAACAATAACACACAATAGATCGATCGTGCGTTATTGCCCAGTATTGACTCAAATCACCGATGACACATCAAAATAGCAGCTGAGCTGAATATTCCTGCGGAACAAATGCAACGCGTCATTTTTGCCACCACCAGAAATAAATCTTATTTGAAAAATTGTAGAAAGCAGGTACGATGCATGTTTACTCTAATATACTTTGAAAACAGGTTTGTGGGAACGGTCCCACACAATACCTCTCTCAGATATAGTCATGGAGAATAATGAAGTATATCTGAATGACCAGAAGACATCCTCTTCTTCTACTCCTTCTTCTTCTGATATGGACTGGCGAGTTTCAAAGCCTATTTGGACCCTTCGTCAGAATCAGAATATCCTTTATTGTCCGAAGAAAAAGCTATTCTTGCAGACAAAAATGCAAAAAGCAACAGAGCAAATATGAAACAAGCATATCATACAGATAATACAATTCTGAAACAAAATCTGTCATAAAAGGGACCATCAAAGTGGGATTCAATTGTATACAAAGAATACTGAAACATATCACTAAAATATTCCCCAATTCGTAATAAACTTTTCCTACGAGCGTGCGGAAAAGTAACTTTTCCGCACGATTTTTCGTTTTGAAAGTTGTACTTTTCCGCACGATTTTTACTTTTCCGTACGATTTTTACTCTTCCGCATGATTTTTGTATTGTTGAAAATGAAGATATTTAGGACTAACTAAATGATGTATGTAACTATTCTGTCTTATTAGTCATTTTGTAGCATTATTATAAAAACTTGTTTATTAAAAACCTTGTTTTTTCGTAAATAAGATGGACAAAAACACTCGTAGGAAAAATATTGTACCTAACTCTTGTATCTAACGGCTTGCCCGAACTCCGCTCCGCGTCGTTCGTGCAACTGCCGTCTCGGGCGGAAAAGTACTACTTTCCGCACTAGTTAGGTAAATAACTATTTCCTACGAGCGTGCGGAAAAGTAACTTTTCCGCACGATTTTTCGTTTTGAAAGTTGTACTTTGCCGTACGATTTAAAATCGTGCAGAAAAGTTACTTTCTCGCACGATTTTTACTTTTCCGTACGATTTTTACTTTTCCGCACGATTATTGTATTGTTGAAAATGAGGATATTTAGGACTAACTAAATGATCTATGTAACTATTCTGTCTTATTAGTCATTTTGTAGCATTATTATAAAAACTTGTTTATTAAAAACCTTGTTTTTTCATAAATAATATCGATAAAAACACTCGTAGGAAAAATATTGTACCTAACTCTTACGGAAAATGTTTTTCCGCCCTTAACGTCTTGCCCGAACTCCGCTCCGCGTCGTTCGTGCAACTGCCGTCGCGTGCGGAAAAGTACTACTTTCCGCACTTGTTAGGTAAATAACTATTTTCGGCATATAACTGTTTGATACTCTTTTCGAGTGTATGCTTTGTAATTTCCCGTATATGACTAGGTAGGTAGTTATACATCTGCGATCCATTATATATTATATAGACCAAGTTTTTGATTAAGTTAGTTGATGGCAAAGATAATTTCACATCATTACATTATGATCTGATACATTTTGAAATTGTACTGTATTTTTCTGAACTAGACTGACTGATTCGATAATGAAAACTAAAGTGAGAATGAAAATTATGTGACGCAGAAACAAAGGCCGAAAGTATTCCTCAAATATTGCTTTACACAGATATCTAACGATTCTTTTCTGTGGAGTGAAAGTTATTTCAAATAGTGTTTTACTGCAGACTCTTTCCCTGTTAACTTGTGTTTTGGGGTTACCTTCGGATGTCATCTCAGAACCACACTCTGGTCGGCGCCTTCGGGAAGGTAACTGGGGAGGTCCCCAGGAAAGTAGTTGAAGGTGACCCTTGGTAGATTCCCCAGTTTACTTGTGTTTCGGGGTATCTTTAGTTCCTCTGGTTTCCTTTTCGGGGGTCTCCACCCCAGCACCTAGGTTTGCCCTTGGCACCCTAGGCACCATTGGGAGTTCCTCTTTTCAACGCCCTCGGAACGATTGGCTTGGGTCTCCTCGAATGACCGCATTTTTGTTCAATTCCATTATCCTAAATCGAGAATTACCATGTGTATAAAAAGTTAGGGGTAAAGCGTACTCCAATCGACATGACAGAAATATAGTTCATGAAAAGTTGTTGAAATTGTATGAAACTGTGGATGCAGAAGAAACGATCGGGTGAAGGCTCCAAAAATGTATATGAGCCCACTTCGTGGTGTTTCTGCTGCTTTCTGGACATTGGTTGTGGTGATAGTAGTACCAGTAATGCAGCAATTTTCGCATTCCTATTATGGTCACTGAACATTTTCATTACTATCTCAACGCGTTGATGAATGAAAACTGATGAACAACTTGTACGTGTATGTTGAAATTCTGAGGTAGCCGGCAGTTCCAAGACTGTCAGTTCAAGGTTTGACGATCTCATCGTTCACACGAACTGTATCATCAATTCAAATCGTACAGTCCTACCATGGCCAAAGAGGTATCATACTTCAAAAAGTTGTAGTATTCAATAGTGTGCATACAATTTAAAAAGCAGAGGGACATACTAATAAATAAATAAAATTCACTAAAATTTTTTTGAAATGTAGATTTCTTTAGCAGCGTTGTGCGATATTCGGTATAGGCAAAACCTATAGTTAGAGTGCCCATCGGCAAAAATTTTACTGATAGATACTCTCTCCGAAATGTCTGTATGGTTTTATTGGATCTAGTCTGACACTGTTTCCCTCTGTGGCTATTTTTGTTTCGGGGGCGTTTTCCAAAAAAAAAATCTGATTATTTTTATGTTTTCCCTTGTGTCCTTGTGTCATTATAAGAAAAAAAGTTCTTATGAACATATTTCTGGAGTTGTTTCATTTCTGAGATATAGGGCTGATCATCGTTTGTATACACTGCATGTTGGATTTGATTATACTTTAGTTTCGTACCGTAGTTATGAAATACGAGGGGAACACAAAAAATAATCTGATTTTTTTTTTGGAAAAACGCCCACGAAACAAAGTCACAGAGGAAAACGGTGTCAGACTAAGTCCATTAAAGCCATAAAAAAGTTTGGAGAGAGTATCTAAGTAAATTTTTTGCCGATGGGCACTCTAACTCTATAACAGGTCCCCGACATGTGACATGCCAATGTGACGTGTTGCGCCAGACTGCGCCAGACGGTCATGTGCGTGTTGGAATTTTTTTAGGTGGGAAAAATTTCTTTAATTCGCCTCACCGACATGCTGTAGTAGCACTAAGTGAAGTTGAATTGACCATATGAAAAGTTTAATTTGTGTATACTCTACATTCTTCAAATTGTGTTTAAGATAATAATTATTCAAACTGTTTGATTCTGCAATAACTGTGCAGTACAAGAGTGAGTACCTAATTATTATACTAATATAAAATAAAATAAAAAAATTAATAAACAAAAGATATGAATAATATTGATTACTTTCATTGTGGACTTCCATTATCTGGAGTGTTTTTAGCACCATATAGCATATTAGCAGTATAAATAATATAATTTGACGCTAAGGTAAAACACGATTAAATTTCCAAAGATTTATTATCTCCGCGACATGTTTCTTTACACAGTCCCTTTCTCAGGTTCGAGAATTTTTGCCGGAGAGTATCAAATAAATGAAATAGTAAAATCGACAATGTCGAAGTACCCTTCTCTCCAAATATTTCCACCATGTGGGAAAAATTAGGCAAACATCTGTCAGAAAACAACTACTTCCCTGGCTAATACCACGTAATATACTATGGATTTCCATCAAGTAACGTCCACGTCATTCCGCACTATTGCGGTAAAGTAAAATTCGTTTGTTTCTCTTTTTAAATGTCAGTCTATTTAATGGAAAAGGATAACAAGAACTAATTTATTATAAATTTGAGTATCTATCCCGGGATTTATCAGGTAATAAGGTTTAAATTTTTTAATTTGTAGTGGATTCTGTATCTGAATCTATTCTCTAATGGTCTGAACTAATGTCGATGAAATTTTACTAAATTGGAAAGAACATGTCAAAGTTGACAGTTCGCAAAATAAATCAATTTAAGGTAGTAGGTAAAATATTGTACAATATTTGTGTCGTAAATTCATATTACGATAATCAATGGGTTATCAAACTCGGCCTAAAGGCCTCGTTTGACAAATGTTCCATCTCATATCGTAATATGAATCTTTACGACACTTATATCGTAAATATCTATTATTCCCAGGTAGCACCTCATGTTGCCTGAATCTTGTTTTCATATTGGGCCAATATGGATATAATGTAATTGTAAGAATTATATTATACCATTATTCATATTGGAAAAACAATATTTCATTAATAATATTGGTGGAATATTGGCTCAACCTGTTCCGAATGTATATTGTTTCATGAAATATTGGTTCAATAATTTTCACCAATATCAATAGAGCGATATTTCCTACATATTGTTTCCAGCATCTAGCTCCAATATTGCGATTTCAATATTACTCTCATATCGATTTTAGAGATAAAAAACAATATTGTATATCCAAGTTTGATAGCACATTGGCGGAATATTATTTAATCCATATTTTATAAATTATATTGACCCTATATCGATTGAGATTGTTACGAAAACCTTACGCCAATATTTGAAAGACAATATTGATTACAACTTTACGACCATATGTACATTATTATTCCTCCCTTCCACCAATCGCTTCATTTGTCATTTTTAGTTCTAATACTTTTCTCAAGTTTTCACTTGATAACTACTTTCATTTTACGTTGGAAAATATTGAAAAGTTAAAATTCTGTACCAGTTATTTTGTGCGTGAGTTACAAATTTAATTCAAAAGCTTTCATTTCTAAACTACTACTTCTACTATATAGATTTTTAATTTCTAGCACTTTATTTCTGTTCGTATTTGTGACGATTTGACTGATGCTGGAATTAGAACTATCAACTTTGATTTTTATAAAAGATCCTACTTCTAAATACCTGATGGCCATCAAGTAAAATCACACCCAAGCATGCCAACAGGCCCCAGTTCCCCAATGGGCACACTAGGCATGTGCACAGGGCCCCGTGATGGATTGGGGCCTTCTTGTCCCTACTACAGTACTACCAAACGATAACCGATAGCTATTCAATAATCAGGCCTACCGAATGCAGAATGTTTAATAAATTCCAATATATAAAAACTGCACTTTTACTTGTCTACGGTTTAGACGAGACACATACTATTATATTTGGAGAATACCCCTTATTTATTGGCAGTTCCTGGATGGTTGTTATTTCTTTTCGGAAAACGTTCAGTGTACAAGGAAATTGAAACTGGCCATCTTATGCTGAACGTGGTGGTTAGAATCAGCAGGTATAAATATATTTGTGTTAGTTGGCTTTCCGCAAATGTCTATCCACACGTTCCCCATCCAATTGACTCGGAGGTTTGGTGTTCGCCACACTTTCGATTTTATCCCAATCTTGTTGATTTGTGATGGACTTAGATTCATTTATCTCTTTCACAAGCAGTTTCCATTTCTTCTTCCTCGTCTATACGAGATATATTTTTGGCCGGTTTCGGAAGTGGTTGTGTGTTAAGTGCGCCTATATAGGGGCTACCTGTCTGGTAGTCTGACTTTTTAAAATCGGCTAAGTGTATTTGGGCCTGAACTGTTAGGGAATTTTTCTTATTAATATCCTTACTTTGAAATTGTAGAAGATCTGCTGTTACTTTCTTCATTTTGGAAAGTGTGGTGAACACCTTCCATTTCCTTAGAGGAAATTCCAGATTTCACCACACTTCACAATTGTGTGGCGAAATTTTTCTCAAGTCTAGCGTTACCCACACTTTCGCTTATTCTGTCGAAATTATGTCCAGTGTTCTCTACACTTTCCATTTTTTTGAAAACATTTTTTCGAAGTCCTAAACATAAAACATTCAAATTAATTATACAATTGCTACAATTTGGCAATATAATTACTGTGTATGAAAAAACTTTACATGATACACTTTCGTAAAGGACTTTTTTGTACTCACGTGTTTGTTGGACACGGCTGCGCCTCATTCAACGAACTTCACGCTCATACAAAAAAGTACTACTTTGCGAACTTCATAAATAGCTATTTTTGTGATTCTTGATGTTTTTCATGTAATTTATGGAAACTGCGTTATAAGAACCATTTGATTACAAAATACATTTATCACTAGGATTGAAATTTGAATATTGGCCGAATATTCAATAAACAATATTGAAATGAATCATGAATAAACTTGGGTAAGAAACCGCTAGATGGCCCCACATATGGAACAACAGATGAATCGTAGTAACATATATTAAATAAGGCTTCTCACAATACGTTTACAAGTCAATCTACTCAGTGGTAAATTGAAGTAGAAACGAAATTGTAGAACTTTTAAATTATTCGACATTTTCTGGAAATATTTCATCAATGCTTCCAAGGCAACATATTTGCTTTGAATATTTTACCAATATATGCAAATGATATTGTACCAATATCACTAAATATTTTGGGGCCAATATTGCTTCCTCAATATATCACTAATATTATTTGCATAATTTATTATGTTTTAATATTTTGCCAATGTTTTACCAATATTATTCCAATGTAAGTGTGCTACAGCGATATTGTACTAATATCACCTATCACCTAACATTTTGAGGCCAATATTGCTACGAGAATATTAGTCCAATATTATTTTTTAAATATTGGACCAATATCGCCGAATGTTCACATTTTTTTTCTCGCCAATATTATTATTTAAATATTTTGCCAATATTTTCACAATATTGTACCAATATTGTCCCAATATGGGTGTGCTACTTGGGTTAAGCTTTCAATGGGTTGTTTACATATTCGTCAAAGTTAAGCCAGTTTTTCCAATGAACATTTGAGTCCAAAGCCAAACAAGAAATGCGCAAATTCACACTAATCTTGTATTAGAGTTAAAATAAATCATTCTTGACGTACTTTTACACAAAATATTCTGAAAGTAATCTAACTAACGAGCTACCAACCCCGAAAACAACTAATTTAAACGACTAACAAGTAATGCTCAAATAAAAAACATGTGACGTTCTTTCCCCATAATGCCGTGACCCTGGATAATAACGTCCAAATGCCGAATAATTTCACAAATGAAATTTTAAATTATATACACTGGCATCCGAAAAAAGATAATGTAATGTAAAGACGAGATTAAAGATGGCTATCTCTGGAACTTATAACTCAAACTTTAATAAGAAATCAGTTTGCTTTTATTAATAGTCTGCGAAGTTAGAGACCATGTTCAAAGTGCTACGAAGCACGGAAAAGAACAATTTGTTACAATACCCAGGACAGGAAGGGAGTTCAAGCCAGACGTCCGAGAAAAAATGCAGAACATAATGCAATCCTTCAGGATGTCGAGATAACGTTGGGATTTATTGAATACGATTGAAAAAGTGGAGATATAATTGCAAACTCGGCTATAGTAATTTTCCTGTTATGCTTTTCAATTAGATAGCGATGAAAGATGAAAGCAATCTATACATTGATCAGGATTCACATAGCGAATATAATTTATTGGTAATGTGTCAAGTGCGAGCAGAGTGAGATATTTGTCTATTATCATTACTTCATTGACGACTATATACACAAAAAGAAAGATTTAATTAACGGATTGACTTTCTTTTGCCACAAGTTGCTAGAATGTGTAAGAATACAGAACAACTCAAGAATGATATATGTAGTATATTACATTACTAGCAAGGGCGTCGCAAGGCTTTAATTTTTTTTCTTGGGATGGGGTAAAGGCTTAAATTGAATTTAAAAATACTAATAATACTAGTATATAACTATTCTTGGGGGGCAATTACCGCCATTACCCTCCATATCGAGTATCGACACCCTTGATTACTAGTGAAAAATCACTTTCGCACGAGTAATGTACACGTTTTTTTTTTACGACCACATAATAATTTTACCAAATAATGTATAATCAACATCTGACAAATTAGTACACAATATATCATAATTAAAGACCACATACCCAGTTTAATTCAAAAAAATTACTTAAAAAGTACTATTATCAGGAACAAGAACTTTTTTCTAGTTAAATATTACGTCTTCATTGATTTTGTTAGGTAGGATTTTCAGCGACGATATTTTTGCTGCGTCCACGCACAATTAATGCACCTAACATTAACTATATACTCAAAATAACTTTTAACATTTGACACAAATTGTTCAAAGCCTGCTTTTTATATATAATAAATTCCTAGCAACATGATTACATGATTGTCTGACTAGGTATAGGGAATTGATATATGAAACTATTCAACGAAAAGGAACATGAATTTTGAAAATTCTTTGTCTTGGTTAGATGAATGAATTTTTTGAATAGGATATTTTGTTACACTCATAAAAAGGATTTTTTGCATTAATGCATAATTGCATTGATTCAAGTCGATTGTATTCTTGAATAGGTCCAACCAAATATTAGTTTGATTTTTTGACGGAATCCTCTTGACTGCTTGAAAGGAAACTGTTTTGAGACATATAAACACTTTCTTCACTGAATAATGGGAGTTGTTTGGTGCAAGAATATTTCAACTTTGATAATGAACACTATTGTGAATACTTTCTTTGTTCGATGGTGTGAGTTGGTTGAGGCAAGAATATTTCAACTTCAGTAACAAACAATATTCTTCTTCATAATGCAATACATTTTTGATTCAAGATTATCTGCATTTGGAGGTTCAGTACAAATGTGCACTTGGTTATAAAAATATGCCATGGAAGCCATGTTCCTATGGTACACTTCAACAAACAGAGAACAACTGCGAACTGAGGTATAATGGTTATGTTATATATGAGAAAAGTTTTGAAATATTACAATTTCAGAAACTATATAATCAACGTAGGTACCTATTCGGTGACGCATTTCTATGCGATCGAATATAGAAACGACAGCGTCATTCGCCATTATCACACACCTGTTGGAAACCAAAATATCTTGAACCTACCTTCACAACTGGTCCATAAATGACCTGAATTCAAATCGTGCAGAAATAATTGGACCTCCATATTGCACTTCTGTAGCAGCACATTTGCACATAACCACTGTGACAAATACAAAACTAACAACTTAAATTATGATTCAAACACAACCCCCAAACCAAACGCGGGTAACAGCAAACAGGATAGAGGTCCCAGTCGGCAGTCGCAGTGCACGCTTTCGCGTAGGTTCGCGCCGTTCCGGTAGCGGGGTTTCGCGTGCACCCGCTACAGTAAAGCTCATAGGTTGACTGTGCCATGTGCTGCTTCCTCCTGACCTTCGCCAAGAAATTATGTTCTTGAGTCAAGAGGATCATTTTTCACAAGTAGGTGTTCTCTAGGGTAAAGAGTTGGGATGTATTAATGCAAACAAATTTATTTCAAGAGAATTTATGTAAAGAAGCAAACAGTTCAATAAGTTTGAAATAAGAGTATATTCATCATTTAGAATTCATTATTCTTTTCACAAGATTATTCTGTTCAAGAGGATATATATATTTGATTGAAGACATCCTTTTTATCAGTGTAGCTTAGTGCAAGAAGTTACTATCTAACAACCTAACAAAATGATAATTTTCAATGAGTAATATTTGAAATGATTAGGTAAATATTCAAGTTATAATCTTTCGAATTATGGAACTGGTAAGTACTATACACAAATATGACGACATAATGTAGTTGATGATTTATGTATTAGATAGAGGGTATCGCAAGAAGTAATTTGTGGAATTCAACTTATTTTTTAATTTTCTTGCACTAAGACGACGATTTGTTTAAATCAAACTCCAAGAAATATAGATGATATCTATTCACATATGTTCAAGAAAATTCAATGAATTGTCCGACTGAGAACCATTCTGACTTAATTTATTTTTAATAATTACTTTTAAATAAAAAATGTTTGAGGCAATATATTTGAAATGTGTTTTTTTTTTCAATATCATAATGAAAAAAAAAGTTTCCACAAATCAGGCGTATATAAATTGAATTGTGGTACTTATCCTAAGGGATATATTGGTCAAACTGGTAGAACATTTAGAAATCGCACTCATGAACATCATATGAGTTATCTGAATAAGAAAACAAATTGAACATATTCAAATCTTCTTTAAGAAGAAAACCACACTTTTGATGAACAATTTGAGATTTTACACATAGAATATAGAGGATTAATGCTGAATCATTTGGAATCATCAGAAATAAGTAAACTTAAAAATTCAAACCTACTACTCATCGTCCAACTTGATTTGAATAATTCACCATTGTTGAATTTATTCGCTTAGAAAGAACTAATGTCCATGTATTCTTAATCAATCAGCAATATTATTGTCATTTTGGGACTAGAATTTTTACCTTTGTTATGTCGGATAAAATTTTATGAATGCAGGTAGGTTAGGTGTAACCTTGTTAATTGTAATTATCAATAGTCTGGTTAGGGTGTTTTTATTTGTAATTAATGTTGAGTGAATATAAATAGATGTATGTAGCTTATTGTATACTCACTTGAGGAAGCTACTGTGATAGCGAAACATGTGTTCAAATAAAAGTTTGTAAAAATCAAATCGTCTCTTGTCTATACAATTACTAGGGATCTTCATTAATTGAAGTGGACTGAGTAAACAATTCATGTGTCACAGTACTGCTAATCCGTTAGGAATGCTAATATTCTAGAATGGCTAATTGCATCGAGAAACGACTAGCCCCATCTACAGTCGAAGATTATAGAAGACATACTCTTCAAAAACACAAAAAGCTTTGGTGTGGCGAAATTACTTGAAGAAAGACTGGGAACTATCAAGACGAAAATGAATAAAATGAGAGAAATAATCAGCATACTGAAAAAACAAATTGATACTGTGCACACCACTGAGTCTATCGGCAAAATTTCAACGCTGGACGTCAGCTAGTTTGGAGGAAGCTGAGAAGGAGATAGCAGATTTCAAGGTCTGTTATGAATTGGGGAAGCTTTCTATGAAAACGTCAACGAAAAAACTCCATGAACAAATTACCTCCGACAATTTGAAGCTGCGGCCATGCATGCAGGACAAACAAATGGAAAACAAGGGAAAAAGCCTCAACACTGGCATTACGCGAAGAAGCAACAACATTCCCTAAATCCTCGCAGCTCAAGAACTTATTATGAGCAGCGGGTAAAACATCTAGAACGACCGACGGTATGGCCAGGCTCACCTGTTATACGTATATCATTCACAACTAAGAAACCGCTGCCAGAAATCGGGCTAATCCTCACAGGAATTTCAAGCTGACATAACACGATTACTTTGCCTGGAACAGCTGAAAATGTTATGGAACGATCAGCAGTGTAGGCATTTTTGGATGGACTTCGCGGCCGAGAAATCAGGCAACCATTAATACTAGCTCGTCCAACACATCATATTAAGAAGAACCTCAAGGGTCTATCGAAGCGGTCATAGGAAGACTGATGAGGAAAGACAGGCAAGAGGCCGGAATAGTGGTAAGATCATGTACGTGTCTAACAAATGGCCAACATTTCAACATCCAAGAGTCAACTTCGGCATAGGAAACCAAGAAAAAGTCGATGAGAAGGAAGCATAATTTCTTGGAACAATAAGATCCAGACAGACCAAGAGAAAGATCCAAATATTGGTGTTAAGTTATCGGCAGGAAAAAAGTAATTATGGCAGGATATTGTACTTTATTCGCCAGCGCATAAATATTACTGAGCCCAATGGAATTTCATATCCATGGAAAATGGGGTCCTGAAACGTGTGTTAGGGACCGAAGATGGTGGGGAAGAAAGACTTTAAACAGCTGTTTCCAGGAGCTGAAAACAAGAAGTACTTCAAAAAATCCATGATGACTCTGGTGGAGGACATCTGGGAGTGCAAAGATCATGCAGAAGATAAGGCAACGGTTCACTGTACAGAAAGTAGGCTATATGCACTGGCAGCAATGGACCTCGAACACGACCCAGGGCACCGATTCGCCAGTATAACGTAGGAGGCTATTGACATCGTTGGCTTATTCCCAGAATCTGACTACAGATATAATTACATTCTTGTAGCATTAGATTTTTTCAGTAAATGGGTGGAAACCCATGCTCTACCTAACCTAGGAGCCATCACCGTCGCCGACGTTTTGGTGAAAGCTTGGATATGTCAATTCGGTGATCCATTGGAGCTGCACTCGTACCAAGGTAGAAACTTGAAGTCCAACCCATTCCAGGAATTATGTCAGATGCTCAACATCGAAAGATAAAAACCACAGCTCTACATCCACAGTCCAATGAAATGGTGGAACGGATGAACAGGACAATCAATCGCCACTCGTCCAAAGTAACCTCTGACCACCAAACAATGTCCAGATGTCTCAGCCTATATACACAGAGGGTACGCGCCACTGCGAGTGTTAAATGATCGTCCACGACACTCGTACGGTATAGAAGACACACCTGTTCCGAAGTGTACCCCTCCGAAAAGGTACCGCTACTGACTCTTTCAGTTCCTGGACGCAGCGCGCGAAAAGACATAAGTGTGTGAGAGAGACAGTCGACCACTCAACCGTCTTTCTGTAAAAATCGTCATTCTGTAGCGAAACGTTATAGAGTCCAGACGTGACTGTCATGTAATGTTACGATTTGTTTCAAGCACACTAGTATTGCATTTATAGTTTCATGCATAAATAAAAGTTTAAAGTGATACAGTCCACATCAATCATTTCACCATATAGCAAGTCAGAACATGGTCCATTCGAGCCACCGGATTAAGCATTAAAAACATTCGGTTCAGTTCGGCAACAAGTGCGCAGCAGATAGCGTGAAGAAGAAAGCAACTTAACTCCCATCGATATAAGGGTGAGTTTCCTTTATTCCAAAGCATTCATATTATCCATTCCATTCAAAACAGTTTCAAACTATTTTCAAATTCAAACCGTTGATACTTATACGCATTTCATAGTTTCCAATCATGTCTCTAGAGATGCTAAAAAAGCAGAGAGAATCTGTCAAACAAAAACTTCATTTGTTTGAAAAATACATCAGTAGTATTAAAAAAAGCATTGCAGACAATCAAGGTCTGATCAGTGATATTAAATACATTGAAATCGAGCAGAGAATTGTCCGAACGGATCACTATCTAAATCAATTTGATCAAATTCAAAACGAGATTGAATGTTCATCGGAATGTGATGATATTCAAGCACAATATTCAGAACGCGAGTCATTCGAAAATCAATTTCATGAAGACATGTCCGATGCAAAAGCATTTCTTTTTTCACTCGCTCGAGCAATTCCAAGTACACCACCTGCCAACAGTGGCGTACAACAAATTCATTCCGAAGGGGTCAAGCTCCCTACAATTCAGTTACCAAAATTTGATGGTTCATATGACCGCAGTGGATGGAATTCCGGGACGTTTTCAAATCTCTTATTCAGTCAAACAAGCAAATAAGCAATATCCAAAAGTTTCATTACCTTAGAGCCTCACTAACGGGAGGAGCTTCGGAAGTAATAAAATCCATGGAATTTACAGATGCCAACTACGTGGTAGCTTGGGATATGTTATGTGATCGATTTGAAAACAAAAGACTATTAGTTCAAAATCATGTTTAATCTAAAACAGATTACGCATGAATCTTCAATACAACTCAGAAATATAAAAGATGAACTTAACAAGCATTTGCGAAGTTTAGAGCAATTAGGTGAACCCGTCGGACAGTGGGATACGTTATTGATTCACATAGTAACAAGCAAGTTCGATATAAGTACAAAAAAGGAATGGGAGAAGGACAGATCCAATAACAATGTACCTACTCTTAAGGATCTAAAAGATTTTCTAAAAAATAGAGCCGACTTGCTCGAGACTATTGAATCACCCAACGACACACAAGATAAACAATTTTACAAACGCGAATACGTAAAAAATATTACAAGAAATTTACATAGCAAACCTTCAACAGAGACACCACGTCAGTACGTTTGTGTCTATTGCAAAAAGGAACATAGTATTTATTATTGCCCAGAATTTTTGCGGCTTCCTGTGAAAGAGCGAAAAATCAAAACACGAAATTTACAATTATGCAACAATTGCCTACGCAGCAATCATCAAGTGAAAGATTGCCGTTTCAGCGGTTGCAAATACTGTCCAAACAAACACAATACTCTTCTACATGAAGATACTTCGGTGCTGCACAACGCGCACGTAAAAACAGACAACGACAACTTAGACACGGCCGACAAGGCCGAGTCGAGCGAAGTCAATACGGATGGTACAAAAATATGCGCCCTGGCAAAAAGGGTTACAGCCAGCAGCGTGCTGCTTTCAACAGCTTCGGTGTTTGTTAGCAATGACAAGGGTGCGGAACAAACTGCACGAGTTCTTTTGGACTCTGGTTCAATGTCAAGTTTTATTACAACTGATTTGAGTAATAGGTTGAAATTACCGAAAACAAAAACTAACTTAGCCGTTTCAGGATTTAATAACGCGCTTTCATTTGTGAAACAGAAATGTAAAATACGTATACAATCTATTCACGATTCGTTTTCCTTTGAAATCTCATGTTTTGTCATTGAAAGTATAACAGGAATTTTACCAGAATCAAATATAAATAAATCCAGCTTTGATTTTCCAATTGAAATTCAGTTAGCCGATCCAACCTTTCATATTCCCGGAAAAGTAGACATTTTAATTGGATCAGATTATTTCTGGGAACTATTATGCAACGAGCAAATAAAGTCAGGACCGTCAAGGCCCATTTTGCAGAAAACAAAATTAGGGTGGATAGTTGCGGGACCCATTCAAGTCCCACTTTGCCGATCCACTTGTAGTCTTAGCAAGAATGTAGATATCGAAACGCAACTGACCAAATTTTGGGAGGTTGAGGAAATGAGTAACAAAAAAAAAACATTTTCCAGCGAAGAACTTTTATGCGAACAACATTTTGCAAACACTGTTCGCCGCGATAAGGACGGAAGATTCGTAGTGTCTTTGCCGATGAAAGATACCATTGAAAAATTAGGCGAATCGCGTCATCTCGCGATTAAACAATTTTATCGATTAGAAAAAAGACTTCAATCTAACGAAAAATTTAAAGGGTTATATATAAAATTTTTAAACGAGTACGAGTCATTAGGACATATGTCAGAGGATTCAGATTTCGGAAACGAAGTCGAATTCTATATGCCACACCACGGGGTTTTGCGCGAAAACAGCATTACTACTAAATTACGCGTAGTTTTCAATGCGTCCGCTCCCTCGACTACAGGAGTTAGTTTGAATGATTTACAAATGACCGGTCCGATTATACAGGATGATTTGTTATCAATCATTCTTCGATTCAGAATGCATGCAATAATCATTACAAGTGATATCAAAATGATGTACAGGCAAGTAATGATCGATCCTGGGCAAAGAAATTTGCAAAAAATCGTATGGCGATCCAGCCCTGGTGATCCATTGCGAACTTATAAAATAAATCGTTTGGTGTACGGCATGACTGCGGCATCTTACTTAGCTATTCGTTGTTTACACGAACTAGCCAACATTCACGAAAGGTCCGATCTCAAAATTTCTCAAATTATCAAAACCGATATGTACGTTGATGATTTAGTTACCGGGGCAGATACACCTGAGGAAGCAAAATATATTTGTGAGAGAATTGATCAGGTCCTTCTAACTGGGGGATTTGAACTGCGTAAATGGCGCTCAAATGTGCGCTCGGTAATAAACGATTTTTCGGATAAAATTGATTCGGAACCATTTGAGTTTTCACCAGAAAATATTCAACAATGCAAAACATTAGGCTTATCGTGGATTAGTAAGACAGATAAGTTACAGTACGTTCTTAATGAGAGCGATAAAAAATATAAGGTGACGAAAAGAACAATTCTTTCGAGAATTTCAACTATTTTTGATCCGTTAGGACTCTTAAGCGCTTGCGTAATAGTTGCGAAAATTATTTTACAAAAATTGTGGGAAGCACGTTTGACTTGGGATGAAGAAATTCCTAAAAATATTTATGAGAAATGGCGCGAATTCGAAACCGATTTACATAATTTAAATGATTTAAGAATTAATCGAAAGGTTGTGTGCAATGAATGCATCGATATCGAATTGCACGGATTCAGCGATTCATCTCAAGACGCCTATGGGGCATGTGTTTATATAAAATCTTTTAATAGAAATAACGAAGTAGAGGTGAATTTATTAATTGCTAAGTCAAAGGTAGCTCCTCTTTCAAAATTGAATATACCTCGCTTGGAGCTTTGCGCTGCATTGCTTTTAGCCAGACTAGTATCAAAGGTGGTAGAATCGATAAAAGTTAAATTCAAAAATATTTATTGTTGGACCGACTCGACAATTGTTTTAGGTTGGCTCAAAACATCCCCAAATTTATTAAAGCCATTTGTTGACAATCGAGTGGCAGAAATACAGAGGTTAACAAAATCATATATTTGGAAACATGTTCCTACAAACGACAACCCTGCAGATATAGTCTCCAGGGGAATAAGCCCAAAACATATTTCAAATTGTCATCTGTGGTGGCACGGACCAACATGGCTTCTAAAAGAAGAACCTTGCTGGCCATATTTGACTTTGTCAAACGAAAATTTGCCGGAAATGCGCAAGGTTATTTCCATTGTTTCTTCAAACGCGCAAACATTTCCATTCAATCGATTTTCGAAATTATCTAGAATCAAAAGAAGTATGGCCTATATCCTAAGATTCATTAGGAACTGTCGAACTTCGAAAGAAAATCGCGAAATCGGTAAACTTACATCCTCAGAAATTGAAAATGCTTTTCTGTCATCAATTAAAATTTCGCAAAAGGAAATGTTCTCTTTCGATTACGGCAGATTAAAAGAAAATAAACCATTGAAGCGCGATAGCAGTTTGCTAAGCTTGAATCCATTTTTAGACCAAAACGGTTTACTTCGAGTAGGTGGGCGATTAGCGTATTCAAAATTCAGCTACGATAAAAAACATCCCTTGATATTGAGTTCCAAGCATGATGTAACAAGATTGATTTTTGAACATAAACATAAAGAACTTCTTCATGCTGGACCACAACTATTATTATCGAATATACGCGAAACATTTTGGCCAATTTCAGGCAGAAACATGTCAAAAAAGATAGTTCGATCTTGCATAAAGTGTTGCAAGTACACAAAACAAGCTATTCAACCTATAATGGGTAATTTACCGGAGTCCAGGTTGGAACCTTCTCCTCCCTTTAGTAAGGTAGGCATTGATTATGCCGGACCGTTTGTCATAAAAGATAGAAAAGGTAGAGGTGCTAAATTATCTAAGGCTTGGATTTGCGTATTTGTGTGTTTTCTGACCCGCGCTATTCATGTTGATTTGGTAACTGCGTTGACTGCGGAAGCTTTTATTCAAGTTCTAAGGCGATTTGTATCACGCCGTGGGAAACCATCAGACATTTTTTCCGACAATGGAACCAATTTTGTAGGCGCGAGCCATGAATTGCAAACTTTAGGTAGTTTTTTGAGTCAAAATTCATCTGACATTTGTGAACAAGCACTTAATATTAATGTCAATTGGCATTTCATTCCGGCCAATTCACCCCATTTTGGAGGGCTATGGGAGGCAGGAGTGAAAAGTGTAAAATATCACCTTAGGCGCGTGATTGGAAATTTGTCATTAACGTATGAAGATTTTCAAACCCTTTTGACACAGATTGAAGCTGTGTTGAATTCCCGTCCTTTAAGTCCCCTCTCATCTGAACCTGATGATTTGACACCCCTTACCCCAGCTCACTTCTTGATCGGGAGGTCGATCCAAGGCGTGCCAGATCCATTGCTGTTCATGGTTCCAGAAAATAGGCTGTCACATTTCCAACATCTTCAAAATTTACAACAACATTTCTGGGAGAGATGGAGCCGCGAGTACATAAGCGAGCTTCAACAACGTTCCAAGTGGAAGCAGAACCAGAGCGAATTGAAAGTTGGTCAACTCGTTCTAGTCAAGGAAACCAACTTACCTGTGATGAAATGGCGTGTTGGGCGAGTCCTGGAGTTAATTCCAGGAAGAGATGGCGTCTGTCGTGTAGCGTCAGTGAAAACTGCTGATGGAGTTTTGTCTAGAGCTCTCACGAGGTTATGCCCGTTACCAGTTGGTGCGTGAGTGATGCATGCTATTTTTATTTTGAAAGTCTTCATTTACCAGAGACTTCCAAGGCCGGGGGCATGTTCCGAAGTGTACCCCTCCGAAAAGGTACCGCTACTGACTCTTTCAGTTCCTGGACGCAGCGCGCGAAAAGACATAAGTGTGTGAGAGAGACAGTCGACCACTCAACCGTCTTTCTGTAAAAATCGTCATTCTGTAGCGAAACGTTATAGAGTCCAGACGTGACTGTCATGTAATGTTACGATTTGTTTCAAGCACACTAGTATTGCATTTATAGTTTCATGCATAAATAAAAGTTTAAAGTGATACAGTCCACATCAATCATTTCACCATATAGCAAGTCAGAACAACACCGGTGTTGCCTTACGCTTTGTTGTAGAGAACGAGAAGTGCTGAGTTCATTGGAACTACTTGTTATCCACCCTCAGGCTCATATGAGCCAATTAGCCGGAGGTAGTACTCCTCAACTATCAAAATAAGAAGATTTTTGGCTTCTTGCGAAATGAACTTCCCGAAAACAAAATAATTATCGAGATTTACTCTTCTAACGTCGCAGGTTGTATTCAGATCATTCTGTGGAAAAGGTTGTTCTGATCATAGGGTCCCTTGGCGGTGTGACCAATTCGTTACTCTTGAACCTGTGAATCAAATCGGCGTGTCACAAGATGGCAGATATCATAGCCGGACGAATGCAGAAGACTATATTCTTGGTTCATTATATTCACTCAGAGCACACGATTCCCGGACCCAATAGCTGCTTACACCATACTTTGAGAAGTAGTTATTAGGGCAAGGATGAGAAAATTCCACTTCCGTTTATGATGTAGGCTGTTATGCAAAGTAACTGTTAGTGAACAACTATTGTGCTAGTAGCTAACATCAGGAAGCACTCGAAAATGAGTGTCTTTTAGTCCTCGTGCGTGCTCTGTTGAAATTTGTTTCAATAGGTTGGTTCGTTTTAATTATTTTATTTTATTTTATTTTCACAAACAGGAATACAAACAGGACGAACCCAGAAACAGTATTCACATGTAAAACTTAATATGTTACAAAAATAGAAAATACAGTAGAAAACTTTCATATATAAAATATCTTATCTATTAGAAGATGGAACAAAGTATTTCTTAAGTTTATTCACAAAGGTAGTCAAAAAGTCAGAAAAAATATCAATCTCCACTATGTTTGAGATGGAGTTATAACTTTTCAAGCATCGATGTAAAGGGGAGTTCAAATAGTAATTTGTTTCTCACCCAAACAAATTTAAAGTTCTTGCTTTTGGCAGCTTCCTTGGCATCCTTTAGCAGCAACTTTATTTTACTGGTGAGATGTTCATTTATAAACATCTTCTTAGATATATTATCGATGGCAATACCAGGAGTATTACTTTCACGCTTGAGATTTTTGGTTGCAGCTAGAATCGAATCTCTATTATGCTTGTTCAGAAGTTTGACTATAATGGGTTTCATCTGTTGAACTGACGAAGGATGCGGGGCAACCCGATATACGGTGTCTATGTCTGCCTCTGTAATAGAACACTTAACATGTTCACCAATCTTATTCAAAATATCAAACAGATTTTCATTTTCTTTAAATGGCACACCTTGTATTTCCAAGTTATTCGCCCGGGTTTGCTGCTCCAAAATATCCACCTTGGTATGTAGCACGGAAACCTCTTTTTTCAAGTTAGCATTTTCTCGGTTCACTTTCTCCAATGAAGCTATTTTATCATTCATTCTGTTCATTGCTGTTTCGAAAGTGCTAATCTGATTACTACAGAAATTGACAGAGTCCATTACGTCCTCATATTTCTTATTAAGAGATCGCAAATTTTCTTGAATATCTTTCAGGATTAGAGTTACTGAAGAAGGTACAGATTCCATATCAATATCATTGCCTTCAGTTCCAATCACAATAGATGTATTATTTGTTATATCCCTACAACTTGGGCATATCCATTGCACTCCATGCATCAGAAATTTATTAAGATCTTGTTTGTTAATATCTACACATTTACCATGGTAAAACTTATGGCAAGTCCCTGTACACTGCAACCCAGGTGATTTATTGTTTATACCTGTAGTACATGATTCACAAACTGGCATCTTGGAGCAAAAAATGGTTTCCTTTTTTACTAAGCCGAGCCGACGGAGACAGTAAATAGACGATAAAAACTGCACCTATTTACTCTTGAATACAACACAATCGAATTGATAAACGCAATTATAAGAACTAATCGACGATCGATCGTGTAATAATTGATACTAATATGTAGGTATAACTCTTACACAGGATGTGTGAAAATTTTACGGAATTAGGATAAGTATTTCCACTGTATTAGAAACAATTTTACGGAGCGACCAACACTACGTTTCACCGGCACAATATAAATTTAAATTTAATGATAATAATAAATGCTTTTATTGGTAGTAAAAAACATGCATGCATAGATAATAAATAACTACCAGAAGGCAGAGTTAGCTCTTAGTTAGACAACAAATAAGTGCTCTCTTCCACTTCATATTTAACAAATTATTATTCGAAAATAATAAATTTACTCTCTGTGTGTGAAAATGGTACAGATTACTGATATAATCTATTTACAATTAATAATCCATTGTAGTAGCAGTATTCACTATAAAAAACTGTTTTTATTAGGAATGCCGAAGTAAACTTAGTTATGTGTCGGCTATAACTTGAGCGAAGTTCATTCAATAAACAGCATTTAATTACACACTCTCGATCCGTATTTAATTTTTCAACAAACGCAATAACAATATAACCCGCATTTCTAGGCTAACATTGCTATAATTACAAAGTTCTTATCGGTGAGTATGACATATGTTGAGGTTGTGATTTGGATCGAATGTTAGATAAATATACAAACGAACAGACATGTTAGTTCGGGTGAAATTGGCAAACTTTTGAGTTTCAATTAATTGGAGAGTATGATGCTAGATGGAAACTATACCGTTATTAAAGCGCTTACAAGTGGATGGAAAAGAAAAACTGAGTCAAGTAAGAACAACAATAAAGGCAAAGACAAAGAACTTTATTAGTATTTCCATATCTTGGAGCCATCTTTAGATGGATATATACAGGTCAAAACAAAGATTAGAACTAATAGGAATAAAAATATGAAATTTTCACAGGTAGCATATTAAAATGAACTGATATAAATGACAAATTTGCAGAGGGTATGTTTTATACATAAAAAACTAACAAATAAAAATAATTAAATTTTCCTACATAGGCAACATATTAAAATGAGTTGACATTTATGACATATTTGCAGATTTTACGTTTAAATTACTTAACACTTCAAAATGTTTCGGCACAAATGATGCATTCATAGAGAGATGCTAGTAACAGAAGTGAATTCCATAACAGAGTAATAAAATTTTTTTAAGTAACTCTTTTTTCACTATCGATTTGAATTGTTTCAGTCCTAGATTTTGTACATGAGTAGGTAATTTGTTGAAGAAAGTACCATCTGCATATCTTGGTGATTTTTCGAATTTGCCCATGTTGTGATTTATTACTGATAATGCATTGGTATGTCTAGTTGAGTATGTGGGTTTTTTTGAAATTTTTCATGTTCGATTTTACATATACAGGGTAAGTTGACAAACTTTGGGAGATATTTCTTTGAAAGTTTTCAGGACGAAAAGTTCATATAAACATATGTCCGAAACGACTTGGTTTTCGAGATACAGGGTGATGAAAATAAATTTTTTTCGAGATTTTTTCAAGTTTACTTCGACATTTTCGACAATAATCTGTTCAAATTAGGCAAGTACAATCCATCCAATAGTACGGACGATACAATATAATTCATTTCTCAAATAATTCACAGGGTCCTCCTTTTTTCAGAGTCAAGCCTTGTTCAGAACCCTTCAGAATTTTTTCTTCTGCCGTCACTGACATATTATGATTCATTAGTAATCAATGTTGTTTCATTTAACATTTTTTTGATCACTTGTTTTTCATTTACTTGTACGGTTCAGGAGCTACACTGAAAATATTAATGCAAACATTTTCCAGTATATCGTAACATAAAGAAATTTGAGAAGCAAATATTCTCACAAACTTCAAAGGGTGATTCTTTGAAAGTTTTAGGACAAAAAGTTCATATAAACATATGTCCCAAACGGCTTAGTTTGGAAATCACTGCCTCACTGGGGAAGTATTCTCTGAGCCTGCAGAAAAAAGGACAAAGACTCTTTTGGGTAACAAAGTGCCTAGCGTTAAAAAAAAACGAAACTAGAGAATTCTACGAAAATATCAACACAAATGGCTTGAAACAAGAACAATTGAAAACGGACACTTTTTGAGCAGCAACCAGACTGTTGAAAGATGGGTTGAGTGATTTATTAGACATCAAATGAATAGTTTAAAAATATTGCAATAAATTCACAGGTAATTACGAAAAACTGAATTGAAGATAGTGATTGTAGATTTTTGATTAATCGATCTTATATACGATCTGATCAAACTGAAATATCATAGAGGCGGCGTACTGATTTATTTATCAAAGAAGAAGTACTGCGTTCAGTTTAAGAATAAAGGCTATGAATGACCTCCAGATAGATGGCATACAAAATGTTATATTGTCTCTCTTTCCTTAGACACACCATGAGAATCCTTCACAACATTTATGACCACTTTAGAAAGTACTTATAGTAAACGAAGAAGAATCTAATATGATGACATCATCAAAAACTCAAAGAAACCTGAACATTAGAGTTGATGATGCCATTACCAAAGTTGTTCATAGTTTCATTGAGTGAACTATAGACACCATACTGAAACTGAAACGGACTATGTTGAAGAAAGAAACATGTGACATAAGACAATCGAAACATCGATAGACACTCCCAAATAATCAAAGCCATCAAGTGTCCCAAATAATACCCATCAGTTCAATACTCGCGAAACTTCTACTTTGATCA
The DNA here is from genome assembly GCA_958298965.1 of Chrysolina haemoptera. Classification (NCBI taxonomy): domain Eukaryota; kingdom Metazoa; phylum Arthropoda; class Insecta; order Coleoptera; family Chrysomelidae; genus Chrysolina; species Chrysolina haemoptera. The sequence goes on from OY282584.1 coordinate 13,325,535, forward strand.
TGGCCAAGCTTCCTCTGTGATAAATCTGTCCGTGTTCTATCTGAAACTGTTTCTTTCGATGCTGGTGTCCAAAAAAAAGTTCAGGGGCCAATTTTCCCTTACGTTTCTTCTAAAGAGCAATATCCAGCTTCGTTCTGGGGGCCTCTGCACACTTCATACTAATTATTCCTGAGCTTCTGAATCACAGCTCTCGGAGTCATAAACAATCCAAGACGAAGAGAAGAGGAAGAAGATAAAATGATACAATAATAAACAGAAACATGTCTCAAGATGTCTACAATAAAAATCAAAAAGCTGAAACCCAAGGGTGTACTTTCTTCATAGAAGCCTATATCGCACTGAACAGTGACTCGAGCAACTGGCAAAGAACAACAAACTCTTAAAAAAGACAGCCTTATGGTCACTGCCTTTTCACCTAAGAAAGCTGGCCAGATCAAATAACAAAACTGCAGTCTATTTGAGAAAATAAGTGAAACTGAAACATGCAAGATTATGCAAAATGGCCATGCTGATCGATCAACTTCTGTAATGGATGGAAAAAGTTACAATAACGCCCAAGCTGGTATCTCAGGTATTTTCCCAAGAAATAGCAAAATTATTGAAACACTTGCCACTGGCTTTTCAAACATATGAATTCACAGAATTCAGTCACAGAAAAATGTTTGCTTGCTTTAATATGGAGGGAATTACCGAACCATAATATTTTCGAACAAACAACAAACAACCGGGTCCATAAAACTGATCCTTTGAAAACTCCCAATAGGACAATCAAAACAAGAACGATGAATTATCATAAATCATTGTTTCAGATCGATTGCATGTATACGAGTTTAGAAGATATCATTGAGAAACCGAGATGATATAAAATAGTCGAAAGCAGCTGGTGCTTTATGTTTGATATAACGTATGAAGGAATGCATGCATCAATCGATTACAAGATAAAAAAATTAATGAACAGCAATACACGCATGAAGAAATGCCACTGAGGTAAAACACGATTAAAATTTCCACAAAATTTATTGTCTTTGTGACATTAATTTTGTGGAAATTTCAATCGTGTTTTACCTTAGTGTCATAACCATGGATTTCCATCAAGTAACGACCACGTGAATCCAAAACATAAAGAAATTGTTAGATATACACTGAACAAAAAGTGGGCCCAAATCTGATCTTTGGGAAACTCCCAACAGTGCATGCAAAGCGTGGATGTTGAATCATCATAAATCACTGCTTCAGGGGTGCTATTCTTGACCGTTCGCAATATTACCGAGTGATCGTATCGTTACATCCTGAGTTACTGAGAGCATTTCAATGCCTTGCAGAGATCATCAGAATGTGAGGCTACGAGTCCACGTTATTATTGCGAATACTGGATATAAGTTTAGAAGAAATCATTGAGAAACCGAGATAATGTGAAATAGGTTAATGCAGTTGGTGGTTTATGTCCGATTTAACGGATGAAGGAATGCTTGGTTGAATCGATTACCGAATGAAAAAATTATTGAATAACAATACTTTGATCAATTGAACAAAATAAACAACAATAAAAAAATGCTTCGTAATTAGTTTTAATATTCTACCTACCAATGTGATTATTTTAATGTTACGAAATTATTGTTTCAATGTTAATTTTAACCACATATGATTCTGTTTATTCTATATCATTATTATTATCCATATCAAGCAAAAGCTTTTAAAGCTTCAGTGATCTTCATGTCAATTTTCAAACGAAAGCATTATTTCTTCTCTTGTATTTTGATACTTTGAAAATAAAAATAATCATTATTATTATATTATTGAGAGAAATTGTTTGATATACACCAAATGAAAAGTGGGCCCAAAACTGATCCTTTGGAAACTCCCAACTGGACGTTCAAAGCGCGACGATAAATTTTCATAAATCACTGTTTCAGATCGATTGCAGAGAACACTATAGTTACGAGTTTAGAAGAAATCATTGAATCAAGAATAAAAAAATAAATGAATAACTGAGAAAATCAAATACTGTATTTGCTTCTATATTTGATTCTTGGCTACCATCGATAATCCCATGTATTATTTGAAAAACGTACTTTACACCCACCCACGATAATTTGACTAGACTATGCACTTCACAAGACGGCTTCGACTGAAGGCTCTGTGGGAGGTGTTTAAACATGTGTTCAAATAAAATCTTATTGTTTTACGCGAAAGTCCGCCTCTGAGGCCGCGGGGGTCCGGTCTCTTTAAGTTATGGGCGACAACATCCGGTCCACAGGAACGGTTCATGTATTCAGACGCGTTCACTTGCACCGATCAGTCACGTACATGGTCATTAGTAGCACATTGTACATTGTTCAATGAAAAAATTCTGCAGGAAAAAATTCAGCAGTTCTCCAAGATTGGAAACAACCGTAATACTCGATACGTCATGCTATTCAATTAAATTTTTTTTTCTGTGCGGGAAAAGAGTTTTACATTTTATCTCTGTTGACAGGTGCTAAAATATGACTTTTCATGAAATTACTGTTTTCCCGGATAAATACATATATGTTCAGCTCGGGGCTCTAACCCAACCTTCATCACTCAACCTGCACACAACTAGGTATAACCTAACCGTCCTTTATTCCTAAGTTCAAAAATGCCTAGTAAGCCGCAATCCTAACGATGCGGCTATGAACCGTGTATGTAGATGAGATGGTTGTTCACAAGAGAATTCAACATTACGGATAAATAAAAATTATCAAATTTGCTAGCTGCAGATGATACCCCCTATATTTTTAGATTTAAGTATTGAGGTTGGGATTTCATTTTTCTTATCCAGAAATGTTTGTGCTTAAAGTATCTCGTCCCTCAACTCGTCATAGCAAGCCATGAAAAAGTAATATTCGGTTATTTTCTATAGCAGTAATTGAACATTTTAGGTACTTTGCTACTATAGAAAAAAAAATCAAAAACAACCAAAGATTACGGATGAAAACAAATTGAAAATGTTGCTAGTCTGTAAGACACCCTGTATATTTTAATGAGATCTGGGGGTTTAAGCATGTTCTGAACCAGAATCTGATGTTAGTTTCGAAGTAAAAAATCTTTTAGTATATTTTTTCCAGTTTTTCACTCTTCAACTGGTCATAGCAAGCCATGAAAAAGTGTGTATTTCTTATACCCAGCATCAATTGAACACGTTCAGGCCCTTAATAATGTTGCTAGTTAAAGATAACACTCTGTATATTTTAATGAATAAAGCACTTAGATCTACGGGTTTTAGGATGTTCTGAAACAGATCCTGGTGTTATTTTGCGATAAAAAAATGCCTAGTATGTTTTTCCCAACCTCAAGTTAGATATTTTTGGGTACTATATGTTATGAAAAATAACTTTTGATATCACTGCACTGTCAAGAAAATACGAGGGTGTGGCTGCTCAAAGTGGGCCACACTGTAGATATTGATATCTTCTTCTACACTTCAACACAATTCGAGTATGACGATTTACCTTAAATCGACACATCTTGCCCTTAAATTTTTTATAACGCGATTGTACAAAAACTACACATCGGGCAGAAAATATCTTTGATTGGGAGTATAGCTATAAATCAGAGGGGATGAGGGGGGTGGATTATTCCATGGGTTATTTCAGTTTTCTTTCATATCCTACTAACATTAATTTGTAATAATTATATAATTTTGTTCATGACATACAGCAGTTGTAAGCATTCAAATTTTTACCCTGATGTATATGAAAAACTATATATATATATATATTTATAAGTTGATGGAGACACATACTTTTTCAATAAGTTGGCAAATTCTAGCCGTTTGTTTTTCAGTTTTAATAGATTGATTGAAATCAAAACGATTAATCTCTATTATTTGAACCCGGTCTTGACTCAACTCAGATGGTGATGAGTTATTTTTTAAGGAAATTTGTATTTTGAATTAGAGCAGAAAAATTACATTTCTATTTGACAATCAAAAATTATATTTACAGCTCTTTATGAGTGAAATCAAATATGTCATGTCTTAGAGTGCCATGAAGACTCTCAACTTAATTATAGGAATTAAATTGAAATCCGATTATATGATCGGTTAGCTGATATTTTCACTAACAGAAAGTAAAGTGATGAAGTTGAAGATATATTTGATATTGCAAATGAAGGTGATTTACCTTAAGGTAGTATTCTAGGCCCTCTTCTTTTCGTATAGCATTTTAGAGACGTGTAGTTATTTGTAGATTATCAGTTTTATGACTTATTAGCATACCAGGTAACAATGTGACTGTGGCTATGCCTACATTTCTGAATTCTGATTTGAATAAAATTTGGTAAATAGATAACAATATGAGACAGGATTGATATATAGACAAATGTTTTTCAGAATTACCACCAATTTTGATTTTTTTAAGTAATATACCATGTATGTTGATGTTCTTCGGATTCTACGGCTCAAATTATCAAATTGATCGTAATAAAATGCACAATAACAAAGGTATTTTCAAAAGAATATAGAACATATGATTTGATCATATCCACAACCCTCTAAATTAAAAACTAAATTTCAAAATGAAAAAGAAGTTTGATCACAAAAAGTGACATGTGACAAATGGTTGTATTCAGAATATCAGATGGAAACGAATGAACTGAATATATACCTGATGTCATTTGAAATTTGAAAGTTAATATCACTTCACTCCATTCACTTCCGGTGAGACCGGAAGTTGAATGCTGACTCACAAATACAGTTCTGGATCGTTTGCAAATCTTCCAAATTTCATTCTACTCTCCAAATCAAAAAAGTTATAGGAGCGAGCAGCTTTCCGCGGACACCCAGTGTATGTCAGATATATTGCAATATCCGTCGTAGCGGTAGTAGAAGTTTTGTTCAAAATACCCATACAAACCGTAGGGAAAAAAACGTATTTGTTGTATTTCTTGGGTATGTCGCACATGTCTAACCCCATTGACATAATACGAACATTACCGAACGCATGTTGAAAGCACCCTCCGTTCACAAAACCCTATTATCATGCACGTGTATTCGTTACCATCACATTCACGTGGCGTCCATTATGCACAGGTCGGTAACTAAGCTACCTATAATTACTTCAGATCTGATGATGACTTGGTGGCATAAACAAGGGGGAAATGATGCGATTATTGTCTCTCATTTCGGAGTACATATCCAAATATGATTTCCCCATTCAAAGATATCGCCTTCATCCTGAAAGGGAAAAATTGAACTGAAGGGATTGAACTGCATCAAAATATAACTGTCAGGTTATTCAATAACTCTCGTGATAATTCTACCATCTGCATACAAAATATATGTTTTCATGAAACTAAATTTACCTACATATGATCTCAATCATACGATCATAACTGATAGTAATCTAAACTCTTGTTTGGGAACCTATGAATTACCTACCTATTATATTCGAAATAATTCTGGAATTTACTTAATATGTTATTGCTTATCGTAAACTATACATTCATAATAATCATGTTAACAGAGAAAGCACTGTATAATAAAGTATTTTATTTAGTCAACATATAGCAAGCTATTCTTTATTCTCTCATGAAACCACCATACCCAGGATGAAAACTTTTCGATACTGTAGACAGAAATCTACGCAAGCAACAAGGAACGCAATGATATGATGATAGCACATAAACAAGAGAGACGCACTACTGTGCGCCTCTCCTGTTACCGCACCCGACGCATTAACGGTCCACGTGGCAATGCGACACACCCCTTCCTCGAGTGAGTCGAGGAGAAATAGTAATGTTCTCTCAACATACAGGGTGTATCTTAAATGATGTCATTAATTCCAGGAGGCGATTCCTTGTCACATTTTAAGAATAAAAGTTCATATAAACGCGTGTCCTAGCTTGCTTCGTTTCCGAGTAACGGAGATTCAACTGCGACGCCACTGGAATTAAAATTCAAAATCTAATTTCATGAAAAGAATCCCCTTGTTACTACTAACAAACACACGAAGTTTAATAAGAATTGGCATACAAATTTTTGAGCAATTCATGAAAAACCGGTTTATTATTAAACTTTTGACACCCCGTTACTCGGATACGAAGCAAGTTAGGAAACACGTTTTGAAGTAGTTTTCATAAAATATGACAAAGAATCACCACCTGAAATTAATGACATCATTTAAGATACGCCCTGTATAGCAAGCTATTCTTCACTCTCTCATGAAACCACCATACCCAAGATGAAAACTTTCCCATACTGTGGACAGAAATCTACGCGAGCACTACTGTGCGCCTCTCCTGTTGCCCCACCCTACGCATTAACGGGCAACGTGGCAATGCGACACGGCGCACACAGTGCACGTCGATATCCCTTTCTCGTGCGAGTCAAGGAGAAATTGTAATGCTCTCTCAACATATTGCAAACTATTCTTTACGCTCTCATGAAACCAGCATACCCAAGATGAAAACTTTCCGATACTGTATAGGGAGAAACACTGGTCCAGAAAAAAATTTAATCACAGTATTTTTTTTTCAATTTTACTTTTATAGTAATGACTCGGAACTATGTGTGATATGACCAGTGCCTATTTTATTTAAACGTTTATTTGAAGCTTCCTCAACAAGATTTTCATTTACTACTCCTATATTCAAAGTTTCGTAAATTTATTTACTGCTAATCCAATTTCTATCCCTAATTAGCGTATCCTTGAAAACACCCGGTCGACAGCAAAAATTTCGAAACATACACCGTTCGAACACTACCAACTAATTATTTCATGTCTCATGTAATTTAATTGAAAAGTATAAAGAAGTGTAAATGATCGAGCTTTGGTTCTCGGCAAGCCATCCGCTGTGTTTTTCACCGCAGGGGGTAGTCTGACTAACAACATCTTGTTAGGCACCTTATTTATCACTTCTCTCTCCTGCTTCTCCGTCGTCCCATCCTCCCTCTCTCTCGTCCGAGAACCACACACTTGGCTAACAAGCAGTTATTTATTTAATTATTTATTTATTCTATAATAGGTGCGTTTTGCCCACCTCTCCGCCTTATTTATGGAGCCACACGCAGGCAGGCATTCCAATTGAAAATCACCAACGGAAATATTTATTGTGCAACGGCCAATATCTATGCTGATTGGATAAGCTCCAAATGGAAGGTTTAATGACGCTTATGAGTTATTGAAGCAGGATATTTGTTTTGTGGGACTATACAGGTGGACATTGTGCTGAGAAGAGTACTTTTCATGATGTGGTCGAGCTTTTGTGTGAGCTTTCGAAGGACTGCCTAAGAAGTCACAAAAGATCATTTTTGCAGGTCATCGTAAGATAAAAGTGGAAATATCGTAGTATAAAAGTGCTACATTAATCCCAAAATGAATGTGGAAATATGTACCCTTTCAGCAAAATGTAGTCCTTTTATTGAAAAAACTAGCCGCAACACTCATATAACCACAGATGATTTCACGGTCTTCTCACTGTCTACATTCTGGAACCTTCCTGAGACTCTGGTCTGGTTCATTCCACGGTTTCTTCGAATTTTCTAGAACTTTCCAGAAGCTTTGTGAACATTATAGGTGTTTCCAGAAAATTCTACCACACCTCCTTCCTAGAGGAGGAACTTTTAAGAACTTCACTTGGGCGTTTTCAGTATGTTCTGGAATGTTCCTGAGATTCTTTTATGGATCAATTTGGTACCAACAGGTGTTTTATAGGTTTTTCGGGGTGCGGTGTAGTTAATGTAATTACGCGCGGTGTTTTGGAACGTGTAATTTCTTGCGTTTTTATCCCTCCATTGCATTCTCCATACGTTTTTAATTCCCACGATTGGCTGTCTGAAGTCGCCATGGGCTTCGATATACGCGATTTCTACGAATTTGTGTTTGAAACAATGTTTTTCTCTATGAAAAACACGAGCCCCGTGCAAAAAAATTCTCCAGTACAGTTATGATCAGCAATTCCCGATTTAGACGTCTTCCCACGTTGGGTCCACTTTTTTGTTCCGTTATTCTCATGGATAATGATCTGGAGGTTTCTTCGATTTAGAAATCTCCTCATTCACAAATGCAGTTTTTGCTGGATTCTTTTTATCCTCATAAAGAAAGAGAAGATCATATCGCCAATCTAGGAAGAAGAAACGGTAAGAGATGTGTAGGCGGCACTGCTTGCAGTAGTCAGTACTTTTATGAAACTGGATTTCTTCTATCATTTTCCTTTTGAAAATTTTGAGAGCTTCTGGCTGTAAACGAAATAGCGAACAGTCTGGCAAAGTGGATGCGGAGCGAAGTATTTGAAGTGGAACCAGAAAAAGGTTTAGCACATTGTACTGCCAAAACTGGTTAGATAGTAAACGACTTGAGTACTGGCGCAGAGTCTACCAAGCCAATCCCATTCCAAAACATGTATCTCATGTTGCAGGAAACAACAGGGTATTGACAAACTACTAGAACTCAGTACAACTATAGTATACTATAGTTATAGTAGGTAATCTCAATGTCCACTGGAAACTCAGACATAACATCCATAATACTGGCCTAACATTGGATGTACAGTGCCATAGAGAGAGACATTTTTTGATAGTGTGTCCTGTACCCCTCGGAAGTCCGAATGGAGAGGTATTTTGCTACCAGAGTATTTTACTCGAGTAGACTTCATCATCATAACTGTTAAAATAATACCTGAAAATTGAAGGGAAAGGAAAGGGGTGACCAGAAGTAATCGACCAAACACTGAAATATGGAATAATCCATTAACAGCAACTGTAGTCGTAATGGTGGTATTTCATCGGGCAATGGTAGAAACCATCTACCACTTGTGCTTATCCTTTTAGTCGTCCTTCACGACAGGCAGTATTAACCATGGGACCATTCCGACCCCAGAGAAAGATACAGAGTGCTATTGTCTAGATGTACTTCTATTTTATTTAGAACATCTTCGTCGATCTATGGTGCATTAACAATAAGTACGTGGCCCACATCATTGTTATTCTCAATAAAAGTTCCAGTTTCTACAAGACAACTATGAATTCTACAATGCATTTCAGCCATGTCATAATTCGTAAAATTCGGCATCGTTACAAGATTACAGCAAGTAGGTATTTAAAACTATACTGACATTTTGGCATTTTTGTTTGTTTGCCTGTGCGTATTGTTTATCGTTTTTTTTATTTATTAATATCTTTTCCATCTTTTGTACCATTCGATCATTTTTCTTCGACCTCCTAGACTTATCTCTGACTTCCGGAACATCTTCAAAAGGCGATCTCATCTCTGACATCCGAGATTATATTTCTTATACTTCTACCCATTTCTCATATACATGATTGTCTTGTTTGTCTTTGAATAACAGAAACAATTCTTTCTGAATCCATTTTCTAATCATTTTAAGTTATTGAAAACCGCAAGATCCATACTTACACATTCAGGTAGTCACAATATGCTGCAATGCTCTAAAGTCTTATACTTATGATTCTACAACTGCAGGTGAGTGCAGAAAGCCCTAAAGCAATTGGAAAAGGCTCTAAATAAAAAAAAAATCTACTGGGGTACTGGAGGCCTATTTCTGTTTAACGGAAGACTGAAAACTTAAAGCATAATTGGGAACATAGCAAAGGCCCCTCAGGCCCCAAAAGGCCCCTCAGGTATTTCATGAAGAGCTGAAAAGAATACAGGAAGCTGCAGATTTTCCGAAGCTGCTAAGAATTTATTATTCTATTGTGAAATGATGATTGGTCTTATCCCGAAATATAGGCCAGTAGACATACACATTAATACATTAAAAATCGAAAATTTAACAATAATTCCCCAAGACCCCAAATTGCATCAAACATTAATCAAGTATATTTAAAAGCTTTTATTAAGTCTCTGTAATCAAATTTACAAGTGAATTTTGACTTTTGTTATAGAAAAAAATGGCAGCTCCAAGCTAGCGGACGAGATTTGTGATTATGGTCCGATTCCATTCAAATTTGGTATGTTGTGGTTTTTGAGGTCGGCTCCAAGATTTTGTCAAAATTCCTAATTTCAATTTGGGGACGATTGTTGTGATTATGCTTCCATTCTATTTAAATTTGGTATGTGCAGGTTTTCAAGGTCAAATATTATGAAGTTTTTGTCGAAATTATGGAGTTTGTAATTATGGTCCAATTCTCTTCAACATTCGTAAATGGGAGAATTTGGGGTCGAAGATTGTAAATGTTTTATTAAAATTCAAGATGGAAGCTATAGGGTGGTGGACGAGTAGAAATTCAGATGTCCTCATTGAAGAGTAGTGTTGCTAATGCGATCGAAAATGCTAACATTGTGAGTAATTGGATGATGGGAGCAAAGTGCGATCCGAGTTCAAGTGTGAGGTTTCTGTAAGGACTTTGAGAGTTCCAGTCGTTTTGTTCCTGTTCCTGTAACATTGTAAGCAAGAAAACATTAGAAAATATCCCGTGAGAGAGATGGAAAATACCCGGCTCGGTTTTCTCGTTTTATGTTATTCCGTGATCTGTGACTGGGAAAACATTAATTATCTGTTCTCTGTTTTATGCTATGCTGCTACTGCCAATTGTCTTTGACGTCATTATTTTTTGTGGTTAATATTTTGTACTTCCCATCATCGACATAACCTTAAACGCATGGGCGGCGAATTTCAAGTCGACAATTCGCGCGTTGAGTGAAGAGTGAAGACGTTGATAAACAACCGAATTTAGCCAATGGCTGCTACGCTTTGTTTACATGCAGACTTACACCAACAAATTTAGCTGCGTGACGTCACAATAATAGGGCGTATTTTGAAACGTAGAGTAGACCAAAACAGTATACGTTCCTTCTACTACCTTTTGAAAATGCCGCCATGAGTGTTTCGGCTTCGGCACATGCGCAATGAATGGAATATACGACAAGGTCAAACTTTTCGTAGTCAACGGTGACGGGAGGATTCTATGACGAATTGATATTTGACAGTGAGCGAAAAGGGAGCGTTTCGAGTTGAACTTTGGGGCGTTTCATGTCTGTCTTATCGGCAACACTGTCAGAAGAGGTGGATAGCCCAAAAGGCCTTATAGTAAACCATTACGAAAAGTACAAAATAAAATAATTCGAAGATCCTCAACATTTTTTTTTCTATACTTCATATACTGACTAAATTGTCAATTCTGTTCTATTTTTTGCAGCATTTCCTCGTGTGAAATACCCAACGGGCTCTTCACAGAGAACATTTTATGAACACCTTGTTGAAAAACGGGTGGCTCAGCATGAATGTACTGTTAAGTTCGAAACTTCCAACAGCATCGCTGAATACCATTTCATACATCATCTCTGAAAATAAAACACGTGAGAAATAAAACATTCCGAGTAGTGATCAACAACGCCGCGCAATGCAATTTATGTGCGCGCAAGCCCGCAGAAGCATGAAGGCATTGAAGGCATTAATTCCTCTGGCATATTTATAACGCCAATATTTACAATAATCATTTATGAAATAGCGATTGTGGAAATATCGATATTATCAGCGAGCACGTATTTATTGGAACTAACTGAAAGGTTTTCTAAGAACACACACGGCGCTGGAATGTATAAGAAGGATGGGTTGCAAGGAGATGTGATAGCTATTGATTAAAAAAACGAAAAGGTTGAACAGCAAAATGATTAAGATATGATGACTCTATATGTTACTTCGACTGCATATGTTATACCGTCAATAATTATGAGTTTATTCTTCAATTAACGTGAATTTTGGAAAATAATAGGATTTGAGTATTTTCAGTTCCTGGAACCATCAATAGACTTCTAGACTAATATAAAGAAGAAGGGGGGCATGGTGCTTTGGTTGTGCATCCTACTCATACCAAAGTTACATGGATCAAATCCTGACTGAGGCAACATATTTTCATTCAATAATTATTATACTTTAGAGTTAGAGTGCACATCGGCAAAAATTTTACTGATAGATCTCTCTCCAAACTTTCTGTATGGATTCTTTGGACCAAGTCTGCCCCCGTTTTCCTCTGTGACTTTTTTTGTTCCAGGGGCGTTTTTCCAAAAAAAAACAAAATTTGAATTTTTTTGTATGTGTTTCCCTCGTGTTTCCTACCTACGGTACAAAACTCTAGATGGTGGTTCGTCAGATCGTTTTGGGAAAAAAAGATCCTATGAACATATGTCCGGAGTTGCTTCAACTTCCAACGCCCTGTATCTCAGAAACGAAGCAAATCCGGACATATGTTTATAGGAACTTTTTTTCTTGAAACGACCTAACGAATCACCATCTAGAGTTTCGTACCGTAGTTAGGAAACACGAGGAAAACACATACAAAAAAAAATCAAAATTTTTTTTTTTTTTGGAAAAACGCCCCCGGAATAAAAAAGTCACAGAGAAAAACGGTGACAGACTTGGTCCAGAGAATCCATACAGAAAGTTTGAAGAGAGTATCTATCAGTAAAATGATTGCCGATGGGCACTCTAACTATAAAGTGTCACTGTTAAACAGTGTTTTTCAACTTTACCTTATAAACAAGAAAAAAATAAATAAAAATTACAAACTTGTATTAAGTAACAATACTGATAACTAATAAGTTAACAAGACTATTAACAATAATACTGACAGCAATGATATAAAATAATGAAACCAATATCACAAACAAGATCGAGAAACATGGCCGTACAATTGTGTATAATAAGCTACACAGAAGAGAGAAGAATAGCTTTCAATTTTTTTTTTTATTAATTATAGAGAAGTTGGGAAATTCTGGAGGGAGCGCATTATAACGTGTACCTACATGCCATATAACAAAAGCTTCGTTTGAAAATATTAGTGGAGTGTTTTGGAATGGCTAACTAACAGGCAGCAGGTGAATATTATTTATATTTTCAAAACGTTTCAGTTTATTGGTCAAATACAATGGCACTTTGGTACTCAAGGTTTTATGGACGAATGTTAAAAACTGTAATTTCCGTTTGAGGTTTCTAGTATCTCGGAATGCCTGGGTGATCGGATCGAACTTACGAATACGCAAAGAAAACCTCATACAAGAATTTTGAATGCTTTGCAAGCGCATCTAATCTTTTTTCAAAAGTCTAGGGCCATAAATGAGTTAGGACATATGATGAATAGAATAAGTTTTCCCTTGAAATATTTCTTTGAAGGTATAAAATTATAAGCGTTTCATATATTTTACTTACTCGTAACTCGATTTCTAAAAACACCACTGGAACTAACGATCTCGTGGTGTTTTGCAGAATACGTCTCGTGACTCGGAAGTATAATCAATTATCTTCGATGCTCTCGTGATATTATTACCGATTATATCTAATATTTCTGTTGCATGATCAAAATAGAGACTATCGCAAATAATGTAATTCGATCTAGAAGATTGCTTCAATTCAGAATCTGGTGCTTCAAAAATCGCTACCTGTATTGGAGCTGTAACATTTATACTGAAGTTCAATATTCGTTTTTGCGATTTTTTCTCCTAAAATTCTAGTTCTTAATGCTCCAATTTTTTTATTGTTTGCTTTCACTATTTCTAATTTTCCTTTTTTGTTTTCATGGTGTATTTATTGTCATGCCTCTTTTCATATGACTGACAGAGTTCTCATTTTTCATCAATTTTATATTTGGTACATATTTTTTGCAAGTTGATGATGGTACATGGATAACAAGTGAGACAGTTAAACAATGCCATCACGTGAAAACGTTTAAAAAGTTGCTATGAAGAAATGTTTTTCATTTTGTTCCAGCTAACACCAGATAACGTCCGAAAAATTGAAATAAAATTGATATATATTCCAAAATATCCAAAAATATTTTGAAATTTTCACACTGCAATATGAATGGCTCTTCTGCATTTTCTATAATTGAACAAAACTATATTTTGTGTGATTGATGACTTGTTTATTTTGTGGAAATTCATGATCACTTTGATGAAAAGAAAGAACACTCTTTTGTCTTATTTCCACTAGATTTTTATTGTTACGACCGGTTTCGGGTTTTATCCCATTATCAAGTATAAAAACTAACTCATGGAATGAGTTGGTTTTTATACTTAAACTAAAAACTAACTCATGGAATGGTTAGTTTTTATACTTAAACTAAAAACTAACTCATGGAATGAGTTAGTTTTTATACTTGATAATGGGATAAAACCCGAAACCGGTCGTAACAATAAAAATCTAGTGGAAATAAGACAAAAGAGTGTTCTTTCGTTTCATCAAAGTGAAAAACTATATTTCCGATATCTCCATAGTGGACATCTTCATTTTGAACCAACTGTATTTTCGCGGATTCTTCAAATGTTTGTTTCATTCACACTGAGGAGGACTATTTGAATTTAATATAAAACTAAAAGTTTTGAGTCGTTATATTTATGACGAAATGAACAAATCCACCAATCATGAACAATAAAATGAATGAAAATTATTTTCCGTGAAATGATTTCTTGTTTAATTGAATCGAGACCAAATTTGTAATTCGATAACGACAACATAGTATATAACATTTCTTTCCTTCCCAAATTGAAATACGATCCTGGTAATTGTTTTGTTAGAATATGCAAACCGAATTACGTGATATCATATTTCTGTTATATTCAGTGGCGGATATCGAACCCCTAATTTTCCCATGATGCTTCGAGAGCACATTCGAAAATGATTTCGCATATAACGTGTAACAAGTAAATTAATATATCTACATTATTTACTCTCACTGGTGATTATAAATTAACTAACAGAATCGATAATTTCATTTCAAATCTGTTCCGATCCATTAGAAATTAATCTGACTCAAAAATCTGATTTCAAGACAGATAAATTGATAATTGTCAAATAACAATCAAATGACTAGACTTGAAATGCTTAATATAATTTTAAACCAGGCATAGGCAGAAGAATGGGAAGCTAATTATTCCCTAAGAAATGATTAAATTTTCAGTCCACTTAAAACAGCGTCTATACCTATCAATTATTATGGAAATGGCACGAGATGTAGGGGTGACAATATACTTGAAGCCCATTATCACAATTGGTGACAAAAATCTGTGCTTACCAAACTTTGATAACTATTCAGACTTTTATACTTTGGAGATGTTGATTCTTAATCAATTATAACAGTTAGAGTTTTCTTTAATTTCAAATGAGATTATTCAAATAATAAAATATAACTCCAGGAGTGTAATGCTCAAAAATTGATTGATATGTTTTCAAGAATTTTCAATAGATGATATTTTGCTTATTCCGAATGTCGGGACGGTGTAACGGGTGAGTTTGTTGTGATCAAATAACGGACACAGCAGTTAACAAATAACAATAACAATTTATTAACAACACTAACAATAATACGTAACAGTTAAACGTACAGCTTGATAAACTTGGAGAAAAATCTCGACTCGAGAACAGCGAGTCAGGAGACTGCAAAAAAACGGAGAACCTCGCGAACCGAAAAGTGAAAACTAACTCTCTTCATCTTCCCACCATCCTCTTCAAATCTCCGTCTAGGTAGCAGGCAAACCCCCGTCTACGTCACGGGAAAATCCCAAATGTCCAAATTCCCCAGCTTACGGAATTATAATCCTATTTGAAATTTGATGTTCCTAGACACCATAAAAGCTTAGTCGTAAAACCCAGGATAATCCTATTACCAGAAATTTAAATATGGAATTCCCTAGTTCTGCAACTATGGTGAAGGCTTTTAATATTTCACTCTATAAACATTTATAGTCGGACAAAGGCCCTTTAGAAGGAAAAAGAATTAAGAATATAAGAATATGTAGAGATGTGGAGTAAGATTATTTTCTTTGGAAATAAAAATTATTTGAGTCTTATTGTTGGTAAAGCCGCTACAGTACCCCCTTGCCAGTGATGAACGATATAAGACTAAAAAAAATGAATGAATATTGCGAAATCATTTAATTGAAGCCTGCTTGATAGGGTTCAGTGAATCGGACGCGACGACCTGAGCGCGTCTTATAGGCAGGTGGCGTTGTTGGAGCTGGTGGAGCTGGTGGAGCTGGTGGGGCAGGTGGTGGAATTGCATCCTCTTGCACCGGAGTTTGATTCTCTCCCGGAGCAACAGGAACGAAATCGTCGTCGTCGTCCGTGGTGCCCTCTGGTGCGGCGATGTTCTCGGCGACGATGTAGGCCGGTTTAAGGCGATCGATGGAGACTGGAACATTTCTGCCGCGCATCGCGAGCGTGAAGTGTTTCTCGGCTCGAGAAATAACCTCGTAGGGACCATCGTATGGTGACTGCAGCGGTCCTCTGGTTGCGTCGTGTCTGACGAAGACGTGGGTGGTGGTAGCCAGATCTTTGAAGACAAAGATTTTCCGTCCGCCGTGCCTGGTGCCATTGACTGGACGGAGTGTCTGGAAATGCTGGCGCAGCTCACGAACAAAGTTGGCGGAGTCATCGATGTGTCTGGTGGAGGTAGATGCCAGAAATTCGCCTGGGAGACGGAGTGGTTCGCCGTAGATCATCTCAGCAGCGGTGGCTTGCAGATCTTCCTTCCAGGCCGCACGGATCCCCAGGAGAGCTGTTGGGAGTGTATGGGTCCACCGATCGGAATGCAGGCACTTCACAGAAGCCTTCAACTGACGGTGGAGGCGTTCGACCATACCGTTGGCTGCAGGGTGGTAGGCCGTGGTCCTGAGGTGGTCGGTGCCCATCAGCCGGTTTAAACAACGGAACAAATGCGATTCGAATTGTCTACCTTGGTCCGTAGTCAGGCGGAGAGGGACGCCGTAGCGCGCGACCCAGTTGCTGTAGAATGCCCTGGCTACGGTCTCTGCTTCCTGGTTCGGGAGGGGTATTGCTTCTGGCCATCGTGAGAAGCGATCGACGCAGGTGAGGCAATACCTGTATCCCTCGGAGTATGGCATGATGATGAGGTCGATGTGGACATGCTCGAATCGTCTGGATGGTGCTGTAAAATTGCCAATCGGGGTAGAGACATGTCGTGTGACCTTGGCCTGCTGGCAGGGAATGCAGGCGCGGGCCCAGGAACGGCAGTCAGCATTGATGGAAGGCCAGACGTAGCGTTGTTTCACCAGCTTCGTCGTCGCCTTGACGCCTGGGTGCGATAGGCCGTGGATCGCGTCGAAGGCTGGTTTGCGGAAGGCGGCTGTTAGGAAGGGCCGTGCCGTCTGAGTGGAGACGTCGCAGAAGATAGCAGCGTTGGATCCTGGGATGGTCACTTGGCGCAGGGTCAGGCCCGAGTTATCCCTCTGGCGATGTTCCTGCAACTCTTGGTCCTGTTGCTGAGCTGCTGATAGTGCTTCGAAATCGAGTGGCGCAGCGATGGCATCGATTCGGGAGAGAGCGTCTGCTACAACGTTATCCTCGCCAGAGATGTGCTGGATATCGGTGGTAAACTGCCCGATAAAGTCCAGATGACGAAACTGACGTGGAGAGCACTGGTCGGACTTCTGGCGGAAAGCGAAGGTGAGCGGCTTGTGATCGGTCAGGATGGTGAAATGACGCCCTTCCACCATGTGTCGGAAGTACTTCACAGCCTTGTAGATTGCTAGGAGTTCTCGGTCGTACGCGCTGTACTTTGTTTCGGCACCGCTCAGCTTCTTTGAGAAGAACCCAAGAGGTTCCCATTCGTCGTTCACCAGCTGCTGCAGGACGGCTCCAACGGTGTGATCTGACGCGTCACAGACTAAGGAGAGCTTGGCGCCGAGTTTCGGGTGCGCAAGGAGTGTCGCTTTGACGAGGGTGTCCTTGCAAGCGATGAAGGCGGTTTCAGCGGCATCGTTCCACGTAACTGGCTTCTTTCCTTTGATGTTGCCCTTGAGGAGGTCGTTGAGAGGCGCTTGAGTCTGAGCAGTCCTGTGTATGAATCGTCGATAAAAGTTAAGCATACCTAGGAACTGTCGGAGCTCTTTTGCTGTCTGGGGCCTTGGGTACTCCTGGATCGCGGAGACCTTCTCCGGGAGCGGCTGCGTGCCCCTTTCAGACACCATATAGCCGAGGAACTTGACTTCAGGCTCGCCGAAAACACATTTGGCCGTATTGATGACAATACCAGAGTCCCGAAGGCGTTCGTACAGCAGCCGGAGATGCTCTGCGTGTTGGTCCTCGTCTTCAGAGGCAATAAGGAGGTCGTCGATGTAGGCGTATACGAAGTCCAGTCCGCGTAGCTTCTCGTCGATGAACCGCTGGAAGGTCTGTGCTGCATTGCGAAGACCAAAACTCATCGCAGGGAACTCGAATAAACCAAACGGCGTGGTAATTGCGGTCTTCGGGACGTCTTCCGGTGCCACAGGAATCTGATGGTATGCGCGTACCAGGTCGATCGTGGAGAAAATCTTCTTGCCGCGTAGGGTCTGGGCGAAGTCCTGGATATGGCGGACTGGGTAGCGATCGGGTATCGTGCGGGCGTTGAGTGCACGATAGTCGCCACAAGGTCGCCATTCGTCATCCTTCTTCGGCACCAGGTGTAGAGGGGAGGCCCAGCTGCTCTCTGAAAGGCGGCAGATGCCCAGTCGCAGCATGGACTCAAATTCTCTCTTGGCAGCGTTGAGTTTGTCCAAGGGTAGGCGGCGTGGTTTCGAAGCAACGGGTTGTCCTGGCGTAGTGTGTATGTGATGCACCGTCTTGTGTTTCCTGTTGTCCATGTTGTATGCACCGTCGGGACGAGTGATTGCCGGAAACTGCTGGAGCAGGGTGTGATATCGCGAGTCACCAGTGATTGTCTTGAGTCCCGCGACCGTCGCGCACCTTGATTCCTGTCCCGTGACACTCACATTCGTAGCGCGGTCTAGTAAGCGTTCATTGCGCATGTCGACGAGGAGGTCGAAATAGGATAGGAAGTCCACACCGATGATCGCCTTTGACACATCCGCGATCACAAAGTTCCACGTGAAATCGCGACGGAGACCCAGGTTAAGCGTGAGCGGCATCAAACCGTAGGTGGCGATTGTGGTGCCGTTAGCTGCGGAAAGCTCGTACCCGGTTTTCACCCGTCGGCCACACACTAATTTCCGCGGAAACACACACAAATCGGCACCGGTGTCGATCAAAAAGTCTACCGCACTGTTCCGGTCTGTCAAGAATAAACGTCGCGGGGTGGGGCAACCGTCACTCGCCGCCGCTAGTGACTGCCCTGCGCGTTTCCCGCTCGCGCGACGAACGAGGCGTTCAAACTGCACGGGGTCCTACATTTTCGCGCACTATCCCCGAACTTGAAATGGTACCAGCACATACCATCGTACTGTGCCGGTTCGCGCGAGTTGGATCGGCCGCGATGCGACGGTGAACGACCGCGGCTGTTTGACGAGGATCGGTCGCGGGCGTTGGGTTGGCGGCGGCGCGACTCCTGGAGCTCTGCACGCAAGGCGGCGATCTCCCGTCGATGGTCGCTCTGCACTTCCGACAACTGTTGTTGAAGTTTAGTAAGCTGTTCCAGCAGCTTCGACTCTAGAGTAGTTGATACCGCGGAGACCTGGATCCGCGGCGCCAGCGAGCCAATTGAGTCCATAATGTTGTCAGCGATCCGCGCCAGGTCGTCGAGATCCGTGGTATCTGGCTGGGCTGCGAGGCTGGCACGCACGATCGGGTTGAGCCGGTCCGTCCAGAGTGCTTTGACGATGTCTTGGGCCGCCGTTACACCGGCAAGTTGCTGGAGGTGACGCAAGAATTGCGACGGAGTTCTGTCACCGATGTCCTCACGTTCCAACAATTGCCGCGTACGCTTGGCCTGTGATTTGCCAAGTCGTCGGAGAAGCTCATCTTTTAGTTTTTTGAACGGGTCCTCCGCTTCCTCTGGTGGGTTCAACAACAGGTCACGCACCTCCTTAGCATATTGCGGCTCGAGCGACGTCCCAACGTACCAAAATTTGTCGGTGCTTGTTCTGACACCAGCGTTCTTGAGTGCCCAATCTACCTGTTGGAACCAAAGCTCCGGGTCCTCTGATGAGAATACCGGAAGTTTGGGGTGCGTGAAAACTGCGGGTTTGTCGATAGGGGGGGTCATTGTGGCGGTAATATCTGTGCTGATTCTCCGGTGCGTTTATCTAGGTCCCAAACCGCAATGTATAACTCACTCGCGTCACTGTCACACAAAAACTACATCACGTCGGGGTCACCACTGTCGGGACGGTGTAACGGGTGAGTTTGTTGTGATCAAATAACGGACACAGCAGTTAACAAATAACAATAACAATTTATTAACAACACTAACAATAATACGTAACAGTTAAACGTACAGCTTGATAAACTTGGAGAAAAATCTCGACTCGAGAACAGCGAGTCAGGAGACTGCAAAAAAACGGAGAACCTCGCGAACCGAAAAGTGAAAACTAACTCTCTTCATCTTCCCACCATCCTCTTCAAATCTCCGTCTAGGTAGCAGGCAAACCCCCGTCTACGTCACGGGAAAATCCCAAATGTCCAAATTCCCCAGCTTACGGAATTATAATCCTATTTGAAATTTGATGTTCCTAGACACCATAAAAGCTTAGTCGTAAAACCCAGGATAATCCTATTACCAGAAATTTAAATATGGAATTCCCTAGTTCTGCAACTATGGTGAAGGCTTTTAATATTTCACTCTATAAACATTTATAGTCGGACAAAGGCCCTTTAGAAGGAAAAAGAATTAAGAATATAAGAATATGTAGAGATGTGGAGTAAGATTATTTTCTTTGGAAATAAAAATTATTTGAGTCTTATTGTTGGTAAAGCCGCTACACCGAATTTTATTTTTCTTCAGCTGACAGTACGTTGTATCCTAAAATAACCAAACAAAAAAAACAACACAACGTGGGAAAGCAATGTCTTGAAGCGAAAGGGGTCTGGGGTGTGAACTCTTGTACCGTGGAATTCTACTTTTCATAAAACGAGTGGAATGCCATTAGGGTTGAAAACATGGAAATATAGAGACAAAACTGTCAACCATGACTACGGCGCAAGTGGGTCTCAGCCTTGACTTCCAAAGGCTGAGTGCCGAAACATAAAAAAAATAAGGGGGGCTTCTTTCATACTATGCTGTGTGCCTACTTCATGCAGGGAGCTGACATCGTAGCAGAGAAGCCGATAGAAATGGCGATCAACATGGCAGTATTTTAAATGAACAGTTTCGGTTTTCAGGAAACTGCTTTGAAATTAATGAGTAGTTACATTCGAGGTAGATCACAGAGAGTCACACTTGATGGTAACCTGTTATGTTCTAACATAAAAGAGACTACATCTGGAGTTCCTCAAGGTAGTATTCTGGGACCTCTGTTGTTTGCTTTATTCATTTTTGACTATCCATCAGCTTTAACCTTCTGTCAAGTTCATCTTCATGCAGATGATTTTCAATTATATACACCATGCGATATTTTAGATTTGGCAGACTGCATAGAAAATATCAATGGAGACCTTCAAAACACCACTACATATTCTGAAAAACATGGTTTACGCATCAATCCGAACAAAACCGTGGCACTTTGCATAGGTTCTCAGAGACAGGCGTCATATATAAAAGAATTTACTCTTGAAATAAACAGTAATAATATCGAATGGGTAGACTCATCAAAAAACCTTGGCTTGATTATCGACCAGAATCTGAGCTTTCACAGTCATGTACAACACGTCTTCAAAATAGCATTCTTTAAATTAAAATCCCTTTATAAATTCAAATATCAACTTTCAACAGAAATTAAATTAAAATCAGTCAAATCACTTATATATCCCCACATAGAGTATTGCGCTTCAGTTTACTACAGTTTTCTACCCCAATATTGAATATAAATTGCAGAGTACAGTATCTGATAGCAATGTTTTTATTCAAACTTCTGAAAACTAAAACACCGAAATATTTGTTTGATCCGTTATCACGCCGTTCCGAAATACATAATGTCAACATAAGATCTAATAATTTATTCAGCATTCCATATCACGTTACATCCAAATATAAAGGATGCTTTTCTTATTTGGCCCCATCTTATTTGAATAAGTTCATTTTATTTGATGATTTATCAATATTTCAAATGAAAACGCAACTAAAAAGAGTTCTGTTATCAAGTTTATCAGACTAGTGATTTAAATTGTTTTATTTTTTTTTCATACTCATTAATTTTTTATATTCTTGTTTTCCTAATGTTTTAATCAACAATATATTCTTGCATCTTGATTTATAAAAAATTGCCATTCACGCTAATTTATTTTTCGATATACTCGAATTTGCTGTAAAATTGAATCTGGGGTGGAAGATAGCCTCAGGCTAACCCTTACCTTTTGTGTGTATCATTATGTATCACTGTGTATCACTGTTATATCTATATCGCACAATAAACGTTATTATTATTATTATAAGATAAGGTAGGGGTACGTTCGGTCACATCCTCAAGACCTGTATGTCAAAAATCATTCCTATTGGATTCAGTGTCAGGTAAAAATCCCTGGATCTTGTGCATAGTACAGACATTTAGCGTATACATATACCGATTTATCACAGATTCACAATATGTGTTCAGTACAAATTCTTAACTCCATCCTTCAAATACATCATGATGGTTATAGAGACAACAACATAGGCCAAGTTGTGAAAATTTGGGTACTAACAGAAACTAAATACTTGTTGAACAATCAAAACCGAGTCAGAGAATTCCCAGCTTCAGGTTATTTTAAAATATAATATTGAAAGGCTTAGGAACAAAGCTGGAGGTCGGTGTAATAAACCCAAGCACTGCCAAAAACATTGGCTGTGGTTGGAAACGTCCCTCTTGCAGGTGACAACTCGATATCTTACCCTCTTTAAATTTATTAAATGTAATGTTATTACACAAACCCGTACATAAAACTGAAATTTGATGGAATGAACATTTTTGAGTTTTAGTTTGAAATCCGGACATAGCATATTTGATATATATATTTTTTCTCGATGATCCAGCTCTGTTTTAAAACATTTGGTTCCAGGCCAATATACTCCTACTCCAGTTCCTTCTAGTGACCCAGATCCATCTGTGTAGCATTCAATGGCACTTTTCGATAGATTTGCCCTGCTCCACAAGTAATGGTCGGTCTCACTAAAGATGTGCAAGTACATCCTCTGCAGGGTCTTCGAGTTACATCCTTAGTTCTTTCCCGCAAAGTTTCTGCACACCATTAGAGCTTTCTTAGCTTTGTTGTCCAGTATTAGTCACAGATATTCCACTTCTGGTTTTCATTCAATTAATTTCCCGTTTAATTCGATAGTTTTTAGGTTAATATTTCTTTTCCTTGTTAAGGCAACTAGGTAGTCTGGGTGGGGTTGACGCCGAGTCCTATCAATTAACACCATCCATACATAAACCGGGCTCATGAATTTTTCTTGAATACGACCCTGATCATGCTTTGTCAAACAAGGATAGTATACAGTATTTGAAATGTTAAAGTGACTCATGACCAGAGACTCGCACAACATTTTTTTTGGTTTTGAAATCAATAATTTTTGAAACGTTATAAATCAACTTGAGATTGCAATAAGCTTTTCTAATAGTGTTCGTCACATGCTCACTGAATCTTAAATCACTGTCTGTAATTAATCCCAAATTTTTCGCAGATTCAACAATTTCTAGGGGTTCAGAATCAATTGAAATATTTATCTAATCTTTGTATTCATTTCTGCATTTTTTATTACCAAAAATTAGCATTTTGAATTTTGTAGGAATTATACTCAAACAGTGGTCTTTTGACGCTCTTGATAAATTATTGAGATCGTTATTTATGGCTAAGCACCCATCATTAATTTTTTGCAAGCTGAATGAATGATATATTTGTGTCGTCCGCATAGTAATGTGATTGACAGTGTGAGATGAATGATGATAAATTGGATGTATAAATGGTGAAGAGTAAAGGTCCCAAAATAGACCTCTGAGGGACTCCCGCAGTAATAATCAACGGTTCAGAGTAATCATTTCCAAGACGCACTATTGGTGAAACCATTATAGTGCAATATCGCTAATAAAAGTTGGTGATTTATACGGTCAAACGCCTTCCAGTAATCCAACAAAATAAGAGTAGATATATTTTTGCCATCAAGTAAGGAAAATAAGTCTTCAGTATATGACTTTAGTTAGAGCTGTAGTGCAACTGAGATTAGATCGAAAACCGGATTGATGTTCTGAAAAAAGATTGTATTCATCAAGGTACTCTCTTACTCGCCCATTCATTATTTTTTCCAAAATTTTTGATAGAACAGGTAGTATACTAATTGGTCTCAAATCCTTCAGTTCTTTTGGATTATTAATTTTTGGAAGGGGAAGAACATGAGCCAGTTTCCAGCAGTCTGGAAAGATGGAATTCTCAATAGAGAAATTAACAATATAAGTAATATATATTATAATATATGTCATTTGCATAGCTTTACGATACGATACGATACGCCGATCTAGGTCTAATAGCAGAGGAGTCGTTCATTCAGAATAATCTTCACGATTGAATCTTATTTTTAAATTATCCTGATATAAGTCATAGAAATAGTATAGTATTCTGCTTGTGAGAAATGGACATTACTCACTCGAATGATTTACGTTGCTTACCTCGGCTTTTTGAAACCTACATCTTAATTTATGGAGTCAACAAACAGTAGTGTCTAACTTACAGCCGTATGCATGAACATTCGCATGCGACTCTCTATAGGTGCGCCGATTGCTACACCATTCTTAATACATGGGCAAGCGAACAGCGAACCTCTGGAGAGTCGCTGGCGAATGTTTATGCATACGGCTGTTACTATTCACCTGAAGACGAATGCGGATACAAGCAATCGAAACGTTGTGAAAAAGTGAAAAAAGTGGAAATATTTCAATCATTAAGATGAGGGACGTCTGAAAATGTATGTAATCTTAATTATTTTCGACCCAGTTTTGTGGCACGCCTATGACTTCAACTTCGAACGATATTGTGTATATGCGTTGATAATGAAGTGGATATAACGGCTGAGAGTACTAAAACAGCAAGAGGCGATAGGCGTGAATCCTTGGGGACTGATTCCCCGTTTCTAATGCGTTCGATATTGTCTTTGGGGAATTTGAACATTCTCTGAAACCTCAGGATGGTTATCCTATTTTCGATGAGTCTGTTTTCTGTCTGTTTAATTGAATTCTGTTGTTAAGACTACTTCCAGCTGGTACTGAGAATAAAAAAAATCATGTTCGTTGTCAGGAGACTGAGAAATGTAAATAAAATGAGTGGACATGACCCTAAAATTGGAAATTGAATCTTTAAAACAGAAATTGAACAAGCATGGTAGCAAAAGTATACTGATTTCAAGATTATTGAACAATACGTTACTTTTCAAAATATGTATGATAGTACAAGCTCCCATCTTCAAAATGCATTTCACATAAAACACTCAAATTTAAAAATGTGGAAAGGATAGCAAATCGTAAGGAATTATGCAAAGCCCTACGTACTTTGAAAATGTTGTCAATTTAAATTTTTTTGTATATTGAAACCTGAAAAGAAAATATAGGTACGAAATGAATTAATCGTTCCAAATTTGAAATTAAAAATAAAATAATTAAAATAATAATAATAAAAATAATAATGAATATGGTTTATTATCATATGTTGACAAAGCTTAGGTAATTGTCTTAAATATTAAAAATGGTAAATCATAAAAATGTTAATTCGTCAGAAACAATAGTAAAAATTACAAATGGCGTGAGGTTATAAACAGATATACAATAGACAATCACAATTACAGTTCAGCTAAAAATTATTATTGAGATATTCCTGCAAACTATAATCTTTTGTGATATTTTTGGACGGCAACGGTAGTTTTAAATTGTGGCTGCTGTTCCGGGTGTTATACTGCTAAAAAAAAGGCAAATGGCAGTAAGTGACCATTTTTGAAAAAATACATTTTTGTATAACTGTCATTAAAATGACGTTTTTTTCATTGACATATAAACTAAAAATTGACGTTATCACAAAATCACTTTTAACACTAGTGTTGAAAATACTTTTAACACTAGTGTTAAAAAGTAAAATGAGTGTTAAAGGTAAAATGACAGATGAGATGATGGATACTCAGTAATATAGATCTCTCTAATAAAAACACTTCAATCAGATATTATAATCAGAACACCTACTCAAGAGGAATCGTTTATAAATGTTAACATATGTATTTGGCCGTTTGTGCAATGGGTAATAATAATTCATTTTGAAGTTACAAACGAAGTAGTATTCAGTCCGACTGTAGAAGGCACTTCATCACTGACAAATAATGACATTCATAAATAAAGCGCGTTGGGGTTTGTTATAGTTGAAGCATCTGCCTGTCTGCATTGTAATCCAAAGATCGTGTGTTCGAATCCTTATGGATCTTATAATTTTTTTTTGTTTTTTTCCTACTAGCAGTAACTGTTGTACAAAAAAATGTGTATGATACATTTGTTAAAAGTGATTTTATTTTGCTCGTGAATTGCTCCAATATTCCCCACTCATAAAATAAAATACCACTTTTAACACTTGTATCATAAATAACTATTTCAATGATTACAAAAAGACAGTTTGTCACTCACCTTGTTTTTAATGAAATGGAGGCCCAGTTTCACTTCATTAGGGTGCTATTAAGTGCATGAAGGCCCAGAAAATTTCATAAATTTCGATTTTTGTCTGTTCAACGATTCGTCACTTACTGCCATTTGCCTTTTTTGGCAGTATAGTGAGATGTCGATGCAGCGAGGTTCAAAATATGTTTATTCATCAAACAAACTGATTCTAGGATAATTAGTGCTGCCATCGTCAGAATATTATTGTTTTTGAAGTGGAGTCTACAAGATTCTCTCGGTTTTAGGTTACAAATATACCTTATAGACCTTTGTTGTAGAATCAGTAGAGGTTTGGATAATGTTTGACTGCATGTTCCCCAAAACGGTATTCCATAGCGTAGCTGGGAGTCGATAAGTGCATATTACGCCATTTTGGCTGTGTTGAACCCTAATTCATTGAAAATCACCAGCTTAACAACCCTAGGCGATTTTACCTGTGAGTTGCCTAACATGATTCTCGAATTTAAGATTCTGATCGATGAACACTCCTAGAAATTTCGTGTGATTTATATTTTCCAATGATTTGTCTTCCAAGAGAAGTTCATCTAGCGAACATCTAAATGAAATCAATTTTTTTTTTCAAATTGAAAGATAAGACGTTTGCATCACACCAATTTTTCACTTTCTTTAGATCGGTAGTTATTATGTTGTGCAGATCACCGGTGTTTTTACTATTCCAGAGAATAGTTGTATCGTCTGTAAAAATAGTGAATTTTCCAGAAATATCGATAGTGGTGATGTCATTTACATACAATAAAAACATTATGGGGCCCAACACAGACCCTTGTGGGACTCCCGAATCGATTTCCTCCCCTTTTGAAAACTCCGCTGTTTTTCACTACTAAATTTCGCCCTGTGAGGTGAGATTTGAACCATTCACAAATAGTATATTATGAAACAAGGTCTTAAACAACCTTTTAGTAAAGAGAACTTCAAACACGATCGCAGCGTACCCGGGCGGGTGTTCAATAAAAGAGTATTTAGAGGAGTTTAAAAACGTGTTACATACCTTATATTTTTTACGACCTTATACTGAAAGAACAAAATTGTACTTCTACAAATTGGTTTAACGAACTAGCCTGTCAAGCAGGTTTTTAACCACTGAACTCTAACTGTATAAACCATAGTGATGTGGTCAAAAAATGGAATTGTTTTTGAAAAGTTTCTTTAAATTGAAAATTTTAGTTAATTGGATTATAAAGGTCCCCCATTTTCCGTCAAGTAGTGTCGTTTATATTTCAGGAATACAAGATCATTTTCACAAATTTTCTGTTTCAACTATTTTATTTTGATGATACTGTTTTTAGATTCAATTACTGGTTTGACATATTCTTTTTTGGCTTCATTTAATTTTTTGTGAAAACTGAGTTTTTTATGCTGAATAAGAATTATAGTGATACACTTGATTCGTTGATTTTATACGTTTTGGGAAGCAATTATCGAAATAATGTGAAAATATATCATAACACGTTTCGAAAGCACCATCAGTCTTCTTTTAACAAAATGTTCTCAAATTTTTTCATGTTTTCGTCGTTAAAATATCTTTTAAGTTCACTTTTATATCTACTCGACATTTGTTTACTGTGTCGAATAAATGTACAGCTTGGCAAATCTAGTAATGAATGTGAAATCGGCACGCCTATCGATGCGCCGGTAGCAGAAGAGCTCAGTTCGTTCCGAAAAACAAGTATGAATTTCAGTGAAATCAGCCTAACGTTAGACGTAAAAACGTGCTGAGCACTCGTCGCACAACGGATTATAGTCCGTAATATATCCAATGACATTCATTGCTAGATTTGCCAAGTTGTATCAAGGTTTACTGGAGAAAAAAAATTATAGATTATTCAGCTCGTTGAATTAGAATATTCCTTGAGCTGAAGCTGTTTGTCATGTTCATTCTTTTCGGAAATTGCTAGATTTGCCAAGTTGTATCAAGGTTTACTGGAGAAAAAAAATTATAGATTATTCAGCTCGTTGAATTAGAATATTCCTTGAGCTGAAGCTGTTTGTCATGTTCATTCTTTTCGGAAAAATCATATTTTTAAAAACCGTTTTCGTAGGAATTGAAAAATGTTTGGTCATTAATTAAGGTCTTGCTATATACTGGGTTACTACGAGGTGAGGTACGCCTCCACGTTTTCTATAGTTTTGAAGTTTAACCGGAAGTGACCCCAAACTTTTGTTTTCAAATAACACCTTGCATATATTTTTTCACTATCCGAAAGAGCACGCAATTTTAGATGACACTCTTCTTCAAAATGGCGGAGATACAGTTGACTGTGCAGTCAAAAAAATGTCCATGAAATTCAAATTTAAATCATCACAACTGACAAACGACATCAGAAGTTATCAGAGGAAGCTTCGAAGTGCGATACAGTTGAAAACTGAGTTTCTCGTGTAATTGCAGCTCCCATATATTCCAACAATTATCAAAAATTACCTAAAAACAGAATAGTAACCATAAAGAAATGCTCACAACTGCTATTTCTCAAATGTTCTTTTTCACTTCGTCATGATGAAATATTATCAATTATCAGATTACTCGTGGGAAAAATTTTGAAGAATTCCAAAGAAATCGCAAATACAAGATGTTTTAGTGTTGTCTAGTGGTGTCTAGTTTTGAGTGGTCTCAAAATTAGATATTCTTTAACGCAGGCGGCCATGAATATAAAAAAGCGAAACAAAAAAGCAGCATTGCTTAAATAAGTACAACAAGCTTTGACTTCGTTGAAATAATATGAGCTATTGTGTATTGCTTTCTTAATTATGTTCTTAGCCGCCTACGTTGAAGAACATTAAAGTTTAGGAACACTCATCATGAAACCTGATTGTATCTTCGTTTCCTTTAGGAATTCCCCAAAACTTTTCACGAGTAAACTGATAATTTATAATCTTTTATCATGACAAATTGAAAAGTACATGTTGCCATTTAAGAAATGGCAATTGTAAGCATTTCTTTATGGATGTCATCCCGTTTTTGGATAATTTTTGATTATTTTTGAAATATATGGGAGTTGCAATTACATGAGAACCTCAGTTTTTAACTGGATAGCACTTCGAGGCTTCCCTTGGTAACTTCTGATGTCGTTTGTCAATTGTGATTATTTAAGTTTGAGTTTCATGGCCAACTTTGTTCGATTGAACAATCAACTGTATTTCCGCCATTTTTCAAACCGATTTTCAATTTTCAGGAACAGTGTTATCACAAATTGCGTGCCTTTTCAGAAAATGAAAAAATATGTACAAAGTGTCATTTAAAAAAAAAAGTTTTGGGTCACTTTCCGATTAAACGGGAAGTGGTGAATTTTCAGTAGAGGCTTCAAAATATGCGCATTCAAGTACTATAGCGACACACGAAATTTGAAACCTATCTTCAAAACTATAGAAAAATTGGGTACGCCCCCAATTTTTCTCGTGGTCATACCCGGTATATTAAACCTCGAAAATTACCTGATTGAAAATTTTTGTTGGAAAGCCTTGTATTTTCCATAACCATTTACTTGTTAACTCAACGTAAAATCGAATGATACGCAAGACCGCCTGTCACCCTGTCATCAATGATCAAATTAAAAATACAAGCTAGACCGCCCACCAGCTCGCAGCCGTTCTTGTCCGATTTTTCATTTTTTACCTGGAATGTTAATTGTACTGCACACGCGTCGTTAAATAAAAGGCCTTAATTTAATGCCTGATCGGGCAATAATATTAAAAAAATTACCACACACAATAACTTTTCTGTTCAACGTTCTGAAAAGTGATAATTATATGTGAGGGAATTTCAAGAATGGTTGGCAGACAAGAACCATTAAGTAACGAAATAATAATGAAAATTTCAGTAATAAACACCCACATGGTAATACGATGGCCATTACGATGGTTCGAAAGTTATACATTCAATCGACAACAACGAACTATGGTAAACAGGACTCCGACTGGGAAACTATTAAAAGTGGAGTTCCACGAAGCTCCATTTCGGGGCTAATTTTATCCTTACTTTATATAAATGATTCACCTTTTGTAGCTCTTGATTCTGAACCGATATTATTCGAGTAGGGAAAAATTCACAAACTTTATTCGGCAATCGGAACATTAAGTGGAGATACATGTTTCGGATTCAGCAGAATCTATCTTCAGCATGAAACAAAGTCCTACAACAAAATACTTCCCTGATATAATCGTTCATTTCATTCAACTCAATCTGTGGCAGTTATTTACAGGAAGAGGAAAATTACATCTTTATAACATGTTTATTATGGCAAATGCGCTAGAAAATAGGCGCCAAATTATCAACATGCATGGTTTATAGTTTTCAAAAGATTAAAAGGTAAGAACTAGTAGAATATTGAAGAATATCGTACTACGGGACGAATATTTTGTTTTTAGGGTCACTTGCCCTCAATCCACTAGTAACTAAGCTGAGAGCTGACAATTGATACTTCAAATATCAGCTGTCACGCGTCAAATCTTGAGACAGAGAACAAAGACTAGGAGAACACAGTAACCACTTAAAATGTTCTGTGGTCTTATTTGGTTAGAATCTCCAAACGTTTCGACTCAAACTGTGACAGTTATCGTCAGTTCCTGGCATTTCATTTATAATTCTGTTTTGGCGTACACTTTTTGAAATGGTGAGTTCGCACGAACTTTCCTCTCGATTTGTGTGACATGGCTTCGTTTTTTTAGTTTGTTTTGGTACACTTCATATTAATTAGTCCTAGATACTTCCCATCCTGCTTTCATTTCAAACCCATTCCGGCCTCATATCTTGTATTTTTTTTCCAAGGAGAGCAACAAGTTCTTGGTTATTACTATTGTTTTGGTGAGATTCGTTCTTTGGGAATTGATTTTAGTTTCTACTCATTAACTCACGCCCTGGCACTTGTGCACCCACGTGCCTGGTTTCATCTGATACACTGACGTAATTCAGCAGCCTTCTCATACGGATTTTTTGCCCCAGGGCAGGGCATTCTGTGCAGAGATGTGACTAGGTATCTTCTGGCACCACCCACAGAGGTGTTCATCTATGATCCCAATGAGGACTCTACATGTCTGTTCAAGTGATTTTGTTCCGTTAGGAGCCTAGTCATTTGCTCGAGATCTCGTCTCAAGCCGTCTTTGTACAAGACTGTGCAATCAGCAGAGGGCACGTTTAATGCTGTCATTACCTTCATTCCTTGTAGGGATGACAATGTACAATGTTCGAGCATTTTCTGAAGTTCAGAACTGACGGGGTGTTGTTCCATTTCATCTGTAGGATGGAGCAGCCCCAGATGTAGGAGTGTCCATGTTCCTCTCCTCCGACCCATTGGCTTCATGTATAATGTACAGATGCAGGGGTGGCAGTATACTAGTAGAACTTCAAGAGCTTCAATTGGAACCGTTCTCATGGCGCCTGTCATTCCCAAGCAGGCCAGCCTCTAAAGTTTGTCTGGTGCATTTCTGGCTTTGTTCTTCAGCGTACCATGCCAACATACAAGTGCTCCCTGCGTTATGGTCGGGCGAATAATTGCCGTGTATTTCCAATGTAGGATGTCAGACCTCAATTCCTTACGAAAACTGTTCTACATGCCCAGTATGAGTACGTGTCCTTCTTGGTGCGATAAGCTGTCGTAAAGGCGGTGTTTTGTGATTGTAAAATTCCAACGGGGTTTCACTTTCACTCAACCAGCTAGCAGTGGGTCTCCTGCCGCCATTACGCCCTTGGTTTGAATCCATGATTCTGAAACCAAATATTTTGTTTTGTCCTATTAAAGAAATATTACTCCCGAAATGTAAAGCTATATCTGTCGGATTTTTCACTAAAATCGGACAGATTTAAATAATTTGAAAATGAATCCCGAAAGAACTGTCGAATTTCTTCCAAAATCGACGTGTTGGAAATTTTCTGAAATTTCATGAAAAGGAACTGTCGTGTTTCCTCCGAAATCAGACAGGTCGGATTTTTTATCAAAATCGGAATATTTGAACTTAGAGAAATATTCGGAAAGCGACAGCAAATTTCAGAATTTTCTATAAAAATATACAGTTTGGCTAATCGTTGCAACGTTTATAGTCTGAGTTGCCAGAGTATTGTAGGACCGAATTCTTTGTTATCAGTTCAGAAGAACTATTTGTAGGCTGGAATCACTCTAGCAAAACTACAAAACTACTGAAAGAGAAAATATTTCATCGGGATTTGCCCGGTATTCAATATTCACCATAAAATTAGTATAAAGTTTTCCACATAGAGAATGCAGGTCGTCCAAAAATATATTTAAGAATGTCTTTACTTCGAATATATTACATTATATTTCAGGAAAGGGAAAGGGAAGAAAAACACTAGTTGAGCTCGTCTGCTTCCAAACTAGTTGCGGGACTTGATTTCTCCAAATCTTCAATGTTAAGAAAAACCAAGTTTTCTTCAATTTCTTTCGGAAAATTAAAATCAATTTCTTTTTGCTGAAAGAAACGATTTTGAAAAGCCTTTCAAAGCGAAGCTTCAAAAGATCAGGCGACTAATCGCAGGTATTTACGTGAAATATATTCCAAGAATAATATTTCATAAAAAGTTAAATAGTCTTGATAGTAGCTACTCAATTCACCACTTCAAAGACTAAAATTTACAGCAAAGTTACGACGCGATAGCTCAAGATGCTAAAATAGAACTGGCTAAGTTCCACCACCATGCACCCCCTAGGTTGAGGCCCGGAGAAAAGGGAGCCCCAGTATTGATATATACTCGGACACTCCCCTCCCCCTTCCACCACCCCCGCTCTTAGAGCGGATCCTCATCCTGATGATTGGCGATCAGCAGAATAAAATCTGACCGTGTGATATGGAGTGCTCACATCAGCCTTTACGCGCCTGAAGCTCCCTTATATCTGACATGAGTTGAATTGTTACAATGGCTTTAATGTGCATGATGACCCACCAAAAACTGGCATGGCTAAGTCATCATCATGCACCCCCTAAGGTTGAGGCCCGGAAGGAGGAATGTCCCAGCATTCTACCATGCTCAGATTCTCCCCCCCCCTTTCCATCACCCCCGCTCTTAGAGCGGATCCTCATCCTGCTGATTGGCGATCATCCGAATGAAATCTGATCGTGTGATATGGAGTGCCGGCTTCTGTGCGCCTCGGCTCCCTTATATCTGACATGAGTTGACTTTTATTTTACTTAACAATGACTTTACTGTGCATGATGCCCCCCTGAAACGTGGCCGAGGGCCCTATTGCCAGGACTGATGGCCCTGGCTTGTTTGAGTTGAAAAACATGAAAAATTTGAAAAAAGATTCGAAATTGGTCGGTCCTTGTGTGCTGAAACATATAAGGTATGATTAGTATGAAAATTGTGCCCTATTGAAGTAGGCGCTGACGTTGCCTGAGCTCACGTCTGCGCCTTACTTCCTCGGGGGTGTCATTGTCCGTCTGGTTGACTGGTCTCTTGTATTTGTCTCTGACCTCTGTCCCTGTCGTCATGGCTAAGTCGCTAAAACGACTTATATTTGTACGTTGGCCGCACATTCTGTCCGGCCAATCAGGTTCCGAACCGCTAGTGGGCGGGACCTAACGAAGCTCGCGGCGGAGATATACTCTCCGTAGAAAATTTCGAACGGATTTTTGGTCAGATAATTTTTACATGAGAAATTGGTTTTTCATAAACAAAGCGTTTAAAATGTATGTTTTAAACGGGGTGTTATGACAAAGCGACCGTTTGTGTTGAAGACACCTTCCTGAAACTCCTGAAAGGAAGATTCCTGGATGGATCCACCTATGTGAACGCCTTTTGTGGGTTGACTCAGTTGCTTGGCAGAACACCATTGTGTCACTCTACTTGAAGGTTCATTAATGGATTCACTGAGCAGATTCAACCACAGGTTTTGAGTTATGATTTATAAGAAAAGGATCATATAATATTCAGAAACCATCATAAAAACCACGAGAAAGCTGGTATTTTTTCATAAATTTCTGGAATGTACTTATCTCTACCAATGAGCTTCAAAGCTATGCAGAAGATGTTTGGCAAATATCCAGTGTGCAAGATTGAAATGCTTGTTCAAGAAAATAATTTACTCGAACTCTTATTCAGAAGACGCGTTTCAGTAAAAAATGTCAATTAAAATTAAACATCGTATTTCAACAACCTTGTACAAGGCAGCAGACGAGTTCCTATCAAAAGTGATGCACGACCCTCTCCTTGCGTGACTTATGCCCCCTCACCTGGTCGGACCACCAAGGATAACCTGACTCGGCCAAGATGAATGACACTCGCAAGGAATATAAATGAACGTCGTTTTTAACTCCTCTCTCCTGGATTTCCACGGAATTTTTAGTTTGTTTTGGTACACTTTATATTACTCGTTAAGCTTCTACTTTGTTTTAATGCGGGCTTTTGTTTGAGTTAGTAATACGTGACTGAATGGTGTTTGCTGATGATTATCGTCGACGGTGATTAGGTGTCTACTGAGACGTTTTCCGAAAAAAAAAAATAGTCGAGTTTGGTTTTGTGTGCCAATCGAATATCGTTATACCGAGTGGTCTAGTTCAGTTGTACACTACAGTATATCAGTGGCAAAGGATAAGTACTAGAAAGTTGGATTCAATAGACTGATAGCTAATATAATTTTTATAAACGAGCTTAGTTTAATTTCGTACCTACATGGAGGTCGCAATACGGTGTTGGCTACTCTACGTTATGAAATAGTCAACCCTTAATTCATATTAGGTAACCGATATTGAACAAAAAAAAAATAAGATTCTGGAGATAAAGTCCACAAATTTTACGAAAGTTTGACAAAACATCTAATGGCATGGCTTGATAACATCATTATTGTATTTTAGTGTCCATGAAGTTCAGAAAGTCCTAGTACCATAATGGAATTATAACGTAAGGGTCTGAATGTTTAGTATAAATGAAGTTTATAAGAAAAACGTGCGTTGATTATTGTGGTAACGAAATGAGTTGCATTTAGATATCACTGTTACCACTTAGTGATGCCAAATGTTACGAATTATTCACAATTTTCTTCTCATTAGTGTAAAATAGCGAAGCACAATAATATGAATTTGGGTTTCATTTCGATTTTGTCGGTATGGAAGGAATTAGGTTGGTACCAGAGTTGACCAGACATAACATAAAATGGCCGGAGTTGTTTTTCGAGTCGAGAAACAAGTAAAGTTTTTATTTGGTTGACGCCATCCTTTAAATATTCTTTAGGTATTTCCGATGGTGTGCAGTGTTCTGTTTGATTCTTTTTATTTCAATAGTTTAATCAGTGAGTTTGTTAGCATTGTCCAATAATTATTTCTACCAAAAAGTGTATCCTTTCTGTTGAAGTAAAACATTAAATATATTTTACCAATCATCTGATTACCTTTAGTATGTTTTTCTTTCAGCTGTTACTCGATGAATGTTTTATGTTGTTAGTTACTGTCAAATTTGGATGTTTTTATAATATGTAATTTTTCTTTGAATAAAACCAAAGTATGCAGTATTATATTCATATTGATTGACTTTCAAGGTCCGAAACGGTGAGTAGAAACTTAGGAAGGTACATCAGTGATTTATAGAATTTAGAATTTTCAGGATATAGGTATACTGATTTTTCTGGAAAGAAAATACTGTCCAGAGTTTATAGTGCATTTCTATATATTGTTTTCCCATCATATAGACAGTTTCTTTATTTTTTGTAAAATTTAATATATACATCGGAATCAACTCACGCATTTGTTTTCTGGCATTCAATTCCATATAAACCGTAATTTATTAGTGAGAATAATAATATTGAGGTATTTTTCATTTATGTTGAAACATGGAGAGCTTTGTTTCATTCTTGAATATTCTATATTTCATATTCATTCAAGTTGCCAATTAATTATTGTTCTGGCAGTGAATTCCCTTCAAAGAGAATTTGAGATACTCTCAGTAAGTAAGTCAAGTGACTATAACCTACAGAATCATTCATATATGTGAAAGCATCATCGACTTCTAAGTTTGAAGTGTTCGAGAAATACAGGAGAATCAGAAAGTGAAGCGCATTTTCAAATAAGTACCAGTCCATTCAACTTCACATTGTTTCATTGAAAGGATCTTAATGTGCATTCGATTCCGAAGTTTAAAAATGGAATGTCAGATTGGGCAGATTTCTAGTTATATTTTGCATCACATTTTGATGTCTCGAACTGACCAATGAGGCACCAAAGAGACGTTTATGCGATAATAATGGAAGTCACGTTGCGATTCACTGGTGTGATCTGAAACATGAATGTGACGCCCACTTTAATCTCTGAGATCCTTCTGTGTTGACTGATGGGATACAATACTTCACACTACAAATCGGAAGGTAAACTATCACAGAGCTGGCCCTGCATTATACCAAGCAGTTCTACATGCACATGGTGTTTTCGAAATTGGAGCAATAAATGAAATTGGGAGTAGAAAATGACAAAACAAAACGAAATGAAAGAATACATTTTGTTGAAAAAAAAATCATTTTGAGAGATATTGAATTTTGAAGTTTTTCAAAAAATGTTGGTAATCACTGATTAGAGATCTACAACCTGCGCAAACCGCGCTGAAACACTACCAGCGGGCAGACACGCTGTGGCCTGTAGAATCAAACCAGTGCCTCCCAAACAAAGGTAACTGAAAGCGATTTCGTGAAATTTTAAGTGACAAAAATTTCGAAAATTGTTGATTGCTCCGATAACGAATATTCTTGCCATTTATGTTCCAAATAACAACCCATTTTCTTAAGTGCTCCAATTTCGGAAAAACCTATAAATATTGTTCAGTTCAGATAAATCCATAATTTCACTGTTCAAATAAATACTTATCATAAATAGAGTTAATTACATTTTCGGTATGCTTATCAGCGAATAAATAATTGATTTCTTGTTGCATTGTCTGCTAAATAGTAGTAGACTATTTTCACTCGAATGTATCTGTATAGTTATAAATCTAATTAATTGAAAGTTAAAGAAAAAAATACGCGCGCTTCACGGTTATAGAGTGTACATTCTCAATTAATCTGAAAAAAAACCCAACGCGTGGTACCTCAGCTATCCATTGACAGCGTACGCATGCGCGACACTATCTTATTCACTTTTTATCGTTGTGTTTACGTCGCTCTCTTTTGCTCCAGTCCCGTGTCGTCGGTATAGTTTTCTTTCTCTTCTTCTCTACGTCTTATCCTTATTCTCTCTTATGTAACGAATTTGCCTAAACGTGACGCGTCCTTGAAATTTTACTTCCAATACTAGTCCAATTATCGGTTATCGAATTTCCACCTAAGAAATTTCACTTAAAAACTATTTATTTATTGAACAAGAACAAGCTTCCAACCAACTGAAATAGATATTTATGCAAAGTTTCAAACTGTTACATTCCAGTTACAAACTACCTTTCATTTGGGTGGATAACTGATTCTTTCATATAAATTGCAAACTTTCTTCAATATGGAAAGGAAGAATGGTGGCGATTATAAAGAGTCATACTGCGAAAATAAACAGGAAAAATATTTCAGCGAATGTCGTTGCGTGAATGATCCATTTGTTGATATATTTGTCCTGATAAGCCAGAAATGCTAAACGTAATAATAGTATTCAGTAATGTACCGAAAAGCGACATGTCAGTTCTCAAGCTCTATCTTCGAACGACATGCAGTCTGTGAAGAACATTTCTCCAAATATGTGCCTTTGAGTGCTTTGAGTCGTTATTTGTCTTTATTCATGAAGCAGTCATCTCAAGACCATTCGTGGTAAAATTCTGTAAAG
Source organism: Chrysolina haemoptera (assembly GCA_958298965.1). Classification (NCBI taxonomy): domain Eukaryota; kingdom Metazoa; phylum Arthropoda; class Insecta; order Coleoptera; family Chrysomelidae; genus Chrysolina; species Chrysolina haemoptera. The sequence continues at coordinate 13,363,754 of OY282584.1, forward strand.
AAAACATATTTAAATAGATTTGCTGGAGTTTATTGTCAATATAACTAGTGACGTTGATCACAAATCAATCGTCCTGGCAGCTTGTGATTTTCTTTTAAATGTCTGTCGAGAATTTACTACGAAACAAACACTTGTACCAATAAAAACATTTACCACTTGATATTATATCTGTGAAATGCTCAGGAAGACAGAAGCTACTCTTGACTCAACCCTCGTACACCCCAATAACGAGTCCTTATAGATCGGCGGCCGACATATAATTGCTTGTCACTACACGCCTTACCCTTTGTTTATGGCTCTTCATTAGCATAAGCTCGTTTCGACGTCTGGTTAAGGACCAGCATCACTAAAATTGAACGTAAACTCAGTCTTTTGTTTATTGGCCACCGTGTCAATATTTGGCCAAATTTTATGGCATCACGAATAAACAGAAAAAAATAGGAAGGTGTTACGGAGAAAGGGTTTCTTCAATCAATCCCTTTGTTTGTTTTTAGACAGTTAAAAGTAATCGTCAATCTTGGAAGAAAGACTTATTATTACCTTTTTAATTATGGTATGAGAATACTGCCTATGAATATTCTTCATACACACGAAAATAACTTGAGCACATTCCACTATAATATTTGGTTGATATAAGTAATAGATTCATAACGAAAAGTAACTTGTGACATCTACAGATAATTGTTGAAACTTAGTTTGAAAAGATCCATGGAATCCAAAGTTAGATGGCTATCTACTTATTGTAATCTAAAGTGAAGAGAATGTTTCGTTATTTACCACTCGTCAGGACAGCCTTATAGAAGCTCTCGAAATCAAAACGAATGCTCTCTGAATTCTTACCTTACGGCATCTACAGCCACTAGTTGAAACCTAATTTGGAACGAACCATGGAATCCAAAGTTCGATTATCTACTCATTGGCAGGCAGCCAAGCTGCCCTGACGAGTTGTAAAGAACGAAACATATTCGGCAAATGATGGAACTTTTGGAATTAAATCTAAAACACTTTATTTACTTTAGATTCTGTTTGCGTTCCTCTTACCGCATAAGAAACTTGATTGAACCTTGGATTGGTCAGAACAACAAAATTGTTGACTGCCTGCCAATGAGGAGGTAATCATTTAACTTTGAATCCCATGGTTCGTTTGAAATTAGGTTTCTAGAAATCACAAGTTACTTTTCGTTAAGGTTTTAATTCAGAGTGCATTCGTTTTGATTTCTAGAACTTCCATAAAACTGCCTGACGAGTTGTAAATAACAAAACAGCTGTCGGCAGATGATGAAACCCTTGGAATTAAATCTAAAACACTCTCTTCAATTATAGATTTATCTTCTAACGAAATGACAAACACCAGGCACTCTTACTGACCGTCCATTTCATAGCTACATGTTCTCATTTTAATAACTCAAAATCACAGAGGTCCGATCTGTACCCCAAAGTCCTTTGCCAATATAACCAATAGAATATTTAGCTTCTGAGGTACATAATTATATTTTTCCTTAAAGTCACAGTATCCATTCTAACATAGAATGCGACTGAATACGAGAAAAATGAAAAAAGAAGTCACATCTTTTTATTTCAAAAGTGGTACCTTTCATATGTGTAATCATAAACAATATTCCACTCATCATTGTATATCAGAGGAATGTGTTCATGAATTTGAATTGTGCCCAATTAACGACTACAAAATAGTGCTAATTTGAAATGCTGAAAACTAATTTCTTGTATACATTATGACAGCAGATCATTTGTTGTCACCATCCGGTATTTCAATCATTCGCATCGGAATTATAATTTCTAAAAGGAATCTGCAATTGTCAACAATGAGCTTGTCATGAAAGAAATAAGGTGTTCTGCCCCTATACAATTGGAAAAATTGGGTCAAAAGTCCATCAGAAAACGACTACTGGCCTGGCTAATACCACGACGAATGTTCAATTACATCCAAAGAATTTCCGTGCAGAGTTCCTACAAAACTATCTCCGTTATCGAGCGTGAAAATCTCTACAAAAAAGGTCTTCACGCGTTTTTTTCTGTGAGAGATAATGAGCTATAATTGATATTATCAGATTTCCGCGCGGTTGTCGGCAGAAGTGATTGTATTCTATATTCGAAGGTAAGATAATGATCTTCGATAAATAAGTAATGTAATTTTACAAATTTCTTACTTTTTCCTATCGAATTAGCTCTACAAGCTGAGTTTGCTCAAAGTTTCAGTGGTCCAAATTTGAAAAAATCAGTTATAACCTTCATTCCCAATTTATCTTGGGCCTAACTGAATCACGTTTTTCTGTGCTTGTTAATTTTCAGTTCGCTCATTTAAGACTGATATCCTTACAACCGACGTAAAAAAATCAAAGTGGATATTTCTGAAAAAGCGTAGCAGTCATGTTATTGCCAAGACCCTGTATTTTCAGACTATGTATCTAAAAACCCCTGATAACAAAAAAACGCCTCAAAATTCTTCTGATAAGTCTCGCGAGTTTATCTCATCGACTATAGTTTTATAAATATAAAAATCTATTTGAGAATCTGCTTGGCATCAAAATGACAGATACGCTTTTTCAGATATCTCCACTTTGATATTTTTACGTCCATTGTAAAGACATCAGCCATGAAAAATGAGCGAATTAAAAAACAACAGGTACAGAAACACTTAATTCAGTTAGGCCCAAGATAAATTGGGAATGAATATTATATCGGATTTGTTCAAATTTGAACCACTGAAACTTTGAGCAAACCCAGCTTGTCGAGCTATTTCGATAGGAAAAAAAATCGTTAAATTCATTGTTTATTCATCTAAGATCATTATTTCACCTCGAATATCAAATACAACCACTTCTGCCGACAACCACCAGCTATATATGATATAACTATCGAAGGATTTTTCTTCTAAATACCGTTTAGTTCATGAATTTTCAACCAAAAACAAGGGAGATACACAGATTTTAGTCGAGCGTCGGGATAAATCTTATGATATCTGGAGTTGTTCGCGCGGAAATCTGAAAATACTAATTATAGCTCATTATCTCTCATAGGAAGCTATTTCAGAAAAAACGTTCGAGAAGTTGTTTGCAGAGATTTTCACGCTCTACAAGTTTGTTTCCATACATCATATCGAAATTTTCAACCCCTTTCAAGTTATTGATGCAATAGCGATTTTCCGAATTTTCCCAGGAATTTTCCCTACTTCCCATAGGTGTCCCCGTTTAGAACAATGTTTTTCTTAAAGCACTCGTCAAAAGGTGCTCGTGAGCAAAAAACCATTTCAATTGGATATTGTTTCAGGTGAAAACCCCTGGATCCTGTGCTACTACAGTACGTATAGATGAAATATTGATTTTTGAATTTTTTTTATGGCACTGTCAAGATGTTCCATCAGACCATTTTAGGGGCTGTTGCCTTCCTTCAGTGCCATGGTAGGTCAGAAAACATTAAAATAGGCGCAGCTTTCCTATAGAGCGAAGCATGGGAGCAATTTTATGAACATTTCAAGATCAAGAGTTTTATGTTAATATTACTATTTAAACATCTGCTGGACAATGCATAAAGCTAATTGGATTCAATAAAATAGGCAATTGGTATCGTCAGCAATATCTACTTCACTTCTCCACTCAACTTCCTGGAGCACCGCAGAAAAGTTCATACTCAGGTCCAAAAACTTCTTGGAAAAACTTCACGAAAATCAAATGAAAAAATATATACAAAGAATCTTTTTTTGAAAGAACGAATCCTACGCTAAGCTCACGATTGGATTAGGGAATAATGGTAATATGTGTACCAAGTTCTACATGGAATGGGTCAGAATTGTATGCTCCAGCTCCCGTTCAAAAGTGGGACACCCAGTATAATACTCCTTATCTTCATGAACCTTTGATGTTATGATGGCTGCAATACTAAATTCTGATGCATAATAACCCATTTCTCAGCTGTGGGTGTCAGGATTAATTATATGTAACCTGGTCATTAAAATTATATTGACTTACACATTATTCAAAGTCCAGTTATGTTTGAAATTCACTTTTATTTGTACCCAACATGAAAACTTCTACCCGTATACCAGCATGGCACGTAATAAATTGCACAAGGTTCATTATTTTGATCAAAATTTAATAGGAAACAATTTGGTTCTGAATGCTTTCCTTACGATTTCCGCAGTGGTGGAATAAGTAACTTAAAGTTGATTACTGCGATTACACAAATAATTTATGACCCACACCCTTCCGATTCTATTACGATAAATTTAACACCTGTACTAAATGAAACAGTGGCAACCCTTATCAAATAGTGGTCATAGGCGTTCGCTCTATCCACTTTAGTTCAGTAGATATTCCATGTAGTTGAAAGAAGCATTAGAAGAACAGAGGCTGCTTTGACTGCACCAGTGAGTTTGGTAATATTCCTTCCTCTCATACAAAATGTTTCAATTGAGAGATGTCAGATGAGTGAATTATGCAGAAAAACAAATAGGCTGTTGAATTTATAGAACAAACACACAAAATTATTTGCAGTATGAACATCTCTCGACAACCAATGTTGTTACGATATTGGGGTTCGTGAATACAAAAAATACTGGACATATATGGATCGTTTATTTGCAGCTTCTTACTAACTTGTACTTCAACGCCAATTTTTCCGCCCGCTCAAATTTCCTTCCTTCTAGAATGCATCTAGAAACGACCAGTTTCTGATTCAACGATTTCTTTATGGCATTTAATCTGTTCCTTCACCAGCTGAACCGCTACTTGAAGCATTGATTGTACCCACCTGTCGAATGGAAAAAATAATATATTGCTATCTTAGAAGCGAACTCCTTGAGTAAATACTGCTCCACAAGAAACAGTTTGCTTGTCGAACAGGTAAATCCAAGATTAATACTAGTAGCCCACCTAACATTTTCCAAACAGATTGAATATCTGGTCATTATAATCGACCAAAACTGACATAACACTTTCAAATCAACCACATTTTTCCAGGGCTATAGCGGCAAGCTGGACATTCAGCAGAGTCTGTGGTAAGACATGGGGTTTGAAGCCAGAAATTATCTACAGGTCATACCAAACGACCATTAACCTATGATCACTTATGTATCACTGAGATAGTAACCAAAGATGTAACAAACTTCGGCACAAGTCAAGCTACAGAAATCACTGCGCTTGTCTGCCCTACTGCACCAATAGAAGTGATGCAGAACCTTCCACTAGTACATCTATGTGTAAGGAAAGAAACGACACTTTGTGTCTTCAGACTGAGCTCAAAAGCAGGAAATCTGATCGGACATTTGAAGATTATGAAAGACATTTGCATAGAAGCCTTGTCAATACCGACATATAACACACTTGTGAGTCTAAGCTGACTTCGGACTGCAAACAATCCCTGAGACAACTGTCCGAAAACAACAAGGTCACTTTGATGTGAGTGCCAGGTCACAGAGGTATTAGAGACAACGAGGAAGCAGAATCTTTCTACCCACTTGAAAGGAGAATTCCGACGCCGGGAAAACGGTGAAATCGAATTTCGCCCACCAGTGAGCTAGTCGATAAGGAAAGCTTTTTGAGTTGTATAAAAAAGACTTGGTACTTCTCACTGGACACTGCCCTCTGAGGTATCACCTCAGAAAAATGGGCAAATCAGACAGTAATCGTTACCGCTACTGCGAGACCTTTGCTGAAACTGCAGAGAATTTGCTTTGCAAATGCCCGGTGCATTTCTGCAAGAGTTTCCAACTATCGGAAGAGGCCCCATCAACGTCCTCCGACATCATAAAATGAGCTCCAAGGAGACTGATAAACATTATGCAAAGTATCAGAATCTCGAGCCCCGAATAGATTAAGATTCACTTACGAAAGTTCTCATAGGTCGAAGTTCTTGTGAAGCCACATGTCCTGTACACTCTACAACCTACCTTGCTCCCAGTACTACACCTTATTACAATTATTAAGGCTGCTGCAGTTTCTTCAACACTTTGCACCATTGAACCATTTGCAACTGCAGTAGCTTTGAAATGAAGGCAGTTTATTGTGCAGGACATCTGACATGAGCCGAGGACTTCATCCATCTCCATTTCTGGTTTCGGAGCCCCAATTTTCAAAGTGCTTTGGAACTCTTGCAAGTTTATAGTCTATAGATTTTTTAAAGTTCTTTCATGTACCTATAAAACGAAACTTTCATGAATCCTAACCTGTTCTGACTGTTTTTTCCGCATAACTCCGGCTTTGTTTCTATGGATTTTCTTCAACTGTGTTGTTTTCGCGTTCGCAAAAGGATTGCTGCAAATGGCCCTGTTCTTCTTGTCATTCCTCAAGACCCTCGTCCTTTTAATGTTCTTGTGGAATTTCTTGAAACCAGTCCTGTTCTTCATAATTCTTTCCAACCCTCTTGTTCTTCTGTTACTGATACGAAGTTTTCTGAAACTGGTCCTGTTTCTATTGTCTTTTCTGGTATCCTTCGCCTTTCGATCATTTTCCTTAGCCAGTCCTCATAATACTTTTATTTCTCTCGTCTTTTTCTTCTTCTATCTCGTTGAGCCTTCGTTCTCTATTTTCTATTCGTCATGCTTCTTGTTTTTTTCTGTTTCTTCTTCTTTCATCTTCTTGTTCCTCTTCATGGGGCATTAAGTTGAACAAAAATGAGGATACTCTAACTGAACCGATATTTATTCAGATCGTTCATTTGGAATTACAGAAAACAGTATAATTAGCGATGTTGCAGACGACACAAAGCGCTGTTGGGTGCGATAAAAAAAAATCGTTAAAATCTGAAAATGATCTCCGAATGTTTTTTTCAGTAACGCCTCTGAAGTGCTGTTTATTGTCGAAAACACACGCTCACTTTCATACAATTCATTTTACGTTCCGCCGATTAGCTTTAAACACTCCGTAGGGATAAAACTATCGACTTTCTTGTGCTCTATCGACTGGTAAATTGCCCAGCTGACAAATGACGGTGATTATGGGTTATCGAAGATGTAATTAGTGAAAAACTCATCAGAAAGCACATGCCACGACCAGAGACGGTTACAACAGAAATAATTGAGTAATTGAAATTTGAGCCCCCTCGATAATGACGAAATTTTTTCTTGGAACTTTATGACACCACAAAATTATTACATTGTATGCGATAGTGATGATGGTGAGGCATATTCATTATTTCAGCAGTCCCTATAATTATCAGTTCCATAATATCCAATTGATACCATTTTCAGTCATGTAGGTATTTCAAAATTGAAAACCAAAATTTATTCCAAATTTTTTGAAACATATAGAAAGAAGGTAGTATGTAATAGAATATTGCTTTGTTACCAAGAATTTAGAGAATACATATGATGTCTTAAAAAATTATGGCAATTTCACGTACATTTTTATTAAATTTGTATAATACCATTTAAAATACGAAGGTGTGATCTTTTCCCGGTATAACTGGAAGTTGCAGGATATATTTTAGCTGAAACGAGTTTTCGAAAATTTTCCTCATTTTCAAGGACCCTTTACCTGCGGGAACATGAAGGATTCAATCAAGTTTAGGATGTGTTCTCGAAGTGAAATTTGCTAGAACACTGGTATCCTCACCTCTGTTCACAGAAAGAAGACACACACAGGACAGTATCTCAACTATGGTTCAAATCGTCAAATCAATCAAATTCGACAAATAGGGATATTTTAAGAAAGTTGGTGCAGGTAACGATGTGCATTTGCAATACCCAGAAGTCACTATAAGCGGAAAAAACTATATAAAAAAGGCCTACGCCAAAACGGATACTACACGAAAAACTCATAGACGAAGTACAGAAACAATTCAAAAGTACCAAGATGATCGAAAAACGACCACAAAATCCCGTTTTCATCCTTCCCTACATCAGAATGATCGGGAACAAATACGATGTCAAGAGTTGCTTCCAATCTGGCAGTACCTTACAAAGCTTGCTCTCCAGAGCAAAACCAGAAAACACAACAGAATCCAGCAAAAACTGTATTTACGAGGTCCCATGTGAATGTGGAGATACCTACATCGGAGAGAGAGAGGCCATTATCCGTAAGAATAGCTGAACACAAAATGTAGACTCAACGAAGGGAAATATCTAAATCGGGAATTTCTGACCACTCCTGGATAGAACACCACCGAATTCTTTCAGACAAGGCTAGTGTTCTTCATAGAGACTTTCTACCAGATGTCTCGGTGTAACGCAAATTTATGAAACCATCTATATTGTCAATGGTGCCTTCAGTCGACCGAGCGTGGAAATTTAAAACGTATTAACAATTGTAACGTTGAGAAAAATTATAAGGAGTAAACTGAAACTGTCCAACAGTACTTCCATCAGCGATGGAAGTACTGTTGGACCGCCCACCGATTGACATAACAATCATGGGAGATGCAAGAATGGGACTTCTAAGGCAACAAAACACGAGCAACAGATCGGATCACAATAAGGTGAAGGAGATAGTGGGAGGCAACATTCTCGAAATGAAACCAATGGACCACATGACTCCCAGGTACTTCTTCAACATCAACTTCGGGGTTATTATACAAGATCGAAGGGAATCGACAGATGACAACATCAGGGATAAACCTGGAGAGAGGATTTAATACACGGGCGGATCCAAAACCAGGGCAGGAACTGGTGCTGGAATATACAGTGAGGGGAGAAACTCCCAAATAAGCGTCTCACTAAGAACAAACACCTCCGTATTCCAAGCAGAGATGTACGCCATTTTGCAATGCGTGAGATAAATCAATATGAGGGAAATGCACAATGCATGGATCAAAATATGCACAGATAGCCAGGCGTCACTGTGTTCTCACAGAACACAACGAATTAACTTTGATGTGGGTTCCAGGATACTGTGGAATCGAGGGTAATGAAAAAGCTGATGAGCTAGCCAGAGTGGGCTCATCAACTCCATAAATTGGCCCAGAACCAGCACTCGGGATTAATAAATCCGACATTCGAAGATGCATTCGGGACTGGGTCAAGCGGAAACAAAAGAAGAGGTGGGACGAAGCCCCTCTCATGCACCACGGGAAAACATTCATTAAAGGACCGTCAAAACATAGAACTAAAGAACTACTCAAGTTGAGCAGGAATCAAGTTAAAACAATTACAGGCCTTCTCACTGGTCACAGCCCTTCTCACTGGTCACAGCCCAACGAGAAAACACCTGCACAAAATGGGGCTGTACACAGATAACTTTTCTGCAGACAATGTGGTAAAGGGACAGAAACAGCCAGACACGTACTGTTAGAATGCGAGGCATTATAAAGCAAGAGATAGGCGGGAAACCTAGAGTAACTCCCGGAGAATACAGCAGTCAACCGGTGAAGAACCTGTATAGACTGGTACAGGGGACTAGAGTTACAGTGGGTGCTGTAAAAGTAACCCGGAAAACACAAAAAGCCCAAGAGGCTGAGGTATAGCTGGCGAAGGTACAGCATCCGAGCAAAAAAAAACTGAAACTAAAACTCATTCAAATAATCCTATCAGAATTTGTTCACAGTACTGCCTTTATTATCATTATGATTACCTCAATTCATCCAATAGTCGTCGAGATATTAGCCAGGACAGAGGTGGTTCTCTATTACAATTTCATTTCCTGAATAGCCTTTCCACAATGAAGTGTAACCGATACTCACAAATTTTCAAATGGACACTGTGATTTCGATTTCTGAAATTGCGAATAACCACAGCGATTCCAGGTTCAAAATATGCCTCAACTCATGTTTCAACAACATCTTGACTTTCTACCAGATGTTACCGAAACTCTTGTTGACCAATTCACTTATCTCTAATTTTAGTTCTCGCTGTAACTCAACCTTTTATTTACCACGAATGTTTCATATTCAACGCTAAAAATGTAACAAGAAAGCCAGCTTTCTACGAATATTTACCTACTGTTTGCATTTCTTGTTACGCTTGTAGTTGTTACGACGCATTTCGTTCAATATGCATGTAAATATTATCACAAACTGTTTTATTTGTTTATAAAAACAACAGAGGCTCCTTTTGATAAATTAACGAATAGTTGGGAGAAGGAACTCCCACAGGTTACTTTTTCCTGGGAAACCAAATGTATTCACCAATAACTGGTTCATCAGAGCGTTTTGGGCACAGTTCGCATTTTCTTAAGATAACTATTTATAACCAAGTTCGTTCTAAGTGAAATATCCATTGAGTTTCATTCAGCCTTACAAACTGTAACTTTCAGGTATGCAAAGAGTTGTTACTGTAGGAATTAGTGTTCTAATTCAGTAAATTTGCATTCGACACGGCCCCTGGCGAAAAAGCTTTGGGGTAGTTTTGATTTCCTCTATTTTTATACGTGTTTTGGAGTGCTGAATCCGAATCTGAAGTTTTCTAACAAAATTTATTGACGGAACATTAAAACAAATGCAAAAAAATGGTAAAAAATCTATTTTTTGTAGTTTTTCGCTTATAACTCGAAAACTAAATCATTTTTTCGTGAATAACTTTCTCATTCAAAATGAAAGTATATAAAATTTCCTACAAATTCCATCGTTCAAGTTTTTTTTTCGGCAAACAGTTCGGGCTCAAACGCCCAATAAATATTGGGCGTTTTTTTTTGGTTGTAGTCCCCAATTTTTTTCACACATTCTCTTGCGCAGATTGAAGGCTAATGTACTTTTTTCTATAACTTTTGGTAGGTGTTGGTTCCAAGTTAACTTATGGTCGAAGAATACTTCTAAGTATTTTGCCTCTTAGGCAAATGGAATTTCTATCCCATTCAGTACAGGTGACCTAAGTCCATCCAGTATTGGGAATAGGCTGGTTTTATGAGGGTTCACTGTCAGCTCCTCCTCTTTACACCACCTGTCGATTATATCTAGGACTGACTGTGTAAGCTCCAAGACTGTCCTTGCCTTTTGCAATGATCGCCAGGTCATCGGCATATCCTATTATCCATTCATTAGGATGTCCCAAAGTAGGGGCGATAGCACCCCTCCCTGCGGACATCCCCTGTTTGCTCTAGGTGTTAGTGTTTCGCCGATAGCTGATGTAATGACCCTGTTTTTCAAGTTAGCGTTTATCCCTTGATGTCTATAAATGTCATGGTTATATCTTTGTCTTCCAAGGACTTCATTAGTAGCCTGTTGAGGTGGTCCAGTGCTAAGTCTGTTGACTTGCCAGGTTGATACACATATTGACGTTCGTTGAGCGAGCTTGTTTGTAGTACCTCATTTCTTTTGTATCTATCTATCAGCCTTTCCAACGTTTTGAGCAAAAAATTCATTAGATTCATGGGACGATATGCCTTGGGTATCTTGTCGCCTATTCTCCCTACCTTTGGGAGATATATGACGTTCACCTCTTCCACATCCTAGATGTATATCGTAGTGCTATGAAAGCCTTGAATATACGGCACAGGAAACTAATAAGTATTTCCGGTCCCTTTTGGAGAAATATGGGGTATATTCCATCTACTCCAGGGGATATGTATGGTTTGAATTCACTGACAGCCCACCTGATTCTATTTAGTATTGATATTTCCGTAGCAAGCCTACATTCCAAAGTTTTTCGCCTGTTTGGCCTGCTTCTAGTGCTGTCTACTGTTGTCGGGCCATTAAGAATTATTGAGGCTGGAAAGTGTGCTTCTGTGAGCATTCCTAGACTTTCCTCGAATATTGTAGTATAGATATCTACTTGGTTTACAGTAATTTCTTTGGCTAAAACCTTATGAATTCTGGAGTACGTGGTCCAATCTTGGTTGGATTTTACTCTGTTGAAAAGCTTCCATACCCTGTGGGTTTCTAGATGCTCATTCCACCAGACCGTTTTATTTTAAGTTTTTTTTTCTCAGGGCAGCTTTAATTTTTAACTTATAAGCAATAAACCGCAGAAGAAAGAGATTTCTTAGGTTTTTTTGCAATTTTTCAATGTTCCGTCACGAAAATCTGTTAGCAAACCTCAGATTAAGATTCAGCACCACAAAACACATAGAGAATGAAAGTAATCAAAACTACTCCGAAATGCCAAAAAAATTAAATTATCAATTTTGATTTTCTCAGACATCTAAAAAATAATTCACTCGAGAAAAAACAGTTTAGATAAAATTTCAATGGGAACAATGAAGGAATCAATGTTACTTTTTCGTCATTTTGTTAAACGGGCAGCTCAATTTCCTGCATTTGTTGAATGTCCATCAGAATATTACAGGCAAGATGTTCTCGTCGTCACTCTTGACATCAGAAAGAAGCTGGGCCTAACGTAAATCAATGAATACTTTATTTTGTGAGAAAGTTAGAATGAAAATTCGATGCGAGTGCGAAGTTCCGTAACCGATTAACAGACTGTGCTTCATCCATAATCACAAATTTTACATATAATCAAATTAAAATCCAACGAAAAATTACTTTGACATTTCATTCCACATCTTATGACTATGATGCCAGTCAAGGCTAACGTTACTATTGCTACAAAATTATTATTTTATGCCTTTCCAAATTTTTAAGTTAATGTGCCTCCAGCGCCATCTGTCGAGTGATTGCAATATTTCTTCACTCAAAAAGTAGTAAAAAATTTTTGGTTTCATTGGTCCACATCAAGCAGAGGTATGAGTAGTATTCAGATCCGCATTTATATTTGATATTTCGAATTTGAATTGCAAAAAAAATATTAACGAAATTCAAAAAAATGTATATGGTTGTAAAGAGAATGGAATTTTCTTTTCGACGATGTGCCACTTGACCCCCCATGCCATTTAAAAATTTTAAGTTTATGTGTTCCCCCACCCACCCCTATAGGGCAATCATGATTTTTTCATTTCAAAAAGTAGTAGTGGTGAAACCCTCGAAAAGTGTTTTTTTTTAAGCCGCACTGTACATGATTGTAAGTGACAACTGGTGTAACAAAGATTTTCTGAAATTTTATTTGAAAATTAACAAATGAATAATGACAAATAGTACTAACCAATATAAAATGTATAAGAGCAATGTATGTTGGGTTGCATATAATCAAATCGTTGATTAATAGAAAATCATTCATTAACAGGGGTCATTAATCAACGATTTTTAGTGCGTTAAAATACATCATAAATGAACGACGGAAAAATAAATCATAAAGAACGGTCGATGGAATAAATTATTTGATAGTTTATCAATGAATATCAAAGAAAGAATCATCAGTTCATTCGATGAGGATTACCACTCGACCAAACGAAAATAATCGATTATACTTACCTCGTAACTCGACGTATTCCTAGAAACACCACTCGAGCTAACGCTCTCGTGGTATTTCGCAGAAAACGTCTCGTGACTTGGAAGTACGTATAATCGTTAATTTTCGATGCTCTCCTGGTATTACTACTGAAAATATGGATGAAATTTTTTTAATTGCGACTCTATTATTATTGTATTGTAAAATTCTGACGAATAGATCATTCCCGGAATTTGATCTCGATTCTGATAAAAAATCTATACGCTTCATCAAACCTGAAGCCGCCCTCTAACATGTGTTATATTTCAACATCAGCACTCCGGGCTGTTAATCATAATAATCGGATTCATCTGGGAACTTTTATTATGGCGTTATACGATTAGAAGGCATTTTAGAAAATGAATAAGCAGGTTGCTGCAGTTAGTTAACAGTTCGTGGATAAGTTATGGCATCCGTGATATTCAATTAACTCGGTAATTTAAAGCACTATTGGAGTTGCCTGATAAATTGCCTCCTGACCTCATATTGGGATAGTGGCGTGGGGCGGAAAGGTAGGTGTGAATAACATTACATAGTTCCCCTTTCCTCTCGATGCAATAACTAAAGCCATGCACCAACGTGTGCATTTTTCCCATTTGGTGGGTCATTGGTTATTTAATTAAAAGAACTCTGTCACCTTTCAAAAGCCTTGAGTTGGTATAATGTCATATTTTTAAATTCAGGAAAGTTATGCAAGTCATCCCCAACATGATTGTCGTCAACTACTAATAGTTCTTCATGTATCAAAGGCGTAAAGTAGGCGTTTATGGCCTGCGGCGTGGATAATGGCCCGATGACGTCAGCGGAGGGTCATTAGACGCCGAAGGCTATAAACGCATTTTGCATTATGCGCTAGTAATTTTACAGCCCAAATCACAAATACTTTCAATGATCTACACGTTTCATAGGTTATATATGTATAAAATGATCAAGAGTAGTCTTATGAATGTGTAACTATAGTAGCTGAAAGCTATATTGAAGAATCTAATTCAAATGAATTAACATCACTAAAAAAAATTGCCAACGATTTTGCCGAAATGATACCAGATAGTTATTTGAAGAAGACTTGAATGATTATTACTTTCTTGGCAATACCGACAGGAGTCCCTTGAAGATAGAATTCTGCTCATTCTTGAAGAAGAAATTGGTGTTTCAAAATAAAAAACAACTTCAAGGTAGACATATAAGCATTGTCGATGACCTTACAACACAACAGAGAGGGGAATATAAAATACTTCGGAAATATCTAACATTAGCACAACAAGAAGAAGGTAATGAATGTTTCATAAGAAAAAATCGGCTACACGTAAACGAAGTTATATATGATATAAAAGATTTACTACACCTAGAAAACAAATCAAAAAAATCAAATCAAACCTAATAGTGCCCCGTTAACTCTCACTACGTCAACATTCCAACGCATTCTATCGACGAAAAAAGTTGAAGAAAACGACACCAAACAACCAAAGAACTCAGGAGAAACTCCCGAAGATAATAACAGTACAGAAAAAAAGCAGAGCGCAAGAATACAGGAAAAACTAAAGACGAAATTTCAAAAATAGACATTTCTGCTGATGGAAACAATACACTTGTCTTGTTCATTATTTTTCCTTCGTCATAGTGTTAACAATTTCCAATAGTTAATATTCATTAATTGTAAGGTATCAATATATTTTTTTTCTAAGTATATATATCTCCATAATATGGATCAATATATAAGGGATTTTCAAGACCCGGAGGTGGAAACAAAAACATTGTGGAGCGGAAATGAGCTGCTATCTATGAAAATAAACAGAGCAAAATATTTCTCTATATTCCATGCAAATATTAGGAGTATCTCAAAGAATTTTGATGAGGTATGTACATTACTACACAGCTTTCAGTACCTTTTTGATATTATAGTTTTTACCGAGACTCTACAAATCCACGATATCGACTTCTTTAAAATTGATGGATACCACATTATTTATAACAACGGCGATTATAATAGAAATGATGGAACTGTAGTTTATGTCAAAAATGAATATTTAAACTGTCTCACTTACGATATTGAAAACATAGGTAGTATAAAAACAATAAAAATTAAAATAAGAGTAAATGAACATAATATATTGGTAAATGCAGTATACAGGTCTCCAAATTCATGTCCTACTGATTTCATCAACAATTTACAAGAATATTTAGCTTATACTAAAACCTATGATACCTATTTTATAGTTGGTGATATCAATATTGACATCAAGTCAGATGAAAAACTCTGTCAGGAATACCTCAATAATTTAGGCGAGCTAGGTTACAAATCTTTAATAAATGCATATACAAGGGTCCAAAAAAATTGTAAATCATGTTTAGATCATATATTCATGAAGAGTATGAACTTAACAGAATGCAAATCATTTATATTGAATAATGACATAACCGATCACTACCCTGTAATTGCTATGGTAGAGCTGAAATCAGAAAATCCTAAGCATAAACCTGAAATAATAAAACGTGAAATATTAAATAAAATGAAATTACGAAAGCTACTGATTGGAGAAAAATGGGATGAAATTTATATAGAGGATAATGTTGATACAGCAGCTGAGATGTTTTTGAATAAAATAAAGAAATTAATGAAAGATTCCAGCAAAATATTATTGAAGACTACCCGCCTGAAAAAAAGACACCCCTGGATCACAGAAGGTATCGCCACGTCAATCGAAAAAAAAACAAAAACTGTATCGAAGCTTATTGACCAATCCTAATAATATTCAAATTGAAAATGAATATAAATCTTATAAATCACACATCCGTAGGCTACTAAAAAAAGGAAAAAATGATTATTTTAAAAATCAAATAACAAATGGGAAAGATAGTAAAAATATATGGAAAGTAGTAAATAGTTTTACAAATAAAAAACAATCGAGTACCCTGATCAGAGAAGTTGAATATAATGGTGAGAAAATTAAAAATGATAAAGATATTGCAAACTGTTTCAACAAACATTACACATCAGTGGGAAAAAAAATGGCGGACAAAATCATAGTTACAAAAAAAAGTGGAATGGAAAAACAAACTACCGCATCCAAATCACTTTTTTTTTGTCCAACGTCGAAAAATGAAGTATTGGGATATATAAATGAACTAAAAATAAATAAAGCACCAGGATATGACGGAATTACATCAGAAATATTGAAAACTAACGCTGACATACTCAGTGAACCACTAAGTTTTATTATAAATAAAATTTTCGAATCTGGACAATTTCAAAGTTGGTGTTATAAGACCATTATACAAAAAAGGGAAAAAATGCAGAGTAGAGAACTATCGTCCGATTACGCTTATTTCTAGCGTTGCTAAAGTGATAGAGAAAACAATAAAAACGAGAATGGTTTCTTTTTTGGGTTCAAAAAAGGAGTGTCTACTGAAGACGCCATTGTTTATCTGACAAATAACATTTACGAAGCACTAGATAGTGGCAAGTCAGTTTTATGCGTATTTTTAGATTTAGCGAAAGCTTTTGATACCGTTGACCACCAAATACTAATAGAGATACTAGAGCGATATGGGTTCCGAGGAATTACACTGAAACTTATAAAATCATATCTCAACCAAAGAGTACAATATGTCAAAGTAAATGAAGTATATAGTGAACCGAACATAGTAGACTGTGGTGTACCTCAGGGAACAGTACTTGGACCCATTTTGTTTTCAATTTACATAAATAGCGTACTGAATTATGAATCAAAATTAAAAATTTCATCGTTTGCTGACGATACAGTTATTCAATATACAACTGATACTTGGGAAAATGTTAAACACCTTGCTGAAAATGATTTAAAAAATATCAAAAATTGCTTTGATCACCTAAAACTAACAATAAATTTCGAAAAGACAAAATACGTGGCCTTCAGTTGCAATAAAAAGAAAACAGCTCACTTTGAATGCTTGTCATTCGTAGAGTCCAACGGCACAAACGTAATAGTTGAAGAAACAGACCACATCCGATATTTGGGAATTGAAATCGACAAGTTTTTGAAGTGGGATGTACATGTTAAAGGTATAGTGAAAAAATTAAGATCAATACTCTTCAAATTCAAACAGCTCAAAAATATTCTAACCTTACCGCAATTGAAAATTACGTATTCTGGCTTGGTAGAGTCTCTTCTGCAGTATGGTATAGCTGGATGGGGTGGACTCTACCGAAGTCATCTAGAACAACTGGAAATAATTCAAAAATATTTCTTGAAAATAATGTTAGGCAGAAAAAGAACTTACCCCAGTGACCTCGTTTATGAAGAATCTGGGATTTTAGATTTGAGACAACTATATTCATATAGAATCCTATGTATCCAACATCAAAGAAAGAGTGAACTCAACACTATTGAACATGCTTACAGTACAAGATATAAGGAAGTGAAAACTATAATGTCCAACAGGGCACAGAAAAAAGTAGGACAAAGAAGTTTCAGCTTTATAGCTCCGCGCATTTATCGTGAAATTCCAGAGAGTTTGAGAGTATTAACTGCACATTACAAATTCAAAAAGGAAGCTAAAAAATGGTTGAAAAGTATTAATCGATCCACTTTGCATAAATATATTGATATAGACCAATGAATAACGTACTTACCAGAACAACTCGACCTCAGCTCATTTCTTGCTCGAACAAATCCACAAATCCACAAAATATGTATTATATTATTCTGATTAAAAGTATGTATATGAATATGTGGGCATATGTATGTATGAAAGTGTGTATGAGTGTATTTAGTTAGTAATTTAATTGGAAAGCTCTCCATTGAAAAACTTTTGCTCTTTGTTTATACATGAAAATAAATGGAGAAGCACCCACGCACAAATCATTTCCATGATTTCAGTGGGAGACGTACTCTATTTATTTCCGTAGTATGAAATTGAAACAGTGTAGATACATGTAACTTATCTGGAAATAAATATTATTATTATTATTATTATAATCATCTACGTCTTAAATGAATGCTTGTTCTCGTAGCGATGCGAATGCTCTAACACAGCTTTCAATAAGTAATAATTATGTTCAAGAGGAATCCCATCCTCAACATTGGTAACCAGCGTTGTACTGATCATTACAATCGAACTGATTTCATTAGAATTCACTTCAATAATTACATCATTACTTACATTTCAAAATGTAGCAACAATCATTACATTTTCTGATTGCACCGTAGAATTCTACTTTTAATCAAATAAGTGAGATGACATTATGGTTGCATTCATAGAAGAGACAGAGACATGACTGTCGACAGTAGAATTATATGACACACGGAATCACGGAACTTCATGTTCAGTGTTCATAAGATACTAAATCTGGAAGAAGAATATGACGAGACGTCAGTTGTTGACGAATGACAGTAATGAATGAATGTTTACATCTGACTCATCCCATTGCATATATGTTTAATGTTTTGTTATTTCTTTACTTTTTACGTATTCACGTCGAACATTTTCATCAAAACTACATACAAAACATTTGAATGGATACAATATTTATAAAATTTTATTTTGAATAGATAATTTGATTTTATTTAGTAGAATATCAAATGATTCCTTTGACATTCTGAGGGCAAGAACATATTCTTTTTGGTCTTCTAAAGCCAGTTCTTTTGAAAGACAGTTAGATGAAGAAGGGTTTTTTTCAATATCAACAGAAAATACACAATGTTCACCTATTTTGGGATTGAGTTTCAGTCGCGACACTCGACTTTGTGCTAATAACTCGTTTAAAACACTGGCTTTATGTAGAACTATACTACTAATATACTTGACTCGTGTGAACAAAACACTCACTTGGCTAAATTACTTTACTCTACTAAACTACTGGCTGCGTCTGAACTAGACTTATTTACTGAACTTGACCGTTTACTGGACTGCCAGTGAGCTCGACTAAACCAAACGTGTTCAAATTGGTCAAGTCACTAAATTACTCGACCATTTGACTCAACTACTTGCTGCGTCTGAACTTTGCTTTATAGATAGTCAGATGGCACTCTTTCTCATCAACACCAATTTTAAGTGTGGGTTATTCATAACTTTCTACAATCAACATCTGGATTACTTGAAATCAGGTAAAGGGATCTTTATTTGGAGTTTCCAACGAATATCTTGTGTCGGAGCTTGCAATCTGCACCCACCAAAAGAAATATTTGACTGCCACTAGGAATCTTGAATCTTGAATTTTGAATTTTGAATTTTGAATTTTGAATTTTGAATCTTGAATCTTGAATCTTGAATCTTGAATCTTGAATCTTGAATCTTGAATCTTGAATCTTGAATCTTGAATCTTGAATCTTGAATCTTGAATCTTGAATCTTGAATCTTGAATCTTGAATCTTGAATCTTGAATCTTGAATCTTGAATCATGAATCATGAATCTTGAATCTTGAAACTTGAATCTTGAATCTTGAATCTTGAATCTTGAATCTTGAATCTTGAATCTTGAATCTTGAATCTTGAATCTTGAATCTTGAATCTTGAATCTTGAATCTTGAATCTTGAATCTTGAATCTTGAATCTTGAATCTTGAATCTTGAATCTTGAATCTTGAATCTTGAATCTTGAATCTTGAATCTTGAATCTTGAATCTTGAATCTTGAATCTTGAATCTTGAATCTTGAATCTTGAATCTTGAATCTTGAATCTTGAATCTTGAATCTTGAATCTTGAATCTTGAATCTTGAATCTTGAATCTTGAATCTTGAATCTTGAATCTTGAATCTTGAATCTTGAATCTTGAATCTTGAATCTTGAATCTTGAATCTTGAATCTTGAATCTTGAATCTTGAATCTTGAAACCTTACAAAAGAAATCTTTAGGCATCCCGAATGTATGCAGCCCTCCCGAATGTATGCAGCCCTCCCGAAAAAACCTCAGTCTTCAAATGGAATATTTGTGAGCAAGGGTTACATACAAAAATATTTGTGTGAAGTCAAAGTTTTTGGGACAAGAATTGAAGTCTGTATTTGTACAAAGTACAAATACAATTTTTTTTTAAATCGCCATCAACATTATAAGTTGAGGAACTTATAAATGCAATAACAATTTTTGATTTGCACTTTTTTGTCTATAACATTGTTTCCTTGACAATGACTGTTTGTTTATTGTTGTGACAAAAGTCAGATATTCACTACTTACCCTGTAGCACCTCATATTGGCTGAATCTTGATTTCATATTGGGCCAATATGGATATATTGTAAATGTAAAAATAATATTGAACCAATATGGGTGCATATTGGAAAAACAATATTTCATCAATAATATTGGTGGAATATTGGATCAACCTGTTCTGAATGTACAATGTTTCATAAAATATTGGGTCAATATTGGCTACAGGCTACATATTGTTTCCAGCATCTAGCTCCAATATTGCGGTTTCAATATTCCTCTTATATCGATTTTAGAGATAAAAAACAATATTGTATATCCAAGTTTGATAGCACATTGGCGGATTATTATTTGATCCATATTGGAAAAATTATATTGACCCTATATTGATTGAGATTGTTACGGAAACCTTACGCCAATATTTGAAAGACAATAAGATGCTATATTACAAAATAAATGTATCACTATCATTGATATTTGAATATTGGCCGAATATTCAATAAACAATATTGAAAAGAATTATGATTAACCTTCGGTAAGAAACCGGTAGGTGGCCCCACATATAGAACGACAGCTGAATCATAGTAACATATATTGAATAAGGCTTCTCACAATGTGTTTCCAAGTCAATCTACTCAGTGGTTAATTGAAGTAGAAATGAAATTGTAGAATGTTCAAATTATTCGATTTTTTCTGGAAATATTTCATCAATTTTTCCATTCCATGGCAACATATTCAATTTTAATATTTTGCCAATATAAACAAATGATATTGTACCAATATCGCTAAATATTTTGAGGCCAATATTGATGCTTCCACAATATTTCACTGATGTCATTTGTATAATATCCAAGTAATATTGTACCAATATCCCGAAATAATTATAATTTTATCTCGCCAATATTGTTTGAATATTTTGTCAATATTTTACTAATATTATTCTATTGTAAGTGTACTACAGCGACATTGTACCAATTTATAAATATTTTGAGGCGAATATTGCTTCGAGCATATTATACCAATATTATTTTCAAAATATTGGACCAATATCGCCGAATGTTCACATTTTTTTCTCGCTTAGGTATATTGTTATTTGAATATTTTGCCAATATTTTCACAATATTGTACCAATATGAGTGTGCTACTTTGGTTATTTCGATTTGATACGTATTTATAGCTGAAAAATCATAACTATACATACATACATTTTGATGGCCTAGACAGTGTTGTTTGTTGTATCTGATGTCTCATGAATGTTGTGATGGTTAGGTTCGGGTAATTTGTTTATAGTGGAGAAAAACTATTGTATAGAACAAGTGTGTTTGAGGCTCTGTTTGGGAGTTCTGTACATGAAATAGAAATTTGAGAGTGGGTACCTCCGTTGTAGGCAGTCTTTTCCGGAGCAGGGAACGGTCGAGTTGATAGCAGCCAGATGAAACGTTGGGTGGAACGCTGTTAGCTTTTGCAGGGAAGAAGTATATTGGAAGAAACATAGTGACCGTTGTGTGACCCCATGTTGTGGATTATCTAAGCCCATTGCTACATGGTGGCATTGAGTTGGGCGTTGTTAATTTTTGTAGCACTGTTGCTATAGGAGGAAAATTGTCATCTCAAACCCATTGGGGTATCATCACCACGTAAACAATTTTGTCGCTCTGAAGCTCTCTTTATTTTTGAGTGGAACAGTTTTTCACATGAACTTTTCCTCTGGGAAATCCGAAGATTATTTTTGATAGTGGAATTATTTCTGCAGGCTGTACATTCTGGTTCCGGCCAGTTGTATATTTTGGAAGCTACTCTATGCTACGATTGAGTTCAATTCAAGATCACTGTTCCAGATTCTTTTTGATCCTAGATCCTAGTTGGAAATATTGAGACCGTTTATCCATATAAAAGTACAACTGACTGATTGAGCGTTAGTTAAATATCTATATATGTTTATATAAGCTATTCATTATTTCATCACCGATTCTAAGCTTCGGAAGCTTCCATTTAGAAAAGCCAGGGAGTATAGCACGGCATTGAAATAAACCTGAAAAGGCTTTGATAAACGGCGATTAGATATGCCAACCCCCCGAGGATAAATAGACTTGCAATTCCGCTACTATGTATCGCGACCATTACTCAAAGAGTGAGTTAATATAACAGCACTGAAGACTGCGCAGCCCATTCAATAATGAAACCCACAAGAAGGCACATAAATTAATAATTCATAGCGGCAAATCAAAAAAAATATCATCCGAATACTCATTACTCCTCATACTCTTGGCAAGTTAATTATATTTTACGATACTGAAATCTGTTTAACCAACATACAGCAGTTAACTTTTAATAGAATCGGTCTCGAAATAAACGGACTGTTGTCACGAGAATTAAATAAAATAACTTTGCTACCACTACCAGTAATTATTATTTACAAGGAGTGATCGTGCTTGCAGGTCATAAAATTACTCCAAGTTATAGCTCTAGTAGAATTATTTAAACTTATTAGTTTAATATGTTCAGAAATGCATTGCTACAGTTCTTTCCTCTATAAATAACTCAGCGGGACGATTGGTGGTCGTGGTAGCATGGAGAGTGCTAAACATAATTGGAATGAGATGGAAATATAAATCTTACAAACACTAAATAATATGCTTGGACGCCCGTTTTGTGTCACAATACCCAAACACCAAATCTACATAGTGATTACCACTTCAACATTAACGTTCCGTATCAACTAGATTTCAAAAACTTTGATATGATCATCAAATAGTAGTAGTAATGCAGCTGGTTGTTTTTACAAGTGGTACTCGATTCCAACCTCACTTCACATCGAGGAGACTTAATTTTGGAACAATTGATAGATGGCAAGTCATGAGTGGAAGACAGGTCAAACAAAATAGGCCTTATCTTGGACAATACTAAAACTGGAACAAGCATTTCCGCAGTGTATGTACAGAACAAATTTGGAAATTTCGAGTCTCAAAGATGACCTCATCAGGTCTCGCGAATCAAATTATTGTTACAGACCTGAAATTTGATAAAGACTTCTCGAATTGTTCGAGATCGTTCGATGAATTAGATGGAAAAATCTAGAAGCACTAACTTTTGTTCGTCGAACATTCTATTTGTGTTCTATTGATTTCTTAAGTTTTCTAGAACTTTATTTGTATATAAAAGCAATGCATTTGTGAGATGAAGTTAGTTAGAAAGTTACCTTGAGTTACCTTGGATACTAGTATTTTGACAGTGACTTGTATTACAGTGTTGTCAAGTGAAGTTTCATTAATAAAGGCGAGTTCATAACAGAGTACACTTATTTTTGAACCCGAAGACGCAACAATTGGTGACAGCGGCGGAATAAGTGTTACTGAAGAAAGAAAAGTAAAGCAGTTTTCCAGTATTTGATGGTGAATACTCGTGCAAATAATTACGAGATGGCGACATCAGCAGATATCCTTGAGTTTTTAAAGGAACAAGAAGCCAAACGAAAACAAGAACAAGAGGAACAAGAAGCCAAACGAAAACAAGAACAAGAAGAGCTTCTACAACAATTCGAACTGAGAAGGAAACAAGAACAAAAGGAACAAGAAGCCAAGCGAAAACAAGAACAAGAGGAACAGGAGGCGCGGTTAGTCCAGCAGTTACAACAACAATATGTTGATATTCTGCAACGTATTAGTCACAGTCAAAAGTGCTTCCAGAATGAAATCACCGAAGTAGTACAAGAGGTCAGAGGAGAAGTTCAAGAGGTCAAAGGTGAAGTTCAAGAAGTCAGAGGCGGAGTCCAGGGAGTCAACAGAAGGGTCCAAGACGTCGAAAATGAACTGTCCAAAATAGATGAACGGGTGGCACGAGAGGTGAACAAGAAATTCAACGAAGAAGTGGATAGGATCAGAGAGAGGTTGGAAACGCTACAACTTCCACACAAGCGTGCACCATCTGAGGAAATCTCCCCCACCAGCGAAAGGCCATCCTCACTGACAACTCCGATAAGGCCTACACAAGTGAAAATTTTGAAGCCTCCAACATTTGATGGACAATCCTCGTGGTCCATGTATAGACGTCAGTTTGAAGCGGCAGCAAACGCAAATGGCTGGTCCGAGGAAGAAATGGCCACCTCTCTAGTCTTGTGTCTACGAGGACAAGCATTGGACATCCTTCAGAACATCCCCGAGAGTAATCAGAAGGAATATTCTAGAATCGTTGAAGCTTTGGAAATCAGATATGGACAGCAATATCTCAAACAAGTATTTCAGAGCCAAATAAAGAGTCGATACCAAAAATCCAACGAAACCCTACAGGAGTATGGAGCCGACGTAGAGCGACTCATTAATTTGGCATACCCACAAGCACCGAAGGAGTTCATAGAACAAATTGGGGTGCAGACTTTCATCGATGGTTTGAGAGATACTGACATGCAGCAAACCCTTCGACTAGGACGACTTCCAACCATAAGCGCAGCACTAATAACATCTTTGGAGTTCGAGGCCGCGAAAAACGCATCAAGAAATACGAGGCCCAAGTTACGTGAAGTTAAATTCAACGAGGATTCTCCTACAAGCGAAGCGCTATTGAAGAAAATATTGGACGCCATAACAGCATTAAGCAACCAAGTGCCTTCCCCACAAGACAGGAAGAGGCGCTGTTATAACTGTGGGAAAAGCGGCCATCTACAGTGGAGTTGCTGGGAGAGATCGAGATCCAGAAGTCCGAGAAGAAAGAGGTCGTCATCAGATAGCCACGAGGATAGATCGAGATCTCCGAGCCCAGGAACAGAGCAACGTGGGCGTTATAACAGAGGAGCCTTCAGGAGATCGACCACGCCAGAAAGGAGACCTCAAACGTCTGACTCAGGACTTGCTCCCAACCAGGAAAACGAGAATCAGTCGGCACTAGGGGGCGCGTGGCGACTTTCAGTGTTCAAAGCCCCAAGATCCATATATTATCATTGAAGAAAAATGACCAAAGTCTACTAATACAAGGCCACTTAGAAGATCGGAAATGCACCTTCACTATTGATACAGGAGCTTCGAGATCAGTCGTTCGCCCAGACCTCATACAAGAATCTGTGAAGCCGATGAAAAGGAATATGGTTTTGGAAACGGCAACGGGACAAACCGCACCAGTCATTGGGGAAACACTTGTACACATCCAGATAGGACCTATTACCATGGAACATTCTATGTTGGTTGCGGAAATAAGAGAAAAACGACTTCGTCCTTAACATCAGACAGAAAATTTTGCGGATTGGCAATGAAGAAATCTTCCTGAGCAGGTACAATGAGAAAATCCAACCAATTAAGATTTATGTTGACGAAGACATCCACATTCCGAAAAACTCCGAAACCATCATCATGGCCAGAATGGATAAACAACCTGGAGATTTGAGCACTGGAATAATTGAAAATGATGAATACCGCCAAGATGGAATTTTAATTGCCAGATGTCTTGTGAACACAGAACAACTAATTCCTGTCAGGGTTGCCAATACTTCGGAAAATAAAGTCCTACTGAAGAAAAACGACCAATTGGGATTCTGCAAACCTGTCACTCGAGTTATCAATTGTGAAGACCACACTCAGGTACTGCGAAGAAATACCACTAACACCGATCAGAGAACAATAGACAAAATGATGGAATCCACGGAACATTTAACTATGGAAGATAAGAAGAAGGCCAAAGAGTTTCTTGATAGCCATCGTAACATTTTCTCGATAGAGACTTCGACGGGACGTACCAATCTAGTTCAACATCGCATCAACACCGGCGATGCCCGACCAATCCGACAGGCTCCGAGGAGACTACCGTTTGCCAAACAGAGAGAGGTAGCAGAAATGGTAAACAACATGATGGAGGATGACATAATTGAAGAAACCACAAGCCCATGGTCCTCACCGGTAGTATTGGTAACTAAAAAGGATGGATCAACCCGATTTTGCGTGGACTATCGTCGACTGAATGACGTAACGATGAAGGATAGCTACCCTTTACCAAGAATCGATGATACACTAAACACATTATCCGGTTCCAAATGGTTTTCAACGTTGGATCTGAAAAGTGGGTATTGGCAAGTGGAAGTTCATCCTGATGATAGAGGAAAAACAGCGTTCTCTACCGGACAAGGGCTGTACCAATTCAAAGTTCTTCCGTTCGGATTATGTAATGCTCCCGCCACCTTTGAGAGACTTATGGAACTAGTATTGAGAGGTTTGACATGGAAAATTTGTCTAGTCTACTTGGATGACGTCATAGTAATGGGAAGGACATTTGACGAACATCTGAATAATTTGGAAGAAGTATTTTTGAGGTTAGAAAATGCTAACCTGCAATTGAACCCAAAGAAGTGTTATTTATTTCAAAAAGAAGTTAATTTTTTAGGCCATGTCATCTCGGCCGAAGGAATTAAGACCGATCCTGCTAAAATCGAGGCTGTTAGGAGTTGGCCACGTCCTAGGGATAAACATGAAGTAAGAAGTTTTCTGGGGCTATGTACCTACTACAGGAAGTTTGTTCAAGACTTTGGTAAAATTGCCAAGCCACTCCACCGCTTAACTGAGAACAACGTTCAGTTTGATTGGAGCCCTGATTGCCAACAGTCGTTCACTGAACTGAAGAAGAAATTGACAACAGCGCCTTTTGGCTTACCCACGAGAACAAGGCACTTTCATTTTGGACTGTGCTGCGTCTCAGCAAGGCATTGGATCAGTTTTATCCCAAGAACAGGATGGCGAAGAGAAAGTAATAGCCTACTTTAGTAAAACTCTAGGCAAAGCCGAAAATAATTACTGTGTTACAAGAAAGGAGCTTCTATGGCAGACGTTTTCTCGTAAGAACTGATCACAGCGCTTTGCAGTGGATAATGAACTTCAAGAAACCTGAGGGTCAGGTTGCGAGATGGCTAGAGAGACTCCAACAATACGACTTCAAAGTTATTCATCGCAGTGGCAGGAAACACAGAAATGCAGACACATTATCAAGACGTCCATGCTTGGAACAGCAATGCCGATATTGCCAGAAACTCGAAAACAAAGAAGTCAAATTTTACAATGATGGACATTGCAAGGAAATTCTGAAAGTTACCACCGTAAGAGTCGAGTCTGAAGAATCTGATTTATGGACCACAGAAGATATGTGGAAGAATCAGAAGAAAGACAACAATTTAAAGTTAGTCCTGAGCTGGCTAAAAAGTGGAGTTAGACCTGAGTGGCAGGAAGTATCCAAGTTTGGTGCAGTTGCCAAGGGATACTGGGCTCAATGGGATTCCCTATGTCTTCGTGATGGCCTATTGCATCGCAAATGGGAGAGCCCAGATGGAGCAACTGTGGTGTACCAACTGGTCCTGCCGAAAGCACTTACTGAAGATGTGTTCGAGCAACTTCATAGTAGTCGTGCAGGTGGACACTTCGGAATCAAGAGGACCCTTGCTAGAATTCGAGAACGATTCTATTGGGTGAATTGTCGTCGTGATGTAGAAGAATGGTGCAGAAGATGTGACCTATGTTCTTCAAAGAAGGGACCCAAAACTAGTAGTCGAGGGAAAATGGCTCAGTATCTTTCTGGTGAACCATTCGAAAGAGTAGCAGTTGACATTCTTGGGCCGTTTCCTGTTTTTTTTTTCTCCCCTTGGATGCTGGTCCTTTCGCCAGCTGCACCTCAGCCTCTTGGGCTTTTTGTGCTTTCCGAGTTAGTTTTACATCACCCACTCCGTAACTCTAGTCCCCTGTACCAGTCTGTAAAGGTTCTTCACCGGATGGGTGTTGTATTCTTCGGAGGTTAGCCTAGGCTTTCCGAATATTGCCTGTCTCTTGCAGTCTAGTGCCTCGCATTCTGACAGTACGTGTTTGGCTGTTTGATAAATGTTTTCCCGTGGTGCATGAGAGGGGCTTCGTTCCATCTCTCTCTTTGTTTTCGTTTGACCCAGTCCCGAATGCATCCTCGAATGTCGGATTTGTTAATCCCGAGTGCGGGTTCTGGGCCAATATATGGAGTTGATGAGCCCTTTCTGGCTAACTCATCAGCTTTTTCATTGCCCTCGATGCCACAGTGTCCTGGAACCCACATCAAAATTAATTTGTTGTGTTCTGAGAGAACACTGAGTTCTTCGCGGCATTCCCATACCAGTCTTGATGTCACTTTCGGGTTCATAAGAGCCTTCAGTGACGCCTGGCTGTCAGTGCATATTTTGATCCGTGCGTTGCGCATTTCCCTCAGATTGATCTCTCTCGCACATTGCAAGATAGCGTACATCTCTGCCTGGAATACAGAGGTGTTTGTTCCTAGTGAGACGCTGATTTGGGAGTTTCTCCCCTCACTGTATATTCCAGCACCAGTTCCTTCCCTGGTTTTGGATCCGTCCGTATACCAGATCCTCTCTCCAGGTTTGCCCCTGATGTTGTCATCTGTCTATTCCCTTCGATCTTGTATAATAACCTCGAAGTTAATGTTAAAGAAGTACCTAGGAACCATGTGGTCCGTTGGTTTCATTTCGAGAATGTTGCCTCCCACCATTTCCTTAATCTTATTGTGATCCGATCTGTTGCTCGTATTTTGTTGCCTTAGAAGTCCCATTCTTGCCTCTCCCATGATTGTTATGTGAATCGGTGGGAGGTCCAACAGTACTTCCATGGCTGTTGTTGGTGTTGTTTTCATAGCTCCCGTTATGCTAAGGCATGCAAGTCTTTGCTCAACTCAGCTGCGGCTATTTTTTGTGTTATCTTTGTCCACCAAACCAAAGATGCGTACGTGATCATGGGTTTCACCACAATGTTGTATATCCAATACACCATTTTGGGATTTAGCCCCCATGTTTTACCGTGTGCCCGCCTGACTGTCATCAGCGTCATTTCGGCTTTCTTCTTCACTTTTGCCAGCTGTTGGTTCCAGGTGAGTTTCGAGTCTAGAATAACCCCGAGATACTTGACTTCCCCCGACAGCTGTATGATGTTACCTTGGAGGGTCAAAGATCCTAAGCTCTCTAACTTCCTCCTACGGGTAAACGCTACCATGGTTGATTTGGAGGGGCTAATGGTTAGGCCCTCCTTATCTATCCATGTTCCGTTTCCTGTTACCGAGCAAGGAAATAAATACTTGATGGTAGCCATGGACTATTTCTCCAAGTGGCCTGAAGTTGTGCCCATTCCAAACCAGGAGGCAAAGACCGTTGCAAAGGCCTTCATAGAAACTATAATAGCCCACTAGAATTACATTCTGATCAAGGACGAAACTTCGAATCTGAGTTATGGCAGGAAATGATGAACATTCTAGGTGTGAAGAAGACTCGTACCACAGCCCTACATCCACAATCAGATGGTATGGTTGAACGACATAATAAAACCATCAGTCAGTACCTGTCGATGTTCATCTCCAAAAATCAAAAGGATTGGGATGAGTTGGTACCACTATTTCTCCTATCCTATCGAAGTTCCCAGCATGAGTCCACCGGATATACCCCTTCAATGTTGATCACTGGGCGAGAAATGAAACTACCATGCGATCTGCTGTTTGGAATGCCTCCCAGAAGTACAGAGGACAAAGTCCTACCAGAATATGTCCAAGAGTTGCGAGAAAGACTGGACCAAGCTCATGAATTCTGCAGACGTCGTCTTCAAATCTCCAGTGATAAAATGAAAAAGAGGTTCGACAGGAAGGGTCCAGGAACCATGTTCGAGCCAGGTGATGCCGTTTGGCTATACCAACCTCAGAGAAAGAAAGGAAAATGCCCCAAGCTACAGAGAAATTGGACAGGACCCTATGTCATCATAAAGAAGATCAACGACTTGGTATACCGCATCCAGCTCAACCCAAGGAGTAAACCCAAAGTTGTTCACATCGAGAGGTTAGCAGAATACCGAGGCCACGATCCCCCAAATTGGTTCCAGAGGGACAACCAAAATAGTGATGGAGTTATCCGGGACGGAATAACCTAAAGGAGGAGGCAGTGTTACAGACCTGAAATTTGATAAAGACTTCTCGAATTGTTCGAGATCGTTCGATGAATTAGATGGAAAAATCTAGAAGCACTAACTTTTGTTCGTCGAACATTCTATTTGTGTTCTATTGATTTCTTAAGTTTTCTAGAACTTTATTTGTATATAAAAGCAATGCATTTGTGAGATGAAGTTAGTTAGAAAGTTACCTTGAGTTACCTTGGATACAAGTATTTTGACAGTGACTTGTATTACAGTGTTGTCAAGTGAAGTTTCATTAATAAAGGCGAGTTCATACCAGAGTACACTTATTTTTGAACCCGAAGACGCAACATTATTATATAAATAATTTATGTTGACTGAGTACAAAAACTGTGTGAAACGAAAGTGAAAACTATCATGATAATGATATTAACTAAACCCATAACTCACCAACAGAAAAGAGATTTTTATTTTTGGAAAATGCGAAATCCCTCACCTACCATGCATGGACACTCAAAAGTGGTATTACCCAAGCAATGGACTTGTCATTTTTTTCTAACCGGTGACTTTTCCTTCACCTACGCATACAGTTTTTTTTTTCAAAGAAAAAGACTAGATCACTCCGGAAAAGATTCCTTCCTGTGTGTGCTTCCACAATAAAAAGAATTGTTCAACGAATATATTTACCCCATTACATGAACGTAATCAGCCGCAAGCCACCTTATCTTTTTACTAAACATTCCCGAATTATGCAATTTGGTATATGATTTAATGCATATTGACATAATACCTAAACAAACCTTTTATATGGACAAATTTCCCGAAAGAAAACATCTGAATTAATATGACTTTCATAACATTGAAAATATCAATAACTCCATCAAGAATTAAAGGTTGAAGCTATAAAATAGTAATAAACGAATTTCTTTTATAGAATGATATCAATCTAAAAAAACATTTAGTGAGTTTATATCAAAGACGCAAATATACAAAATAATAATAATTACCAACAACGCAAATAAGAGGATTATTGTATCATGTCAGACACATGCCACGCTATGCAAGCATGAAGACAAAAAATTGCATTTTCCTAATATATCCAGGTATATTTGGATGTATGAATTTCGTAACCGTTACAATGTGTGCAATGAAACTTAAAAATACAAGGTGTAATCTAACCTCTTGCACTCCTGTGGAGGACGGGTATATAATGCCATTTTATAACGAATGGCGGGTATGAAAAAAAATTGTGGAAAGTTGTAATTATATTGGAAAATTCATCTAAATTTCGGACACCGCTGTCTGCCGAACGTCAGCTAACCGGAGCAGAGCCGCAACAATACGGGAACTGCCGGATGGAATAAACTGTGTAACGGAGTGGAAGAAAATGAAATGTCGACTTAATTCGTAAAAAAATTTTAAAAAGCACCATTCTTGGAACCTTGAGCCCTTCTAAAAAGTGAAAAAGTAAAGTGGGTTACAAAAATAGAGGGGATGGGACAAGCAGATATACTTTTCGAAACCCATAATTAAAAAAATAGAATCTGCATACCAATAAAAAATTCTACAAGGCAACTGAAAGGACACCTGATGAAATTGGGATTACTAGAGGTTGCAGAATGCAGACTCAATCCACATTGTTTTCTACTGCGTAGTAATGCGCAACTCCAAAACCGAGAGAATGTGTGAGAGGAGAGGATTATTCACTCAACATGTAGTGTTCTTCCCAGGGAGAATGAGACCAGAAGACCAGCTATAAACGTTGAGAAATCATCAACGACATTGAAAAAAAAAGCCATTATAGTACTTTCTTACCAATGTATACAACTTGATGGAGCAGAATAAGATAGAGGAAAAAATATTAACAACGACAGATGCTCGAAATGCCATAATAAGAGATCTAGTAATCTGACGGAATGCTCTAACAGATTTTGTTTCTATGTACATTTGCCAAAGTTGTGACGAATATTTAGTTCTCTCCTGTCACCAAGAACGATGGTTCTTAGCTTCGACGGCAAAAGAAAAAATCAACATTCTTGCGATGCTAATACGTCTCCTGAAATGTTTACTGTTGATAGCGCCGAAAAGACAGCTTCCCAGTATAAAGCAATTAAGCAGTTTGGGATCACAGCTCTTTAGAAATCACTCTCACTGTAT
Source organism: Chrysolina haemoptera (assembly GCA_958298965.1). Classification (NCBI taxonomy): domain Eukaryota; kingdom Metazoa; phylum Arthropoda; class Insecta; order Coleoptera; family Chrysomelidae; genus Chrysolina; species Chrysolina haemoptera. The sequence continues at coordinate 13,396,134 of OY282584.1, forward strand.
AGCACCCAGAAGATACCTTCCGTTTGAGTGGTTATATTATTTCGATTTGATCGTAAAAATCCCTATTAATTTTCTTAAGTTCGTATTTTCAATGACTACGTTATCCAAAGAAAAGTTATTACGTGATTACCTGAAAGTTAGTTTCATCAATATTGAATGAAAGTGACTTTACCGACCAATATTTTTCCGTTCAGATCTTTCAGAATCTCGACATCTAATTTTTGTTTGGAATGCGCACTCACCACCACCACCACCTGTAGGTTGTCCGGGTTTTCCTACAGCTGAAAAGTGACACCACCAAAAATCAATCATTCGCCCCGAAACGCCACTGCAAATAATAATATCCGTGTTCTATGCCATTGGGTGCACTATACTAGTGTTTGTGAGGAAGTATTGGTATTATCATTATTATAAATATGCCACAGAATCGTGGTAGCATCTGCGAAAAGTGTTATTTTACAAGCCTAGCCAATATTTGTGAGATCATTAGCATACAGTATCGGAAACAATGTATTTGGTGTATAGACAGAAATCTACACGAGCAACAAGGAACGCAATGATATGATAATACCACATAAACAAGAGAGACGCACTACTGTGCGCCCCTCCTGGTATCCCATCCGACGCAATAACGTACCACGTGGCAATGCGACATAACGCATACGCACACAGCGAACGTCGATATTCTTTCCTTGAGCGAATCACGGAGAAATTGTAATGCTCTCTCAACATACAGTATCGGAAACTTTTCATCTGTGGTATAGACAGAAATCTACGCGAGCAACAAGGAACGCAATGATATGATAATACCACATATATAAGAGAGACGCACTACTGCGCGCCTCTCCTCTGTTACCTAGCCCGACGAATTAACACCTCAGATATCCCTTCCTCGAGCGAGTAGAGGAGAAATTGTAATGCTATCTCAACATACAACAAGCTATTTACGCTCTTATGAAACCACCATACCCAAGATGAAAACTTTCCGATACTGTATAACAAGCTCTTCTTTACGCTCTCATGAAACCACCATTGTATATAAAAAAAGGATATGACCTTAAACATATCCACCCCAGAATTGATCTCAGCTTGCTTCGAGTAATCAGTTAATTTTAACTGTTTGACTGCGAACATATGTTATAGTTAACGCATAAGTATTCCGGTCAAAAGCCTTTTTCAGATAATGAAAAAGTGCTGCTGTAACATCGTCAGCACTCATATTGAAGTGTTCACCTTGGGAAGAAATGCGGTGGTGTTTTTTTTTCTGAAACCAAACTGTGTATTAATAAAAATGTTATGCGATATAAAGAAATAGCTGAACCGCGACAAGCGTCTCTTCTTGAAATGGGAGAAATTAAATTTGAACTATTTGAGAAATTACAGATATTTTCAGAGAAGATGTGATCAAACCATTTCAAAAAGAGTGATTAGTTAGTAAAACTAATACGACAGCTAATTAGGAGAATTTCAAAAAAAATGTGGATATATTATCAAAGCCAGATGTATTTTTTGCTTGAAGGCACCAGTCAAGTAATTCATGAAGGTGAAGAAATAAATACACTGCAGTTTTATCAGTGGTGTAATATGATGTGAAATTATCATTTTTGTATGACCTTCTCAATTCGGCGAGGGGATTACATGTTTTTTCTACAGTTCGTTTGAACTGTTTGATTGGTTGAAGTTGCCTCTCAGGTCAGTTATGATCAATCAAGTCTTTTTCGTTCTTAAATTTTGAGGAAGTTGATTTTAACAACTCATCCATGTAATACAGTAAGATGAGCTTTATCGTGGATTTTCCGGAACACCAGTATCGATAAGTGAAGTTCAAATAAAATATATTCTGAAGAAGGGGCCGATCTATCCATATTACGGGATGTTAATTTTTGAAATATAGTGTTATAAATCTAACTATGATATGTATGTCAGCGACCTTCACTTACACTTCTACCTTGTGCGTACACATAATAGACGACGCGTTCTTACTTTGTGCAAATATTGCAACAATTTTCAAATAGAAATTCTCCTAATAAACCATCAGATAATGACATATTTTGCTGACTCATTCTCTCGTTTCAGGGATTTCAGGGTTCCTAACGATATCAGATTTCATTCTGTCGATTGTCATAAGCGAGAAAATGCGTCAGCTACCGAGTATTCTTTTACAAGATGGCTCCCTTATTTCCACCCTTTTTTGGTTTTTCACTATTAGATTGTTCCTACCTGTTAATGTGTTATAATGACATAAATGAGAAATTGAAAAAAAAAAACTATTTTTGTTTACACAAAAAAAAATTAATTTTCCACATCTTTTTCTATTTCAGTTGATTTTAGTTGAGTTTAGTTAGAGTAATGAAACTTGCAATACTTAAATAATAATTTATACTTCATTATCACACCCAAAACTTTATACTGTCCAGATGTAGAGTATAGTTAATTTAAGTGTGATAATGAAGGATAATTGATCATCGGCGGCCAAATTCAAGTTTTATTATGAACAAAATCAATTGCAAAAAGTTTAAAAAGGGGAACATTCTCCATGAAAATTGAAAAATGAAAAATGTGATTTATTTGTAATATCTAACAGAAAACAACTACTTCTCCGGTAAAAGCCACGCTGTACATTGAACTACATCTGATGGATATTGTGAAAAGAAGATATAGGGAGAATGTTATTAAAAAATATCACTCACAGAAATCGTTCATTTCATTGAAGCAAGGTTCGCTTCTCTCGCATTTAATCCAATACATTTTGGTCGACAAAAATCTTCGCTTTAGTTGTTTTCTATTAGATATTACAAAAAATCACATTTTTCAATTTTCATTGAGAATGTTCCCCTTTTTAAAGGTCATGTAGCTCAGTGGTTGAGACTTTCTCGTTCGAAATCAGTGACTGCTGCTCGGCTAGGTCCGAATCCTTAGCTACTACAGATTTTTATCTGATGGCCCGAGAAAGTGCTGGGAATCGCACGTTAAAAGGTAAGACCTCGTTAATCCTTGGCTCGCACAAGTTTCGACTTTTGAGGGCTGCCGTTCGTAAGGGGACGACAGCTGGTTAACGGAGAAAACAATTTTAAAAATTTTAAACAATTTTTTCAACATGAATACCTCCCAAGAATCTTGAACGGTGGAAAATAGCGACTAAAGTTTGTCTTTCAGCCGCAGATGATTCCACAACAGATTTTATGAATATTCTATTCATATTTTCGAACAAAAATCAAAATGCAATGCCCATGACAGGTCTATGTCAAAACTAACTTTGTGTAACAAAGTGTCACCGCAGAAGAAATATTTCCATGAATTCCATCCTTGATTTGTATAATTGCTTCTAAAGAGTCTGAGTTCCAATTTTATCAATCTCCCTGATGAGCTTTGCAAAGCGAAATAGATTTTCGTCGACCAAAATGTACTGGGGACCAAATGCGAGAGAAGCTAACCTTACTTCAATGAAATGAACGATTTCTGAGAGTGGTGTTGTTTGATAACATTCTCCCTATCTAATTTATTTAATAAATTTTCAATGAAAATTAGGAAAAATAAAAAAACAACTATCTGAATGAAAATGCGAATTTTCACTTTCAGATTTTTTCTTTTCAGTTAGAGTATTTTCATAATATCTATCAGATGTTCTACCAAGAGGTTATATTGAACGATTGAAAATATCGACTAAAGTTTGTCTTTCAGCCGCAGATGATTGCACAACAGATTTCACGAATATCCTATTCATATTTTCGAACAAAAATCAAACAAAGTTTAGTTCTTACCTTTGAACATTATGATAGTTCTTCAAATACTTAATTAATATTTATTATGCGAATATTTTGAATTTCATGGTATATGTATAGTTTAGAATAAAATGCAATATATTCATGTTAATCAGGTGAGTATACCTCTGATAACACTAATAACGTAATTATTTTGCAAAATAACATAACGTGAAGTAACGTAATAATTTTTAAAGGTAATATTCAGTTCATTTCTATACAAATATTCCAATGTTTATTACAATACTTCTTTCATAATAATCACCATAAAGCGATTATATGAGTTAATGCCTGCCTACTAGAAGTTTTTGTAAAGATTACCACTTTTTTTTAATAATATCAAGGTACTATACATTTCTTCATGTAATATAATGGTAATGTAATTCAAAGCCATGTTTATTAGGTTCCTACAAACAGCGACTCTAAATATAAATAAGTGAAGTTAATATACAAATTCACAGTCGTCCCTCAAATCAAACCCTCCCTTAATTTATACTCCTTGCTCTCAAGCTGCCCGCAGACACTTGAACAAAAAGTGTGAAATATAAATCACAAGCACATTACTCCGAAATCAATCTCCAATTTGTTAACAAACCGGTCCCATAACTACCTACTGCATACAGATAGAATTCAAAAGTTGATCAACTTGTGCGTTTGGCCCACAGCTAATCCGAGATTTATGAGAAGAGACGCCCCCCAGACCCTTACATGAATTTTCGAAATACTGGAGTGTATACCTGGCTCGTTAAAAGTGTGTAATTAGTAAGAGGATCTTCAAATTTATGAGGTTGAATTGAAAGTGATGATCGAAACACTGTTCTGAAGATCAATAGTGATATAATGTACGTTGAAAATTAATTTTGAAAATCTTCCTGAAAGATAATTTATTATTCCGGTGAGTTCAAAAAGTGATGTCCAGGCTTATGTGGGAAATCCTGGAAGACCTATAATCTCTGGCAGGCAGAATAGAGTGACCAAGACCCAACAGAATTCCAGTGAAAAAAAAAAAGCTGACAACACACTTACCAGGCAGGAAACAAAAATTCCATATCTGGGCCCTGTACTCAATATATTCCAACCAGGAAGTTACAGGAAGAATGGGTACAGAAGGAGCTCTAAAAATACTAGAAACTCATAACCAGAAAAATAGGGTGCCACGTGGTTGAAGTTAAACTGCTATGGCGACGTTACACTTCTTGTTGAGGGCTCCCTACTCGTTGATGGCACAAGGTGATTTTCAAATTCGTGGAGTCTCATTAGCATTCACGTCAATAGTATTTGTTGTTGAACTCGGCGCTAGAAGAGTTTTTTGCAATGTTTTTTCCAATCTCGATATTCTCTAATGCGCTCTGCTGGAGTTTTGGCAGTTGCATTCAATGCATTCTCACTATTTTTCCTTTTTTTTTACTTCTGCTACGTTCACTAGTTTTTCTTTCTTTTGTTTTTCACGAAACTCTCTTCCTCTTTTTATATTTGAGTTAGGCATTTCGACACAAACAAAACGAATTTAATACATTACTGATAGAAGCCAATGTGTTTGTTCACATGACGCTTTAAGGTATGTTCGCAGAGTGTGTGCGCTGTGATTGCATTTCGTAATATAACCCGGCGCAAACGTAGAGCCATCTACATCTAGACCACTTCTTACGTCCCCTTTTTATCCTGTACAATAAAGTAATATTGAACGGAAGCTTCCCAGAAATATGGAAAACCTCACGAGCCTGTCCTGTTTTTAAGTCTGGTTTGACATCCGATGTCATAAACTACCGACCAATAGCACTGATCTCAGTCTTTTCTAAATTGATTGAGATTATTCTATCAACCATCATATATGAACATATCAAAACCTCCTTGACTGACTGCCAACACGGGTTTGTAAAAAAAAGGAACACATCTACCAACCTTTGCACTTTTACCCAATTAGTGTCGAATGCCTTGGATAACAGGCAACAAGTTGATGTTGTGTACACTGATTTTAGCAAGGCATTCGACAAAGTTTCTCATCAACACCTTCTAAACAAATTGAATTACTTTGGATTCTCCAGAAGACTTCAAAACCTCCTAAAATCATATTTATCAGACAGAACCCTATATGTCGAATACAGTGGGGTGAGAAGTTTCAGCTTCGCTGCAACCTCCGGTGTCCCGAAGGGGTCTAATCTGGGACCCCTACTTTTCTTACAATTCATCAACGACATCTGCGACTTCATAAGCTCAAACACTCTACTATTTGCTGATGATCTTAAGATGTATAAAATAATAAAAAATATCTCAGACTCAATAGCCTTACAAAACGATCTAAATAACTTAACAGATTGGTGTACTTGTAACAATCTGCCACTGAACATAAACAAATGTAAAATTATGACATATAATAGAACTGTGTCACTAGTAGAATTTGACTATAATCTAAATAACATATCTATCAATCGCATTACCGAATGCAAGGACCTTGGAATCTTGTTCGATAGCAAATTAACTTTTGCAGCACACATTGAAAATATTACATCTAAGGCAGCCCGCATCCTGGGCTTTGTTATTCGTAACTGTAAAGAATTTAGTTCCATAGACGCAATGCGTACTGTTTACTTTTCACTAGTTAGAACTAAGCTGGAATATTGTAGTTCGGTTTGGAATCCTTCACAAGAGAAATATATTGTCTCACTAGAAAGAATTCAACATAAATTTTTAAAATTTTTATATTTCAAAAAATATAACAGCTATCCAATTAACAACTACAGCCATGAACATCTACTAGACGAATTCCAGGTTGTTTCGTTGCGGAAGCGCAGGGAGATCTCTGATCTCGTATTTCTTTATAAACTCCTAAACAACTTGATAGATTCCCCTCCGCTTCTCTCATCAATTAATTTCTCCGTACCTAGATTTACCTCTAGATCAAACTTTACCTTCCATATCATTGTTCCCAACACATATCATCATTTTAACAGTCCATTACTTAACATGTGTAAACAGTTTAATAGGTTAGAAGGTGTTGACATCTTTAACCTAACTCTACAACAATATAAAAAGCTTCTCTTCAGAAGGATTCCCTTAAACTGAGAATCTATCATTCTTTTTTTCTATTATGTAAATTTATTATAATACAAATATTCACTATTTTTATTTTATTTTTTTCTGTATTTGACTGGGATCACCATTTGTATCTTTTGTTATATACTCCAGTAAGTGGATTTAATAATCTGTTTGGATGTATTATTCTATAAATAAATAAATAAATAAATACAGTAGTGATATTTTGATTGCGTTCATTCGTTGAAAACGGCATGTTTGGTGTTCTGAAAATACGCCACGTGCATTTTTTCGCAGCTGCAAGATACCCCACTCAATACTTCAATACATCCCACCGCGCGCTTTGCATGCTTATCATCAGATGCCCCTCTGAGACATTCATCCCGCTTCCTCCACGTGCCAACATACGTGCGGCTATAGATCTCGTCTTACCCCTACCACATCCGTTCGGTTTTTCACCATTCTCTCATTTACTCATTTACGCAGGAGCGCGCCTAAATGAGTTTCACTTAAAAAGCAAGAGAAACAATTCACAGTTAAACCGTGTAACGAACAAATTTGTTTGCTGTGAGCAGCAGCCAGTTGTAAATCATGACAGGGCTTCTCATTGAAACATTTAGATTGAAAATTACATGTCCGATAAACCTTCACGGTAAATAAAATGGTAAACTTTTTTTCTTTGGACAAACCAACTTCAAGTGGAGTTCCCCAGTGGTCTGTCCGTGGTCAACTGACTTATTGAAGTAACCTTGCTCTTCATATATAATCCTGTAGTTCTTCCTATGGCGATGATACCAAACAGTATGAAAACGCCTTAGTTGAACATCAATCCCTTCAAGAAGAACTCATTGCCATAAGTCGGTGGTATGTGGACTGGCATCATCGACAAATAATTCGTGTTTCGCCAAGGCAAACACTATTCAATTTACACATACACAATAAACGGTAGATAGTTACGTACAGTGTCCTCACATGTGGAATTGGGAGTGACTATTTATACCGACCTAACTTCTGATGAATATAATGGCCACTCATTTTTGGTGCCTGAATCTGTTTCTTCGTTTGAATTATTTTTTTGGTTTTTTGTTTTTATCAACTTCTCTCTTTTCTTCTCTTCTAACCGGGCGCGAATTTGGTACTCTGACCAAATTGACCAACCCAAATTCAGACCAATGGAATTAGTTACTGCCTATTTACACCATGTTCAATCAGCAAAGTTTGGTACTCATTGGTATGTTTGGTAATCATATTACAGCATATCACCAAATTATAAAAAAACTCTACCCACCCATATTTCGCAAATCACTCAAATATCCAGTTCAGAAGAACAAGGAAGGTCTTTCATTTCATTGCAAATTTGACTTTTATCTAATAATGCTAATACTTTCTTCTTCACTCTGATTTTTGGTCTCTGAATCTGTCTCTTCGTTTGAATTGTTTTTTTGGTTTTTTGTTTTTATCAACTTCTCTCTTTTCTTCTCTTCTTCATCTTCCAAAATTGCTTTCATTGGGTTAGATGTTAGAATTTAAGAATGTTGTTCGGAAGTTCTTTTATTTTTCTAGCTGGAGATTGCAATACTGTTGTAGATAACAAATATATTATTATCGAGGGTGAGATGACGCACGTCATCTTAGCCTTAAGTCAGTGCGTGATCTTAACCTATTCGAGGTTAGTTTAAAATATGTTCAATTTGAAAATATTCACGCATACAATATACAGTGACTTTCAAGGAGTTTGCACCATATGGGAAACTATTTTCTTATGCAATTGTCGGAAAATTTTATTCTTCATAAAAGTTGGTGCACTGCGGAAAACTTATATTTCAGTTATCAACTCTTCAATTTTTATGTTCTGTGTGTCAATGAGTAACGCAGCCAACATTATAAATGAAGTAGCGTTATTTGTTTGTTCCTTCTTTTTTATTTGTCAAGTGCTGTTTTATTGTAATTTTTTTAAGTATGAGGTATAATAATTGAGAATTTTCAGCAGTTTGTCTAGTTTTTCATTGAAAGGAAATGAAGTAGAAGAAGAAAACATAATTATGTTTTCATGATAATGAAGAAACCCCAAATTCATGAATGATGCGCATGCGTTACTTTCTCTTCAAGAGGGAGTTATGAATAGTCGATTTCAATCCTTAAAGTTAAAGAAAAGGTGAAAGAAAAATTAAAGTAAAACCAAAAGAAAAAGTGGAGTTTGCATGTGAATTGGCCATAAGCGTATTTTCTAATGTGTAACCTTATGCACATTTTTTATTGTTCCACATTGTACTCTAATGTACGGTATTGCGTATAGTCTAACTGTAAACTTATGAGCATTATAGTTTCCGTTTATAAGATTCTTAGTAAGTTTTGAATTACCAACCGACTTGTATTATCCAGTACATCAAATTGATATTTGCAAGAATTTGGTTGTTGGAATGTCTGAACCTGAACTATCAAAAATAATCAAAATATGATGATAATTCATGGTCAAATATTAGCTAAGTACATTTTCCAGAATCAACAAAATAACATCAGCTTATGTGTTCATATACATTGAAATACCTGCTCACTCTGGCATCTAATACTGATTATATCATTATTACAATGTTACATCCTTGATACTTGGTAGATAAGTATTCCTAAAGTTCTAAAATTCAAAAAGTTATCCATAGTCAGGTAGGTACTCCAGATCGCTCCCCTCTTGAAATATATCCGTTGCTATTCCAGTTGCCGTTTTTCAGTTTGAAACAAACCTTTATTGTGTCGAATGAAAATACAGATTTCACCAGAAGAAATAACATTGCGTTAGTGAGCAAAGTAACACGCATTTCCTGTGTTTTGACTGACAACTTGACAGCAGATTTGCTGCAGACGCCGATTCTTAAAATAATGTTCGGTATGGATTATAAAGATGTCCATTCACAGAAAGATGGAGATATTCAAGTGTTGAAAGTAGCACAGAAAATTATGAATTTTTTATTGCTTGTGAAGAAAAGTGGTAATACGTTATTACACAGGGTGGTCAGATGAAAACGAAACCAAGTCATCAACAGGAACTGCGTCAATATTTTAGATAAACCCGTCAAGTTCTCATTAATTTAAGGGGGGACACTTTTGTTCTCGGTATTTTCGGCTGTACCACTTGGAATCAAACGGGGCATGATTCACCCCAAAGTATTTCAATCGAGTAAGATATTCTGTCAAACTCCTGGCAGTTCTCTTCATAACGGTTGATGCATTTTGAAATTCCGTTGTTCGTTATCTTTTGATTCCATATACATAAATCGATCATTGAATAAAGATAGATCTTCAATGAAACAGATATACCAATATACACATAATATCGAAATAATAATCAACATATTGGAAGTATGGTATGAAATACTAAATAGTACATTATTTAACAAGTTTCATTTATTAATTTTACTATAAATATTAATCGCGAGAGAAACGTGTTTAACAGCTGCAGGGAAACTCGGGAAAACCTGCAACACCACATCAACTGAAGAGTTGGAATTTATTGTATAAAAACTGCTAAAGATATTCGTCGATATACGAAAGAAGATATTATCTTCACAACAAAGAACAAAAAAAAAATTCCCAACTGTCATTAAAAGACCCCGCACTTTTTATAGGTAAAATGGTTCTTGGTGAAATTGTCTGAATTTTCAGTATATTGTAGTATTCATTGTACTCATTGAACGTGCAGAATCCCAAAGTTCCTTGATGAATAGATAGTAATTTTTATTTAATTATTTTCTCGGGATTTGAAAGTGCCAACTGCATTTTTTTTTTCGTTTTTATCATCAACGTACCTTCCTTCATATTACTAAATATCATTCAGATGGTGCACATCATATCATTATGTATATACAGAATGAAAAATAAAAACATTTTAGTGATGTCTGAAAATTCGATGTAATAATGAAATATTGATAAAATTATTTTGGCATGGAATATACACTAGTCTTATTCCATTATTAATCACAATTTATGCATTTTGTAAAACATTTTGAAAAATTGGTGATAAACAGGATTTCGTTGGGATATATATTTAGTTATTTATTACCCATACAGACTATTACAGCCGAATTACATTGATAAACTGTTGACAAATACACTATAATAGAAGCTATTTTATATTGATCATAATTACTAGATTATTATTAGTGTAGGTTGGTCATGAATATTTGCGATGATAAAAATGACAAAATTTCAACGTTTCAGAAATCACCCTGTAATTCACGATTAACTGGGTGAAATCTCTTTATTATTATTTAATATATTCATCATTCTCTCCTCAACACTGTACAAAAAATTCAGTTTCTTACTATGACTAGTTTCACAGTTATTAATTGAGAAATGTCGAATGTACGCGTGAACAAGTTCCTTCAACTCGTCATGCAAATGGTAAAAAGTTTCTCAATTGACAACTATGAAACTAGTCTGAATTTTTGGGAAAGTGTTGAGGAGAGAATGATGAATATATTAAATAATAATACAAGAATTTCACCGAGTTAATTGTGAATTACAGAGTGATTTCTGAAACGTTGAAATTTTGTCATTTTTATCATGAAAAATGTTCATGATCACCCTATATATCCCAACGAAATCATGTTTATACGGTATGAGTGTTTAATAAAGAATTTTAGAGTGAAGTTGTGATAATTCTTTTACACTATAGTTTTACCTCTCTTATTACTTAACAAACTGAATATAGGTCTGTTTCAAGAAATTCGAGTGAAAGCATTTGCTCCAGGTTTATGCATACGACCCAATGTTTGTTCGTAATCGACATCTGTGCTTGGAAAGACCTCCACTGCGAACTTTCTGAAGCTGTTGATGTTCAATAGCTGAAAATAAGCTTCTACACGTTTAGGTAAAGTGCTATTGCATAAAATTTGTTAAAAATTGTTATTTCCGTCAACCGGCTGCACCCTCACGATCAACCCTCAGAAGTCCTCGACAAACTTGTGCTAGCTAGGGAAGACGAAACCTTTACCTTTTAACGTGTGATACACGAGACCAGTGACCGCATGGTGAATCGAACCCTCGTACATCGGATTAGAAAGCTACCACATCATTCACGCGCCTATGAATATGTTTATTTACTACTTTCTTAAAAAAATCTACGTTTGAATATTCACAAACTTCCATATCATAACAATATAATTATTCATTATTGGCTGACTTTGTTATCTCCCCTTATATATCTGCTGACCATCATTCCTTCGAAGTAAATAACTTAAAACTAAAGTGTTGTATACGACCAAATATCCGAGATAACATCACGATATAATTTATTAGGGGCTAAAGGGTGTAAATATTTTCTACAATAGCCACCCGCTGGCTCCGGGCCACAGAAATAAAACACCTAAAAAACATCTCGACAAATTTGTGTTCAACAAAGTTACCTGATTTTAATCTTTTCTCGATACTTGTCTGAATTTTACTACACGAAGATGCAGCTACGGCTTGTTAATTCTTAAGAAAGAGATAGAAGAAACGACGTGATGGCACTCTCGGAGGATAATTCGAGGTATAACATGACACTACGATGGTTTTTTAAAGATATTAGGCGTTGGAGGTGAATAAGATACCTACATTACACCATCAAATGATTTTTTATTGTTTTTGGTCAGATTTGTGATGTCTGGCGTGTCTTTTTGAATATTTGTGGTGGTAGAAAAGCCATTTATTATTATGCTCTGTGCTAATCGTGAACGTACGTAACAAGGTGGGAGTTCTTCGTATCTCTGTAGTTGGGATTTGAGATATTTGCCTATTGGTAGCAGATGATCTTCCAATTGTGTATTCTAGAACTTGTTTAATGAAGGTGTTATGAGAGTTGACCATTGAATGGCAATCAGCATTCAGGGACGGACCGAAGGCATATTATTGGGGGGGGGGGGGGAATTCTAGGCGAATTTCCCAACTATCAACTCATTGCTATCAATAAAAATAACAATTTTTTTCAACAAAATATGTTTTGACTTTGAAATAATAATAATAATAATAATACTCTCTCATAAACACTGGTAGAGGACGGCTATTATCATTGTTTGCCGTGGCCCTCGCACTAAAAATATACTATATCATCAAAAACCAAAGAAATCATGTATAAAATTATTATAAAATATATTTTTTAACACACAAAACAAACATTATACTGTAAACATTTTATTATTCGTGATTTTAACTTTGTCCACGCACACATCATATTTTGAATATCCATCGAGTCACAAAGAATTTTTTTCAGATTTAATTAACACCAGCGAATCTAATCTTTTGTTGATAGACCATAAACTCAGGCACATTTTCAGGGGGTGATTTTATACACCACGAGTCATATATGTATAATGTTGAAGTACTGGTCGAGAAACAAACGTTAGGCACTATGCCGTCAATTTTCCGCGGTACAGGTGAGTGTACAGGTGAAATGAAATGTTGTAAAAGAAGGGGTACTTTTTGATTACATTATACATGATGGCACTATTCTCGTTAAAGAGGTAATGAAAAAAGAATGCTCTAAAACCCAGTGCCGTCAAAAAATAGTGGTACCGGGAGATTTTTTTTATGAAATAGGTGATTTTACGCCCCCCCCCCCCCTCCCCAGTTAATTCAGTTAACTTTGCCTTTTCTTAAAAAACTATTATACATCTATGCCGTCAGAAAAGGGTGGTTTCAACAGAATGGTTGCTCGAGTCACAATGTTACGAGTCACGACCAGTGACACTTTTCCTGATCGCTTAATATCTACATGTGGTATGATCATGTGGCCTCCCAGATCACCAGATTTAAATATTTCTTTCTTTGGGGATATCTGAAAAAATCCGCGTATCAACATGCATTTCAGAGAGCAACAAATCTTGATGAATTAAGGAGCAAAATTATCCAACTTTTTGCCTGCATTACGCCAAATCTACTGCGTGATATGAGATTATCTCTGTATCACAGATTCGGCTATTGTTTGGCACAACAAGGTGGTTATTACATTAGATTTTTTTTTGTGTTAGCTGAATTTCAATTTATTTTTCAGAAGTTAGGATTATTATTTTTTTCGTAGAATGTTATTTATTTGAAATGCCGTTATGGCAAACAAGGACTCACAGCACCTTGTTACACTTCTTGCAGCAAATCATTTCTCGCAGACAATGGAACGCTCGATGAGGATATTTTAAATTCCTATTCAAGCCACTTGCGACCTGGCGTGAGCAAATGTTCCTTCTCTCTTACATCAGAAACTGAAATATACAAAAACTGTTTGTCAATCAAATCTGAAGCTACTGGTGCCGATCAAATCAACATAATTATGTTATTGCATTGCTGCCCCAGAATTCTTCCAGTTATTTGCCACATTTTCAATTTTTGCAACGAGAAACACGTATTTCCTTCTATCTGGAAAACATCACTCATTCTGCCATTGCCTAAAGTTCCTAATCCTGAGGATATGAAATCGCTACGTCCAATCAGCATCCTGTGTACGCTTGCTAAGGCATTTGAAAAAACCATTTTTTCTCGAATGCAAATACATTTGGAAGCGAACAATATTATACCCTCTTGCCAATCTAGCTTTAGACCTCAGCACAGCTGCGTGACCGCTATGCTAAAAGTTACGAATGACATACTCACTGCAGAGGACCGAAATCAGTTGACAGTCATGGTTATGCTTGATTACACAAAAGCGTTCAACAGTATAAAGCATCAGCTTCTGTTCAATTTTGCATTATATTGGATTTTCTGCAGGTGCCGTATCATTACTACAATGCTATTTATCTGATAAAATGCAAGCAGTTATGGTCGAAAGGGACATCTCAGAGTTTCTGAATGTTGAGAATGGAGTTCCACAGGGCTCGATCCTGGGCCCCCACTTCTTCATTCTGTATACACATGAATTCTATAAGCATGTAAAATTCAGCAATTGTCACTTTTTTGCCGACGATACGCAGATTTATTTGTCTTTTCCAGAAACTGACTCAGTTTCGGATTTAGAGTCAATAATTTCAAACTCAGAAAAATTTTGACTTTCTATAAATCCTGGAAAATCTCTAGCGATGTTGTTCGGCAGGAAAGTGGCCCATAACCGTTGTTTTGATGCCCTGAATATAAAAATCAAAGATATATCAATAAAAACTTAGGGTTTCTCTTAGACTCGTCAATGAATTTTTCTAAACACGTCAACTTAGTCATTAGACGAGCTTTCTGCAATTCAAAATTGATTTATACAGAAAAATGCTTGACAAACTTAGTAAAACCACTTTATGTGAATCACTTGTTATTTCGAACTTAAACTATGGTGATATATACGGACAAGCCATTTCGAAAAAGGATGTGCAACGTATCCAGCTCGTTCAGAACTCTTGCGTTCGCTTGATATGTGGAATATGCAGGCGAGCTCATATATCTGGTCATTTGAAAGAACTAGGATGGCTGAACATCGAGAGGAGGAGAATATTGCATGCCTGTACCCAATATTATAAAATAGTCAAAACTCAAAAACTACCCTATCTATACGAAAAGATCACTTTCCGCACTGACGTCCACAATATCAATGTCCGGTTTAAATCCCGACTCACACCTCCCAGTCACACCTCTGCTCATTATCGGTCCTCTTTCACGTACATGATCGCAAAGCTATAAACATTTGAATGAACTCATGATTATGCTGATAACTCCAATGTCATTTTTTTTCTTTCTTCATTGTTTTTTTTTTCTGAAGGTTGAGTGTAAGAAAGCACTTGTCTGATTCCTTGTGGATCACACAAGAGCTAACTCTGCCTCTTGATAGGATATTGTTTTCTGATATAACTGTATAAATGTATTCTTGTGTTGTTCCCTTCTGCCAATAAAAGCGTTTATTATTATTAAACATCAAACAGTATATAATCAAAACTTAGTATTCTCTTACTTTTTCTGATTTTCAGCGAGTTTGTCGGCGAACGTCGAACGCTGCCATCAGTGGTCGCAAGGAAATCCGTCCTTCAGGATTTTTGGATCCGAAATAAACCGTGATATTTTGCCTTCTCTTGGTTTGATGGCAGATGCTTGGATTGCATCCTGAAGACTGATTACCATCTTGTCAATTCCTTCAGCCTCACTTTTGGAGAACCCCACAGTTAGCCGAGCTTCTGTATGCCTTTCAGTCGTTTTTTTTAGGGTTCCTAAAAAAGGTCGAACCTTCTCTGCTTCCGGCGATATAGAAACGTATGTGTAGTTTTGTATTGCTGAAGGTATTGGACACAAACTGGTTTTTAATTTGCTTTGATTTTTTCAATAGAGGTGTGAACCAAACATTTCTTATTTATGCCGCACAGAAAATGTTTTTGATTCACTTTCAAACTTTGATTTATTATGTTTGTTAGGGCTAATTTTTTCATACGAAAATTATTTCAAAGATCATCCATATAGAGCGTGTTCCATTTGAAATTCTGAAGTTGGTATTTGATTAACCTAGTCCAATAGAAAATTGAAAGTATCATTGCCTCTTCAAGTAACTTTTGAGGACTCATAATAAACACCTCAATTTAATTATTTATCATAACATTGCTGAGATATTGTGAGGTCATGTAATTTTTTTAAAATATTTTTCAATAAATTCCGACTTCGAAGTTGGAATTATTTTCCGAAAATATTTTAATGGAGGATATTCCATTAACGATGGAATATAGCTACTAAAGTATGTCTTTCAGCCGCAGATGTTTCCAAAACTGATTTTATGAACATCCTGTTCATATTTTCAAACAAACTCAAACTGAAATTGGGTATTCAATAAAATTGCAAAAAAAAGTGATATTTTTACAATATATTTTTGTAATATCTAATGGAAAACACTACTTCCCGTCTAAAGCCACGCTGGATATTGAACCATATCTGATAGATATTGTGAAAAGACCTTAACTGAAAAAATATATAAAAAATCCGAAGATGTTAATTTGAACTTTCATTGGTATATTTGATTTTTCAAGTATCTATAGTTATAGTTATCATTGAAAATTCATATGAAGAAAGGAAGAAAGAATGTTCATAAAATCAGTTGTGGAATCATCTGCGGCTGAAAAAAAAACTTTAGTCGCTATTTTCCATCGTTCAAACCTCTTGGGGGGTATTCATGTTGAAAAGAGGAATATTCTCCATTCAAATTGAAAAATGTGATTCATCTGTAATATCTAACAGAAAACAACTACTTCCCTGGCTAAAGCCACATTGGACTGAACCAAATCTGATGGAATATCTAAATATTTCTTCTGCGGTAACGTCGGTAACACATAAGCAATATTTCCATCATTTCTGCTGTGTGAAACTGCTTCTGAAAAGTCTGCTTCCCTGACGGATATCTAATGTAAGAGGTAATGAAATGAACATTTTCTGTGAGTGATTCTATCAACTATCAATCAACTATCTGAATGAAAATGCAAATTTTCACCTTCAGATTTATTATTTTCCACGCTTGACATTGAACCACATCTGATAGATATTGTTGTAATATTATTGCCAAATTCTGGGACACCCAAAATATAATTCTGGGACATCCAGAATATTCAAGCACCTCGGTACCCAACTCAACTCTGTTATTTCAATATATAACAAATTCAATTTACTACCACACAACCGTTATTGAAAAATTATGTAAATATCAACACCATCGCTATTTATCACAGCAGTTATCTGGTGTTTTGACAGAGGAACATTTATTACGGGTCTAAAACAAAGGTCATCGTCGGATGGAACGGCGTTCGGTTTTGAAAAATGGCCTCTACACTTCTCAGGTGGTATTTAATGTGTGAATACATTGACACGGGAGTTGATTAATCGGTTTACGGCCGTGTTTCAACACGCTTCATTCTATTTTTATCTCGGGATTTATCTGACCGGTGGCAGTTGCGATAGTCGAAACGAATTCAAAAAGTAATTAGAAGGAAACGGCTACAGAGAAATTGTTCCGTTGTTTTTCCTGTTTTAGTTTCGGCAATTGGAAAAATATGAAAATGTGTGGTAGAACTGAAAAAACCTGAAATAACCATTTGACACTGTTAATTATATACAGAGTCCTGCAACTGCGCTCCTGTTGTCGATAAACGGTGCAACTTAAAAATGGCTTTCGAATGCAAGCATATTTCCTTCTTGGGAGAGTATCTTTCAAAAAGATTCTAAAGTATACCAGGTGACCCAAAGAGGTGCCCCAAACCAAATTTATGTTTTTTGTAATGAAACATCCTATATTTCATCACATGGTTGAATAGATATTACTTTGACCATTTGAAAAATATAGCGTCATGTAAGTTCATCATCGTTATTTTCGGAGATATATCGATATTACTTGAAAAAATATGAGTTATTCAACACCCTGTAACTCCGCGCGGAAAAATAATTTCAAAAATTTACGGACGGTAAAAGTTATTCACCTAACAAGTGCGGAAAGTTGTACTTTTCCGCACGCGACGGCAGTTGCACGAACGACGCGGAGCGGAGTTCGGGCAAGCCGTTAAGGGCGGAAAAGACATTTTCCGTAAGAGTTAGGTACAATATTTTTCCTACGAGTGTTTTTGTCCATCTTATTTATGAAAAAACAAGGTTTTTAATAAACGAGTTTTTATAATAATGCTACAAAATGACTAATAAGACAGAATAGTTACATAGTTCATTTAGTTAGTCCTAACTATCCTCATTTTCAAAAGTAAAAATCGTGCGGAAAAGTAAATTTTCCGAACTATTTTAAATCGTACGGAAAGTACAACTTTCAAAACGAAAAATAACTTTTCCACACACTCGTAGGAAAATGACTTTAATAAGGTCTAGTTTCTGTAACATGAACACAGTTGCAATTTCATTACTTTTTGTGTGACGGAGGGATCAAAACGCAAATTGGAAAATATCTTGGTTTTTTAAATGGAAACCCACATATTTGATTTCATTATTGGAAAGGCCAAAAAATTTTCTTTCCAATGATGTATCACACTTTGATATTTATGTGAAAACTTTATTACTGGAACAATTTCCTCACCTATGCGATACTTTCGTGTCTTCTAGCTAGTAGACTGTATGTGGCTAAATATGCTGATAGGAGACATCCTGATGGAACAAGAGTTCACTCAATACATTTTTGGAAACTGAAGTGGATTATCGACAACTAAATCGTACCAAGCCTGTAACAAATGGTGGAAGAGGAATATCAATTGAATGAGAGTATAAGAGAACGACCAGTTCAGCGAATTCTGAAACGACATCATTTCAATACATATCATGCATCTGCAACTCCATCAGGAACTGCTTGACAGTGATTTTCAAAATCGCATGGATTTTTGTAACTGTAAAAATACAACAAAATGAACATTTCTTTAAAAAAATACTGTTTACAGACGATGCAACATTTCACAAAAATAGATAGAAATAGACAGAATACAGAACGTTTACTATCATCTGGATTAAAATCCAAGGATGATACGGAAAGTGAAAAACCAGCACAGATGGCGTCTGAATGTGTTGGGTGAAATAATTGAAGATCAAGTGATCGGAACTTATTTTTTTGACAGTCCTCCTAATGGAGAAATCTATTTGTAATTTTTGCGAAATAAATTTCTCACTCTATATGAGAATGTGATCTGACAAAAATTGTTTTTTTTTGTGACGATACTAAAAGGCATTGTTTATGCAGAGACTCCATCGACCAAAGAAAATATGAAGGAACTCATAAGAAATGCATTCGGTAATGTTACCTTAGGAATACTGATCAGGGTAGAAGCATCTTTCAAATACTCATTCACTGTCAACAGTGTATGTTGACCTTGAAAAGCATCACAAATTATAAAGCATTTAATTCATACGTTTACATGGTGAAGTGAATACCAAGTGTGATACATAATTGAAAAATAAATTTTGTGACCTTCCCATCAGTGAAATTTGATTTGGGGGTTTCCATTAAAAAAAAAACAAGTTATTTTTCAATTTGCGTTTCGGTCCATCCGGTACACAAAAAGTAATGAAATTGCAACTGTGTGTCATGGCACAGAAACTAGACCATATTAAGTAATTTCACCGTCCTTTAAATTATTTTTTCGTGGAGTTACAGGGTGCTGAAAACTCATATTTTTTCAAGTGATATCGATATATCTCCGAAAATAACGATGATGAAAGTACAGTTGTGTGCATAAAAAAGTCGTACAAGGCATTGCACTAATTGTCTTGTATTGCACTAACCAATTGAAATTGAAATTTGAAAGCGCGTTACTGACAAAATTAGTTTGAATGTTGACTCTACTTGTCAAAGTCGATGATTTAATTAAGATTGACATGTCTGGCTCACAATATCCTTTAACTGCTGTACGACTTTTTTATGCACACAACTGTACATGACCATATAGTTTTCAAATGGTCAAAGTGATATCTATTCAACAATGTGATGAAATATAGGGTGTTCCATTACAAAAAACATAACTTTGGTTTGGTGCATTCCTTTGGGTCACCTTGTATACTCCGGAATAATTTCCAAAGAAGGACATATGCTTGCTTTCGGAAGAAATTTCAAAGTTGCTCCGTTTAGGTGCCATTGACCACCGGAGCGTAGTTGCAGGACCCTGTATACATTTCAATCAATTTGGGTACCAAGGGACATGCATTGAACATACCGGGTGACTACGAGTTGAGCTACGCCCGCCAATAATTCTTCTACAGTTTACCAAGAAGTGACTTTCGTGTTTCATATATCTGGTTTTCCCAAATACCTTTAAATTTGTGATAAGATTGCCATAAAAATCAAATTTGAATCATCCCAGCTATCCTGACGAACGACATTATCAGAGAAAGCTTCAAGGAAAGATCCAATTGAAAATGGAATTGCACCGTCCATACTTCTCAACAATTAGTCGAATTCGTCTCAAAATGGAATTGTACTCCAAACGCTGCCAACTATAATTTCTGAAATTGCAAAAAGCTCTTTTAACTTCATCATACTGAAAAATGACGAATTATCAGATTTCTTATTCGATTGTTGCTTTATTCGTCATTATTTTTATTTTCATAGCTGTCTTCGTTAAAGAACGTCCAATTTTTAGAACACTAATAATGAAACATCTTGTATCTTCAGTTCCTTTTGGAATTCTCCAAAACTTTTCACACGGGGAATCTGATAATTCATCATTTTTCTTCATGACAAAGTGAAGAGAGCATGTTGCTATTCAAGATATTGCAGTTTTGAGCATTTTTTATTTATTCTATTCTATTATTTATTCAGTTTTGAGGAAATTTTTGATAATTGTTGGAAAATTTGAGTGCTGTAATTACACGAAAAATCCAGTTTACAACTTTATCTTTTCTCGAAGCTTCCTCTGTTTACTGCTGACGCCATTCGTCAGTTGTGATGAGTTTTGATTTTCATAGCCAACTTTGTTCTATTTTATTTTTTGTTTATTTCCAAACAGAACTAATAGTCTAATTAGTATGGATAATGATGTGACCTGGGTAGACCTTGTTACTAACTCCATACGCCACCTTAGGAGCAGCACTGTTAATTTTTACGCAACAGTGAATCGTGGAGGATTATTACCAGCCCGCGACAAGATACAATCATTTAGATTTTTACATCTGAAACCTTTCGATCACAATCCCCCCACATATTGAAGTACTCAATTATATCTTCAGCATTTTTCTGTGGCTTTTCAATTTTGAAAAATTATCATATTGCATATTCCAAACTCTTCCATATAATTGAAAAAAATTAGCAGGTTGTTTTAAATAAATACTCTATTTTCATTTTATGAAAGTATGGCATATTTCGTCAAGTACGTCCAATTCCACATGTACTCAGATTCTATAATTATTTTACATGATGTAATAAAAACAGAGCTGATACTGAAGCTGAGAAACACGAGTAAGTGGGTCTGGTCAATGATAAAAAAATAAAAAGTTTGAAAATCACATGGACAAAATCAAAATTTCTATTGCTTTTCAGATCAAAAGGATATACAATTTCTAAGAAGAAATATTCAATTGTTAATATATAATGCTCATATTATCGCTCGGACCACATACAATATATGATAGCAGAATGGTTGGTCATCATGCAATAAAAAAAAAACGAAGAATTATATTCATATTTCAATTGATGAATGGATCAATTAAAGTCACAGCTAGAAAATCTTGGGACACACGATCCTCCGAATGGTACAAAAGCTCAAATAATATAACATTAAACCAAGAAATCAAATTTGAAAAAGCTAAATTGGAATTTAGGTTTAAACAAGAATATTTAAAAGAGAAATACGCCAATTCAGAAAAATTAAAAATGCATAGTCTTAAACTCTTTTTGAAACACTTTCACGTGGATATTATTCATTCAAATAAAGAAAAAGGAATCTGAATCTGAAACATTTGTAGTGTTCACTATTCTTTGTAATCCTCACTAGAGTCCACGACACACTCGTTACTTTACTAAGTATTGCTTCAATCAGATGTCTGTGGAGAGCTGAGCTCTCTCCTCTCTAGAGTTAGGTAACAACATTATTCACAATTCGGGATGACCGTAATGCCTAATAGTATGCATACACTACAACATTCGTTAAATTAACAGAAGAAATAAAAGATTCCCAAATTATACAATTACATTTTTTTTAAATGTTTAAATGAATTGTTATTTGTCTTCTTTATTGAATTAGCCGATTAGGAATTATTCACATTTTTCAAACTACCCCCACTGTGCAATAACTCGTAGAATTAACGTTAATATTTAGTAACCAAGGTACATTGTAACGTTATAATTTTTGTCGATATATGTCAACCTATATAACAAGATTGAAGGTACAGTTGTGTGCATAAAAAGACGTACGGCAGTTAATGGCTATTGTGATCCAGACTTCTCAATCTTAATTGAATTATCGACTTTGACAAGTAGAGTCAAAATTCAAAGTAATTTTGTCAGTAACGCGCTTTCAACGTTTTTTTAGCTGATTTAGTTAGTGCAATACAATGCAATTAGTGCAATGCCTTGTACGACTTTTAAATGCACACAATTGTACGTTAAATAAGAGTTGAATCAGATCTATCTGAACGGCTTTGTTACAGCAAAAGTACTTTCATTAGTAATGTATACATGGTGTAATCTAACCTGTTGCACCCCCGTGCAGGACAGGTGTATAATACCATTTTTCAACGAATGGCAGGTGTGAAATAAAATTCGAAAAAAAAATTGTGGAAATTTAAAATTTTGTTGGAAAATTCGGAAAATCTTGGAAACCGCTGTTCGAAATTACACAGGTGGTGTTCTCTGAGACATATTTAGAAATTTAAGAAAAACATCCAATTCTTACCTGATTTCCTTCGGCTCTCACGATATTCTCTGAACATTACAGGATTTCCGTTTTCGTGGACAGAACAATAAAAAATCAACAAGACGTTCGTGAAACATCTTGTACCTAATTTACTATTATATGGGACAACTTCTAGAGTATTTCTTTTCGAAACAAACAAAACTAATCAAAATTGGCAAACATGGTAAAAGTAATGCACGTGTTTACTCATGAAAAAACTACTTATCGAATTGACAACAATCTCCTCATTTGGTCGGTTTTAAATGTTTTATTTACGACTAATATATAATATAAGTATTATACTTGTGGTTTTTGAAGTATAATGCCATATATTAATCCCTTAGGGAATAATGGCGAGGGATTAATAGTCTTTATTCCCTCTTGTACTCCTATCACAAAATTTCTCGAATTAAATAATACCATGGAAACAATATAACCAAACTCAAAAGTGTCAGTGTCAAACGCGTAGTGTTTGTGTATTTGTATGAAAATGAATGAAAATGAAGAATCTTTCACTTGTACACCACCAGAAATTGTACAATTAGCTGAATACCAGAAACATCGAAATCCATTTATAATAAAACGTACGCATCGATCAACGAATGGCGTCTTCGAAACAAGGCAAACTCTTATTACGAAAATGTTCTGCTGGCCTATTTCGCTGGGTTACAATATTGTGAAGAAGTACATCGATCTCCGTCCGTCACATGTAGAAACCAATTCATTCTTTCTAAATTATCAAAAATCGAAATGTACAATACAACGTATAGGAAAAAACAAATTTGCAGACATTGGTAGACAAATTGCCAAATATTTAAACTTGCCAAATCCTCAAAGTTCTACCGGCCATTGTTATCGCAGATCATCTGCCACTCTGTACATTGATGGAGGAGGCGATATAACTGGATTGAAGCGTCATGGGGGCTGGAAATCTACCCAAGTAGCTGAAGGATACATTGATCAGTCTATGAGAAACAAAGCAACTACAGCAGATACTATTGCCAAACAGATAAATAGTAATGAAGCAACTTCTTCTTTTACAGCAACCGAAATTGCAAATATTCGTGTTGAAAACTCTTCCAAAGTTAATCATAATTCACTACCAATTCAGTTTATTAATTGTACTATCACTAATTTAAATGTTATTGACAAATAAAGTTGTTCATTAAAAATCTAAAATAAATAAATTTGTCGTAAATAAAGTAGAGTATACTACTCGCAATAATGGCTATTATTCTCTCGGAATGTTATTCCCTCGCCGCTAACGCGGCTCGGTTCGTAAAAATTCCTCGAGAATAATAGCTATCATTATTGACTCGTGGTATAATCTACTATAAATAGTCGATATGTCCGCTTTACATGAAATATTTCGAAATCTTTTCCAGTAGCCAAACTGAAAATCGCTCGAAATAAAACTCCCGAGAATCCGACGAATGATTTCAGTTATACATCTCCATATTGTCTTTTCCCAACACAAAGCATCAATCCTTCGTTCCGTGCACTAAAAACAGCTGTCTGCTAGTGGTAACCCGATACTTTTAAGAGGTGCAGCCGGTCTCTCTCGCTCCTCCGCGAACCGCCATGCTCCGTCGTCGGTGCTCTCATGCCAGAAAAACAAACACATTAAAATGAACAGTGCTGAACATTGACAATGCCTATAAATAGACTATATACTTCTATATGGTTTTTATCGTGGCCCAGCATCTATACTGTAGGACCCCTCCTATGCGAGATTTGGTCGTGGGGTGTGGGGTGGATAGGGGCAATTTCCACTTCTGATTCGGAATGTGTATATAGAGGTCATTGAAATAATAAAACCTATCGTTTTACAGACACAATAAGAGTAGATTATTTTTTATCAGAAGTTAACAAAAAAATAAATCGTTTTCTAGAATATCGAGACTTATACTTTGATCAAGCAAAGTACGTTATAAAACGAATTAGAAGTCTTTACCACAGATTCTATATTCTGAGAGATATACTCAATAAAAACAATCTAATATTACTATATAACTCACTAGTAGAATCTGTGGTAAGATATTGTATCATTATCTGGGGCGGTCTCTATAATAATGTTCTAAAAAATATTCAGCTTGCTCAAAACTCTATTCTAAAAATTATGCTAAAGAAAAACAGACGTTACTCAACGCAGCCTCTCTATCAAGAATCCAATATCCTTATAATCAGAAACGTTTACGCTTACCAGTGCTTGATCTGGGTATTCAAAGAAACAACTAAATTTTCTATAAATCACACACGATAAACCAGATTCACTGAAAATCTGTCACTTAAGGTGCCCTTGTTGAGAAAAAATCACTCCCAAAGAAATATACTTTTTTATGGACCCAGGTTATACAATATGCTTCCACTAGAAGTCAAGAAAATAAATACATTGAATTCCTACAAACGTGCTATCAGAGATATTATCGGACGAAATCAAAATATGTATAATACAATTTTCGAATAGTCATTTACAGTAAAGGAACGTCTAATCTATAATCACCCACCTGTTCAGGGGATCGAGAGATTCTGTCATCTGACTAATGGTTAGAAAGACGATTATAATAATTGTAAATAAGTAGATGAGAAAATCAGAGGATATCAAACCGCAATACAAGCTCTTGAAGCTTAGGCGACGTTGATGTTATCTGGTTTTCTGTACCTATATTTCTCATTATTTATAGTTGCATATGTACACCAAATGAAATGATATGAATAAATTGAAATTGAAATTGAAAAAAAAAATAATCAGATAAAATAAGAAAAAAGATGAGAAACAAGACACAGATAGACTCGTTTATGAATATGACTTAAATTCAGTAAGGAGTAAGGATCGACCACAACTTTCTTGACTTTAACGTTGACTTGTCAGTGTCGTCAAATATTTCATTAGCATATGCGCATTTGTATTTCCATACCTACTCAATAAAATATGATGTTTCTTGATATGCATTTTCGCGAACAGTTGTTGTTCGGCGTTTTATATTCGCCTCCCACTCTCAATTATTTCGCCGAATGGTTCCAAGTTATCCGGCTATTATTATGATGGGATATATCAACACTTGCATGATGCAAACTTCTCCACGCTCCAAGCTCATGAGCGAATTACTGATCTACTAAAATCTTAAAATAATAAATAATAAACCAACCTTTCATCTGTCCAATTCTAATACCTTGCTCGTATTACATTCGTCCATAACAAAATTTCTCTTCCCGGTTTTCTCATCATGACCTTGTTTATGCAGTCTTTAACTTAAAATGTCCGTAATCAAAACCACTTCGTCCGTTTAACTTCGAAACTCGGAAAAAGTTAGAGTCCCACCCCAGGTTGCGTAATGTAAACACGCATTCTGTTCGTGCTCAAATCAGCGTCCACACTATCCAAGCATTTGCTCGTTTGGTGCTCATTCGGTGATCATGCGAAAAAAATGCTCTAGTGAATACGCACCTCAACACAGTATCCTACATAATAATAATAATAATAATAATAATAATGTTTATTTCATAAGTATCAAGATACAAGAGAAAAAATAAAACAAGTAAATAAACATGCATACTCACAGAAGCAAGGGATTGCTTGTGCGTGAGGGGAAGTTTACACACATATATATATAATAATAATAATAAAAACTACACTACTTATAAGAATGTAGGAATTCAATGTATTTATTTTCTTGACTTCTAGTGGAAGCATATATAACCTGGGTCCATAAAAAAGTATATTTCTTTGGGAGTGATTTTTTCTCAACAAGGGCACCTTAAGTGACAGATTTTCAGTGAATCTGGTTGACCGTGTGTGATTTATAGAACATTTTGTTTTTTCTTTGAATACCCAGATCAAGCACTGGTAAGCGTAAACGTTTCTGATCATAAGGATATTGGATTCTTGATAGAGAGGCTGCGTTGAGTAACGTCTGTTTTACTTTAGCATAATTTTTAGAATAGAGTTTTGAGCAAGCTGAATATTTTTTAGAACATTATTATAGAGACCGCCCCAGATAATGATACAATATCTTACCACAGATTCTACTAGTGTGTTATATAGTAATATTAGATTGTTTTTATTGAGTATATCTCTCAGAATATAGAATCTGTGGTAAAGACTTCTAATTCGTTTTATAACGTACTTTGCTTGCTATAAATATAATAATTATAAATAACAGTATATAACTATTTGATTGTAGTTGGCCAATACTGTGATTGGATAGAAGTTGAGGATCAAAGCCACTTCTGGCATTATATTAATATCA
Organism: Chrysolina haemoptera; assembly: GCA_958298965.1. Lineage (NCBI taxonomy): Eukaryota > Metazoa > Arthropoda > Insecta > Coleoptera > Chrysomelidae > Chrysolina > Chrysolina haemoptera. Next base: position 13,423,461 of record OY282584.1, read on the forward strand.
CAATCAAGCTACTACACTACTACTATAATTTTGTCACAATCGATATATTTTTACACAGTCGGGGTATTTTTGTTTTAATCGGGATATGTTCAACAAGTCAAGATTTACTGAAGTACAGCTATTGTTTACTTCACTCAGTTAAATAATTTATTATTCACTAAGTCATACTGAAGAATGCTCTTTTTGTGTTTTGCAACCAAATTTTGAGATGATATTTGAATGAGCAGTTATTTTTTATTGACTTCAATAGAGGAGGTAGGTGATTATATAATTTTGGACCTAAGTAAAATAAACTTCGCTGTCCAATGTTTTTACCACATTTCGGGACTTTAGCAGTGGTGATTTTGTTTCGAGTGGCATAATTATGATCAATGGGTTTTAGCTCAATTTTGCCTTTTTGTATATTTACTATAGCTTTTTGGCAATATACATGAGCGATAACACGCAGCCGGCGCGGTCGACACGGTCATATCAAAGCGCTGATAATGATTGGTGTGTCCTCCGTAACAACTACCGCGCGGCGTGGACACACCAATCATTATCATCGCTTTGATATTGCCGCTCACGTAGGACACTGCGTAAGACAGGAGTTCCCCAACTCAAGGAAGCGTTTAACGCCCACTTCTTTTTTTGTTGTATGTTTCATCTTTGACCAATGATCTATTGCAATGTTCCTGTTGAACTTTTCTCCAAAAATATCGTAAGGATTAACAAAGATTTGTTTCAGTTATCTAGCGTAGCTTTCAGTACATATCTTACGTTGAACGCCAACAAAACTTAATCTATCATAATTGGCACAAACAGGTATTTGAATCAGATAGATCGCGATAATACCAAAATTATAATTAATGGCAAGATTTTCAATTAACTACTCAAAAAACATGGGAAACGACTATGGACGAAACATTTTCTTGGGACGCACAAGTTTTATTCTAGTATTCACCGTATAAAGAACGTATTGACACTTCAAACAAGAAGAAACTTATTTTTTTCACAATTACCCCCTTTGATAGATTACGCCGAAGTGGCCTATATGGGACTGAATGCAAACCAATGGAATGCCCTTACAAAATGCCAGCATTACATAAATGATTTTCAAAACAAATTGTCTTACTTCCATAAAAAGTATGGTGAATTGAGTTGAAAATATAATATACTCTTTTTACATTCAGAATAGTAAGTGATATTGCGGTAGAATACTTTCATTACTTTCAGCAGTACATGAACTTGAACAAAAACAGCTATACACCTATACCTACAATTCAAGAAAGAATAAAAGACAAGTGAATATGACTGTGTTCAGAAGTATCTACGATGATTCAATAATTTTAAAAAGATTTTCAAAAATTCATTAAATCCATAAAAAGTTATCCACCTTGGAACTGTTCAAAACTCAACAATTTCAGAGAAGAATGGATCACTAAAAGCAGAAAACGAACTTTCTTAGTGAGAATAATTCGATTTAGATTAACAACCACTTATCCAGAATGAAATGGGGTAGTTACTGGTTTGTGATATGTGAAAGCACCTGTGAAAGTGCAGTATTGTGTTCTGAAGAAACAAATTCCTACAGAGAGTCATGCTTTCCAAACCACCAACTCAATCATACATTTATTAAATAAAGAGAAAAAAAATCTGGCTTCTTTAAATTCAGGTGCGGTATACTCATAAAATGTAATTGTTTGGTTATATTTTTCGAAATTTCCCTCAGTTTTCCACTTCCTTTGGTGGAAGAACACACTGTATAATTTTTGGTAAGTGATCGTAGTTCACCATATATACCTACATGTTTTATTACACAAGTATTATGCTCAGTTATATTTTATCACATCCACGAACTACAAAGGCGGAATAATCACTAAATTGCAGGGTAACGTCGACATTTTTATTTAAAAAACATTAAAGCTACTCTCCCCTACCACCCTAAATGGCCAAAAATTGCACGCTGCTTTCGATCCGGTAATTATTTTATCAGAACAATACGTTTCGTTTTGATGAAACGTTGCTCTTTTGAAAAGATCCTTCATTTTGCGACCCTGTTTCAGGTACGAAAGCAGGAGATCGATCTTTTTATCCTGCAGATAAGAGTATTTTTTATTCATTTGGTTCATTGAGCGTTATAATCGATTTTGAGGATAAAAGCGAGAGTCCGTTTGGGCAAGTGATTTAAAATGCCAGGTGAAAAATGTATTTCAGTACTAGGTCTGTGGGATATTTCTTGAAGTATCAGTTACTGATCATCTGATAATATAATCATCCATTAATTATTGCAATCTGATGTTATTCATCACTATTTTGACGTGTCGGAGAGTCAGTTTGTACTATTATGTTTCTCAGGTCATAAATAGGTGGTACTTTTTTCGAAAGACATCCTTTACTGAGTCATTAAAACAGTGTGCTTTGCAAATTTTGTTTTGATGACTGTAATGACAGTTATTTGACTTGTGAAACTCAAATAACTGTCAAATAACTGATCATGATTACCGTTGATTAATGATACAATTTATCAACAACCATTACAAACTTTGCCAAATTCACATCTGCTTTTTCATATTGTGTTCTGTATGAAGTTATAGAACAATTATTGGGAAACTGAATTTTATATATCACTGCTAGTTAAGTATGCCTCGGTTGTGTTAACTGAACCGCATGGGAATTCATGGCAAAACATGTTTTGATATTATTTTTAGAAAAGCTCAACTTGTATAGATTTGTTCGTGCTACGACATAATTAGAATGATAGCCTCTAAAGTCCAATAGAAATATTGCTGCCTCAGAGCAATCATACAGTCGTATACTTGGTCAATTCTTGCATTTATTATTATGGCACCTTTTCAAACTTTATCATAATTTCACTATAATTCACAAATGTAATCAGATGTGTAGTGCGGTCTTGTAATTCATTAGATATTTTCATTTGAAAAGTAAAATAGGAAGTGGGTTTTAGCGGAGAAATTTCAATAATTAAAATTGAAAATTGAAGCACCATTATATTGGTTCTCAGTCAATGATGCTTAATGATTATGAAAGTAAGCTGTAAAAATAGTGAAGAATGATCTGCGGGAACATACATGACAGATTTCGAAACTATGACAAATACTAAGACTAGGTGGTATAAAGAGACCTCAAGATTATTTTGTTAAAAATAATCAAATTATGAGCTCTTTTTAGAGAGAATTTAGAGAGAAATTTACAGATGGAAATCACAAGAATTCCCATTTCAAAATACAGCGGTACGAAATACTGAAATATTTTTATTATTTATTTTTGTTAATCTCAACGCTAACGAAACTATTCAGTTCATTTTTTTTATTTACTTAGACTTCCACTCAGAACGAGTCCTAGAATAAGGCCCACTGAGCAAGAAAAATCCCTGAGAGGTTTGTTAACGTTATATTCTTGAACCCATGACGATGTAGTTACAGAGTTTATTAGTTGTAAAGAGGTAATACTATGACGTTATAACTGTGTCGACACTGTTACAGCCTTAAAAATCATCGCAACTTCATTTCATTCTTAACGACTCCTGAGACATCCTTATAACGTATCTGCGATTCAATTAATTGTCACGTCTAATTCACATCCTTCAGCTGTTGCTGTTTCATCGTTAACTTGTTCTTATCATATACATAAATCGGATTAAAAATATACCTACTACGTGAATGGTTACGAATTTGTTCCGTGAAAATGACAAGCGTCAGAGATCTGATCAAACTGATCTGTGAATGACGCGTTGGCCGTTTGTTGTTGTTTTTGACTTGATCGACATTTTTTGTAGTTGTAGTTGTGTAGTTGTTTTTTATTACATTTTTTAACTGCATGGCTTGCACCCACATTCAACTTGCACGAAGGCAAGATGGTCAACCAATTTGGATTTCAACTGACGTGAAGAACAAACAATTCTAGTAGTTTTGATACGTCGTTGGCGAAAATCAATCTCAGGCATATGACTATGGGAATGAGGCTGTCCCAATCAATCGGCCTTTTCCTGGGCGTTCATTGATAATGTATTCCAATTTAATTTTGAGAGAAAATGAAACGCAAGTGAAATATCTTCCCACGTATTTGGCAAATGACAAAACCGAGTAGGATCCGTTAAAACACTCAACGAGTTTTGATCGTATCTTAGCGTTGAAAGCTTCTTTCGAGGATTCGATTGCGTCTTTGCACACGTTTTTAGCTTCAACATATTCTGTTTAAACGGCCCTGATTTTTGTACCATAGATGGTATGGTGCCTGGTTGGACGCAACAACTCTGGAGCAGTTTTTGCATAATCTAGGTTTATCAAATGAGTTTTTTTTACCTTTTTGGTATATACAGGAATACAGGGTGAGTTATGACCAATTACCGAATATGAAACGGTGTACTACTAAATTCCTGTGAAACAGAGCAATGCGTGAAGATTTATATAATTATATTATACGACAATCTCAAACTCACCATTCTCGGGAGTTATATTAATTTCCGAAGTTTGCAAGCGATCTTTAGTTCGGCTACTACTGGGAGAGGTTTCGAAATATTTTATGTACCTAGATCTGACATTGATATAATACATTTTTAACCGAGTTAAAAAAAGAAGATTGTTTTCAATTCGGCAAGTGTTTTTTTAGGTAGTAGGTACTTATGCCCCCATAAAATTTACCGACTTTGCCCAATTTAATGTTATTTTGTTTGTTTGAAAAGGAATACAAGATGACATGAAGAATGGACGACACTACTTGACAGAAGACCATTAATTAATAATAATAAGTAAACTACATAATCCAATTTTCCATCAAAAATCCTGTAGAATAGGTAATTCGTCGGCAGGCATCCAACAGAAAACAACAATTGTCCCCTACGACCGTTGAATCATATCTGTTTGATATAAGAACAACTTTGCAATGCTTTTTTTATTAGAAAAGATACACGCCTACTTAGATGAACTCATAATGCAAAAACCTTATCTGAATAAAAAATTTCATCCAAATCCGTTTCCGAGATCGAAAATAGATATATACAAAATTTGCTCATTTAAAGATATAAGATTATGAAGCTGTAAATAAACGAAATATAAGTATTGTGCTACAAATCATTTCATGTATATCCGTTTGTTCAATATGAGTATGGTATGAGTTAATGAGATTCATTGAATTGTTTCCAAAATAATAAGAAAGCGCAATTTTTCAGTCATTTCATTTGTTTGACTTGTCATAACGATACTTTAACACAATGTAGCAAAGGGCGTCTTGTCGTGTTCGCTGAATGAGGGCGTCATAATGTCGAGAAAAGTAGCCCATTTATTGAGAATCGAAAGGAATTACTTTGTGTACACTACCGTGATAATTCCCAACAAAGGAAATCTAATGTGCTGGAAACATCAGCCTCTTAACCGCCTTCAAAAAATCTTCGAACCTCACTGATTCCGCAATTATTATGAAGCGAGCGGTCAGCTATTGGACCAACATTACCTGCCTCTGTTTACAAACATTTTCCATCATTTAATTATCGACCATTGTACCCTTTCACGGTCCGGCGATAAGCCGTTGTTTGGAACGAGAGAGCTTTTAAAGCTTATTCTTCTAACGTTGCTCCTTAACATCTTATCAGAAGGTTGTCAACAAGCTCTTGACAACGTGAGAGTAATTTGGACGGCTGTATGGTCTAGTCTTACAAGGTATCAGAGGCCACCGATGGTAGCGGCCGGCGGTGGGTGTGTATTCGGACGACAGTGGCGAGTGGAACAGAAAAAAAAGAACAGAGAGTAGAGTAATTATTTCCTAGATTTTTTTATTTCCTATTTTCAAATGTGTATACTAAACACTCTCTCAACACAGACTCTCATCATATACGACGAAACAGGTCTATGTCAAAAAATAACTTTCAAAGTGTTACCGCAGAAGAAATATTTACTTCATATCCATCCCTGATGTGTATAACTGCTTCTGAAGAGCTTGTTTTTTCCAATCCTAGCAATCCCCCTGAAGAGCTTGGCAAAGCGAAATATATTTTCGTCGACCAAAATGTATTGGGGATTAAATGCGAGAGAAGCGAACCTTGCTTCAATGAAATAAATGATTTCTGTGAGTGATATTTTTTAATAACATTCTCCCTATCTAATGCATCTTATAACTTTTTTGTTTTTTTTACTAGCAGTAACTGTTGTACAAAAAAATTTGTATGATACATTTGTTGAAAGTAATTTTATTTTGCTAGTGGGGTTGCTCCACTCGCTAACGCTCATTTCGCCACTTTTAACAATTGTATCATAAATAACTATTATATAAATCAATTAAGAATTATGAACTATGCGTTTTAATATGCCAATTGTGAAGACTTATTGACAGAAAAATAAAAAAACCTCCGATTATTTCTAGAAAGTCTTGATCTTCACAATCCATATTAAATATTTAATGAAATAATCAAATAAACACGAAAAATTTAACCTGAAATTTTACCAAATCTGAGCTATTTTTATACCAAACCCGCCAAATTCAACAATGAAATTTGATGGCATTCTAAAATGTCACGTTATGCTTTTTTCATCGATCAAGTCTTAGTTGTGAAGTTGAAAGTTTACCAACTTCGTAATTATTGATACGTTCTTTTGTAATCAACATTCTTAGTTCTTGGTTGTTAGTTTAATTCTTAGTTTAGTTGAATCTATAAACCCACCGTAACTCTACAATACAGTTCAGTATTCCAAACTTTTATATTACCAATAAAAATTTGTCTCATTTGTGACAGATCTTGTGTTTCTAATGGAAAAACCTAGAATCATCTTGGCATTTTTATAGATATTTACGATACTGCCAGGAAAAGTAAGCTATCTATCATAATGTGACACCTAGATAGATCTCGTATACAATCAATATGTGCTAGTATGGGTCCTTTCTTCTGCTGCCAGGTGCAGTGTGGTGTAATGTTATTCACACCACATTTTGATTGAGTGTAGTTGAGTGCAGTTAATACAAAGGAAGAATGTGTTGAAACTAACATCGAGTATAAATTACAGCAAGTGTAGGAAACTGCACTTCGATTCAAACGAAAAGACTATGTCTCTCGTTTAGTACAATGTTTTCACTATTCTACAAATGAGTTATAATACATATTGTGGCAAACATTTATTTGACGTGTGAATTTTACCCTTTGTTAAAGAGCCCTGATGAAGAATTCAATAACATTTAAAACGTTGGCATTGAAAAATAGATTTTTTATAACAACAAATTCACGGTTTATAAATAACGTTAGAATTTTTTTTTGGATGAAAACAATAAATAATTTTTTTTTTTTATTACAAAGACTGAAGTATTTTCAATAACCAACACTCAAAATTGAATCATTAAAATCGGAGTAGTTTTGACTGGTTCCGAAATAAAAGTATGGCGCTCCTCCACTATATTCAAACATATAAACTCAAACAAATATGCTATGATTTTTTAGTGAATATTTCTTTTCCTCTGCAATATTTTGAATACACACTGTACCTCATCTCTTCGATGCCCTACTGTCTGGTACCAGTTCGCCTCGGCCCGAGTCTGGGCCGGTGATTAGTCTGTCAAATGCTATTAATTTTAGGTTCCTCTGTCGATACTTCCAGCTCGGTGCTTTCGTTCTTTGCCCATTGTCGAAGCGTTTCAATCCATTTGATGTGCTTTTCAGTTTGTGTTAAATGCATCTAAAGGACCCAGGCATTGTGCGAACAAATTGATTTGCTGCCGTTTTCGGGAGTTTGAATAATTTGGAAATATGAGAAGATATTACGTAAATACCAGGTTCGCAGGTGAACGTCACGATGAGAAGAGAATAGGTACTTAGAGATCTGCAAGAGGACAAATAGTTTGCAAGGTGGACAAATTATTCAGAAACTTGAGTTATTGATTTTGTTTTTATAATAATACTTGCGGACGCGGAAAACGTCTTCCTTCCTGAACATTGAACAAAATAGCATCAATCATTATTGAGCTTGATGTTTTTTTTTGTGTTGTGTTTATTTTTGATTCACCGATTATTATCGGATTCATTTTATGGTGAAGTCGCGGGCAGTTGTTCTCTAAAACATACTCAAATGTCCAAAAAAAAATTAAATATTAGGGGTTTCCTCTTGGGATGAAAACTATCCTATATCTAAAGTTGGACCAAGCATTACACATTTACGAAACTTCAAAATCGGTTTAGTGGTTTTGAAGATTAGCATGCACGAACATCGTGACAGAGGAACTGGGAAAGCCCACTAAATAATTCTGTTTTGTTGATTTAGTGACAAGGATTTTCATTGACTTGAAAGATTGAGTTTCTCTAAATAATCTTTCAAAGCAGTTGTAATCCACTTATTTGGATCTTCTACCTAAAATTCTATTGGGCAGAAGCAACAAAAAGTCTCCTCCCTCCCTCGTATCTCTTTAACGAACAAAAAAAATTATCTTTTATTCAAAATGGCGTCGTGTTGTCATTTTGAAAGATTTTTTTAATGGCACGGTGGGTCGAGTGCTACCTCATTCGAAACGTCTTTCAATTTTCTATGTGACAGCAAAATTCAAAACGAAAATATTAACCCAAAACAAATTGGCGGTACATAATATTAGAACTGGAATTGAGTGACTCCATCCCTGTTAACTTTTGACCGAATGTGAATTTTTATTTGAAATTTCATTTCGTTGAATGATAGTTCCTGGACTACAACAAAAAAAATGTTAATACATTTTAAATGTTCCCTCAATAATTTTTACATCGAATATAACGTCAGTTCCTTCATCGTCGAGCAAAAACCCATTACTTCCACCAAATTTAATCCTTTAATAGTTCTTCAATTGCCACAAACTAATACCTCAACAGTCAAGCATGTTAACACGCGTGAGAATGCTCTCCCGATTCCGCTGACATAATGGGTATGCTGATATGCACTTTCCCTAATCTTGTAAAGCCCTTGTTATATGCCTGGATGACATCTGAATAGGGAGTCGTCCTGCCCATAATCTGGCGTTCTTCATTCTTCACTCTGCGCCGCACAATCAAAGAACATCGACCACTTCATTACATGAAAAGCATCACTGACATACGCTGGCGAGGGGAGATATAAGGGGTGCCTGTAGTATTCATTGTTATCAATACTAGTATTTGTATATGCAGGTAGGTTGAGTTCTTGTCGTGCAGCGGGCTTCTGAATGGAAAAGCTGTGGAAAGTGACAAATTTTTAGATTATTTGTCAGCGTTATATTGAATGTGAAGGCATCAATATCTGACATTTGTTTTCATTCACCGCAGCTTTTTTGTTTTTAAGTTGTATCTCTTCAAGATGGATAGAAACCCTGGTGCGTTCATTTATACCTGTGAAATCGGCCTACCAAAACTGTTAAGGTACGGCCTACGTGATTCCTCATATTTTATTTAGATCGGATTAGCTTCACGATCATTCGTAGATGGCGGTAAAGTCATTACAGATTGATAAATGAATACTTGTCATGATGACGTTGGACAATTGTCATTGTCATGACATGTTTACATTTCGTATTTATTCAATTTTGTTAAAAAATACGACATAACATGTTTAACGTGCTTATTTCATCCAAAATCAGAACAGTAATTTTAAATTAACTAGTTGGATATGTGATATGTACGGGATATTTAAACAATGATACTAACCTTAGATCTTTCATACAAACGCAGCCATGTCCAAGTACAAACTTGAAAAAACATTATGCACTACAAATACAAGAATTACAGAAAACTCAACAATAAACAAATAACTAATAATTGCGAACTGAACGAAAAGTAGTAAAAGAACAGAAAAAAAACGATAAATATCCCGATGAAATGTAAATCACAGTTAATCAAAAATTATAAACATAGTAATAAACAGTAAAATTTCAAATATTCCAAAAAAAATATGACTCAGTACTTCGGAATGTAAACTCGGCTATTTTTTGATAATGCGCCATCTACTGACAACGGGAAAGCTAATCCCATCTTATTACAGCATTAACAACTTTGGGTGAAACAAAAGCGAATCAGTCAATCCACCAGGGTTTCTATCCATCTTGTATCTCTTCTATGAATATTGACTTTTTATGAATGACAGTTCGCATATCGACGGCTACAAGGCAGTTCCTCATCGTAACTGCAAAAACTGAATTGTTCAGAAATTCAAAAAACGTATAAAGAGAAAATACTGACAGAGGTTAGCAAACTTTATACACAAGACTAAATAAATTCTAACAATGATAAAAAAAAATTAAAACTGCAGTTATTTATTATAATACTGACAAAATATTTCCTTGCTTAACAACCAATCAGTGGATTTCAAATTTTGAAATTCAGCCAATAGAATCGGAACTACAGTGAAAATATATCTTGCCGCTGTATTTTCACGGTGATAAACCTGCTTAGTTTTTGTTTTACTATCTGTTAAGTGAAAATAATGATTTAAATTATAAACGCCAAATTTATGTGTTTTGACTAGTTATCTTTATTTATCAATATGGGTGATCGTTGGGAACAAATGTCCATTGATATCATAGATGAGGCCGTGGAAAAGAGCATTCTGTTGAATACGGCTAGAAAGCAAGTAGTAAAGTAAGTAAAGTAAAGCATCAATTACCAGGTGACACGATTTTTCTTTATTTCAAATCGATATATTGTCGTCCTAAATATAATCCGTAGTATGATTAAAAACCTATAATTTTGTGAAATATCAATTCATTGGCAATCCTCCTGTGGACTCGTTGTATTTTCAGCTTTGGGATTGCAATTCATTAATATTCCAAAAAATTATCGGTAATAATCATACCACTTATTATATTAGCACTGATAATTTTCGTCAGTTGAGAGGTACTGCTTTCATTCGCCTAGCATTTACGAGGGATGCATAATAACGCTGCTTTGAAAAAAAATCACGTATGATTTCGAATATTTGTTTTGAATCTGGACTGAAACACAAAAATGCTGAACACGGGTTTTCAAAAGACACAAAAAGAATATTCCAAATGTTAAAGAAGAAAATTAGATTATAACAAAATAACTAACAATGATGCAGCTGATCATAAGCTTGACCTACGGTCTTGCAGTTTTTTCATTGCAGTTTTTCTCGTGAAAATTCTGATTGGCAAAATTTTCTGATTGGCAAAATTATTTCATTGAAGAAGAAAATTTATCCGATAAAAGAAAACTCTTGTGTTTTTACTGTTGATAAATCAACTCCTGTAGTGTCATTTTGACAGCGATAAAAAAGGATGCACCCTTTTTATCGCGATCAAAATGCCTGTTCCTCAAAACCAGTCTTCATCTAGTAAAAGGCCATTTCTCCAATTTCATTAGAGCAATGATTGTTCAATAATATTGACACGATGTGAATCGTTTTGGGAAATTTTTATCTGAACAAATTGAAAGAAGGATTATAACAAGTGTGTTGTTATCAACTGCCCCGTCAAATAACTCTTTTATTAAGGGTGAATATTTTTGTGGTGTATTTATGTATTGTCGTTGATTTATCTTGCCAAAAAACTTTTCTTTTATAGGATAAATTTCTCTCAACTGAAAATTTTTCCATAAGTAATTTTACTCGAAAAACTGACATTGCACAAAATTGCTCGACCTGCGGCAATTTTTTCATGTCAGTTTTTCTCGTGAAATTACTGATTGGCAAAATTATTTCTTTGAAGAAAGAAATTTATCCGATAAAAAAAGATCTTGTGTTTTTACCGTTGATCATTTAAAGGTGCATATTCACTAGAGCATTAGTTCCGCATTGAACACCGAAAGAGCACATGAGATGCTCGGTTCAAGCTCAGGCTGCTCGGTTTAAGCTGGCTGCGTAGTGTCTCCTGGCACATGACCACCGCATGAGCACCGATCCGCAGTCAGTAGCGTACAAATATTCATACTCATCAAAATCCAAATTAAATTAAAAATCTCTGTAATAACAGAATGTCAAGCACACTTTCACAGTCCACACTGAGCACAAAAAATCGACAAAAAATGGATCAGCTCGAGCACCGCACGCGCATTCTGTTCTTGCTCAAGTCAGCGTCCACACTGTCCGAGCATTCGCTCGTTCGTTGCTCATTCAGTGCTCATGCGGAACGAATACTCTAGTGAATACGCAATTTAACTCATGTATAAAATCATCCAAAAGAAACGTCAGTTTTGGCAGTTTGATATCGGATAAATAGGAACGTAACTGTTTGCAAGTGGATAAACTTTCACTTACCCTCACCACAGCAACAATTCTCAATTGTCGTTTGACTTTGTTGAAGCCGCACGCTGTACCCTAGAACGTGTTGGTATCAACAAAGCCACTTTTCCTACTTTTTGTTAAAAAGTGTTGTTTTTGACTTGAAATGAGCGATAAATAAATTATTTTGGGTGTACTTCTGTTCATTAATTCATTTGATTCATTAAATTATGTCACTAAATGCCACTCGAGGTTTTGTTTCAATCGTATAAATTTTAATTTTGTTCCACTCAGACAAATATTACTTCTCCTTACGATTTCAATTACATGTGACATTTATTTAATAATTATAATGATGAAGGTCTTTGTATCGACAAATGTGCCATGGTTCATCTCAAAAGAGGACGATGCGAGGAATACAGACACGATGTTCATCTGTATACTTTCCTAGGGGTGGAAGAACGCTCGTAAGGGGTAACCAAAGTTGGAATCTCCTTGGCAAGTATCAGCATGGACTCCGACAGATCTGGACATCAAAACTGTCGGGGAAGAACACAGTTGTTGCAACTAATATGCTTGCCGTTACGATCTGACTCTACGCTTTTGGAGTAGTGAAATGAACTCAAGAGGAGCTGCGACAACTCGATATAAAAACTCGCAAAATGATGCATTTTTATAGGAGCTTGCGTCCCTCATCGCCCGTTCCACCGCTCTACTTCCCCAGACAACAGGGAGGCTGTTGACTTTTGAATTTGGAGTGTCTCATAACCAAATGGTACTAGGAGCCTGATGATCAGGAGTTCAGATCCCCTTTCCTGCTTGGTCTATGACCATGAGAAAGCAGGTATCGGAGCATTTCTTTTTAAGGCAGCAGCCCCTGCAGCTGATGAATTTGGTCTTGTTTTCGACTTTGAACGAGTTAACCCAAACTCTGTTACAGGGTTGGAGCCCGTTCAGCAAAAATCACAAAACCTGCGGAGACTAAAGTACTCCTGCAACTACATGAGGATAAGCTTATACATTGGGTCTTATTCAAGAACATCGAAGACATTTGCTTTCCTTAGTTCAAGTGGGCCGAAGTCGAAGACTCTGGCATTCATAATGGCCCGCCATGATGGTGTCTTCATGCCCTGGTTGGTCTACCAGTAGTCGCGTGATGGGTATAGAGGTCCCCGACTCTAGATTCACAGCGTATCGTGGGGCACCTGAGACCATAATGCCAGCTTATGCGGTCTCAGCTTATATCCACGGGCATAACACGGCGCTACGAGTATGGTAGCGCCGACACTTGTTCGGTAAAGATGAGACACCGGTGTCACCTAATGCTCTTGGGGATAATGAGTCCGTAGTTACCCATGTTAAGTTAATTTTAATGTTAGCTGGCACTAGTCGTATGTACAAGCGCTGTGACCATATGAGATGGAATATTTGTCAACCCATCGATTATCGTAATATGAATTTACGATACAAATATTGTACAATATTTTACCTACGGCCAATGCAGAAAATAGGCAAAAACATACGACTCACAGCCTCAGTGAATAGCTCCTTACTCATGGTAAACAAACAGTTTCCGTAAACAAAATGATATATCTCGGAAACGGCTCAATCGATTTGGGAGAAATTTTGTATGTAGATAGGGTTTTGCTTTTTAAGTTTATTTATTTTGGCATCTGTCTTGGAAAAACACAATTTCACTGATAATAATAATAATTTTTGGATCTAGAAAACGCCTTAAACTTTGGAGCAAATTTTGTATTTGGATAAAGTATTGCTACTTAAGTTCATCTATAGAGTCGGTTTTCATGAAAAAATGTGATTTTACTTATAACATTGGTAAATGTTCCTAAAGAAACTCAAATAAGTTCAAGAGAACTTGTCTATGAGAGGTTTCTTCTAGTTCATTTATTACAAAAAGATGCCTACGGCATGCTACATTTTGTATTGACGCTATTTTTATTATTCAATATATTTATTTATTTATTTATTTATTTATTTATTTATTTATTGATTTATTGATTTATTTATTTATTTATTTATTTATTTATTTATTTATTTATTTATTTATTTATTTATTTATTTATTTATTTATTTATTTATTTATTTATTTATTTATTTATTTATTTATTTATTTATTTATTTATTTATTTATTTATTTATTTATTTATTTATTTATTTATTTATTTATTTATATAATTATTTTTTTTTATTTTTTTTTAAGGTAAGTCAAGCAGAAACTTTTCGATGAGTGGCACGTATCATTTTGTGTTGTCTGAGTTCAAAGTATGAATTCATCAGTTGTCAAGCGCCAGTATTTAATTTTTTTCCCTGTACATCCAGGAATTTTTTTATTGTTTCAGGAATCATGTTCAAAAGTATTGGACCAAGATAGGCAAAATATCTCTGTCCAATGGATTTGTTAGCCCGTGGCAAAAATAATTGTTGGTCTCGTCTCGTATTGTAGGTCTCGTCTCGTATTGTAGGTATGGCGAATGATGTGAAGTTGATTTTTACTTTCGCTGTAAAACATAATTATTGTTTTCGCGCATAATTGTCTGATATTCAAAACATCCACACAATCGTACAGTAGCTCCCTGGAATATCGAGAATATTAATAATCATATTATTATGAATTTTTGGATCTCTGAAACGGCTTTAATGATTTGGATCTAATTTTGTATGTAGATAAAGTTTGGCGTTTTAAGTTCATCTATATAGGCGTCTGTTTTAGAAAAAGGCGATTTGACAAATAATAATAATAATATGAATTTTTGGATCTCGAAAACGGCTACGCGGCTTCGTGCGAAATTTTTCCATTCGTGCCTTTTACAACAATTGTTACGTAATATACTATTACCCACCATCAATAATGATAAATATTCACTCAATAGTTATTTACCTAACAAGTGCGGAAAGTAGTACTTTTCCGCACGCGACGGCAGTTGCACGAACGACGCGGAGCGGAGTTTGGACAAGCCATTAAGGGCGGAAAAGACATTTTCCGTAAGAGTTAGGTACAACCTTTTTCCTACGAGTGTTTTTGATCGTCTTATTTATGAAAAAACAAGTTTTTTAATAAACAAGTTTTTATAATAATGCTACAAAATGACTCATAAGAGAGAATAGTTACATAGATCACTTAGTTAGTCCTAAATATCCTCATTTTCAACAATACAAAAATCGTGCTGAAAAGTAAAAATCGTACGGAAAAGTAAAAATAGTGCGGAAAAGTAACTTTTCCGCACGATTTTAAATCGTACGGAAAAGTACAACTTTCAAAACGAAAAATCGTGCGGAAAAGTTACTTTTCCGCACGCTCGTAGGACACTCAATTTCAAGTTGTCATTTCAAAAGCCCAAATTTGACAATACGTCAATTTCAATAAATTCATCATAAACTCTGATCATGTTTATGTTCTAGTGTCGTAATGGAGTAACAGTGTCGTAAAGAAGTTCCAGTGTCGTAATGAACCTCATTACGAAACTCATATAAGGATCATTATGATTGATATTACATATCGATGGTAGGTAAAACTAATTACGTACATTGTCGTCCTTCACGAAAACACCACATTCGGGTAACTCTCGAAAATATCATCAAATTGTCTCAGAAGAAAAGAAGTGAATGAAATATTCGTGGTCTACTTCATGTGACATCGATATCTGTCATTCGATCCTGAGTCGAGGCACTACGTTGAAAAGTTCGCTAGAGCGCACCGGAAGTGCACTGGGCGTGTGCGAACGAAGGACACTTTGCTGTATCGAATTTCGTCGAACATCATGTAACCAAATTCCTTAATACAATGGAAACCACAAGGGACAATGGACACGACAATATTGGCCGCTTTTAAGTTTTCTTCGGAAAAAAATTGAAGGCTTTCTTGAATAATTAATGAGACGTGTTGAGTACAGATCTGTTGATAGCGCGCTAACGGAAGAGACGGGATTTTTACGGAGCAGTTGGAAAATGTCCGATCGAATTTTGGTGGTCACTTCATTCATGAAATCGTTAATATTCATGACTTACTCGTGGGTGGTATCTATTATTGAACCGTAGTAAAGATTCAATTCAGGATATATATTTAACTCTCATTGGAGTGATGTTTTTTTTTCAAATTTCTGTGATTCTTCAAATATGTACAAGTTTTCATTTTTTGGTTATGGATTATAATTATAAAATTTAAGTAAAATGAAACAAAACTGTGAAAGAATCTATATATCTATAAATGAAAAAATTATAGGACTTTGAAGTTGAGCCTGATGGAATAATGATTTCATTAAGGCCGATTCAGATGCATGCGTGCCCACCCAGGGTTTATCAAGCATGTGCTATTTACCATATGCTTTTTTTACCCGTGTGCCTGAAAATTGTAAGACCATTCACATACGTGCCTTTCAATTGCGTTTCTATCAGAATGTCAGAAAGGCGTGACGGTGGCGGTGGCGGTGGCACGATTCGTATTTATAATAAACATGAAACCTGACGTTTATGTCATATTAGATTACAAGATATATCATTGTTGTTATATTTGTGGTTGCCACTTGACGCCGTTATCTTATCGCCTCAAACGAAGGAACCGTGTACTATCGCGAAGTCCCGTTTTCATTGGCTTTTATATCAAGACGCAACTTTCATATCGTGAGTGCAATTATCGAAATTATACGAGGTAACTTAACTCAATTGGACATTCCGATTGGTTGAAAATCATACGAAAAAAATAATCGTGAAAATTTTTTCCATTTAGTTCGAAAATATGAATAGGACATTCATAAAATCTGTTGTGGAATCATCTGCGACTGAAAGACAAACTTTAGACGCTATTTTCCATCGTTCAAGATAACCTCTTGGGAGGTATTCATGTTGAAAAGGGGAACATTCTCCATGAAGTAGTTGTTTTCTGTTAGATATTACAAATAAATTACATTTTTCATTTTTCAATTTTCATGGAGAATGTCCCCTTTTTACATTTAATTTGAACCTATCATTGAACTCATACCGGGTGACCACGAGGTGAGGTACGCCCCACATTTTTTTTTGTTTTGAAAATACAGATTTCAAATTTGGTATGACGCTATAGTACCTACTTGGAAAGGCATATTTTGACGCCACTACTGAAAATTCACCACTTACGGTTTAACCGGAAGTGACCCCAAACTTTTTTTTTAAATGACACCATGTAATTTTTTTACATTATCCGGGAGAGCATGCAATTTGTGATAAAACTGTTGTTCAAAATTGAAAATCGGTTGAAAAATGGCGGTGATACAGTTGATTGTTCAATCGAACATAGTTGGCCATGAAATTCAAACTCAAATCATCACAACGACATCAGAAGTTACCAGAGGAAGGTTCAAAGTGCAACACACCTGAAAACTGAGATTCTCATGTAATTGCAGCTCCCATATTTTCCAACAATAATCAAAAATAAAACGGAACAGTGCCCATAAGAAATGCTCGCAACTGCCATTTCTTAAATGGCAACAGGTACTTTTCACTTTGTCATGATGAAAAATTATAAATTATCAGTTTACTCGTGTGAAAAGTTTTGGAGAATTCCTGAAGGAAACGAAGATACAATCAGGTTTCATGATGAGTGTTCCTAAAATTGAATGTTCTTCAACGTAGGAGGCTAAGGACATAATTAAGAAAACAATACACAACTTTCAGTCAGAGTCTTATCACAAAATCTATCAGATATAGTTCAATGTCCAGCGAGGCGAGTTGTTTTCTGGTAGATATTACAAAAAAATTACATTTTTCAATTTTAATGGAGAATGTTCCCCATTCCAACATGAATACCTCCCAAGAGTTTATCTTGAACGATGGAAAATAGCTACTAAAATTTGTCTTTCAGCCGCAGATGATTCAACAACTGATTTTATGAACATCCTGTTTATATTTCTAAACAAAAATCAAACAATAACAATCAAAGACAATAATTTGGCCATGTTTTTCTCAAACAGTTTGATTTGTAAATTTTCAACGCCTCGGGTTGAATAATAAATCGGCAAAGTATAAACCCATTTTCTTGAACATTTATAAATTAAATTTCAATAAATACTATCGATATCACACCCAATCTCCATCAGCAATATATAGTAGGTAGTTCCGAGTAAAATTCGGCCACATGAAAGCAAAAAGGGACTCTGAGAAGTGCTCTTGAACACTTCGAACACAGTAACGCGGTGCAAGCCCGTGTCAAGCTCCATTGCCCAAGTAGCTATTATGGAATCGCCTTCTTGTTATTGAGGCTCTTCGGAAGGGGTCGAGGGCTCACCCCTGTACAGGGTTGGAGTTAACTACTAGCTATAATTGAATGAAGCAAAATTTGTATTTCGAGCAGAAATATATTTATAAAATCATAGCAGAGCGCTTTCGACTAAAAAGTCATCCTTAGTGCTTACTCGTTAGGTATACAAGAGCCAAAACCATAAAAACAAGTTATTTAAAATTGGGACATTTATAACATTAACAGATTAAAAGGTCTGGGCCAGGATTAACCTGAATAAAATAATTTTAATATTTCATGAGAAACATTCAAACGGGCAATGTTTATTTCATAAGAGACATTCAAACGGACATGTTCTATTAAAATTATTTTATCCAACACATGACAGTTATAACTGTCATTATTAATGTCATTTTAGAGAAGTAAACTATCAAATAACACACTAGTGAGTTATAATCCATAAGTCACTAGTGAGTTATAATCCATAACTTGTCTACTTGTCTGAAATGACATTAATAATGGGTCATAACTGTCATATGTTGGATAAAACATTGTATGCCACTCATGTGTTATGTTTCCCAAGTCACTTTAGAATTATAAATCTTTCTCGCGTGACTTATTTTCAACATAACACACTAGTACCATAAATAACCATTATCCAGGTTAATCCTGGCCCAGACCTTTTAATCTGTTAATAATATAAAATGTCTTAATTTTTAATCACTTCCATCGTCCTCTTGACGCATGATGTTTTTATGGTTTTGCAAATTTTGCTTCATTCAATTTCATGAATAAATAGCTTTTTCGAAAAATGCATTTCTTATTTAAACGTACTTCATTATACTCCGAAGTCACAGGCATTTTCGTTCCGTTGGAACTGGAAAATACAAAATGGAAATAAGTAACTTATATTGATGCAAGATAGTTTAGTTATTGGTTTGATAAAAAAAAAACTATTAATTGTCATTGGCTGAATTTTATTATTTGTAAACATGAATAGAAAGGATCCACTTTTTGGTTTTATGAAAATATTTTTTTATTATAAACTGATACATGTACGTATGCACGAAGAAGATCATTATAAATTAACAAAATATACATATCGAGGAAACATATATACAGTGCAGGTATGACACCTTTTTCAACTTTATCAAGAATAACTAAATTAGAATATCTCTCGTAACTTTATTGAAAATAGGTATAAAGAATCGAAGAGAAGGAGGGAAAAATGCGTTAGATGGCACTCAGAATGTATGTGTGAAACAGTTTAATAGTGATAAGTTGCTAAATTCCATAAGAGACAATGGTGTTTAATTTGATTCTATTTGATTTCAATTTGAATGTTTTACTAAAAATATCGAACATTGAAATGAGTTTAGAAGACAGTCATTGCCACTTTCAACAAAAGGCTGAACTTGGTCGTGGCGTTCAACCTGTTAAAGTGACAACATACCTTTTCAAAATACCCAATACAAGTCTTTTATATTATAACAAATATGAAGAATACAGTTCTCAACTAATGAACTTCTTGCAAGCAAAATGCATCAATAACTTTCCCATACCTGATTAAATGGACACAGTCTAGGGGACTCAAAATAAAGCAAGGAAATAATAAACAGTTGGAAAACTGAGCCTCCTGATCAGAAGTCAGAAGAGCAAAACTTATTAATCGGTGAATGATAAATGGCTTAGCTTATCAACAAAGTGTTGTTTGAATTTTATTTGTTTAAAATTGTTTTTTTTAGTTAACCAGCTGTCGTCTTCCTATATACGAACAGAAGCCCTCAGAGGTCGAAACTTGTGCGAGCTAAGAATTAACAAGGTCCAACATTTTTACGTGCGATTCCTAGTACTTTCTCGGGCCATCAAAAAACCTACAGTCGCTAGACTTTGAACCCACGACCAGCAGCCCCAGAGTGATTAAAAGATCGGTGTTTTCACCACTCGACTACAGAACGAACTGGTACAAGTTTGTGACAGTTACGTGAATAAAATATATTCTTTCGACCTAGGCTTTTTGGAGCCTCTGGAGACACAATACATTATTATCTACCGGATATATGGAGCAAATATCCACAATCTCACGGATCTGTCTAGTAGTTTTGAACAAATAAATTCCAACTCTTCAGATGATGTGGTGTTGCAGGTTTTTCTGGGTTTTCCAGCAGCTGTAAAAGCGAATGCGCCAGCGAATATACATTCTACCTTCCGGTAGTCGCGGGTATTGGTGCGACAAAAATGATCGCATGTGTATCTCTCAGATACTCCACTAAAACTGATGAAATAACTTTCCAATTGTCGAAACTATCAACTGATTAGACTTGAGGATCATAGTTAACAACGCTTGAATGCGCAATACTTTTCATCTGATATTCAATGCTATATAAATAAGTGGGATAGTTCCCCACAGTTACAATGGTGGTCGCAAGTATCTCTCAGATACAATTAACTTTTCATAGGTTTTTTTCAAAATCCTCAAGAAAAATATTCAGAGGATTATAGATAAAACGAAAAGTATCCCATTTACGTTAATAAAATAAATATATATATGCGCAGATTAATAAAACTCAACTATTGATTGTAACGTTTCTCTCAGGTACAAGCGGCACTTTTCAGCTGACCAGTTCACTGCAACGAGTTCTTACAAATACTTACATTTTACAGATTGTACGACAGGAAGGGAGAAGGCAGAATAACCCCACTAATCAGCAGATTCACAAATAACGCGCTAAAAAGTTACGGACATGTATCTATCAGATACGCGCGACTACTGAAAGGTCAAGTTGCCCCAGAACGTTGGTTAATAATCAACTAATTATTTTCATGTGTCTACTTTGTTATTGATGTTTTCAATATTTTATAATCTGAGCTACAACTTAAAGATTGACATAATGACTGAAGAAAATAAGTCTTGTCAAAGGAAGGTATGCTTTTGATAGGGAAATTTAGGCTATTTATGAAAAAAACATTTAAATTCTCAGAATTGAGTAATGTAGTAGTACATTTCAATGTTTTCAATTTATAATAAGTTATCTATGTTTCCATCAAGTATTTTCAAAAAATACAGTAGCAACATTGCTCTTGAATTAACTCAATAACTGACATTTTCCATCTGAAACCAATATTGAAATCCTGAAACCCAGGATAAACACACACGCTTTGTTGCCAAAATGTCTAATTTATTATATTTTGCCTTCAAAAACTCTGCTCTAAGAGAACTTATTTGAAGGTGATCCGGAATGTTTTGAAAGTTGAAATTTTGGGAAAATGTTTCTTTTTTATTGACCTAAAAGTGTGCAAAATGTTATATGCGACCGGGATCAGTTGGCCCAGATAAGCAAACCCTCTTTTCCACTGAGACTTTATTTGTTACGACCGGTTTCGATTTTACACTACTTTCAAATTATTATCAAATGACTACTGTTAACAATAAGTTCGCTTATAATATAATGAATAGCCGAAAGTGATTATACTTAATCTAGTGGGTGTGGCTTGGGCCAATGGAATTATAATTATATGTATATGTGATTATCCAGTGAAACTCTTAATCCAATTGATTAACAGTATAAACTCGGTAGATTTTTGATGATGAGCTAAATTTCATTCATAAAATCCATCCACTTGTTAGTAGATCACTGAAATTGTTAGGATTTGTCTAAAGAAGCTACAATAATTTTTCATTCCATACTTTCATTGATTAAAAGAATACTTAGAACTTGTGGAGTAAATACATTTCAAGAAACAGTAACTACCCAAACCAGAAAAGTTGGCATCCTCAGGAGCCCAAAGCTTATTAAGTAAGCCTTAATAATTCTTTATTTTCCACTTGTCCATTACTGCTTTATAATACCTTGGCAACGGTCGCTATTAAGATACCCATAACGCCCGGGGCTAATTATTTTCTCTGAAATAGAAATTACAATTTTCAAATGTTCCTGAAAAATTAGTACTAAGTTTGAAGTTCTGTGAGTTGACCGATGATGAACTCCTCAATGTGCATTCGGTTTCATTCGGAACGGTAACATTTTCTTTTTCGGAAACGGAATCGGCTATCATTGTATCAATTTTGTTCTTCAATATAGCTCTCCGCTACCGTACTACTCTTCCATTTTCCATGTAATTTTAGTGTTTCAAAAGAAGCACCACCTTGAACAAGAAGCGTTGACGACGTTCGGCGTAGACAATGGGTCTAATGAACAAATGCTTTTACTCAGATTTCTTGAAACAGACCAATCCATTTTATTAATTAATGAGAAAGACACACCTATAGTAAAAGCTTTTGCTAGCTTTTATTCATAACACCCAATGTCCGGTGTAACCTTTCGGGTTTTCCAAATTAAGGTATTTCGCTATGATAGAAGGAACATTTCCTATAGAATTTTTACCTACAGATAACTCAATGCATTTATTATTTCTGTAGGTTAAAAAAACTTACGTTGTTTACATCCTTTTAGTCGTATTGCAATGTACTTTTTATCTAGGTTCAAGGCTTCTATTTCGCTTTCTTCAACAATGGTGAACCTTTTTGAGGTGTAGGTCTTGGTTTCTTCAATGTCATCAATTGTCATCTTGACCATTTCATCGCGTCTCCAAATACGCCAATTACCAGAACAACTTAATGTAGCAGGAAAGTATCATCTGGAGCTTTTCTTATGAAAAGTAATAATTGTCCACCTTCCACCACCTTTGATTTTTTAGGAATGTATCCTTTTGAATTAATTTTCAGAAAGGCCATCAGTTGACTGAATGCTGATACATTAATGTTTTCTTCAACAATCAATGATGATTTCAGCTGTGAGTATTTGGACCATAGACTATTTGCACTATATTTTTCACACTGAAATGATATGAAATAAATAAAAAATATTAATATTTTTTCTTGAGATAAACTCACCAGTTCCTGGAAGTATGCCATTAAAACAGTTTCATTTAACTTATTCGCTCTTTTTTCATCTTTCCATCTCAAAATATGGTTATACTTTTTCTCGTGTAAGTATTTGGATTCCACAGGCAGTAAATTTCCTAACGCTTTTTCAGCTTTGAGCGTTACATTCTCTGGGATCTCCATAATTATTATGGACACAACCGTTTTTAGTTTCCTCCACTAACAAGGTTGTCAATTCTTACAAAAATGCAGCGTCATTTTATTAAATAAACAACCCTTAGCAACCTCTTCAATGTTTCCATGGCAATTGCATAGAAGCTAACATGTGCTCAGTTGCCGACCAGAACGTAGTAAATACTATGAGAAGGAATTTATGAAGTAAACAACGCCGTTTAAGATAATTTTTTCAAGAAAAATTAAAAATTTATGAAGTAAACAACGTTGTTTGAGATAATTTTTTCGTGAAAAATAAAATCTTGTATGCACCACGAGCGTTACTAGATCCTAACGCTAATGTTACCCTCCGGGCGTTAGGATCTATATAACTAACGCACTTGGTACATAGGTAGCTATTACTGCACTCTAGTAAACAAGTTGTACTTAGTGTGTGATGTATGAATCCCAAAAATATTCTAATGAATAAGTAAATATTTCAGATTTTCCTACTGATTTTGTTATAGTTTCATGTATAGTCTTTTAAACGTGTTTTATTTACGACTAATATATAATATAAGTATTATCCTTGTGGTTTTTGAAGTATAATGCCATATATTAATCCCTTAGGGAATAATGGCGAGGGATTAATAGTCTTTATTCCCTCTTGTACTCCTATCACAAAATTTCTCGAATTAAATAATACCATGGAAACAATATAAACAAACTCAAAAGTGTCAGTGTCACACGCGTAGTGTTTGTGTATTTGTATTAAAATGAATGAAAATGAAGAATCTTTCACTTGTACACCACCAGAAATTGTACAATTAGCTGCAGCAACAACATCTACCTTAATACCAGAAACATCGAAATCCATTTATAATAAAACGTACGCATCGTTCAACGAATGGCGTTTTCGAAACAAGGCAAACTCTTATTCCGAAAATGTTCTGCTGGCCTATTTCGCTGAATTGGGTGCAAAATACAAGCCATCTTCATTATGGTCATTCTATTCAATGATTAAATCTGTGTTGAAGATAAACCATGACGTTGATCTGGAAAAATATAAGAAACTACGAGCGTTTTTAAAAAGAAAATCTGAAAGATTTCAAGCAAAGAAATCTTCCACTCTGACCCCGGAAGAAATTAGGAAATTTATTGACGGAGCTCCTGATGAAATTTTTCTTTTGCATAAGGTAAATGTTCATATTTAATCTGATCTATTCAAAAACTCATGTTCTTATTTGATTCAGGTTATATTAGTTATTGGAATTATGGGCGCATGCCGCTCAAACGAGCTTTATGAAATGAAGATAGAAGACGTGAAGGATTTCCAAACAGAGTTATTGATAACAATACCCAAGACTAAAACTAAAATTGTACGAAAATTCACCATAAACAGTACGTTTTACAGTATTGTAAAGAAGTACATCGATCTCCGTCCGTCACATGTAGAAACCAATGCATTCTTTCTAAATTATCAAAAATCGAAATGTACAATACACCGTATAGGAAAAAACAAATTTGCAGACATTGGTAGACAAATTGCCAAATATTTAAACTTGCCAAATCCTCAAAGTTATACCGGCCATTGTTATCGCAGATCATCTGCCACTCTGTACATTGATGGAGGAGGCGATATAACTGGATTGAAGCGTCATGGGGGCTGGAAATCTAACGAAGTAGCTGAAGGATACATTGATCAGTCTATGAGAAACAAAACAACTACAGCAGATACTATTGCCAAACAGATAAATAGTAATGAAGCAACTTCTTCTTTTACAGCAACCGAAATTCCAAATATTCGTGTTGAAAACTCTTCCAAAGTTAATCATAATTCACTACCAATTCAGTTTATTAATTGTACTATCACTAATTTAAATGTTATTGACAAATAAAGTTGTTCATTAAAAATCTAAAATCATTATTGACTCGTGGTATAATCTACTATTAATATTATTCTAATGAACAATTTCAGAGGATTGTCCGTTGGATAGAAAAATATATGACCATGTTAGTTCCCTTAAGTAACCATTGTCAGCATCTACACATTTCTACTTGCTTTAAGGAGTGAGACATATCATCGACAATGCAACTACCCCAATTATTCGCAAATCCCACCCTGCCCTTCTAAATGATGATACAAGAATTAGCGGTAACACAGCAGGGGTGCTAAGGACCCCATTCAGACGTACTCACGGAAGTCAATAGCAGTTAAAAGTGAATCGTTTTGAAATTTCTCTTATGATGGGCACGATGGGTATGCGGTTTGTCAAACACAATGCTCTAGTTAGTCGCTCGTTTATCTCCCGAAATTGGGAAGACTCCGGACAAACTGCACAATTCTTCGTGAATTATGTTGTCATTGTTCGTAGGGAATCGCGTTTGTTATTTTCCAATAACAGGCGAAAGAATGATGATTCTGGAAATGGGTGAATTCTGGTTTTTTATGTCTTTTATGGAATTGTTGATGTGGCATGGGAGAGATAGGTTGTGATGTTAACGGTCATGAGAAAATTAGTTTTAGGCGGTTGTAATTTTATTATTAGATGTGATTCTGCTTTATATATCGATAGTTATTATTTGCCTGGGAACCAACATTTCATAAAGAATCGCTGTTTTCAAAGACACCGCCAAATAAGTCTTATTTATGGGTTTAGATGCTAATCACAAACTCGGTATATATTCATTGCCAAAAATTACAGTTTATATCGGTAATGTCATTTTCACAAACATTCATTTTTTTGTCAAAAAGTGTTAATAGTTCTTTTAACACTTTTAACAATTTTTAATGGATTTTTCACCTAAACCTAATATACTTATGTGGAGGGCTGGCTCTTTTTGCGAGGGCAAGGGTCGTGGTACACTGTAAAAAGTATTGTTTTGAAAGAAGACAGTGAACTTTTTTAAAAATAATCTCTGGTGTAGAGTTTACTTCTTCAGATCAATTATCTCATCTACAACTGAAGTTATTCAATTTCTTACATCAAGAAATGCCATTTCTTGGTCATTTATTAAAATGGAACACTCGAACAACTTGTCTGAAATGAAGAAACTTTGGAACAAGATTAGTGATTCTTATTTTGAAACTGGCTACATCTTTGAAGTGAGAAACGAAATATTTTTCATTGAGAATATGGTGAAATTGAAGAATATTTTATTTCAACTTAATGCTTTATATCACTTGAAAGATCTTAACTCATTTGTAACCAGAAATCAAAAAGTCTTGGAATGAGTGTATTTCGCTCTACCCGAAAAAATGTCATTCTCATACTGAATTTACACTGATGTTTTGAAACTGGCTCATTATTCGTATCATTTTGAGACAAAATGTCTCATTTCAGTATATCCCACGCGATTTTTAGAAGATCTCATTTTCATTACTACAAGAAATTGAGAATATTCGATAGAGCGAAGATTATCTTGTTTGTAAAAAATTAGTTTTTCACAGACCGGTATCATTTGTAGGGGGAGGGGAACAACGGTTCTATGTGCACGTGGTCGAGTCCATTATTGTTGAGTGTTCGTTAAGAAAGGGTGTGGAAGGTACCGATGCTCCAAGTTTTTGATATAAAAATACTTGTTAGAAGTTTATATAGGTACAATTTAAAACCCAGAGCATCTTCAAGAGTGGAAGCTTCCTCAGTTGATCCAAGTTTTTCAAGGTAAGTGATGATATAATGTGTTTCATGTCAATATTTTACCACGTTGATTGTTGGAAAAACTGATTATGTTACAACTTTTTTTCTAAAATAAAAACATTCACAATAAGTTATGTACTTTCATAAGATCAGTAGATATTTCCCTTGTCTTTGAATTAATAACGTATTCACTTAGTGAGTTTTCTTCAATTTCATCATGTTTTTTTTAAGAATGTCCATCTCTTGTTTCAGTAAATTCATCATTTTAATAGAAGAAAACATTTCAATCAATGAAACTTCTCTGATTCTTGACTTAGGTATTGAGCCTTGGCATGAAATACGGTTCAATTATTCTTCCATTCTCGTTCCACACTGAATTTCTACAATATTGAATATCCATTATTGTTTTTTTGTAGTAGAAAGAAACATGAAGATAACAATATTATGACAGCCAAAACCATGGCACTCTTTCCCAAAAAGAAATTCTGAAACATTAATTCATTTTCTGCGAAAGAAAAATGAATGGATCAGGCCAGGAATTGGAAGCCGGAAAAGGTAGATATATTCTAAGTTCCAGCAAAAGACACATTATTTAGTAAGAAAGCACAAAGTTCTTGTAGATGATTTCAATAAAACGATTCCTCTTCGTAGCTAAAGAAAATATTGAATCACAAAGGTTCCTCAGTTCAAGGACAGGACCATGGGAACAAGTCAGTCACTGGAACACTGGAATGAAGATTTCCATTTAAGAAGAACTACAAGTGAGAGTAGTCTCAGTTTGCTTTTTAATGTTATTTTGGATATTGACTAATGAAAAAATTAATAATTCTTTACATCATGATTTGTGAAATCATCAAATAGAAACAACGATTATCTCAAAGTTTTTTGCTGTAACTCAATTAAATATACATATATATTTGAAAACACGGTTTTCATTATCTTCTCTTGGACACAAATTGGTAGAAAAGGTCTCAAGAGAAACAATTCATCACGAGCACAGTAGTTATTTTGAAGCTTCAACCAAAATAACTGATCTATCTCATTAGAAGTTGTTGAAGTTCTCAGTTGAACATATGAGTGTGTCTTCAAATGAGTGCTTCATGTAATTTATGTTTTCAATTGAACAAGTGATATTTCTCAATTGAAATAAACCAAGTTTTCTTAAATTAAGTTTCTAGTCCTCTTCAAATAAGCTATATACTTAATTCAAGAGAAAATCATTACATTTTTGTTCCGAGTAAGTTTTTGATCTCTCCAAATGGTTAGAAATTTCTACTTAAAATTATAAGTTTCTTCGATCAAAGAATTAACTAATTTCAAATAACCATAATATCTGTTTTGTTCTGAAAAACTAGGAGATTTCTCTTGAATACATCGATAAATTTTGATGGGAAATTATATTTAGTCCTATTAAAAAAATGGTCCAATTTCAAATTGAGAGAATAGATTTCTCTATGTGTGAAAATATTTCTCTTGAATACATCGATAAATTTTGATGGGAAATTATATTTAGTCCTATTAAAAAAATGGTCCAATTTCAAATTGAGAGAATAGATTTCTCTATGCGTGAAAATATTTCTTTATGAATATAGAAGACAGGGATTTATTTGATCGGAGATATTATTGTTTATTTCGAGATTATTATTTTTACTGTGTACGATTGTTGGTGATGAACCCAAAGATATTCTCAGAAATTTAATATATGGCAGGGAGAATGAATAAGTAAATTAAAGTTTTCATTTGGACGCCATCTACAGAAATTCTGATATAGTATCTCATTCTCACATCCAGACTCGGCAGACAGTCTTTATTACAATGACAGAAAATACTCCAGACATGCAAACAAAACAATTACTGAAAATATAGTATTTAATAAATTGAACAAACTTCTGTTTGGCTTGATGAATTTTTTGAATCGTCTTAAATGTTTGTTATGAACAGGTTGTGTAACTGAGTTTGATTATTCGAACTGCGTACGTTGGTCCTTATTCAAATGGTCATACCAACTTACAGGTTTTTGAAATATAATAGGATTAAATGAATTTAAACCTTATAAGCTTTTCCTGGTCAATAGGTTAGGGTCATCTTGATTGGACAACCAAATTCTGTCTATCTATCCTGTGGATTGATGTTATATTTCAATTTCCTCTTGGATTCCTTGGATTTTATATTCAGTAACCGCACCGACTCTGGAATATATCTGAATCCAACACCTGAGTTCTGGACACCCGATTAAGTGGGTAATTCAGCTAGTTGTAATAGCTACCTCACATTGTTCATTAACTACTGATGTTTGATGTAAAATTTAATTATTGTCTATAAGTTGTTGGGGTAAAGTTTATAGAAAAATCAGTATTTTTCAATAGGCCTGTTGAAAAATAGTGGTTTTTCTGTAAGACGACCGTACCCCAACAACTTATAGCCAATAATAACATAAACGGTCGAAACTTCATCGTAATTTTTTATATTACACAAACGCTTTATATTTATCCTGGTCTAGTCTATTCTTGCAATCGGCCGTAATTATTTAATTTTAATTATTCAGTTTTTAAACTGGCAAAACTATACACATAAAAAAATGTGGTGTAAAACATGTCCTATGATACCATTTGAAAAATTATGAAAATTCATTGGAAAAAATATGTATTACAATGAATTCCACTTTGAATTTTGAATAGATGCTAGTTACCTCTCAATGCAAGTTATAGGTTAACACTAATAAATGACGATTATCAACAGTAAAAGCACAAGAGCTTTTTTTTATCGGATAAATTGAAAAAATAATAGAATAACATGAAAAAATTTTGTCTAATGTCAGCTTTTCGAGTGAAATTACTGATGTAAGAATTTTGAGTTGAAGAAAGAAATTTATTCAATAAAAGAAAAATTCGAGAGTTACATTTTTTTAAGTTCATTTGAGGTAGGGATTTCATAGCGATGATGCACCTATAGAAATAAATTTCTTTATTTCTAAAACAATCGAGAATACAAATGTATATAGGAATACCAACATGAACATAAATATACACGTACATCAGGATATTAAATAATCTTCAGGTCAAATCACAGGCGAATAATACCAAAAGAAGCTCCTAAGTTTCGAAAGTCATAATTTCTTCCAAGAAAATTGTTAGATAGTAATATCAAATGAAATTGTTGAAAACGCACCTAAAGGATTGTTGTCATGAGCCCAGGCACAACGAATGCTTTTCTGCAATGATAAAAATGAACTTGAGAGTAAACCCTTTGACATGCAACTTCTCACACAGGAACGTTGCATGTTACTGTACTTTCGTCTCAGTATTGCTCAAATAATAAAAAGCAACTTCTCACATAGGCACGTTACTCGTTATTATATCCTCAATACAGCTCACTGGCATGTAACTTCTCACACAGGCACGTTACAGTCCTCCGTAAATCCTTCGAAAATCCTAAAAGCAGGCAACTTCTCACTAAGGCATTTTGCAAGCTTTTCTGCTCTCAAATCAACCTGGTAACAGGTGACACACAGGCACGTTATAAATCACCAGACTGAAATTGATCCAAAAGTGATATGCAATCACCAAAAGACATGTAAACTTCTCACACCGGCACGTTACAAGTCTCTAGATTTTCGATGGATAAACTCAACATATTATTCACTCCATTCTAATATGCCAAGACTCATGTACAACTGATTAATCAAATTAGTATCTCAGCAGAATTAAATATTCATTACCAAGGAAAATGCAAAGCACACCTTTTTCCAAATGAATGTGTTTGCCACGATTGAAACTTTCCACACAAATCATTCTTTGTTTAGTAATCAACATATAAAAGGATATAGGTACTAAATCACTTTCACTTGGAGTAATAACCTGTTTATATGTTATTGAAAACTCAAAGCTTTATATTTCATGAAATAGTTAATATATCCTTTTATTTTGGAAATGAATCAACAATTCAAAACAAATACAACTCATACCTTTTATTCCAGCAGTATGTATCACTCCAAATCAAATTAACATATTTAAACAATAACTCAACAACAATAATTTTAGAAAATAAATCAAATAGTCCCCAAGTAGAACACACATCACTTGCCGTTCTTCTACCCACTTCGATTCATGAATTCATACTATTTCCTTGCCTTCCGTCAGCGAGACGTTTTTTTTGAAGATACCTTAAAACCCAATCTATGATAATTCATGACACGCGGCTGGCTTATACAGGAGGTTTCATTTTTGGGTGGCGCTCGGAAATGAATAACTCCTAACACGAGTGCTTTTTGAATTAGTTATTTGAAGGAGCAGTTATCAACAACACAATTATAATAATGCTTTTTGTAATCTGTTCAGTTGAAGCTTTCCCAAAACGATTCATATTGTGTCAACAATACTGAACAATCATTGCTGTCATGATAGAAACTGAAGGGACTTCCGCTTACTAGATGAAGTCTGTTTTTGAGGAACAGGCATTTTTATCGCGATAAAAAAAGTGCGTTCTTTTTTATCGCTGTCAATCTGACTCAGACGTCATATTTGAATGGGTTTATTTCTACAGGAGTTGATTTATCAAAGTTCTTTCAGTGAAGCCATAAACAGAAATTGTCGGTAGGAGGAAATTCAAATTAAATTTCTCCCTTCTATCACTGTTACCAATTGTTCTCATACTAAAAAAACCGCTGGTCCATATTCAACTACCAATGAAGTTGACGTGTTGTCTATAAATAAGAACTTCAATAATAATTATAGATCTCTCTCCGCTGGTTACAAATTACATAAGTGTGATCAACCTGAACAACTACTATCGGTGATATGAGAAACTGAGAAGAATATAATTCAAGAGGTCACTTTGACACTAAATAATAGTACATTGTTTACCGGGTAGGAAAAGCTTAACATTCCTGGGCGACTGTGAAGATACAGCACACAGATAGCAACACAGAGTCCAGGAATGTGGCTTTTCCTACGAGGTAAACATACTATTTTTCCACAAATCGTTTAAAATTCGACAGATATTGATTGATTTTAAAAAAAACGCGATAATTTTATTCCCAAATAAATGGTGCTTTGAAATTCCTAATAAAATTACTTGGGCTACTATGGAAACGTATTGAGGTTGAATTGTCAAACTTGACGTTTATAAATTTAATTGCTGGTGTTCTCGAAAGTAAAATGATAAGTGATGATGAAATTTCCATTCCTGGGACTCCTCCAGAGCTGGTTGAGGCAGTGAATACTGCTTCAATTAGAATTATTGCCAAAGAAATCAAGAGAAAAGTACGAAAATGCATACAGACGTTTTATGGATTATCGCATGAGTAAAAATACGAGTTCTTTCTCAGAAAATGTTGCAATGGCATATTTCCTAGACCTTTGTTTAAAGGTGAAATCTTCAACATTATAGGCCAATTATTCAATGCTGAAGTCAACCCTTGCAATTAAACACAATGTAGATATATCTACATACTCAAAACTTCGTTCTTTATTGAAACGGCAAGCTCAAGGTTATAGGACAAAGAAATCTAAGATTTTAACGAAGGAAGAAATTGAAAAATTTATCCAGGAAGCTCCAGATAAAGAAAATTTAATGATTAAGGTAATTTACAAGGTTTTAATTTCTATTTAGATTATACCTTTATTTATTTTTTAGGTGGCTGTAATATTTGGTATTTCTGGGGCCTGTAGAATGGATGAGTTAGTCCGAATGACTGTACACGATATAGAAGACCTAGAATCTAAGCTTTTAATCAGCATACCTGATTCGAAAACCAACAAACCAAGATCATTTGTAATTAATCAGATCTACTTGAATGTTTATCGAAAGTATGTTTCGTTAAGACCAGAAAATATGAACAGTGACCGATTTTTCTTTAAATATCAAAGCGGAAAGGGTTGTAGACAAGTGGTAGGAATTCATCAATTTAGAAAAATGCCCAAAATAGTTGCTACTTATTTGAACTTGGTAAATCCGACAGAATATACTGGTCACTGCTTTCGTCGGTCTTCTGCAACAATATTGGTTGACTCTGGTGCCGACATAACTAGTTTAAAGAGGCATGGCGGATGGAAGTCATCAAACGTTGCTGAAGGATATATCGAAGAATCGCTTAACAATAAGGTTGAGGTGGCAAATAAAATTTTCACAGTACAAAATATTCAACAAAATAACCCTACCACCCCGCATGTTGTCCAAAATGTTTCTCATAGTTCTAACAGTGTTCCTCCAATGTTCAATAATTGTACTAACTGTCAAATTACTGTAAATATAACAAATTGATCTTAAAAATGTATTCAGCAATGACTTGATGTTTTCAAAATATAAATTAATTCCTTATAAGCAATGTATTTTCAATCATTTATGTAGAACACTAACAACTGTACGGAAATATCATTTCCTTACAGTAAGGAAATGACATTTCCTTACAGTAAGTCCTGACTTTTTCTTCAAGAAATTTTGACAGATATGTCAAAATTTCCTAGCGATTTGCGGGAAAATATTGAATATTAAAATATTGCATGTCATATTCGGAGTTAGTTACATTTAGTGTGCACGAGTAGCTAATTTGATTTTCATTAATGAATCAAATTAATTTTTCAATTATTACTTCCACATAGCATTTGGTGTCCTGGAACGCGGTATCAGATGTATAGAAGAAGTTTTCGAGAATTAAATTTCATTATTGAATTTGTTTCCCCTGACCTCATCGCTGACCTTTCATCGCTTTATAGTGGCTTCTATGATGATGAGAATAATTTGCTGATGTTAACGAAATCAATGAAACAATGACGTCAGTAAACGAAAAGGAACATTTCTTTAATGCAGATGGCCCAATGAGCCTCATACTTTGAATGGTTATATTCTAAACGGCAATTGATTCACCCACAATCAGTTAATAATAATAATAATAATAATAATAATAATAATAATAATAATAATAATAATAATAATAATAATAATAATAATAATAATAATAATAATAATAATAATAATAATAATAATAATGGTGATTCCTAAATATTTTGTTTGATTGACATTTCTTATATTAGTAGTGAATTGTTGTTCTCTAAATGTTAGCTCATCATAATTTGGTAAACCGTTCTTGTAGCTGCAGAGTGGGAGGAAAAATGTTTTATCGAAATTTATGGTCAGCAATTTATGTCGGAACCAATTTATAATGTTTACAAAATCAATCAGGAGCTTTCTTCGTTTTCAGTTGTTGTATCACTTCGTATATTTCTTTTTCATGTACAGGCTTCAAGTAAAACGAATGAGGCAAGATATTTTTTGGTGGACGAGGCGAGGAAGGCTTTTTTATTTCATTAGCATAATTTTTCTCTACCCCTATAAAAAAATCATTGAATGCATTAGCCATTTCTTTTTCATCCTCGGTTATATAACCATTTTCAGTTTCAATTTTTTAGTTAACTAGGATGAGTGACGATATGAATAAAAAATATATGGAACGACACATTTGGAAAATATTTCTTGTGTATCAATTGTCGAGGCTGTAATACGTATCTGTATCGCTACTTTGAACAACCAATGGAATATTTTTGATCACAAGAAGTAATAATAATAACAAATCAAAAACTACATCGAAAATTTCACACCTCACTTTTTCAGCCAATCAAAAAATTGGTTTTTATTTAGTTGCCATGGCAACCCAAAAAATTTCCGGAAATTTTTATCTTCCTGGGTACCCTGGGCGAAATTAATAAGTGGAAATTTTTCTGTCAAATATTTGACATGTGATAGTTAACATTTTACTTTTATGTACAAATGAAATGTTATTTTTCATATGAAAGGAGATAATATTTCATAATTATATATTCACTAAATATTTCGAATGTGTGTATTTTGAGAACTTGCATTTCAACGATGAATAAAAAATGTATATCAATCAAATTTATCTATGCTTGACTTGATGAACTTAATATTTGAAACAATTTTATTTAACTTATCTTTTCGTGAATACTCGGCTGAAAAGGGGAACATTCTCCATGAAAATTGAAAAATGAAAAATGTGACTTATTTGTAATATCTAACAGAAAACAACTACTTCCCCGGCACAAGCCACGCTGGACATTGAACTACATCTGATAGATATTGTGAAAAGACCCTAACTGAAAAGGAAAGAAAAAATCTGAAAGTGAAAATTTGCATTTTCATTCAGATAGCTGACTTTTTTAATTCTTTCTAGTTTTCCTTGAAAAAAATCATTAAATAAATTAGAATTCCTTTCCACAGCACTTCCCAATAGATATTCCGCATGGACCAGTCAAAACTATTTTAGTTCTGCGTGATGTGCAATGTAATTTTAGGTTGAAAATGTCGCAAAATGAATTTTCCTTTCTCACATACAAACACCGCCACTAATACCAACGCGTAACTGTCATTATATCAACAAAAACCATTCATGGCCCACTGATGTTACAACTTGTTTTCTCTCAGAATAATCTACAAGTCAGTTGAATTAACCATTAATTCAATATATTTTGGTGTGAAATTTTCTTACCGAATCCCCCGCGTGCTTGAATTAATTGCTGGAAATTTATCTCGTACATGAATTTTTTAAGAAATTCACCCTCGTCGCTGCGCGACTCGGGTAATTTTCAAAAAATTCATGTACTCGAAAAATTTTCGGCAATAATTCAAGCACTAGGGAGATTATAAGTGAACATTTTTTTTCTATAATTTTCGAAAAAGTGCCTTTTTATGTAGTTTGTGTGCCTAAAATATATAATTGTTTCAAGATCGAAATACGGCTTTTGCTAGGTGGCAGAAAATATTATGCGGCAACAATGACAAAACACATCGAAGACAACTGATAATAGCCTATAAACATCGAATATACAAATTTTATAGCGATAATAATCAGAGAGTTTTGACTACACAGTAAGTGTTATTAAAAATCGAAACATGTTGCGGCGGGCAGCAATATCCACAGCAATAACATATACCTCTCTAAAGAACTATTGGGCCTATTTATTCACACTAGGTCATCTAAGGTAGCTGTGGTGGCCTTCATAAACTACGATAACTATGAAAATAATATGATTAAAAATGGAAAGCGATGAAAACTTAATAGAGAAAATCGTGGATAGTGCAAATATGAGTTTTTTCAACATTAGTAAAGAAAAAGGTATTCATAGCTTCATAGAGCATTGTTGTTAGCTAATTTCGAAGAAAAATCAAGGAAGTTCCTTCCATGGACTAATATATCGACATCAACAAATAAGTATGCGAAATTAATTTCATATTCAAAAGAGAAATCTGAACTGGTTGTCTTTTGACAGTTGTAGAGGAAATACAATACTATTTCGTAGTCGTAAATACACTTTATAAATGAATAATGTATAGGTATTGAATGTGAAATCGAAAACGTATGACTCAAGGAAATGAAAACAAAAGAATAGAAATCGTCAACTCAGATGAGACTTTTATATCGATTCACATAATTCAACAGACCAATACCAAAATAAGAGCCATAAGTGACAAGGTTGGTAGATTTCGGGGAATTTTTAAAGAGAATTGAATGATGGACTCCCTACTCCCTACATAATTCTTCTTCTCGGCTGGCTTCGTTAGTCAATCTAAATGTGAAATTTCTTTCAACTGACAATAATTAATCAATATTTTAAATTCATGATTATTCCGTAATATCAGATTCAATTTGATTCATATGTAACCGAAGCTTAAAACCACCATATTTTTATCCCGCGCTCCTTCATTAATTGAATTTGTAATTAATGCATCAGTAACTCGTGGGAAAGAAACATTCGCGCTAACGTGTGGTTACACGAGGTAATACAGGAGTTTTTCTCTTGAATTCGATTCAAGTGAATCAATCAATTAGAGTTGAGGTTGCGGTTGTGAATAAAAGTAATACAATAGATACGTTCGGTAGGGTAAATCCGGGATAGATGGCCATAGTTTTTTCAGTGGTTGAAAACAAAACCTTGATATGTTTTTTTGTAAAGTATTTTTTCCTCAAGAACATGCAAGATAACTCTACTAAATCATCATTTAATCAATTCTGAGGAAAAACAAAATATGAATCCAAGAATCCTAGAAGAACTTGAAAATAAGTGGTATGGCCATCTCTCCCATGTCTTCAGGGAGAGATGGCCAAAGAATAATTCATTATGAATTTCTTGTGCTAAGGATTGTTTTGCCTTTTTTGTCAAGTTTTCCGCACTTTTAACAGAAGTCAACATAGGACGTGCAGGTTTCATGTAACCACAACTGACAATTTTTGTCTCTCTATAGTCTTCTCCACACCCTACGCACAAATTTTCACCACAATCCTCACTTTCAATTTCATCACTTTCCAGAATAACTTCTACATTTTCTTCGCTGCTTGAAGTATCCATTTTTCTTCTCTTTTTAGTCTTGAAAATCTTTTTTCCTTTCTTTTTTGTAACCTTTCTATCTCCAGTCTGTTGTTCTTTCTCTTGGGCTTTTTTCTCTTTTTCCTTACGAAAATTCAGATGTTCTGGTGAAGTTAAAATAGTCTCTACTTGTTTAGCTCGTTTTCTAACCACATTTATTTTTTCTAGAGCAGCTGGCATCAAATCGGACAATATCTTTGAGGGGGTTATTTTGTCATCTACGGCTTTAGAAGTTGATGGTTGTGCTTCTGGGCCATCAGTTTGTTGTTCTGTATTGTCCATTTGTTCTTGAGGCGAGGTGTGTGCTGTATTTTTCGGAGAGGTTTCTCCAATACAAAAAGCATAATCTGGTATGATGTCGCGATTGAAAGGCAGGATACCTGTTGCTTTGAAGCCGGATGAACCATTTTGCACTGTAGCAGCCTTACCCCAGCTTGCACTCAGTACCAAACTGATATCTAGTGATGCGCCGCCCAGCATGATTTCTAAGCCATAACCGACAGGACTCATAAAAATGTGCTCTCAACGACTTAAAAAAACTTCTGTCTAACGGTTGGAGATAATGCGTAGTATGACTGGGCAAGCATAACATGATGATGTTATTAGACTCTGCAAACTCCAACATTTCGACAGAATTTACGTGGGAAACATGCCCGTCAAGTATTAAAAGTACTTTTCCTAGTGGTTTTCTAGGGACAAGATGTTCACGCATCCAATGAAAAAAAGTAGTTGCATTGATGTGGGCAGATTTTTTTTCCATGAATAACAGTGATCCTGGTGGCAGATTATCTTCCCATTCCTGTTTTTTATTTTTGCCCTTCATGATAACAACAGGCGGTAAGAAATTACCTTCAGCGTTGCAACAAACCACCAAACTAATTGTTTCTCCCCTTTCTGTGGACGTTACTGCTGACAAAGCTTTTGACCCCTTTCTTGCAACTACTTCGCCTGGTCTACTGTTGAGCTGGAGGCCCGTTTCATCGATATTAAATATGTTTGCTGATTTATCAAATAGGTAGTGTTGGTTGGTTGGTTTGAGGCTGACGAGCCAGATTCAGGGTTCACCCGTGAGGGTGACCCTTAACACTGAGACCATCTGGGGTCTATTGTATTATTCTGTCGTCAGTAGTTCCTAGTTAAATAGGCCTGTGTCTTTTATCAGGTTTAGTAATCTATTTGCTAGGTGTTTCGGATTCATGCCTATTTCTAGGTTGGTCTGTCCGAATATTCTATAGCGCTTGTTATACAGCGCATCGCATTCAAAGATGATGTGAGAGGCTGTTTCCTCCTCGTCACCACAAAGTCTGCACTCCACGGTTTCTCTGTTTATTCCCATGGTGTACAGGTGTTTCCTAAGGCCGCAATGTCCGGTTAGTAAGCCGGTAAGTATGCGTATCTTAGGTCTGTTCAAGTTGAGAGTGTCAGCCGTCAGTGTTTGGCTTAAATGCCTCACCATGGCTGTGCTGTGTCGATGCCCTTCGATTTGGTCCCAATATGTTTGGTGTTTTGTTTTCTTCCACTCACTTATTAGGTTTCCGCATCGGGTTTTGCTTATACCAAACACTGGTTCTGGGCCTATGAATGGTAGTTCAGAAGCTCGTCTGGCAAGTTGGTCTGCTTTTTCATTACCTTCTATTCCTCTATGTCCAGGCACCCACACAAGTGTTACCTTGTTGTGTTTTGCCAGTTCATTGAGGCTCTGAAGGCATTCCCATACTTGCTTTGACTTGATCTGTACTGAATTCAGAGCTTTTATTGCGCTCTGGCTATCAGAGAGAATGTAGATGTGTTTTCTTTTGTATCCACTGTCTAGATTCATCTGTATGCATGTCCTTATGGCATGTGTCTCAGTTTGGAATACTGTGGTGTCATTGCCAAGTGGAAGTATTATGTTCCTTTTTGGCCTCACCCCATGTATTCCTGCTCCAGTTCCTATCTCTGTTTTGGAGCCATCTGTGTACCAGATGATGTTGCCAGATGATAGTGATTCTACTCCCGAGTCCCATTCGTCCCACTTGAGCTGTGTTCTGAATAGTTTTTCGTATGAGTATTTAGGTAGCATATAGTCTGATATCATTTCCAGTTCGGTGATGTTGACTACTTGAGTAATTTTGGTGTGCCCAATTTGTGGTTGGGATCTCCAATTACCTGTTTGTATTAGTCTGTATGCACTCATCCTTGCCTCCCCCATGACTGTGATGTCTAAAGGTGGGAGGTTCAGGATGATTTCCATTGCAGCGGTCGGGGTGCTGCTCATGGCGCTCGTGACACACAGACAGGCGAGCCTCTGAAGTTTTCCGAGGTTAAGTTTTACCTGCCTCTGTTTCACTTTGGGCCACCACAACAGCGAGCCGTATGTGATTCTGGGTCTTATGATTGCGGTGTAAAGCCAGTTCATGACTTTCGGTTTCAGTCCCCATGTTTTTCCAAAAGCTCTTCTGCACATCATAAACGATGATTTGCTCTTGTTGATTACATGTTGCAGATGCATGTTCCAGGTTAGTTTCTTATCAAGGAACAGCCCTAAGTATTTAACATGGTCAGCAACTTGTAGTGTTTCGCCGAAGAATTTGGATAGTTTCATGCCTCCCAGAATTCTTTTGCGTGTAAAAGGAATGAGCGTGGTTTTGCTTGGGTTTGCCCTCAGTCCTTCCCTTTTGCACCATTCCTCAATGGTCCTCAGTGCATTTTGCATTAGCTCTGAGGTTATTTGGGCGTGCTTCCCCTGCACGATGACTACAATGTCATCCGCATAACCTTGGGTGTAGTATCCCTGATTGTTTAAAGATTCCAGCAGTTCGTCAACTACCATGTCCCACAGTAGGGGTGATAAAATCCCACCCTGTGGGGTTCCCCTGGCAATTTCCAGCTGCGCGGATTCTTCAAACATGTTGGTCTGGGCCTTCCGATTTTGGAGCATTGAAAGTATCCACCTGCAGGTGGTTTCATCAACGCTTCTCCTCCTGGCCGCTGAGACCATACTTTCGAAGGATGTATTGTCAAAGGCTCCTTCGATATCTAGAAAAGTGCATAATGCTATTTTTTTTTCGCTAGAGAGTCTTCCAGCCTTGACACTAATTGGTGCAATGCCGTCTCGCACGATTTTCCTGTTAGATAGGCATGCTGGTTTATGTGTAAAGGCCGTTCTATCAGAGCTGCCTCCCGTATATCCCTATCTATCAGTTTTTCCAGTCCTTTCAATAGAAAGGATGATAAGCTGATCGGTCTATAGTCCTTGGCCTGGTCGTAACTATTCCTACCAGGTTTCGGAATAAAGACCACGTTCACAGATTTCCAGGTTTGTGGTAGCCAGCCAAGTGCTAGGCTCATCCTGTACAGTCTGCATAATTCTGGTGCTAGATCTTCTATGCCTTGCTGTAATAGAACAGGGAATATTCCATCAGGTCCAGGAGATTTATATGGGTTGAAGGACTTTATTGCCCATATTACTTTCGTATACGTTACGATCCGCTTTGCCACCTCCCAGTCGGCCCTGTTCGCCCTCAGTTGGAGGTTGACTGGGGTTTCATTGCTGGGATTTGTGACAATAGTGGATCCTGGAAAATGTGCGTTGAGCCGTAGCTCAACCGTTTCCTTCCCGGTATTCGTGTAGCCTTCAGTGAGTTTTATGAGAGTCCCCACTGGATTAATAGGGTTTTTGGAAATTATACGATGGAGTCTTGCGCTTTCTGAGGTTTGTTCTATGTCCTCGCAGAACTTCCTCCATGCTTTCCTTTGCTCCCCTCTGATCGTTTTGTTATATTCTTGAAGTGTTTTGGAGTATTCCGCCCACTCACCAGTTTTCCTCGCTCTATTGAATAGTTTTTTTCCGAAGTTTTGTGAGTTCGGTGGTCCACCAGCTCACGTTTCCTTCAGTTTGCCTGCTTCTTAGAGGACAGTTGTTCTGATACGAAGTTATTATGGCCTCTTGAATTTTTTCCGAGGTTTCTTCTATATCATAGACGCTGTGTGTGTTGGGTTTGACATTCCTGAGGTTTTTCAGGTTCTCCCCATGCTCCTCCCGATATCTCCGCCAGTTAGTTTTTATCGGATCCCGATACATTTTTGCCGGTTCATTGGTGTTTCCAATCTCCATGTAAATGTGACGGTGATCCGAGTTTGATGGTTCGTCTGAGACGATCCACGTCCCACCTGCCGAGATAGCTGGGGGGAGCCAAGGGTAACGTCAATGATTTCCCGTCTTCTTTGGGTAATAAAGGTTGGCTCATTGCCCCTATTAAGTACTTCCAGGTTACTGGAGACAATAAATTCAAGCAATGACTCACCTCTTATGTTCGTGTAGGTGCTGCCCCACACCGTGTTGTGTGCATTTGCATCGGCTCCGATGATTACCTGGAGTTTGTGTAGCTCGCAGTATTGGACTAGTTCCTTCACATTTCCTGATGGTGGAGGACTTGGAGAGTCATAGGGCATGTAGACTGAAGCTAGGACAATGTCTCTCTTCACTCCATCCCTACTGTAGGTCGTCTTGATCGCCGTGGTGTCCCTGTAAGAGAATTCAGACAGATTCAACACGTTCATGTCAGTTTTAACAAGTATACATGTTCTGGCGTTTCCGCAGGTTTGGTTATAAAAAATCTTACCTTTGGATTGTCCGAGACCCGATATATGCCCTTTTACTAGCCAGGGTTCTTGAATCAGGGCTACGTCGATGTTGCCCTGTTCAAATATTCTGCACAGGGTTGCTGTTGCAGCCTTACTGTGCTGCAGGTTGGCTTGAGCTACCCGCAACATTGATGTTACTCCTTGTAAGGCTTACAACCTTGAAGTTGACCTGCATGGAGTGTTGCTCCATAGTCGTTTCAAGCAAATCAAAATAGTCTCCTACTTCTCTTCGATTCATTGCCGTTGATCTAGCTATGGAGATACCTTCTGATTTACGAATACTAATTTCCGGATGACGGCTCAGAAACAGAGCAAGCCAGTCGTAACCAGCTTTTTCGGTTTCATTATTGAATTTGTGTTTTATTTTTAGTTGTTGAGCAATGGTCCTGAGGTCGTCTCTGGTTAACGGAAAGCCACGTTCTTGCATAGATATAATATGTCGCGATAGTCGATCTTCATTTTCTCTTCCAAAGACGCAGCTAGGGCCCATGTTTCCTTTTTCAGAGTTTTTCGTTTTAATTCGACGCTCCAAAGTTTTACGTGGTATGTTGAATTCAATAGAAGCTCGTCGAACAGAGTTATTTCCATCAACAACACTCTTGATTGCTTCTGACAAATCATTTTGTGACCAGATACCGCGTGTTTATACAGATGTTCTTATGTATTTGTTCGGCATCTGTAAATAAAAACATATTTATGAGCTGACAGTGCCAAAAACACAACTTTCATTCACCAAAAACACAACTTTCATTCAAATAAAATTATGGCCATCTCCTTCGGAAAAAAGTTGGCCCTCTCCCGATTTTCCGGTAGAGATAGCCATAGCGATATTTCAATACCACGTATTGACTAGAATCTCAATTTGAGGTTATGTAGAGTCCCACAACATCCTAATAACTAATTCCACACAAAATATGATAAAAACACCAAAACAAATTTTGAAATTGAAGTTCAAACTTACTTCATATGAAGTATTCACTGAAGCGAAATCAAACAAAAGCAGCTAACTCAACCTTATATGCGATTTTTCACGATAAAAATGACACACAACAGGCATGACAAATAACTCGGTAAACTGAAGCGCCAACATCGCCATCTAATAAGCGAGACCAGAAATATCTAGCTATGGCCATCTCTCCCCTATGGCCAACTATCCCGGATTTACCCTAAATCTATAAAGGAAAGTCGATAAACGTATGAGATGCGCGAATTAGAATGAGAAAGTATTCAGACGATGAAGGGGATAGTATGAATTGTACATTCAGTTAGAATGTATACTGAGCTCTTCTGCTACCGCTCATCGATATGCGTGCCGATTTAATATTCCTTTATAGATTTGCCAAGATGTACGCATATATTACTTATAAAAAATATTCATAAAAAAACTACAAAAGCACCGTAGAAACGAGGTAGAAAAATTCAACTGAAACATTAGAAAACAAAAATTATCGGGGGTAATACCACAAGAGCTCAGATTTAGCCGAATATTTTTTGTGGTTGTTTTCGAATACTTACATTCATTGGAAATTTATCGAGATGTGTTCTGACAAAATCACGAGAGTGTAGCTCGAGTGATTTGTCAGAACAGATCGAGCTAAATTACCTATATGAAAGTAAGTATGAGAAAACCACCGTAAAAAATATCCCGCTAGATCTGAGCACGCGTGGTTCAATTAAATTAAACTTCATTTAACAAACCAAAAGAACAATAAGTAGAAGGATAGTTTTTAGAAAGAACCAAATCCAAATCTCGACAAACTTACTAAAATATTATTTGCTGTTTAATTCTGCTTTTGACAATTACAATTATTGTCAAACTGATGCGACGCGCAATGCTTGATGAACGAACAGTAAATGCTAGCGTTGGTATGGTAACGTAACTTTTACGATCTTTTATCCGCTTGCATTTCTGTTCCTTCCCGCTGTCGTGACGGTGTAACGGGTGAGTTTGTTGTGATCAAATAACGGAC
Source organism: Chrysolina haemoptera (assembly GCA_958298965.1). NCBI lineage: Eukaryota > Metazoa > Arthropoda > Insecta > Coleoptera > Chrysomelidae > Chrysolina > Chrysolina haemoptera. The sequence goes on from OY282584.1 coordinate 13,467,490, forward strand.
ACAGCAGTTAACAAATAACAATAACAATTTATTAACAACACTAACAATAATACGTAACAGTTAAACGTACAGCTTGATAAACTTGGAGAAAAGTCTCGACTCGAGAACAGCGAGTCAGGAGACTGAAAAACGGAGAACCTCGCGAACCGAAAAGTCTAAACTAACTATCTTCATCTTCCCACCATCCTCTTCAAATCTCCGTCTAGGTAGCAGGCAAACCCCCGTCTACGTCACGGGAAAATCCCAAATGTCCAAATTCCCCAGCTTACGGAATTATAATCCTATTTGAAATTTGATGTTCCTAGACACCATAAAAGCTTAGTCGTAAAACCCAGGATAATCCTATTACCAGAAATTTAAATATGGAATTCCCTAGTTCTGCAACTATGGTGAAGGCTTTTAATATTTCACTCTATAAACATTTATAGTCGGACAAAGGCCCTTTAGAAGGAAAAAGAATTAAGAATATAAGAATATGTAGAGATGTGGAGTAAGATTATTTTCTTTGGAAATAAAAATTATTTGAGTCTTATTGTTGGTAAAGCCGCTACAGTACCCCCTTGCCAGTGATGAACGATATAAGACTAAAAAAAATGAATGAATATTGCGAAATCATTTAATTGAAGCCTGCTTGATAGGGTTCAGTGAATCGGACGCGACGACCTGAGCGCGTCTTATAGGCAGGTGGCGTTGTTGGAGCTGGTGGAGCTGGTGGAGCTGGTGGGGCAGGTGGTGGAATTGCATCCTCTTGCACCGGAGTTTGATTCTCTCCCGGAGCAACAGGAACGAAATCGTCGTCGTCGTCCGTGGTGCCCTCTGGTGCGGCGATGTTCTCGGCGACGATGTAGGCCGGTTTAAGGCGATCGATGGAGACTGGAACATTTCTGCCGCGCATCGCGAGCGTGAAGTGTTTCTCGGCTCGAGAAATAACCTCGTAGGGACCATCGTATGGTGACTGCAGCGGTCTTCTGGTTGCGTCGTGTCTGACGAAGACGTGGGTGGTGGTAGCCAGATCTTTGAAGACAAAGATTTTCCGTCCGCCGTGCCTGGTGCCATTGACTGGACGGAGTGTCTGGAAATGCTGGCGCAGCTCACGAACAAAGTCGGCGGAGTCATCGATGTGTCTGGTGGAGGTAGATGCCAGAAATTCGCCTGGGAGACGGAGTGGTTCGCCGTAGATCATCTCAGCAGCGGTGGCTTGCAGATCTTCCTTCCAGGCCGCACGGATCCCCAGGAGAGCTGTTGGGAGTGTATGGGTCCACCGATCGGATTGCAGGCACTTCACAGAAGCCTTCAACTGACGGTGGAGGCGTTCGACCATACCGTTGGCTGCAGGGTGGTAGGCCGTGGTCCTGAGGTGGTCGGTGCCCATCAGCCGGTTTAAACAACGGAACAAATGCGATTCGAATTGTCTACCTTGGTCCGTAGTCAGGCGGAGAGGGACGCCGTAGCGCGCGACCCAGTTGCTGTAGAATGCCCTGGCTACGGTCTCTGCTTCCTGGTTCGGGAGGGGTATTGCTTCTGGCCATCGTGAGAAGCGATCGACGCAGGTGAGGCAATACCTGTATCCCTCGGAGTATGGCATGATGATGAGGTCGATGTGGACATGCTCGAATCGTCTGGATGGTGCTGTAAAATTGCCAATCGGGGTAGAGACATGTCGTGTGACCTTGGCCTGCTGGCAGGGAATGCAGGCGCGGGCCCAGGAACGGCAGTCAGCATTGATGGAAGGCCAGACGTAGCGTTGTTTCACCAGCTTCGTCGTCGCCTTGACGCCTGGGTGCGATAGGCCGTGGATCGCGTCGAAAGCTGGTTTGCGGAAGGCGGCTGTTAGGAAGGGCCGTGCCGTCTGAGTGGAGACGTCGCAGAAGATAGCAGCGTTGGATCCTGGGATGGTCACTTGGCGCAGGGTCAGGCCCGAGTTATCCCTCTGGCGATGTTCCTGCAACTCTTGGTCCTGTTGCTGAGCTGCTGATAGTGCTTCGAAATCGAGTGGCGCAGCGATGGCATCGATTCGGGAGAGAGCGTCTGCTACAACGTTATCCTCGCCAGAGATGTGCTGGATATCGGTGGTAAACTGCCCGATAAAGTCCAGATGACGAAACTGACGTGGAGAGCACTGGTCGGACTTCTGGCGGAAAGCGAAGGTGAGCGGCTTGTGATCGGTCAGGATGGTGAAATGACGCCCTTCCACCATGTGTCGGAAGTACTTCACAGCCTTGTAGATTGCTAGGAGTTCTCGGTCGTACGCGCTGTACTTTGTTTCGGCACCGCTCAGCTTCTTTGAGAAGAACCCAAGAGGTTCCCATTCGTCGTTCACCAGCTGCTGCAGGACGGCTCCAACGGTGTGATCTGACGCGTCACAGACTAAGGAGAGCTTGGCGCCGAGTTTCGGGTGCGCAAGGAGTGTCGCTTTGACGAGGGTGTCCTTGCAAGCGATGAAGGCGGTTTCAGCGGCATCGTTCCACGTAACTGGCTTCTTTCCTTTGATGTTGCCCTTGAGGAGGTCGTTGAGAGGCGCTTGAGTCTGAGCAGTCCTGTGTATGAATCGTCGATAAAAGTTAAGCATACCTAGGAACTGTCGGAGCTCTTTTGCTGTCTGGGGCCTTGGGTACTCCTGGATCGCGGAGACCTTCTCCGGGAGCGGCTGCGTGCCCCTTTCAGACACCATATAGCCGAGGAACTTGACTTCAGGCTCGCCGAAAACACATTTGGCCGTATTGATGACAATACCAGAGTCCCGAAGGCGTTCGTACAGCAGCCGGAGATGCTCTGCGTGTTGGTCCTCGTCTTCAGAGGCAATAAGGAGGTCGTCGATGTAGGCGTATACGAAGTCCAGTCCGCGTAGCTTCTCGTCGATGAACCGCTGGAAGGTCTGTGCTGCATTGCGAAGACCAAAACTCATCGCAGGGAACTCGAATAAACCAAACGGCGTGGTAATTGCGGTCTTCGGGACGTCTTCCGGTGCCACAGGAATCTGATGGTATGCGCGTACCAGGTCGATCGTGGAGAAAATCTTCTTGCCGCGTAGGGTCTGGGCGAAGTCCTGGATATGGCGGACTGGGTAGCGATCGGGTATCGTGCGGGCGTTGAGTGCACGATAGTCGCCACAAGGTCGCCATTCGTCATCCTTCTTCGGCACCAGGTGTAGAGGGGAGGCCCAGCTGCTCTCTGAAGGGCGGCAGATGCCCAGTCGCAGCATGGACTCAAATTCTCTCTTGGCAGCGTTGAGTTTGTCCAAGGGTAGGCGGCGTGGTTTCGAAGCAACGGGTTGTCCTGGCGTAGTGTGTATGTGATGCACCGTCTTGTGTTTCCTGTTGTCCATGTTGTATGCACCGTCGGGACGAGTGATTGCCGGAAACTGCTGGAGCAGGGTGTGATATCGCGAGTCACCAGTGATTGTCTTGATTCTCGCGACCGTCGCGCACCTTGATTCCTGTCCCGTGACACTCACATTCGTAGCGCGGTCTAGTAAGCGTTCGTTGCGCATGTCGACGAGGAGGTCGAAATAGGATAGGAAGTCCACACCGATGATCGCCTTTGACACATCCGCGATCACAAAGTTCCACGTGAAATCGCGACGGAGACCCAGGTTAAGCGTGAGCGGCATCAAACCGTAGGTGGCGATTGTGGTGCCGTTAGCTGCGGAAAGCTCGTACCCGGTTTTCACCCGTCGGCCACACACTAATTTCCGCGGAAACACACACAAATCGGCACCGGTGTCGATCAAAAAGTCTACCGCACTGTTCCGGTCTGTCAAGAATAAACGTCGCGGGGTGGGGCAACCGTCACTCGCCGCCGCTAGTGACTGCCCTGCGCGTTTCCCGCTCGCGCGACGAACGAGGCGTTCAAACTGCACGGGGTCCTACATTTTCGCGCACTATCCCCGAACTTGAAATGGTACCAGCACATACCATCGTACTGTGCCGGTTCGCGCGAGTTGGATCGGCCGCGATGCGACGGTGAACGACCGCGGCTGTTTGACGAGGATCGGTCGCGGGCGTTGGGTTGGCGGCGGCGCGACTCCTGGAGCTCTGCACGCAAGGCGGCGATCTCCCGTCGATGGTCGCTCTGCACTTCCGACAACTGTTGTTGAAGTTTAGTAAGCTGTTCCAGCAGCTTCGACTCTAGAGTAGTTGATACCGCGGAGACCTGGATCCGCGGCGCCAGCGAGCCAATTGAGTCCATAATGTTGTCAGCGATCCGCGCCAGGTCGTCGAGATCAGTGGTATCTGGCTGGGCTGCGAGGCTGGCACGCACGATCGGGTTGAGCCGGTCCGTCCAGAGTGCTTTGACGATGTCTTGGGCCGCCGTTACACCGGCAAGTTGCTGGAGGTGACGCAAGAATTGCGACGGAGTCCTGTCACCGATGTCCTCACGTTCCAACAATTGCCGCGTGCGCTTGGCCTGTGATTTGCCAAGTCGTCGGAGAAGCTCATCTTTTAGTTTTCTGAACGGGTCCTCCGCTTCCTCTGGTGGGTTCAACAACAGGTCACGCACCTCCTTAGCATATTGCGGCTCGAGCGACGTCCCAACGTACCAAAATTTGTCGGTGCTTGTTCTGACACCAGCGTTCTTGAGTGCCCAATCTACCTGTTGGAACCAAAGCTCCGGGTCCTCTGATGAGAATACCGGAAGTTTGGGGTGCGTGAAAACTGCGGGTTTGTCGATAGGGGGGGTCATTGTGGCGGTAATATCTGTGCTGATTCTCCGGTGCGTTTATCTAGGTCCCAAACCGCAATGTATAACTCACTCGCGTCACTGTCACACAAAAACTACATCACGTCGGGGCCTCCACTGTCGGGACGGTGTAACGGGTGAGTTTGTTGTGATCAAATAACGGACACAGCAGTTAACAAATAACAATAACAATTTATTAACAACACTAACAATAATACGTAACAGTTAAACGTACAGCTTGATAAACTTGGAGAAAAGTCTCGACTCGAGAACAGCGAGTCAGGAGACTGAAAAACGGAGAACCTCGCGAACCGAAAAGTCTAAACTAACTATCTTCATCTTCCCACCATCCTCTTCAAATCTCCGTCTAGGTAGCAGGCAAACCCCCGTCTACGTCACGGGAAAATCCCAAATGTCCAAATTCCCCAGCTTACGGAATTATAATCCTATTTGAAATTTGATGTTCCTAGACACCATAAAAGCTTAGTCGTAAAACCCAGGATAATCCTATTACCAGAAATTTAAATATGGAATTCCCTAGTCCTGCAACTATGGTGAAGGCTTTTAATATTTCACTCTATAAACATTTATAGTCGGACAAAGGCCCTTTAGAAGGAAAAAGAATTAAGAATATAAGAATATGTAGAGATGTGGAGTAAGATTATTTTCTTTGGAAATAAAAATTATTTGAGTCTTATTGTTGGTAAAGCCGCTACACCGCAAACACTTCGGAAAATATTCATTTTTTATTTGAAACACACAAAGGTAATCCCATAAAATCAAAATATACGTGACTGAGGTGACACAAAACACTTCACATATTTTTATGGTACACATTGTAGAAAATATTTAGCCGATAGAAAACTACGATTTTTGGACTCACAAATGGAATTATTATACATGAGTGGGATTGTCGTGGGAATATTCTTCATAACTCAATCGAAAGTACTATGTATTTTGATAATTTAATGAGACCATATGGACATTATCAATCTGAATAACTCCTGAGAGCTTCAGCTCGAGTTATTCTACGATAAATCAACTCCTGTAGAAATAAACCCATTTAAATATGACGTCTGAGTTAGTTTGACAGCGATAAAAAGCATGTACTATTTTTATCGCGATGAAAATGCCTGTTCCTCAAAAACAGACTTCATATAGTATGCCGAAGTCCCTTCAATTTCTGTCATGACAGCAATGATTGTTCAGTATTGTTGACACAATATGATTCGTTTTGGGAAAGTTTCATCTGCACAGATTACAAAAAGCATTATTATAATTGTGTTGTTAATAACTGCTCCTTCAAATAACTGTTTCAATCAAGGAATATTATATTCTATTATATTAATGTGATGTATTTATATATTGTCGTTAAATTATCTTGCCAAAAAGCACTCGAACTTTTCTTCTAATACATTTCTTTCTTCAATTCAAAATTTTTTCATCAGTAATATCACTCGAAAAACTGACATTAGACAAAATTGCTAGACCTTTTTCATGAGAGTGTTTCTCGTTGAAGAAATAAATGTATCCGATAAAAAAAAGCTCTTGTGCTTTTACTGTTGATTATTGATCTTCATATGGTCGAATCGAATTTTCTCATAATACAGGTTAGGTACTCTATTTCAACACAATTTAAAAACACATACTCCCCTAAGATGAAATACCTGGTGTCCCAAGTTATCGTATACAGGCAATATCTCGCTTATTTCACAACTTAATTAAAAAACAGAAACACTGCTTTGAATAGCATTAAAGTACATTCCTAATGACGTATAATGAAATAAATTTCATTTGTCAGCCCTGTGGTAGCTACCCCTCACTTTTTCAAATATCACCACCTCCCAAGTAGCACACTCATATTGGGACAATATGGGTACAATATTGTGATACATAACAATATTGGTGAAAAAAAATATGAGAACATTCGGCGATATTATTCCGATATTATAAAAATGATATTGGTCTAATATTCTTGAAGCAATATTGGTACAATATCACTTACATTGGAATAATATCGGTAGAATAATATAAAAATATTGGCAAAATATTCAAACGAAATATTGACGGGATAAAATTATGATTATTACGGGATATTGCTACAATATTAATTGGACATTATACAAATCATATTATTAAAATATTGTGGAAGCAATATTGGCCTCAACATATTGAGCGATATTGGTACAATATCATTTTGTATATATTGATAAAATATTCAAAATGAATATATTGCCTTGGAAACATTGATGACATATTTCCAGAAAGTAACGACAAAAAATTCTCAAAATGTTAATAATTTTATTTTTATTCATAAAAAAAATACCAAGTATTTACTATTGTTGTATTCCAAATAGAATAACAGGCATTTTTCTATTGCAATATACAGGTGGTGCCATTTGAAAATAAAAAGTGAGTGGTAGCTACCACTGGGCTGACAAATGAAATTTATTTCATTATACGTCAATGGAAAGGTACTTCAATGCCATTTAAAGCAGTTTTTCTATTCTATTCAATTATCTTGTCAAATAAGCGAGATATTACGATAACTTGGGACACCCGGTATAACCAGAGATTCCATTTTTTCTAGGTGTCAACAATATTCTCCATTGATTATTTTTTGCCATGGCAAATTATGATAATAGTCGTCCTCTATCCGTACCAGGCTATGTCTTTGGGTTCACCCTGCAAGTGTTTATGAGGAAGTATTATTATTATTGGTTATAGATGTTATGTTTGGTTTTATATTCAGAATGAGGCATTTTTCCACTAAATATACATACTGTGCGTTCCAACGAAAACTTGACCCCCCCCCTGTGTCGATTTTTATTTCTAGGAGGACTAATTTTGATATAAAAATCACACCCGAAACTTCACCCCCTTGCGGTCAGCAGCTACCCCCCGTTTTTTTTTTCAATGGCATGGGGGGTTGAGTGATACATCATTTCAAAGGTCATTTGTCCCTCTATTACCTCCGTTATTTTTTTCGGAATTGGTTCATTCGTTACTGAAAAATGGAACGTTTTATTAAAAAAAAAACAAAATTCGATGTCGTTTCTTTTATTGGAGACTTGAGAAAGCATTCCTTACATTATTCAAGATGTCCGGGATTAGCAATCGGCTTTCCCAAACAGTTCTCTGTTGCAGCTCTTCTAGATTTGTAGGATTTACTTAATTAGTAATAAACGTTTCGAAATGGACGACACTGTTAGTTTTTTCTGTACTGGTAGTTTGTGTTGAAGCTAGTTGTCGCAGAACAAAAAGTAGATAGTTGGCCACTGTCACTTCTTCACGAATTATTATTTATTCATCGTTATTCACTGTGTTCCATGGTTTACTCTACTGAAGAAAGAATAGACATTGGTGCAACCTATTATCGAAATAATGAATGTGTTAAAGCTGCTGTAAGAATTGACAATACGAATCATCCAAACCCCAACGTGAGCCATAAATACGTTAAACAGTTAATGAATAAATTTCAAACTTCAGGTTCTGTCCACAACAGAAAACAGGACGTATTCCGTCCTGTCAAAAATGACGGAGTTGGAATTGAAGTTGCAGTTTCAGGACACGTGCAAATGGATAATCGACAATCTATCAGACAAGTTGCTATAGCGTCTGGTGTATCAGCTACGAGTGTTTTTCGGATTTTGAAAGCCTACAAATTCCATCGTTTCAAAATGAGGCTAGTTCAGGAATTAAACGAAGATGATCCTTATAGTCGACTTCAGTTTTGTTTTTCAGACGAAAGTACTTTTATGTTGAATGGTGAAGTAAATAGACATAATTGTCGTTACTGGAGTGATGTGAATCCTCATTTGGTGATGGAAACACCTTCACAAACTCCACAAAAATTGAATGTTCGGGCCGGCATTCTTGGTGATCATATTGATGGACCATTTTTAATTGGAGAAAATGAAATAACATTTCAGCAGTATGGTGCACCCCCACATTTTGATGTTCGGGTGAGACAGTTTTCCAATGCGTTGGATCGGCAGGAGAGGTCCAGTGGAGTAGCCAGCTAGATCACCTGATCTCACACCATTGGATTTCTTTCTGTGGGGACACCTGAAGTCAAAAGTTTACTCTACTAAGCCTGTAAATCTAGAAGAGTTGCGATAGAGAATTGTTCGGGAATGCCGATTGCTGACCCCCGACATCTTGAATAATGTAAGGACCGCTTTCGAAAGTTGACTTATTATTGTATGAAACTAGGTGGAGGTCATTTTGAGCAATTTATCCGTTGATTTTGTTCCCATTAATATTGTTTCTTATTGATTTCATCAATAAAAGAAACGTACAGCGAATTTTGTTTTTTCTCAAATAAAGTGTTCAATATTTAATTTCTCAACAACGAATGAACCAATTTCGAAAAAAATCACAGAGGTAATAAAGGGACAAAATACCTTTGAAATTATGTATCACTCGACCCCCCATGCCATTGAAAAAAATAGGGAGGGTAGCGCAAGGAGGTGAAGTTTCGGGTATGATTTTCATATCAAAATTAGTCCTCCTAGAAATAAAAATTGAAATGTTCTTTGAAATTTTCGATCACACGTCCGTTTCTGACTTACAAGGGGGGTCAAGTTTTCGTTGAAACGCGCTGTATAGTATTTCATGATTATATTTTGAGAAAGACATTTATTTTATACGCTGAACTATTAGAAATAATAAATCTGTTATCAACCCAAGTCCAGCTTTTATTTGTCGTATAATGGCTTTTTATTACTGAAACAGACTTTCCACCCACACAATATTTTCCGCAGTACATCATTTCCAAACGAAACTACTGAAGTAATATGCTTTGTCATCTCTATAGAGATAAATAGCTTGATGATCTTAGATAAAGGAAGATAGAATGACACCCGCTGTTTTATCGTACAAAGATATATTTCTGTTTTTGGGAGGTCGTGGATATTTCGGTTGTAATCACTGACCAAGTAGATTAATTTCAATATAATAATTATGAATTTTATTATAAGAAATATCCAATCAATTCAATATGCTAGATCTGAGGAATATTTTAATCTACACAAATTCATTTTATTCGTCTTTTTTTTTATTTATTTATTCAACGGTACTAGATGAAAGAGATGACCAACAATATATATACAATATATTGTGGAACAATATATTACACAACGGGTTATACTTTTACACAAGAATTTGTTGGATCAGTGCAATAAAATAGTACAATAATACAATTAAGATATTTAAAGAAAAAATAAGAATATTAAATATGGTTGCACTTATATGGGAAATACTCAAAAAGAAAGCTTAAATGTTGAATTAATGTTTACGATGCGACTTGCAGTATAAAATACGTTTTGAACTCTGGCAATGAAAGGTTAAAGAAATCCAATTGACCATATTCACCATCGCCATATTGTCATGCGACAATACCAACTATCCATTGTTACCAACGGTAAAAATATGAAGTGTCTGTTACAAAAGCGCGAAAATCAAGGATGTTTTATTTGGTGCATATTTCATATGCGTGTTTTGTGGGTCAGAAAAATTTAACTGAAGAGAAAATCTCGGATAAATTGGTTGACATTACTATGGGTATCAGCTTTCACACCTAAGTTTTAATAATGAAATCATTGGCACTATAATTTAGCAAAACATTTTGAACTGTATATGTATTGGCCTTATACATGTGGTAACCAAAAAGGTGTAAATTTCTGACACGGCCTTCTGTAGAATTCTCTTTGTATTTCAAAATGTCATTTTCTTCTGATGTTTTTGGAAATTTCGAAATGTTTTTGTCCACGGACGCATAGTTTTCATCTAAAAATGAAATCAACTTGATACTAAATTCACTCTCACATTTTTTGAGAAATGCACTGCCTAAATAGATATAAATTTGAAGTTTCACTGACGTATGGAATCAGTAAATTTGGTTATTGTTAGTTGAGAACCCTGGGTGAGTTGGTATTGTCGCATGACAATATGGCGACGGTGAATATGGTCAACTGAACATGATTATTTGCGAGTCTTTGAATTCGAGATAGGCAGCTGTTGTATCCGTAGTTGGAGCGATGGAACGGGTTGTAAATGTTTGGTGAAGTCTGGTGGTGCGCGAAGGTACTTGAAAATGTATCTTAGATAGTAGCTTAGGACAGTTGAAATAACCGTTTATGATTTTGTAAAGGAACAAGTCCCTGTGTTGTCTCCTCACAGATAATGGAGATGGATTCGTAAGTTGCTAGGACTGCTGATAATCAAGGAAAATGTGAAGTTTGATATTAACGTAATTTAGAAATCTGTGTTGAACTCGTTCAATGTTTTGAGAGTGACCGTTGTAGTCTGGTTTAGATTAAATATTGAAACCTATATTAGTTTGAATAGTAATATACAGGTAAAATCAATGAAATGTACATATACTAAGGTTAAATTGACATATTTTACTTTCCCGAAATTGCGGGAAAGTGGCACTTTTAAAATTAAAATGCGTGCGGAAAAGTGGGCAAAAAACGCACAGTCGTAAAAAAAAGTTTTATTGATCATAATGGAGAATATTTTGCGAATTGATAAAACCATTTTCGTTTATATATATTTTTCGGGAACCGTCTGTACGATTTTTCTTTGAGAAAGTATCACTTCCCGGACTAGTCCGGGAAGTACGTACTTTCCGGACTAATCCGGGAAATGCTCGAATTTCAACAAAAATATTTATATAAATAAAAATTAGAATGTTTCTGTTAGTACCTATCTTCTGTTCGCATTTCGATATTTAATACAAACAAGAATTAAAATGTTCGAAATTTTCTTCTACAAAGAAATATAAAAAATAAATGTGTCTCAATTTGTTTTTCTACACGGTTGCCGAAAAAATTGTGTATGCAACACGTCCGAAAACAGTTTTTTTGGAATAGCAGATTTCCAGAACTCGCTACGCTCGTCCTAGAATCTTGTCCACTCGTCCAAAAAAACAGTGTTTTCCGGACTTGTTACGTAAATTACTATTATTTTCATTTTAATCCAGTACGATTGGGTTTCGAGACAAGAATCGATTGGAGAAACACCAAATTTGGTATGCTAGTAGTTGGAACCATGAAGAACACGAAAAAAAAATGTTTACGAAAATTCCAGGGGTTTAACCTGAATATATAAATAGATTTTTGCTGTAATCTTGGAAAGTATATGATTTATCGAAAAAACAACTCAACAAGGTAAAAACAATTCAATTTTCCTCAAAAATTGTCCCTATAGTAATTTCTTATGAAATGCGCACGTTTTTCCAGAAAACCTGATTGAGCGCCGACATCAAATTTCACGATCACCCATACCCGCCGCTGAAAGTTCTGGCGGTGCCGAATATTTGATTGGTCATAACTCTGCTAAAAATGATCGGGGAAGGAAAAGGAAAAGTTCATATCGTTTCTGAAGACTCCGAGTTTCTCGTGCAAATATAATATGCGAGTATTTGAGTACCTAAAATGTGTTTTGTCGCACTTCACGAAGATGTTTGCGGATGATCCGAAAATCATGAATAATTTAGTAAATATGGAATTACTATACTGAAGCAGCAACCCATACCCTCTTTGGATTATATGCAACACTTTTGAAGTAGTATGATAGGTCCCACTTATACATGCAAAAAAAACCTTGTTTTATATACTCCTGCCTCATTTTCAAATTACCCATAAAATCGGCATTCTCTTCACTAAATGTTGGAAATAACCGCTTATTCATATCCTGCATATGTATATTTAATAACACTATTGGGAAGTTCAAAACTCAAGCTTTAAATCACATACTTCATTTTTTATGTAGGATGTGTATGAGCGATATTTTCAACATTTACTAAAGAAATTACCGGAATTATTGGTGAGTAAAACCCAAATTTTTTCTTTGGCATTTATAAGCAAGACTTGTCTCACTAGTCTTGCATATGGTCCAAAGAGGATACTGATTCCTGCTTCAGTATAATTATTTCATATCAACTGAAATATCCATGACTTTCGGATCCTCCGTAAATATCGTAGAAGAGTTATGTGAAGTGGGATGATGTAACATGTGAGTAGGTACTCAGATACTCACATGTTATATTTGCATGAGGAAGTAGAAGTCTTCAGGAACGATATGCACTTTTTCTTTTCCTTCTACTATAATTTTTAGCAAAGTTATGACGAATCTAATTTTCGGCCCTGCCTGAACTTGCAGTGGCGGGTTAGCTCAAGCGTGAAATGTATGACGTCGGTGTTAAACCACGTTTTCTGAGAAAACGAGCGTTTTTCATAAGGTATTACTGAAAATCATTCTTGTGGAGAATTGAATTATCTCTCAACCTATCGAAATTGTTTTTTGATAAATCTTATATTTCCTGATATAACAACAAAAAAATTATATTTTTTTTAAATGATTTTTTTTAGGTTCCACCACTGATTTTTTGGCAAACAATTTTTTTTCCAATAATACATGCGATGTCGAGATGTCATGTGCCGAGTTTCAGAGAGCTACAATTCATTCTTCACTTTTTGCTAGAGTTTGTCTGTCGTTACTGGATTATTTGTCTATCTCCGAAAGTATGTAGCAGCCCACAGTCATAAAAATATTCAAATATTCTTAAACAAAACAGCCCCTATTGTCTGAAAACTGGCGGGACTTCCAGCACTCACCCGTTTCCTCAAACTTAGTCAACCAGCACCTGAAAACACGACATTAAAATGCCATCCCTCATCGTCACAATCAAGCTGATATTTTGATACGTAACCGATACTGCATTGTGAAATGTATCACTTCGACTATTTCCCAGCGTATGTTTCTCGAATGCCTTCATTAAATAAAAAGATATCGAATTGCAAGAGAAAAGGGTTAACCGGGAGTACAATTGCGACACTTATAAAACCTTGATACAAAAGACCTATGTCACCTAGCTCATATCAAATAATATTTCTTACGAACTGGACAAACAGGAAACGGTAGGCTCTTCCTGAAATAGAGTAAAGTACAATGCGCTGACCCTACGGATCTTTTATGTGTTATCGGAGTTTTGATCGCAATATGAGAATGAAAAGGGTTCACACCTTCTGAGGATTATCTGAGGACCGAGGCGCAGTTTTTGGCAAAGAGAAAAGAAGAGCGTTATCAGATTCGAAATAAATCTTGTCTTTTGCGAAAGGTGCAAATAGCAAAGATGGTTTTTAGATGTGAAATCGTGATATTTTGTAGTAAATTGAATTTGGAATATTTTGAAATATAAGATATTATTGGATGAAGAAAAGGTTTGTATTTCGTGCAGAAATTTATTTATAAAATCATAGCAAAGCGCTTTCGACTATAAAGTCATCATCAGTGCGTACCTGCAAGTAAGTGACATTGAATTGAATTTAAGAAATGTTGATAATGTGAATTTTGAAAAATTGAAAAAATTATTTACTCGTCACGTGTACAAGAGCCAGACCATAAAAATATCATGTGTCCATAGGACCATGTAAAAATTTAAAACGGGACATCATATGATTAACATTTTAAAAAATCCTTATTCCAGGATTAAGTTGGATAAAAGTTGCAACAGGCAGAGTAACACATGTCTGCTGAACTTAGTATACTGTCAAACTAAATGAAATATGAATGAAATTGACATTGTGTCAAAAGTTGACAATGACAATGACGTTTGGCTTCGAACATGAACTTCTAGAAACACTGAACTATGTTTTGAAAATTGTTGAATGACCAATTAGTCAAATTGATCTGTAAATTTATTTTTCATTTGTATTTCTTGTCTCACGATTTCTTTTTCCTTATTAAACTGAGTCGTTTCGTCTTGAAAGTTTTCAACATATTGTTTCAGTTATAGAAACCGTTGTTTCACATAGAAAGCAATCAGTAGTGAAAAGCTAGGATAAATTGTTTCTTTTCAGTTCATTGTAAAAAATCCGGTTCATTTCCCAAGTAGAATTATAATTCCAAAAATTATTATATTTCGGTTTGGTTTCCCTACCAGATATCCACAGAACAATTTCCAATAATTTTCATACTTCAAACATCAGTGCTCAGAAACACGTACCTAATATACTCAAGTAGATGATTGAAACTATTGAAATTTGAGCTTTCTAAATGAAACGTGTCATCACTTATTCTAATGTTTCATGCATATACCAAACATATTAAAGAAACGTAACCTTGTAAAGATGAAAATTTCAACGCTACTGCAGAAACTACCATCTCTGATCTTGACTCATACAAAATTATCTTGGAAACATGTTCGTACGTAAAGTGAATGAATCTCCCTTTTTGTACTAAGTTAAAATAAGATGTAGTTGAATGTGTTTAAGAGTGGCAATACAATTTTATCGCCCCGTATAATATCATTGCCAACAACCGGTGCACATAAATAATCCTAAATTTAGAAAATGCTTTTCCTAAACTCATTTAACCCTTTTAAAAACACACAAAATATATTCATTTGGGGCGAATGTTTACTAACTTAAAACATCATCACATTAATTTGTATGTCGTTCCAGGTACACAGAAATGTTTTTTAATTTAATATGGTTTACTTATAGCGGACAGCCCAGCTGTCAAAATGTACCTGCCAAAATCAAAGCTACTCTGAATCTTAAAATTGGGGAAGAATATCACTAATTTCAGACCTGGTGGTGCAAAAATGTTATTTTGTATTGATATCAATAACTTTAGTAGTACATAGTACATGATTGTAAACTAAAAAAGAATAGCTGTGCCCTTGCAGAACACACTATTCAAATAAACCATTTTGGTAATTTCAACAATCCAAAAAGTTTAGCTAAAGAAAGTAATTATTCAAAAAGAAATTTCCTTGAAATGGTGCACATCAATAATGAACCTAACTGTATGAATAAGCGTGCAGATGTTGCAAATCTTAGCGTGATTTACAATTATTTACTGAATTTTGACAAAAATAGAACTAGTGATATTTCTCTTCTTCATACTCAACCGCCATAAATTAAGTTGGCAGCATTTACACCAAACATGCGGTTTTCTCCCACTTGTCAACCAATTGACTTGGACATTTGACAGCTCTTTGTCAGTCGTCCGCGTGTTCCATGTACCATGTGCTTTTGTGGTGACAGATGTGAGTAGGGCTGCATGTTCCTGGTCAAAATGGTGCCGACTGAAATATACTAAAATCATGATTGATTTTCAGAATATTGCTCATTTTATATTTTATTCGTTTTTACAAACTATTGTGTAAGATTTTTTAATGATTAAGTACATTGTGATCTTCTTAATAGCAACCTCGAGTTAGTAAATTGTTTTTTATAACATAAAGTCACATTTTTTACAAAGTGGACTTTTTTGTGTTTTTCAGATGTCTTGGTAAAGAAAATATATTTTACTATTAGTGTTCTATTGGTCATGTATGACCTGAACCACTCGAGACCAGTTCCCCTTATAACATAGTGATGCATTTTTTGCAGCAGTAATCTGTGATTAACACAGTTTCAAATTTATATAAACATTTTCTAGAAATGTCTAGAAATGAAAAAATTGCATCATTAGTGTTTTTCGAATTTTGAAATCCAAATTGACATACACTTATATATAATGTATAATAATCTCAGGGTAATAAAATATCATAGAGATGCCATCTCCATCCTTGTCTTGAAGTCAACATAACTTTGTTTGTTTACAAGCAAGGGCCTTAAACATGTTAAATCCGTATTCATTCGGGTGGTTTCGTGTATGCCCGCTCATTTCATTCGGATCAAGTTGTCATTCTTCGTTTGCATTATTGTCCTTCCTACTCTAAATGTAAATGAACTGTCCATAACATTTCACCACCCGCCACCCCTCTCGCCCACAAATTGTATAGAAAAGGATAGTTTATGTTCACTTCAAAACACATATTTGTGTAGGTATAGGCAGGGCATCTCTGTCTTTTATTACTCTGAGATAATAATACTATACTAGGTATTATATTATTGGATGTTTATGCGGAATTGATATGCAAATAAACATCATTAATTTTCAGATCCGTCAGCGTGTCCATCATTTATATTATTATTAGCTATATATCTATCTATCCATCCATTCATACACTTCGATTTCTCGCTTGGTTAAAAAGTAGGAGAGAGAACTATTAAGGAGCTCATGTATAAATAAATTCTCATTTATATTTTGACGACCTTCACCATTGACCAAAACTTTTAAGAATGGGTTTCATGAATGATTGTTGAATTCGATTTCCTCCGTCGAAAGGTAACTTCAGATTTTTCATTCATCGATACATATTTACTTATCATGTTCATATAACTCCAAACAATGTCTTCTCCTTTACGGAGGTTTCAAATTACCGAAAGTATGGAACAACGTTAAGCTGCTATAAAGATATCATTTTCAGTGAGGCAACAAATTATAGTTGGATATAATTATAGTAATTCTACACCGAAAATGGATGTCGTCCTATTCTACAATGAGCCCGAAAGTTGGGTTTTGGATAATGACCTATAATAAGGACTTTTAGTTTACTTTTAAAATATAAAGTCACAAAAGAAGACTACCTTAACTGGCATAACATATCTATACAGGCAGTGTCAATTTCAATCTTCCCACTGAAGTCCTAAAAACTAGAAGAGATCCGCAACTTCACTATGAACGTTTAGTACAGCTGAATTTCAAAACTGCTGTCTGAAAAATCTTGTACTTTATCAATATACAAGGTGTTTCCGAAATTGGAGCAATAAATGAAATGGTAAGTAGACAAAACAAAACGAAATGTAAGAATACTTTTTTGTCGACAAAAAATAATTTTGGGAAATATTAAATTTTAAAGTTTTCATGACTTTTCTTGGTAATCACTGATAAGAGTCTACAGCCTGCGCAAACAGCGCTGAAACAATGCCAGCAGGCAGACACGCCGTGGCCTGGAGAATCAAACCAGTGCCTCTCAAACAAAGGTAACTGAAATCGATTTCATAAAGTTTTTAATTTTCGACCATTTTTGACAGCTTCAAAAACGAAATTTCTTGTCATTTATTGATACATTATGTTCCATACGTACGTTTATTTGATTTGATTATTTTATTTTTTTGTAAACGTTTCATTCCAAATCAAAAATGTTGTTTCTATTCGTCTACTTGAATTTAAGTTTTTAAGTTAATTTCATTAATATTATTATATTTTGGTATAGTGTCATAGATAGGTGATTTTATTGTTTATTTATATTAATTATTTTCTACCTCTGTTTTTCTTTCTTGCGAAACAAGTGCAGCAGTACTTATCGCACTTCAACTTTGTTCACATGTTTTGCTTTCAGTTGAATTTTGTACGTTTCATGAATAAAGTTTATTATTATTATAACAACCCATTTTTTTTTATTGTCCCAATTTCGGAAACACCCTGTATATATGATTATTTTTAATGCGATCCTGTCAGCTAGAAGAAACATTTAAAATCGACCATTAGTATCATAATTTCTCTGAACATTTTTTGCTCAAGCGGAAATCCAATGAAATTAGTTACACTGAGGTCATGTGATTGAATACAACCAATTAGAACAACATTATACTGATAACAGACCTTACGGTCTGTTTTCACTCTCAGGCACGTTGTTATGGATATACATATTTTGATTAATCTCGATTCTGAAGTTTCAAATATTCAGTAACGTCAAAAAGTCAGTGATGTCATGATTTGTTTGAAATACTGACGAGAGGATTAATGAAATTTTCGTATCAAATATATCAAAATATACCGTTTACGATAACAAATTTGTATGTAAAGCATTTATAGACTATTGCAATGTCAAAAAGTATCGGTTAGCAAAAAATTTTCTATCCAAATAACCCTCGAACATTGATAAATATAACAACTTCCTCAAGCTTGTTGCTTATATAGGAAACAGATCTGCTATAATTATCAACGTCCTTGGGTTATTACTACTGATAATTTGTTAGTAGCAAATTAGAGCGATGAATCAACTCCTGTAGAAAGAAACCTATTAAAAAATCGTCTGAGACATTTTGAGAACCTTTTTTATCGCGATAAAAATGCTTGTACCTAAAAACTTGACTCCATCTAGTAAGCGGCCGACGCGACGGTTACTTCAATTATGTCGATCTACGGTCTCGCAATTTTTTCATGTCAGTTTTTCTCGTGCAATTACTGAATGGCAAAATTATTTCGTTGAAGGAAGAAATGTATCAGATGAAAAATAAGCTCTTGTGTCTTTACTGCTGATATTTTTTTCCGTTGTTCGATTGGATCTTTGTTTTAATGAATGCATGAATGCAATTGTCGTGGTTGTCAAGATGACACTGACAAAATAATCAAGCCGAATCATATTCTTGATAATAATTTTTTTGAGATAATTTTAACTAGATTAGCACTCGTCTTTGTTGCTGTTAAGACTTACATCCCACTCGTGGACTTCGTCCACTCGTGAGATTTCTATAGCAGTAAAGATTCGTGCATCTATAGTTAAAATTATCAAAAAATTACCACCACATGTTTACTCACCGTTGATGATTTTATTATTATCATCCACTGCAAAATTGTAATTTCACAAGGTGATTTAGTTTACATGGATGACCTCAGATCACCTCCAGAGAAAATGATCTACATCAGTCCTTGAGGGTGGTGAAAGTGCACGCATGCTGTAATGGAGTTCGGTATAGATAAATATGCCATACTGATCTTTTCGAGGAGTATGGAGATGATATCCTTCTCGGCGTAGATGGAAACAACCTACATCATCTTGATTGATGCCGGAAAGACGTATACTTACCTAGGGTGAAACAACGCCCATTCCAAGAAGTACTCGACGTAAAAACTTGCAAAATGATGATCCATCTTTATATGAGCTTGCATTATAAATCGCCCGTGGTCTTTCGATATTGGAGTGTCCACATGATCCCGTTTTCCTCATGGTCCAAAACCATGAAAGGCCGGAGCAATCCTTTTCAAAGCAGCCTGTGTATCCGATGAACTTGGTCTAGTATTCGACGCTGAAATGGGATGACTCAAACTCTGTCACCGACTAAGAACCCATTCAGCAAAAAGCTAACATCAAAGCTGAGGAGACTGATGGCCCACCAGAATGGAGTCCCCATTATCCTGGTTCACCGCAGTCGCGTAATGGGCAGAGAGGTCCCGGGCACTAAATGCAGTGCGTGACATGAGGTACTCTTGAGACCATAAACATTTGCTGTCTGCTTGTCGTACGGTATAGATGAGACACCGGTGTTGCTATATGTTCTGGGGATTATTGAGTTCTTTGTGGAGATTTAGGAGAAGTGTCGACTCTATATTGGAAATGCTGTACAGTTCAATCTCCAGAAAAGAATCAGTTGGTGATTGAAAAACGTGTAGGAGTTCAAAAATAGCGGTTCGGTGTTGGGATAAAACTCCAGTATTTTCATTTATTCCAAGGCGAACGAGAAAGAGTGGTTGTGTATAAACCAATATGTATAGGATTGAAAGGAAAAAATCCAACTGTCATCACGAGTATAAAAGGATTTGAATTTCAAGATTTTTTCTAGGCTATTCCAAACCCGAAAAAATTATTTAAGAAGAAAAAAATAAGAATTGAAACATGCTCTTTCAAATGAGATCATGAAAAAGTTATGAAACTACCCGATTGTAGAATGAATATTTTTTTTTATTTTTATCTTTCATAGAACAACCATGCAACTGGTGGCTCGGTTACAGTTTGAATAGGTATGAGTGGCATTTCATTACATATACTTAGCACTCAGAAATATCAATCTTTAGGTTAATGAAATACTCGTATATAAATATACAGGGTGTCATCTGTAACTAGCAATACTTTAATTTTTATTCATTCGTAATGTTTGTTTTCTCTTGTCACTTGTTTAATTGATGCTATAGAAAAAATAACCAGATATTACTTTTGTATGGCTTGCTATGAACAGCTGAAAAGTGAAAAATTGGGAAAAACATACTAGAGAATTTTTTATCTCAAAACTAACATCAGAGTCTGGTTCAGAACACGCTCAAACCACCATTAAAATATACATGGAATCTTACAGACTAGTATAACATTTTTATTTTGGCACATTTTTATTCTGGATTAATCTGGTATGTTTGGTAAATATTCAAATAGTGCTGTAGAAAATAACGAACTAATAATTATAATAATTGTTTTTATCGACATTTCCTTTCAAGGTACAGACGTACATTGAAATACGGCCAAAAAGTAGGATCCAACATTTGCACATAATACCTCATGGCAGATATTGCTCTTCCATCCAACTTAGCTATGGCCATCAGTTAATAGATGAAAAATTGATCCTAGGAATACTTTTATGACCGAGACAACAGATACTGGTTCAGAATACTACAAAGCCCCCAGATTCGGCTGCCCGAATAATGTACTTATGTAGGATATCATCTTGTAAATGGTAACATCTCACTTTTCATAATCTTTTGCATTAAACTATTTTGCCAACTTCAGATGACACCATGTGAATTTTTATTATCCAAGAATCGAAATCTGTTCTGAACGAAAATATAGTGTTAGTTTTGAGAATGAAATTATTATTTTTTTTTATTTACAATATTCAGAAATAGCTTTCAGGAAGACGAAACATTGGTATATCCATTTCCACGGCTAATAAGTATGACAAATTGAAAAACAGAAACTGGGGAACCTTTTGCCTAGAGCTTGTTTTCATCACAAAACCGAATTCTGGTTCAAAACAATCTGATAATAATCAAATGACTTTCTATATAACTTCGTGATTCGCGCAACGGGATCTTTATTAGAAGCTTTACGGTGTTCTGAACCAGAATCTGGTGTTAGCTAGGAGATAAAAAAATCTTCAATATGTTTTCCCCAATGTTCCAATTTCAACTGATTATATCTAGTCATGGAAAAGTAATATTTGGTTAATGTTTTTCAAATTGTTTCAATTTTCAACAGATAAAATCTAACGTCTTCAATCATATAAAGGGAGAGTTTGAATGAGAGTTAATACTTTTGCAAGCTGCATATTTTCATGATTCAAGCATTATTTCCTGAGAATTTAAGGGGTTCCTGAACCAGAATCCGCTGTTACGTTGGTGCTACAAAAATCTGTTTCCCCACTATTTCACTTTTCGACTGGTCATAGCCAACAGGCATAAAAAAGTAGTATTTGAATATTTCCTACAACATTAATTGCCTCAGAAAGAAACACTTTACTGGCATTATCTACCAGGGCCATTGGCATTAACATCTATACTTCGAGATGGTGACATATGCTGATAATTATAGGAAAAGGGCTAAGGACGAATTTTACATGGGTGACATCGGTATGCATAGGAATTATTAAAAACAGAAAACAAATAACCTTGTATCATATGTTACATTCAGAACTAGTAGAATAGTGACTTTCCTCCTCAGAAATAGTGACTTTCTCGTCTAAATGGTGAAATGTTTCTAACCAATTAAAAGGGGATGAGCGTGATCACATTTGGGACCATTTTTAGGGTAAGAGTCGATAACTCAAAAACGGTTCGTCATATCGTACTATATAGAATCAAACGTCCTCTATAATCCTGGTCCTTGTTTGATTCTATGTAGTACATCGAATCAAACGTCCTCTATAAGCCTGTCCTTGTTGAAATCGATACGACGAACCGTTTTTGACTTACCTATCGACTCTTTTACAGACGGTACATAATATGTCTGCGGCAGCACCTAACGATGCTTTTCATAGATAGTCGAGGTAGCTGCAGTGGTATTTCTCTTCCATTCAAATTTGAAGCAATCTCTATCCAATCGAAATGAATTTGGTATTGAAAGAAAGATAAAACGTTGATCTATGTATGTGCTGTAATGTTTTTTTGAAATTACTTTTTTCTTGAAAAAGTGGATTGAAAATTCAATTTCTATTACAGCACGTATGTAGAATCAAACGTCCTCTAGAAGCCTGTTCTTGTTTGAAATCGATAAGATGAACCGTTTTTGAGTTATCAATTGACTCTTTTAGCCTAAAAAGCGTCCCAAATGTGATCGCGCTCATGGCCTCTTATTATAAGGAGCTTTTGTGAAAGCTAGTCAATTTTTTGTTTATCATTTCATAGCTCATTTGCAGTATTTCCATAAGAAATTTGCAGGATATGGAAAAAGTAAAGGAACGACGAGAAAAACGCTTCAATGAAAGTATAAGAACATTTATTAAGATTAAAGTAATATGTACTTTGAACATTGAACTAAAGTCACATTGAAAATTTTACCTACACTGAAAACACAAAATGGTGAAATTACAATCAAAATGGTTGGTTATATGTAGCCAACGATATTGATTGAATTATCACAATTATAATTGTTGAATCACTGCTTGAGCGGTATAAACACAGCTAGTATTGTAAATCAGTTTTGCCAATGGTACTTGTATATTTTCTGTGCTTGCTGTGACATCACAGGCTATTATGTTATTTCACAGAGTACATTGAAGGTTGATTTGTGAATTCACAAACCTACTGAAATATAATTACTGTGAATATCAAATGTGATTGTTCAAGTTGTAATGGATTTCACATACAACATTGTTATTTCGCAAATCTTTTCCACAATTCTATTGTGATTTCACTAATATTGGAAAAAAAATTCATTGTGAAAAATTGCATAATATGTATCGGTTTTTACAAATATCACTGTGAATCCACCCAATATTTTCACAATACTAGGTACATTTACTACTACTAAATTTACAACGTAATTTTAAAGCCACTCTGGCATTTTATCGTGTAAATGCTGGGCTGAATTCAATATTTACTCCACCAATATTTTATTATTACACTGTGAAGACACAATCTCGCTATATCAAAAAAAAAATTATTTCCTTTATGTAAATTTAAATTTAACTGATGAATGTACATAACACCTAATCTTATAAAAAATGTATACATATGTTGAATGCTTGAAACAATCTTTGGTTTTTTGTAACCAAATGGAACATTCTGTACATTCATAAGTTATAATAATAAAAATAGTACAATTTGGGTTGGGAAAATATTGAATATACTTACTTGAAATCACACATTGAAAACACACAAATCTATTCTGATGTATGAATGATATAATATATTATTCATACATCAGAAGAGAATGTATTGTTCTGAAAAATAAAAATTTGGTTCCAGCAGGTATACATTTTTTATAAAATTAGGTAATATATATATATATATATATATATATATATATACATTCATCACTTAAATTTAAATTCAGATAAAGGAAATAAAAATTTGTGATATATCGACATTGTGTCTTCACAGTGTAATAATACAATATTGGTGGACTAAATATTGAAATCATCCCTGCATTCACACGATAAAATGCCAGTGTGGTAAATTTAGTAGTAGTAGATGTACTATTATTATAGTATGATAGCTCAATTAAAAACGATCTAGACAAGTCAATGTGATAATAAGAGGGAAAGTGAAATGAAATTTACAAGTTTCGTTATAAACTATAATGTTCAAACGCAAAAAAGCAAATAACACCAAAAAATTAACACTCTTTATACAAAAACATAAATAAAAATAACGGAAAGAAAACCTTTCTTTGAACGAATTGAAGCGCATTAAACAAGTTGATGATATTTCATTTGATATTTTTAAGTCTATTCATCAAGTTCAATACTTCCTAGCTTCTTTTTACTTGACGATCATTTCTAAAGTTGCGCCAACTTGCCTCGGATTTTCAAGATTTCGATTGAAATATAGTGCAAAGGTGTATCTCGGCGCTTCTGCAAAGGATGTGCATGATGTAACGAACTCTTTTTCTATGATCACATCCCATATTCTGTCGTCGGAATCTGTGAAAAAAAATATAGAGAAAATCCAGGAAAGTTCAAAACAATAATAGAAAGTGATATTTTTAACATTCAAAATAGATAATAGGTAAGCATTCTAATAAATTTCATTTTCAATCATACAAATTGAAGAGTTCTATATACGGAGTCCTTCAAAGAGTTGGCATCAAATGGAAAAAAAAACTTTTAATTAACTCGACTTGGGCGTTGAGTCCTGCTGAAAAAAATATAAAAAATGACCTACTGAGACGGGGTCACTTGACTTTCGTTATCTGTCAAAAGTAATTATGTTAAAAAATAAATGCTTCAAAAAGGCTTATTTGTTTTAATTTGAAAAAATTAAAAAGAGAAATGTTGATTGTATTCCAATTTTACATAACCTGTACCATTACATTTTTTCAAAATAGTCCCTCATAATTTTCAAGGCCATGTTTTTTACGAAGAACTTGGCTTCTTAACTGAGGTATGCGAACTTAATATTAAAAACTGTTTTCTTGAACTAATCAATTTCCAACCAAACATTTCAATTGTTTAGAATTTTCTGTAATCTCTAATGTAAAACATTTTTTCAGAATGATGGCGAATTAAGTGAAACTTATATTTTACCTAGCTATTCAGAACAATACTGCATTTGTTTCAGACACATTTGAAATTCACTGAGGGGGTATTTCCGTGATAATGGTAGAGTTCATATTTTCTCAAAAATTGTTTTCAGTACCGCAAACTCCACTAAGAACATTGTACTTACCGACAACCAACTTCACTCAAAACACACACAATGAAAATAAAGTGAAATAATAGAACAACTGGCATAAAACTAGTTCCGACTTGTATAGGCCAAAAAACGTAGAGCAATGATCAGAATTCAGCATGTACTCGTGGAACACGTTCAGCATCCACGTGAAAAACAGCAGAAAAGCCATTGGATGAAATTTTATACACCGGAGAAATCACAAAACGAGTAGTGAATACCATTCTTTTCTACAATATAATTGTGAAATTACCGCTACAATTACAGAAACCTTGTGAAATCTCAGTATGAAAACAAATATGATTTGTGAATCAACAAGTTTTCATGTGATATCCCAAGGTCATTGTGATGATTCAGAAATACGGGAATAATTCCTCTCAGACTGTGTTTTTGAGAAAACAAACTAAAAATACAATGAAAACACTGTACTCGAATCACAATTTATGCTAAGATATTCCTCGCTGTCGAAGTAAAATTACAATTAACACTGGAATTCATCGTCATTATTGCATTCATACAAGCAAAAATGGATATCACTTGGTGTATTTGATGAAACTCTTGGCAATCACAAAAAAATGTTAATTCACAGTTATCTTTTGGGAAAACCATGTAATAATTTGTATTATCAAATGGTGCATAGTAAATTTGCATTCAAACCGATAGTAAAATATTTTTACAGCGTCTATTGCGGTAAAATCTACAACTGTTGGCTGTTATTTTCACGTTGTACTAGCATTATTTGTTTCAGTGTAGCTGAATTTGAAACGAATTTCAAAATTATTTCTTGTTCAATTTGTAAATAGGGAAATATTTTTCGAAATTAAATACGGATTAATAAAAATTAATAATGTTGTTATTTACAGATGACACCCTGTATATTTTACCGAATGAAGAACTGAGATTTGGGGGATGTTAGTGTGTTAGTTTTGTGATAAAAAGTTCCCAGTATGTTTTACAAGTCTTTAATTTTTCAATTGGTCGTAGGCAGTTGTGGACAATGGATATACAGCTTGGCAGATCTGTAAGTAAAGGAATATCGATAAACGTATGAGATCCGCGAATTAGAATCAGAAAGTGTTCGGACGATAAAGAGAGTAGTATAAATTGTACATTCAGTTATAATATACTTCTCATATCCCTTTATAGATTTGCCAAGCTGTACGCATACGTCATTAACCCGAAGTTAGGAATTCCTGAGTACTATACAGGGTGTGTCTGAAATTGGAGCAATAAATGAAATGGGACGTAGAAGATGACAAAACAAAACGAAATGACATAATATTTTTTGTCGAAAAAAAATTATTTTGGAAGATATTTATTTTAAATATTTTAAAAGGTCTACAGCCTGCGCAAACAGCGCTGAAACACTGCCATTTGATTCTCCAGGCTTTGGCCTGGAGAATCGAAATCAAACCAGTGCCTCCCAAACAAAGGTAACTGAAAGCGATTTCATACAATTTCATAAAAATTTTCGACAATTTTTAACTGCTTCATAAACGAAAATTCTTGCTATTTATTGGAACATTATGTTTCATACAACAATCCATTTTTTTATTGCTCCGATTTCGGAAACACCCTCTTAGTAGCGAAAACAAGTTTTTGGAATAATTTCATTCTCAAGAAACTACGAGGGTGCTGAAAGTGCAAGCGTTGAAAGGTTAGTTGCTTGCTTGCTAATTTATTGCGACGTGTAACATTGATGTAGACGAAAAGCGACGATGAAGTGGAATTATAAAAAAATTACTACTGTTGATATTATGTCCCTATTGGAATTGAATTTCCGACATAATCCATACAACTTTCATTATTCTTCATTATTTTTTTGTAATATAGGTAAATAGAAATTTCTACGAATAGAAATGTAACTTGTACAAGGTACATCATGGCGTGATCAATGGTAAATTATGGCCTTATGCCATATCAATAAAATAATTTTTTGTTTCTTTAAAACTGTTCGAAATCAAAATTCTCGAAAAAGAGAGAGAGAGAGAGATAGAAATAATAGTGATTTCAGAAAAGACTCGTTATTATATTTAAAAAAATGGCAAACAAACACCTATCATTAATGTCAATAACTAAATAATATTATAAATTTATTGACAGGTTATAGTTTTTATGTTGTATTATCAGAGTGTTTAAAGCTTGAATGCGCTTCTGGAGCTCAACCTCAATGAAATATTCTTCGACAAAGGGCCGCATCTGTCACAAAAAAAACACCTTCTCACATTCCCTCCTTCGGATCACCGCACTACCCAGAAGACATAACACCTACAGATATTGCATTAACGAGATAACAACAAATTATCACTTCACGCTGACAAACACTTCGAGCATGAACTCGGCGCGATTGGCCGCGATCGCCATTCGCCACGCCTCCGACTCCTTGGTAACGCACCCTGCGGAACCGCCCATCGATCCGGCATATAGGAAAGCATCAAACTCGTTTTACTGCAACAGTCGCTTCCGAGATAGTTGGCGTGAGTTTGCGTTCTTCGACGTTTCGTCAGTCTTAGTCTTCTCGCGGACTGTTACACATATTTTCGCGGTAGCATCAATTATTGCATCACCGACTAATTATAGAAGAGTCTAGTGTTTAAATTTAGACCCGACGTGGATCGTATTGTGTTTCTAGCAGTCGGTATCTGGTGGCTTGGTTCGGATTTTGATTGTTTTGTGAGTGAGTGCAGCCACTGAGGATTGGGGATTTTTTTGTAAGTACCTACTCTTCGGTTAATCCAATTCGGGTTATATTAACCGAAGTCAATGACTAATAAAATTGATATTCAAACCTCTAATCTCCATAGCAACGTTTGAAGCATTATACAACCGATGATCAATGTCAAGGATCTAGAAAATACATTGTTCTATGATGGTAGTGACCAGAAGTATATGTTAATAAAGGTGCAGTTCTTGAAGAATATTTGAGGAAGGTTATTTGACCGTTGATGCTAATAACCTTAGCTTTCTGAAACCAATTCGATGTGTGGGGTCAAACTTATCACCATAAACCAAAATAAGGCTGTATAGAAAACTACTCATAAAAGACAGTAACTACCAAATTCAGATAAAAACTATAGAAAAACACTTATTGTTGACTTCTTAGCTTATTTTTAGATCTCTTGTGTGCTTCTGACAATCTCAACTTTAATTTCAAAGTCACAAAGATTGAGAAGCAATAGGTATACATTGAATTGTTCTGAATCAATGTAACAGCGTGAAATAAAGTTTTCTGAAGACTCAAGTGTTCCTCAAGAGAATGTTCTTGGTCCCCTAATATATTTGCTATCCATTAATAACCTTCCTTTTTCTAGGTATAAGCGGCAGCGTAGATAATGCACGCGATCGATATGCACATAGTAGTACGAATTAAATCTAAACTGAATCATTTATTAAAACAATTCGTTGAATGATAGCACAAAAATCGTTCTTTATGATGAACTAATCGAAAACTACAGTAGTGCAATTCCACAGTCCATCTGTTGATGTTAAATATTTGTATAGTAATCAAATTATCGTCAGTTATTCTGATGCCAAATGCAAGTTTTCAGGATAAAAATCCGACTTTCGAAACTTCTCAAATTAGCAAAAAATAATGGGCCATTATATTAACTGAAAGACTTGTTTAGACTGTGGGAGAGAATGGATACTGTCTAGGTACTACAAAGGTTGAGTGTAAGAAGGCACTTAATTGTCTGATTCCTTGTGGATCAGACAAGAGCTAACTCTGCCTTTTGGTAGGATATTGTTTTCTGATATAACTGTATAAATATATATATATATATATATATATTATTATTATTATAAACCTACAATACTCATATTTGGGACTGGTCACAACTAGTGGCGCGAGTTTTCTTACCATACGTTTAAAAAAAACTGATGGTGAACATCACGGGTATATACCTAAATTCATGCATGCAAAAAAATCAGGAGATAAGTAAAAAAAAGTATCAGTCCAACTCCTTCAAAGATATCACCTCCAAAGGGCCGAAGTAAAATTGAGTTTTTAATGATTTTCTCAAATCCCCGTTAACGTAGATTCTTTAAATTTTGGAGACTACATTCACTCGTTAAGAGATAGCTATGGCAGCATCCTACCCTTCATATAGTAACTCAAAAAAAAAGTATGTGCAATACAAATATTGCATTTTTTAAATCGGTTCTGTGGAAGACACAAAGAGACCGGCGACATGTTAAGTCAAGAGGATTTCTGATTAATATATTAAATTCACAAAATTCAAACGCTATCCGTGATGATTTGCCCGTGTTTTTGAGTGACAACCTTCAAGATTTCGCCACTGCATTACTAAATTTTGGGGAGCAATCAAAGTGAACACAATCGCATTGGCGCAGCCAGGTTGTGGGGCTTTGGGGCTGCAGCCCTCCCCAAGCCACTAAATTACTACTGTTATTCATAACACTCGGATAACGAAAAAAAAAAGTTCTGGTAACTGTGATGAATTGTATATTCAGTCCCCCCCAACTGAAATCCTGGCTACGCCACTGCACAATCGTGCTTTCTTGAAATGTGTCATGAAAACTGAAGCATTGCACTTAGTTTTGCACTTCTTTTGAAGGGGAGAGAGCACATTGTATAATTTTCGGTATATAGAAGAAGTTCACCCTGTATATGGAAAAACTATTCATTTTCACCACTTTACGGGTGTATGCAATCCCGAAAATGTTAACTTGTTTTAACTCATATTTCAGAGAAAAAATTAATTTCAATTTCACTTCTGTTATTTCAGTGGTTATATCTCTTTTGTCTTGCGGGGTTGGTCTGAAAACATTGAACAAACAACCATAAACTTACAAGTGTGACAACGTTGAATTTCTATTCTGGAACCTGAACTTCCATTTTTAATCTATGCGGGAAGTAAGTGTGCAATGTGGAAACACTATGAAGCCGGCAACTATAGTTCAATATTTTTTTTACATGAATTTATTATTTATCAAGATTTTAACTCTGACAATTTATTTCATGTATAAAAAATCGCATATGCCACAGTGCAATTGTCGCTTTGACAGCGGCAAAAGTTAGCTTTAACTTTTACAGCGACAAATACGCTAGTGGTTTTTTCACTTATTCTTTATTGTTTATCAATTATCGCGGTGTTGGTTGCCAAAATGAATAGTTTGACATTGATATATTTCTGAATTTCTTATTCATTAAATTGTCCTGCCAAATTACACTCGAGGTTTGTATTGATATCCGGTAAATTTGTGTTGTTCAAATTCTAAACTGTTTCCTTTAGCAATCTGACTCGAAATAACTAATGTCAACCTAAAAACACTCCACTAAGATGTCTAAAAACCCTGGTGTACCTACTGATTAGATTTTGTTTAGAATTTTTTGAAGACAAAACAAATGAATTAGTGGTCTACTTTTATAATCCACTCCAGAGATGGCGTCATCTTCGTCGTGTCAACACTGTCAACATTCCAAGGAAATGGTGATTGTGATTGCTAACTGAATTTTAAGGAATTTTATTAAACTTTTTTATTACCATACGAAAGTAATAGTCCATACTAGAAACAGAAGATCAAAAGTTTTATTGAAAAAATAACACTACTAAAATTGTGTAATTTAAAAAAAAATGTAAACACCATTTGAAAGTCAATAGTTATGGTGTAATAAAAAAAATGTGCAATTTTCTTATATTATTGATGTGTTTATTAATTTTCCTTATATTTTAATAATTTGATCATGTTCCGTTTTCGCGCCGACAATCCAGAAAGATGAACAAAGTATAGGTAATCATTTATATTCAGTACAGAAATTGAGTACTCACCACTTAGAATCTGAACATATTTTGAAACAGACATTTTATTTCAAAACGCCATGCATGTTAACAATATTTTATGCAAAAATGTTTTCTAATCCATTCAAACAACTCTGGATGCGTTTTTATATCTGACCGTTTCTTGAAATCTTCCATAAGTAGCGAAAGTCTGCGATAAAGTAAAAAATATAAATTTTTCTCCATTCCCACTGAAATCTATCATTGTTTTCTCTTCAGTAAGCTTGTTAAAGTTTTGGTTATTTTCCATGCATTCCTTTTGTTTTGAAATGGGGAAATATTTTTAGTGAAGTTGATCAAAAAATACACTTTTCTGTCGAACAAAATTGCACAATAAAAATATTTTCACTATTAAATGTCATATTGAACGGTTTTTTAAAAGTGGATGAACAATATAACACTTCAACTCATCACAAATATCAAATTCCAAATGCAATTAAACTCAAAGCCATAAAATTATTCTTTATTTCTGTAAAAAAGTTAATAGTGAAAACTCGGGCACAAATGCACATCAGATATCAGCGCGAGAGCATGCGCTGCGCATAAGATTGACAGGTGCTAATGGTGAATTTCCATGCGATGCAGCTGAACTGCAATACTTCTATGTGAAATGAGAGTTAATTATATTTCATCAAAAAAATTAATAAATCGTGTCGAAAATGTAACAAATAGAAATGATTGGGGACAGTGATTCCGTATATTCCAATAATTATATTTTTTTATTAATTTCATGTTCGTGAATCGTGGGCAAAACTTCAAACTTCTGTTCATGAAAATTAATCCTAACAAGAAAACCGACGGTGGCGGTGCACTCAAGTGTCGCGGGATATTCGAAAAATAGCCCACGGATTCATTTGTTTTCTCGTAATCAAGTTGGCGAATTTCTCTCGTTTTATCCCACGATATCGTGTTTTTAATAGTTGAAAGTTATTCTCGTCGAATCACTAGGAAACAGTTTCTTATTAAACAACCCAAATTTACCCGATAAAATACAAACCACTTGTGCAATTATAAGTGAGGAATTATCGGGTGAGCAAAAATATAATTTCATATTTTCTGACGAAATTTCATTCCCACCAATTAAAAAAATTGCATATACACTAATAATTTTGGAGGTGGTGCTGTAGGTTTTCCGGGTTTCATTACTATGCAAAATAACTGAAAGTGTTATTGGAAAAAGTTCTTGCAATTGAAAGATATTCTCAGTTTTTGCTGATTCAGTAATTTACTATGAAACAATCATTGTGGTACTTTTCATTATAATAATAATAATAATAATAATATTTATTCATTCCTCGTTTAAAAGTACAAAATAAAAAAAGAAATAACTTATTTTTATATAAGTAGAATGACAAGGAAAACGTCAGATGGTTTATACAGTTAAAAAAATTAAATTTTATCAGTTATAAAAAATTCATCTAGTGTGTAGCTATTTTTTTCCATTCTTCTTCTCATTCAATCAACTGATAAAGCTGTTGGTGAAATCAGTAATTGGTATTCTAAACTGAATAAGTTTAAATATCTTTCAATTAATAACTACTTTTTTCAATAAATTTTTCATGGGAATGTCACTTTACCCCACATTGAATTCAGAATATCGGCTGATTCCCGCTTAGCCGCACGCCACTGATAATAACGGCTATGCGTATATTTAGTATAAGAATTGAATGCACCAACTTTTATGAAGAATAAAATATTCTGAGAAACCTTCGATGAATGGTTTCAAGATTTTGGCGGTCACTGTATAATCTAAAAGAAGCGTGTTACATTACTTGCTCCATAATTTCTCATGATTTTGAAATGCATTGAACAAGTTCAATTCTACTTATCGAATCTGTGATGCGGATGTTTATAATACATCCAATCAACTGATAATAATCTATAATTTCTACGCTTCGTGATCTTCAAATAGTTCTTTAAGATCAGGGTAAAACCATGCATAATGATTATAACAGTGTTATTAAAAACCACATCATTTTATTTATTTTATTTTATTTTATTTTCTCAATAATACATCCAGCAGGCTGATGCCCATTTACAGGTGTATATAATTTTAACACTCTTGATAAATTGTAGTATTGCTACATATAATTTAAATATAAATATTAAGAATTGAAGAAAATGACCCTGACCTTACATAACTAATTCTGCAATACACTAGCGAGTTGGCGTTTAAACTCAGATAAAGAGAGAAAAAAGATATCAATACATTGCAGGTTGTTATAATTACGACACATGGTTGTAAGTGGACAGTGAAAATGATGGTGAGAGTTAGGTACTGCTATGTGGAACGTTATATTAGATCGCGATGCATATCGAGGTACATTGAAATCAATCAGAGAAAGTAAGGATGATGAATCAATATGGTTATGAATTATTTTATAAATAAAAGTCAAGTCAGTCATCTCACGATGTTTTTTAAGTGAAACTAAATTGAATTCATTCAGCAATAAATCATAGTCATAGTGCCTCTGAGGGTATATGCCATGTTTTTTAAAAAAGGCAAATTTGAGAAACCTTCTTTGCACATTTTCAATAGCCTCAATATATTTTGAATGGCAAGGATTCCACACCACACTACAGTAACTCAATTTACTCCTTACCAATGACTCATAGACACAGCGCAAAGCATCAAATGAATTGAATTCTCTACAAGAACGTATCAAAAATCCTAATGATTTAAGAGTTTTGCTTATAATATTCTCTATATGATTGCTAAAGCTCAACTTCTGATCAAAGAGTACTCCTAAATCTTTAAAATGGGTAACTCTCGACAAATATGAGGTTTTCAAGCGATAATCGAATAAAATTGTGGTTGGTTTTCGTGTGAAAGTCATACTTTTACATTTATTAGTATTTAAGGAGAGTTTATTTTCAGTACACCAATCATTAAGTGACACAAGATCCCGTTGTAACAGTTCACAATCTTCGATCGATTTAATTTCTCGGAAGATTTTCATGTCATCAGCAAAAAGTAGTTTATTACATTGAATATGGTCGCAAATGTCATTAATAAAGAGTAAAAACAGTAAAGGTCCCAAGTTTGAGCCCTGTGGCACTCCAGAAGTTGCCGCGAAAGTAAATGATTTGACTCCATCACATTCAACAAATAGTTTCCTATTCGACAGATATGAATGTAGAAGCAACTGTATTTTGTACGATATTCCAAAGCGAGATAATTTTTTCAGCAATTGTTTGTGTGATACACGGTCGAATGCCTTGCTGAAATCAGTGTATATTATATCAACTTGATTTCTACAATCAAGAGCATTGGATACATACTGAGTGAGAGTACACAGATTTGTTGCTGTGCTTCGTGATTTAACGAATCCATGTTGGAAATCAGAAAGAGACGTTCGTACGTGATTGTAGATTGAATCAAACAGGATTATTTCTAGTAACTTAGAGAATACAGAAATTAATGTGATCGGTCTATAATTTTCAATTTCAGAAACTTTCCCTGACTTGAATACCGGAGAAATACGCGACAGTTTCCATATTGTAGGAAAATTACTAAATTTCAAGATCAAGTTGAATATGATGGTTAATGGTCGAGATAACAATTGGATGAATTCTTTGACAAATTTTGCTGGAATGCCATCAGGCCCACAAGTTAACTTGTTCTTGAGTTTTTTTGCTGCAACAATTACTTGTTCCTCAGTTATTTTATTTATACAGAGAAATTGACTGGGATTTAAGAGTTCTTCGTAAATTTGATCTTCAAGAAAGTTAATATCATCGTGATCATCATCAAACACTTCACTGAAATTTGTTGCAAATGCATTGACAATAGATTGAGGAGAAGAAATTTTTTCATTCTTAAAATTCATTTGCCCCGGAATACGTGACTTATTTTTTTTTGAGTTTATATAGTTCCAGAAGCCACGTGGGTGTTTTTTCAAGTTGTTTTCGGATGTCTTGATAAAAGTACTATACGCCAATGAAATGTCACGCTTGATTGTTCGTCTTAGTTGTTTGGTACGTTCTAGATATAATAGTAATTTGCGCTGCTTATACATTTTCAAGTAGTGATTTTTTGTTCTTATATTGCGAATGATTTTATTGTTATACCATCTTGGATATTTGTATGACTTACATTTTTTTAACGGAACAGATTCATCAATTGCTTTATTTAGAAGATTGATAAAAGACTCACATGCACTATCCACGTCAATGGGAGAACCTAATACTTGTACCCAATCAACTTCACTAAGGAGGTGTGAGAGCTTATCTACGTTAACACGAAGAAAGTCATGACGTTTGACATCAGAAATGAAATTTTGCTTGATACCAGTCTGGTTTGATAATTCAATTGAAAGAGCAGGATGATGGTGGTCGATTGGCACTAATGAATCACACTTTACCACTTCACAAGCAAATTCTGGAGGTGAAATCACTAAATCAAGAAGTCTGTTGTTACGATTCTTCACTCTATTTGTTTGCGCTAAATCACAGTATTCCAGGAAATTGTTGAGCCGAGAAACAATATTCGACTGGGTGTTAGTGTTATAGAACTCTTGGAGATCAGGAATATTGAAATCGCCTATGATGATGGTCTTATCGATGTTTTCAAAGTTCTCCAAGAACTCGAAGAGATCGTCATATTCCACGTTTGTTAAATTGGGGGGTATATAAAATAACATTATGAATAAAGATTGGTGATTATCATCTGATATTTTCACGCACACTAAGTCAATTTTTTCAAAAGGACAGGTTAACTCTACCAGCTCTGAGTGGTAACAATTATTATCAACTGCAAGAATTACTCCACCACCCCGAATTCCAGTCGAACGGTCTTTACGATAGGTGAGATAATTATTAGGAAAAAGTTCTGAACTGAACACTCCATCCTGTAACCAACTTTCGGTGATAGCAATGATGTTATGTTCGATGGCAAGAACATTCTGGAAGAATATGTGAGTTTTAGTATTTAGCCCTCTGCAATTTTGGTAAAATATTAAAATATTTTGTTTTGGCTTGCTGAATGTACTTATGCGTTTTTTTTAATAATAGTTGGGAATCCATTCTTGTACTTGATGACATAATCACCTCGCCCAGATTCGTTGAGTTGATTCAATTCCCTACGTAGATTAAAATAATAATCACGCTGCATTGCTGTTTGATCAGGTCTGATGTATATTTTGTTGAACTTTTCAGTTGATTGCAGCTGTTTACTATTCGTTACGAGAATAGGTACAACCGATTTGTTCGGCAGTGTAAGTTTAACTGGGCGAGATTTATCATTGGCCAGACGTCCAAGTCTGATAACTTGAGAACCACTTACATCGAGATCGGGTATAATAACAGATACTGCGTCACGCACAAAATCTTTCAAGTTGCTGACATCCTTAGGAATACCAAAAAGGAGTACATTGTTTTCTCGCTGTCTCATGTCGTTTATTTCCTTCATAATATCAATGGCATTTCGTGAATTTCCAGGGGAATCCGCGACTTTTTTCTCTAATAGGTTGATTTTATCTGTGAGGGTTTTTACATCCTTTTTATAACCATCCTTAATCATCTGAGCATCAGTTTTCAGTTTAACCATTTCTGCCTCGAGCAGGTCGAACTTTTTTGTCAAGACTTTTTCAATACCAACCGATACACTATCCACTAGACTTTTTATAAAAGACTCCTGTTGACAAAGTTGTTTTATTGCTACGTCGGCTGCAGCTCTCACTTCATTCAATAGTTCTCGAGTAACTAATGGCATGATGATAGTTGAATTATGTAGGATTTAGAGCAGTTTCACTTACTAATTGGTTAGCGGAACTCTATATCAGAAAACTTAGCACTTCGAGTAATACTGGGGATTTATAACACTCACTTCCAAAGTAAAATATACGGATCAATGCAGATACGTGTGACTCGGATAGCGGCTACTACTGAAAAAATCAGCTATAATGAATGTGAAAATAGCAATTAGTTGTTCAAATATGATTATTCGATTTGAGTTAATCCTGATAATGAATTAAACCGGTCATTCAAAAGAAAGGGGTAATCAAGATAATTATTGAATACTTACAATATAATATTGTAATTTTTTCAGAAACATATTAAACATATAATTATTTCATATCAACTACAATATCCATGACTTTCGGATCCTCCGTAAATATCGTAGAAGGGTTATGTGAAGTGGGACAAAACACATTTTATATAGTCAGATATTTGCATGAGGAAGTAGAAGTCTTCAGGAACGATATTCATTTTGTCTTTTCCTTCTACTATAATTTTTAGCAAAGTTATGACAAATCAAATTTTCGGCTCTGCCGGAAATTGCATAGTGGTGGGTTAAGGAGAGCCTAATATTTTATATCGGAATTCAATCAGGTTTTCTGGGTTTATTAGGTATATTTCTTGTAGAGAATTGACTTATCTTTCGTCTTGTTGAAATTGTTTCTTGGTAAATCTTATACTTTCCGAAACAACAGCAAAGAAAAAATTATAATATTTTGGAATAAAATTTATTTTTTGTTCTTCCCCTAATATTTTGGTAAACAATTTTTTTTAACAATATATGATGTCAAGAAGTCATGTGCCGAGTTTCAAAGTGCTACGATTCATTCTTCAGTTGTGGCTTACATTTGTCTGTGGTTAACTGTTAATATGCGAGTCATAACCAAATTTAATCAAATCAGAATATATTCAATTTGATTTTGTTAATCGGATGAATTGAAATTGTTTTATCTTTTCAAATATAATATAGATGCGCCACCTTTTCTAAATACAGTATTTCAGTTACGTTTCTATAAAATGGATTGACCGAATAAGGAAATATCAAGCAATCTGCATTGATACAAATACTCTTACTTTCGACATCACCCAGCTAACAAACATTTGGTGTTCCGACGGACTCCTGCATCAAAAATTATGCTCCCATTGCATGATATTACCAATTCATTCATTACCAGACTCCTACTCCATTCTTGCAATTATGACACAGCTCTACCTAGTATTTCGCCTGATATCAATGAATTATTATTGCTCTAGAACAATCAAAAGATTCATCAAAACCATAAATAACAATAAGTGAATGTACACAGTTGAAACGCTGACTATGAAAGTTATAGACTACATACCTATATACCTCTTATAATGATATTCACCAGTGGCCAGTAAAGTAACTATACGAAAAATCATAGAGATAAGGAAGGATAAGGATATCAGGATGAGAAAATAAGTAAAGAATAGGTACATATTAAGAGGGGTCAGATAATCTCTCTCTCAGATAAATTACATAATTATTCTATCTAGCATCTCATGCAAATACATTTCTAATTGACTACCTCAAGGGAACCAAATTACCAA
Organism: Chrysolina haemoptera; assembly: GCA_958298965.1. Taxonomy (NCBI): domain Eukaryota; kingdom Metazoa; phylum Arthropoda; class Insecta; order Coleoptera; family Chrysomelidae; genus Chrysolina; species Chrysolina haemoptera. Next base: position 13,505,787 of record OY282584.1, read on the forward strand.
CACCCTAAAAAATAGGACTAAGAAAAACTGAGTTAACAATAAAGACTGGAAACAGAAAATATTTTTATTTTAAGAAATGTGCTAGAGATATAGTCAAACGTTTGAGCATTTTTAGATCTCGAAGAAACATTTGACACAAGAACAAAAAATATTGAGATTGTGGTATTCAGAAAAATGCTCATAATCCAGTACGATTGGGTTTTGAGACAAGAATCGATTGTAGCACCACCAAACTTGGTATGCTAGTAGTTGGAACCATGATAAACACGAAAAAAAAATTCAGGGGTGGAACATATTTTTCTTTTTTTCGTTTGAAAATATATAAGTAGATTTTTGCTGTAATCTTGGAAAGTATATAATTTATCGGAAAAACAACTCAACAGGGTGAAAAACAATTCAATTTTCACAAAAATTGTTCCCTGTGATTTCTTATGAAATGCGCTAGTTTTCTCAGAAAACGTGATTGAACGCCGACATCAAATTTCATTTCATTACTCTGCTAAAAATGATCGGAGAAGGAAAAGGAAAAGTTCATATCGTTTCTAAAGACTCCTACTTTTTCATGCAAATATAATATTCGGGTATTTGAGTAACTAAAATGTGTTTTGTGACACTTCACGGAGATGTTTGCGGATGATCCGAAAATCTGAATACTGAAGCAGCAACCCATCATACCCTCTTTGTCCCACTTATACATGCCAAAATAAACTTTTGTTTCATTCCTGCCTCATTTTGAACTTACCCATAAAATCGGCATTCCCTTCAGTAAATGTTGAAAATAATCGCTTATACATTTCCTGTATATATATTTATATATATGGAACTAGTAAATAGTGGGGCTTTGCAGCAAAATCAAAGAGTACTACTTTAAAGTTTGTCCAAGCTTTCGGAAATTTAATAAATCATTTCCATCATCAGGGATAATCTTTGTTGAGATTGTGAGACGCGATGTTATTCAACAATAAGTGACACATTGTGCAAGATGAAAGTTGATATAAACATGTAAAATTGGTAGGATGTCTTAAAATTTTTTCATAAAATACGTTACATTTAAAATTGTTAAAATTTTTAGTTAGGAGAAGACAGACAGTTCAACCAAGAGCATTGCTTTGGCCTGGTGTGGTCAAAATAAAAATTTTTAACAATTTTAAATGTAACGTATTTTATGAAAAAATTTTAAGACATCCTACCAATTTTACATGTTTATATCAACTGTCATCTTGCACAATGTGTCACTTATTGTTGAATAACATCGCGTCTCACAATCTCAACAAAGATTATCCCTGATGATGGAAATGATTTATTAAATTTCCGAAAGCTTGGACAAACTTTAAAGTAGTACTCTTTGATTTTGCTGCAAAGCCCCACTATTTACTAGTTCCATACCTAACTAGTCAGCAAGGACTACCCTTCCTCTATATATATATATATATATATATATATATATATATATATATTATATATTATATATATATATATATATATATATATGTATATATATATATTTAATAACACTATTGTGAAGTACAAACCTCAAGCTTAAAATCACATACTTCAGTTTTTATGTAGGATGTGTTTGAGCGATTATTCTCAACATTTACTAAAGAAATTGCCGGGATTATGGGTGAGTTGAAAACTGAGGCAGGAGTAAAACCCAGTTTTTTCTTTGGCGTGTATAAGTGAGACTTGTCTCACTAGTCTTAAATCGTTGCATATGGTCCAAAGAGGGTACTGATTCCTGCTTCAGTATAATTATTTCATATCATCCAAAATATCCATAACTTAGGATACTCCGTAAATATCGTAGAAGGTTTATGTGGAGTGGGACAAAACACATTTTAGGTATACTCAGATACTCACATGTTAAATTTGCATGGAAGTCTTCAAGAACGATATGCACTTTTTCTTTTCCTTCTACTTTTTTTTGCAAAGTTATGACATACCCTCCTTAACCTAAGGCCTAACTTTACTTATAATCAATGAAATATGTGTTGAAAGGGGGCGAATTATGAATTAATTTTATGTAGTAAAATATATCAGTAAATCCGACCAATATCCAAGATTCAAAACCAGCTAAACTAGTATCTTCGTAATTCTAGGCAAATCCAGTATTGATATGAGAAATGTAGGTAGTTGAAGTCCATCCACCATAAATAATAACTGCCTTCGGTTTACTGGCTTATTATTAATAGTAGATACGTGGAAAGATCTCACCAGCTTTCAGTTAGGGCAATGTGCAGAAAGAACCCTCAGTACATAAAACACCAATAAACAACAAGAAATTTTCGATTCCTTCACAAACTGGAATCAACTGCCAGTGGCGCAGCCAGGATTTCAGTTTGAGGGGGACTGAACATATAATTCATCAGTTACCAGAGCTATTTTTTTTCGTTATCCGAGTGTTCTGAATAACAGTAGTAATTTAGTGGCTTGGGGGAGCTGCAGCCCGAAAGCCCCCCCCCCCGATGCGCCAATGTCAACTGCTTTCACCAGTAACGGTTTGCTCGTTTAATAATTGTTTTCATTCGCTGCATGGTTGTGTTCGTATTTTCTATTTCAATATTTCAAGAAACGTCAACCTGACATTTCAATACAGTTTTTCTACAGGGAATTGAATACATATGCTGTTACAAACTTCTGACAGAATGACAGATACCGAAAGTCACATGACCCCGTCCAAGTAGGCTATTTTTGATCTTGTTACCACTCATATTCAATGCTGCGATTAATTTCCTAACAGTTACCCGACTAGGTACAACATCGTCTTCGGAACTTTTTCTCTTTTTGTCATCGGTTCTTTGACATCTCGTTCTAAATTTGTACTATTTATTATAATCACATGTTGAACAGCCATATATCATTGTCTGGTGTTTTCAGAGAGGTCACACACATGTTCGACTTTAAGAGGGATAAGTGGAAATGTCACCCTCTTGAGGATGTTTGGAAACGCATAATGTAGTTTATTCTCGAGTTTATTAGTCGGTGCAAGTCTTTAATAACCTCCCATCAAGTCGGCCGTCAACGTTGGATGATGAATTACCACCACTAGAGTCATTCACCTGTTTTGAAATTCAATATGTTAGTCGGGTGATTTGTCAACGATTTCTGGAAATTCGTCGACACATTATCGAGTCGCAGGAGGAGTGATTTAGGGTTTCCACTCAGAAAAATAGAAATATCGGTCAATTTTGATGATTATACTACCAGATAATTATAGTCAAATGAATATAATTCAACCTTGTTCAAGTTGATCATATTACCTCCTATTTGAATTTGAATGAGTGTCACACTATGACATGATACGATACTTCATGATATTTCACGATATTTCAAGCGGAAATCGTTGCAATACACCATTGTGCACAAGAGCTAATAACATTGCCATATACTTAGATAGCCAAGCTGCGATAAAAGCAGTCAACTCAATGCAAGTTACCTCAAAACTTGTTTGGGACTACATAGAAGCCCTAAAAGAGCTGGGCAGTCAGAACAGACTGACACTAGCCTGGGTACCAGCACACACAGGTTATAGAGGCAATGAAGAGGCCGATACACTAGCCCGAGAAGGAGCAAGTAAGTCCCTGAATGGCCCAGAACCGTATTGCGATATAGCAAAAGCTGTACTAAAAACAAACACCAAATCATGGATTCAACAGAAGTCTCAAGAATGGTGGAACAATGCACCAGGGATGAGACAGGCCAAAGAGTTTATCAAACAACCGCAGCCAACATTCACAGACTATCTACTGAGCCAGAAGAGGAACACAACTAGAATAGTAGTAGGACTTCTCACAGGGCACTGTAGGCTCAACAAACATATGAGTACAATAGGCCTGGCAGAAGAAATGCTATGCAGGTTCTGTCAGGAAGAAGAGGAAACATCAGTACACATACTATGCCACTGCGAGGGCTTGCCAAGGCAAAGGTTTCTAACACTGGGAGAGGAAAAACCAAGAGCTCCCAGATTCATGGGAGTTCTAAAAATTAGCCTGTGGAGTCTCGTAAAGAAGACAGGGCTAGACAAAGAACTCTAAATGATCTCGAGGACAAACACAATAGATCTGAAAAGGTCGCGGTGTAGAGGCTTGTAGCACGAAAGTCCCTAATATATAATCTATAATCTATAATCTATGACATGATACAAAACGCCATATTTACATTGATGCGAAATAGTACGATGGTCTAATCGCAATTTAATTAATCGCGATATTCATCGGATGACAGGAAACACTGTTAATCCAGATTGACTATCAAGTGGAGATTATAATCAATCTGAGATTCAGAATCATTTGGTGAAACTGGGCCTAAGGGTATCCACTCGAAGGTATCCGGTGGCAGACCGGTAATGATACGGAGTACTTTGTTCTGCATCCTATCCAACCTTGCTAAAGGGGTCGGCTGTAGGCTGCAGAACACTGGACAAGCGTACGTCATCGCAGGTTTAATGATCTGTTTATAAATCAAAAGTTTTTATCCTGGGATAACTTGGATCCTCTTGCTACCAGGGGGTAGATGCGTTTTAACGCGGAATTATTTTTTATGAAATTTCGTAGATTTTCGTGAAATCAAATAAATAAATAAATAGAGGTTTATTTTACAAAGTAAATCATTACATTGCACAGGTAATAACATGACATTTCATCACAATTCATGACAGCATCTATTATGGCTATCAGAATAGGCGGTATTGATTGAAAAAAAAATAAAAAATTATTAGCAGAGCGTGGTTTCGATCCACGGACCTCTGGGTTATGGGCCCAGCACGCTTCCACTGCGCCACTCTGCTCTTGTTTGAAACTGTTATTTGCTGCTGTACACACCGTATTACTGAAATTATCAAAATCGTAATAAAATAAAAATCTAAACAGTTCTTGGGATCGGCAAAGAACGGATAATTTTGATAGCTAAGAAATCTGGAAGTGTCAATGTGAAGACAAACATTCTTGGAAAGCCACGACTTATTAATATAGATACAGTAGTATTATAAGTCCTCAGGCCCGACACCGGGAAAAATTGATTACTTCAACATTGATACTTTGTATAATGTGTTCTTCATGTAGAGTTGAATGACATACAATTTGCGGCAATTTTAGGGCCCCCGCAAACTTTTGGGACTGTCGGACAATAGAATGCCCCAAACAATTCGTCCGACAATTATATACCACTAAATTTTCCATATTTTTCTAACCGATTCTGAAAAAATGAGACATGTTTGTATGTACTGCAAGTAAAAACTACTAATTATGGCACAAACACTTGGATCATATAAGTGACAACGGACTGAAAACATTGTCTAAACTCTAAAATGATAGAAGGTATTGGAAAAGGGTAGGTATATACAGAGTGGTCCAACGAAAAGTATGCACCTAGCTTTTATCCTTTTTGTGGAATTGCAAGCAAAAATGCTCGGACACGTGGAGTTTGTTTTTGAGGGGGACACATTTCAGATATATTTTGCAACTTGTGCCTTCAACCCCTCAGCGACGGGGTGTCACAACCCTAAAATTTTAAATGGAACGTATGGGGTCGACTGATATATCATTTGAACGGGCACAAAATTATCTTCCCAATGATACCTTATTTGTTGAAATTTACTGAGGCAGTTAATGCGAAAACGGCTTTAAGAGCATGAACCCGATAATGTTGGTATTAATGAAAAATATAAATGAGTTTTGGTTACTAGGAATTAAAACATGTACAAGTAGTACTTAGTACGTTTCAATATTTGTAACTTGTAATAGTGCTTTGTAAAAAAAAAACAAGCTGTTAAATTGATTTATTGAAATGTTACTTCAACAAGTGTTCAAATTGTGACCCATTTGCTTCCATACAATAATACAGACTTTGTTCATATCAGTAGTAGCATATAAGGTGTTATGCTTCGGCACTCTGCTATAATCCGTTGGCGAATATCTTCTATGGACTCGGGCTTCGTAGCAAAACATTTATTTTTCAAGTGTCCCCATAGAAAAAAGTCAGGCCATTCCATTGGGCCTCTCCTGCCAATCCACTGTCCGGGGAACCGGTTATCTAAAAATTCTCGTACAGGAACAAAATAGTGCGGAGGTGCTCCATCTTGCTGGAAATGAAGCCGATCAGCATTATGATTTTGGTCATCTTCTGTTATTTGTGTGATGAAAGGATCAATTGCGTCTTCAAGCATGTTTAGGTAGATTTCACCATTTAAATTTCCAGAAATGAAAAGTGGTCCTATGATATGACTTCCTAATATGCCACACCAGACGTTTATTTTTTGAGGGGCCTGGGAATGAACCTCACGGAATAAATATGGGTTACTGTCATCCCAGTAACGGCAATTATGCCTATTCAAAGCTCCATTCAAATAAAATGTACACTCATCTGTAAAACAAATGTCTCACATATCTGCAGTTTTTTTCTTACACTTATCTGCAGTCGTTTTCGACAAAATCACGCAAACGATAAATGGGGAATTTAGTTGTGATAACAAAAATAAAGTAATTCAGAAATGATTGTCGTTATCCTGATTCCTCGTAACCAAAACTGATTTGTATTTTTCATTAATACCAATATTATCGGGTTAATGTTCTTAAAGCCGTTTTCGCATTAACTGTTTCAGTAAATTTCAACAAATAGGGTATCATTGGAAAGATAATTTTATGCCCGTTCAAATGATATATCACTCGACCCCACGTTCCATTTCAATTTTAGGGTTGTAACACCCCCTCGCTAGGGAGTTGAAGACACAAGTTGCAAAATATATCTAAAATGTGTCCCCCTCAAAGGCACACTTCACGTGTCCGAGTATATTTACTATGAATTCCAAATAAAGGAGAAAAGCTAGGTGCATACTTTTCGTTGGACCACTCTGTATAGATGCATATTGCTGGATTCCAAATCCAAGAGAACATTTTAGAGTGAAGCACAAATGACATCTGTTTATTCAATTAATCGAAGTCCAATAAATGCTTTGAAGAACAAAGTAACAGCTAGAATGTGGTTTGGAGATACACCTAATTTGAAAAAAAAAAGGCTTTTGGTGTGTTTCATATGTTCACATACACAATCAATTGGTTGGCGGAAAATTTGACACCAGGTCCAAAAAAAAATTATATTCCACAAATGGATATCGATAGCCCAGAACAAAATAAAATTTTTATTGGAACGGGTGCCATTTTCATCGAGTTCGCTTTCAAAAACTCAAATTTTTATGAAAATTATGTGACTGAAGAAAATGAATAGTCTGAGGAAATTAAAAAAAGCCAATCAAATAATAAGATACATCAAATAAGTGAACATGAAGAACTAAATCCACGTCGAAGTTCTCATTCATCAATAAAACCGAAATATCTTGACTAAATCGAATCAGCGTTGCATGCAGAATATTCCCTAGACGATGTACCGGAAGACTTCGATGATATCCAGACTAGAAATGACAAGGACCAGTGGTATGCAGCTTTACAGAAGAGATGAAATCCTTAAAAGACAATCATACATGGATCCTCACAGAGCTGCCCAAAGGTAGAAAAGCAATTGATTGTAAATGGGTATTTAAAGTCAAGCATTATGAATATGGAAATATTGGATGATATAAGGCATGCATGGTACTTGAAGGGTGTGCTCATAAAAACAAGGATTTGACTATATAGAAACTTATGCTCCATCAGTAGCTCGTCTAACAACTGTGAGAACACTTACATTTGGATGGTGTTATGCAATAATGAGTCAAGCCATATTTTTATAATAATTGAGTTATCACAATCATTGGAATTGCAAAGTGATATTCTACAATAAACAGAAATGATTCACCATAAAGGACATTTAATGACAATAGTACTAAGCCACATTCCATCATGTCATGATTTTCTAAACTATTTTGATAATTTTTACGAAACTAGCTAACCTGACTGTGGCTTGACCCAGTATTGCATAACACCGTCCATTTGTAGTAAACAAGGAAGATCTTCTTGCTATTCAAATGGATGTGAAAAATGCGTTTCTACATATGACCTCTACACATCGAAAATAAAAGTGGGACCAAAATCAGTCAGAAATCAACAGAATAAAATCTAAATGAATTATAGCTAATAATGTAATGAGATTATTATGCGATTTTTAATATTCGAGGATGTTGCCAGGCCTGTGTAACTTTCGATATTGATTTAAATTGCATAATAATCTAGTTACATTCAAAGCTTTATCGTATCATTGACAACGATGATGTGAAAATAAAACAACAACAACTTTGGTTATTTCACATTATTGTCATATCAGCGTGCCATTTGATATCTATTATACAGTGTGTCCCACTTATCATGCTCACCATGGGTACCTTTTTAACGGTGAGAAATACGAGGTCGGTTAAATGTCACCAAATGTGGAGTTTATCAAGGCCAACTATAATGTGAAAAAATATTTTGATAAAATCTATTCGTTTTTGTTTTATACGCAAAAAACAGATTTTGATCATTTTCATGTTTCCTCCGTAACTTCTTTATTTATGAAAATATTCAAATAGGAATTTCACATTCTCATGGCAGTTTCTCAAAAAGATTTCGAAAAAAATATTAAATTTATACCAATTTCTCTAGAATTTGAGATATCAACATCAACTTTAATTTTTCAAATGTAGGTCATAGCTCACTATGACTTAGTTACAAATAACTTTTTTTCTCTTACAGATGATATGTCGCAGTAATAGTTTTGTGTTGATAACAACGGAGTTATCGTCATTTATACAAAAACAAAAAATATTTTGAAGACGCCATCTTGAATTTATAAATTTTAACAAAAAAATCATGATCTCCGACCTCAAAAACCCTACATACCAATTTTGAATGGAATCGGACCATAATCACAAATATTGTCCGCCATCTTGGAGCAGACATTTTTTTTATTTCAACAAAAATTCCATAATGCATTGTCACCGGATTTATGAACATCTGCCAAATTTCAAGTTAATAGGACGACCAGAAGTGGGTAAAAATTTACTTGTAAGATTTGATTACAGACAGACAGACACCGGGAAAGGTGAAAGAAACTAAATGAAGGCTTGTAATAATAAAAAAGTATTCAGAAAGTTCTTCCTTATTTTCTACACATTTTCTAAACACTTGACTTTAAAACGTTTCTTTTAGTTATTTCAGTTTCGTCAAGTAGGCTTCAGAAACAAAAGAATGTATGACAGATTTCATTTGACTCTGTCAAAGAAAGATCTTATTTCCAAAACCGCAATTCAAATTTAGTTTCTTCAGCGTCTTTCCAAGAAGTTTTGATAACGGAGGCAGATACAGCTTCCGAAACGTCAACAATTTTCAAAAAAAGAGAAGTATTATTTGTTAATTCGATCTTATTTTTTCAGATAGGCAAATTCAGTGTAGGGTACGTTACTGACAAAAATTAATTACTTTCGAGACAGCAGTGTTGTGAACACAGTAACTTATCGGGCAAATTAATTAATTTGCCCTTCTACACTTGTACAGATTTCTTTGGATTAAAAATGTTTTCATTTTCAGATTGTGGAAGGTCATAAACCCAAAAAATCATGTCAAGAATTCTTCTCAGTCAGTCTAATTATATCAAAAATTTGATGAAGCGTTTTATGATGGAAAAATGCAATCCTACCAAAACACCAATAGTAATTTCATTCAAAGAATCGGCAGATATTGCAGATTCAGAATGAGTTATTGTTGAGTGTTTGGTGGTTGTTCGATGTTTTTAATGTTGAACACGACACCAGACTTGAGCTCAGCGGTAAACTATTTCAGCAGATTCCAATGGATTTTGAAACGCATATTGTACTAAGATATATAATAAAAGGGAAAAGGGGACATTTTTTTTAAAGAATGTTAATGTTACATTCAGAGGATATGCTGATTCAGATTGGGCCGGAGATAAGGATCCAAAAATCTTTAATCGGTTTTCTTTTCGAAGTATACTGAGGGACTGTTTGTGCGGAAAGTGATACTCTCCCGCACGCGACTGCTGTTGACCCGAACGACGCGAAGCAGTCAAAGGCGGAAAGAAATATACACTTTATGCATGAATCAGGAACATTATTTTTTCTACGACCGCATAAAGATTCAAAAAACACATTGAAAATGAATATTTTATTTCAACATACAAAAGTTTCAATGAAAATCCACAAATTATTATTGATATTAATTTTAAAAACACAATTTGTTGCATACTGGTAAATAAGTTAGAACAGCCGGTCCGGTTGTTGACAACTTGGTTGTCATAGCAAATCTTTGGTTACTACACCAAACCACTTGCTTCAGCTCAGTTTGATTGTTATGTGGATTGATTTTGAGAAATGTATAGGGTAGATATATAAAAGTATGGCAATTTCTATTTCATTTCAATGAATGAAAAATTTGCAAAAACAAGAAAAACTATCTGGGTTAGAAAAAATATTAAAACCTATATTATCACTGATAAAAAGGATATTTTGCATCAATGCATAATTGCATTGATTCAAGTCGATTGTATTCTTGAATAGGTTCAACCAAATATTAGTTTGATTTTTTGACAGAATCCTCTTGACCACTTGAAAGGAATCTGTTTTGAGACATATGAACACTTTCTTCACTGAATAATGAGAGTTGTTTGGTGCAAGAATATTTCAACTTTGCTAATGAACATTATTGTGAATACTTTCTTTACGGTGTGAGTTGGTTGGGGCAAGAATATTTCAACTTCAATAACGAACAATATTCTTCTTCATAATGCAATACATTTTTGTTTCAAGATTATCTGCATTTGGAGGCTCAGTACAAATTTGCACTTGGTTATAAAAATATGCCATGGAAGCCATGTTCATATGGTACAGTTCAACAAACAGAGAACAACTGCGAACAATTGAGGTATAATGGTTATATATGAGAATAGTTTTGTAATATTTTAATTTCAGAAACTATATAATCAACGTAGGTACCTATTCGGTGACGCATAGAAATGCGATCGAATATAGAAACGACAGCGATTCGCCATTATCACACACCTGATGAAAACAAAAATATCTTCAACCTACCTCCACAACTGGTCCATAAATGACCTAAATTCAAATCGTGCAGAAATAATTGGACCTCCATATTGCACTTCTGTAGCAGCACATTTGCACATAACCACTGTGTCAAATGCAAAACTAACAACTTAAATTATGATTCAAACACAACCCCCAAACGAAACGCGGGCAAAAGCAACAGGATAGAGGTCCCAGTCGGCAGTCGCAGTGCGCGCTTTCGCGTGGGTTCGCATCGTTCCGGTAGCGCGGTTTCGCCAAGAAATCATGTTCTTGAGTCAAAAGGAGCATTTTTCACAAGTAGGAGTTCTCTAGGGTAAAGAGTTGGAATGTATTAATGCAAACAAATTCATTTCAAGATAATTTATGTAAAGAAGCAAACAGTTCAATAAGTTTGAAATAAGAGTATATTCATCAATTAGAAATAATTATTCTTTTCAGAAGATGATTCTGTTCAAGAGGATATATATATATTTGATTGAAGACATCCTTTTTATCAGTTATAGTTAGAATTGTGATATAAAGGTAAAATCAATTAAATGTAGGTACATATAATAACGTTGAATTGACATATTTTACTTTCTCGCACTAGTACGGGAAAGTGACACTTTGAAAACTAAAATGCGTGTGGGAAAGTGGGTAAAAACGCACGGTCGTAGAAAAACAAAAGACTGTTGTTCTATCGTCTACAGAGGCGGAGTATGTTGCTCCTGCAAGTGCAGCAGCTGAAGTTCTTCGGTTAAAAGGCATTCTTTCTGATATATATTGACCATTATATATGAAGACAATCAGTTCTTCGGTTAAAAGGCATTCTTTCTGATATATATTGACCATTATATATGAAGACAATCAGTGCTGTATACATCTTCTAAACATTGGGTGCATCGTCGACTAAAATGTGTAGATGTGAAGTACAACTTTGTTCGAGATCTATATAATTCCGAAGAAAATTGATATTGAGTACATTGAGTACATTGAGTCCAAGGAACAAAAGGCAGATATACTGACTAGTCCCTAGCAATGTATCATTTTGTGCAGATGAAATCAAATTTGGGCGTAGTTGGTGTTGACTGCATAGGGCTAAATTGAGTAGGAGTATTGAAATAAAGAGTAATTCATCACCTACCATTAATTTTTCATATATTCATATATTTTTGTTACATTCTTATTGATAAATATCAATGTTATATTTCTGAAGTAAACTATAAAAGATATTCATTGCCTTTCTTCTGGAAATTCGTTATAAACTGCATCATTATCATTTGTGAACAGATTTTCATGAAATTATAAATGGATCACACTGTATAATGAATTCTTCAATACCAACTGTTCAACCCAATTATGTTGAATAATTTCTTTCTCTAGTCCATCAAAACCGTTCATATGATCGTACTTATCGATAAAAAATAATTCCATCCAACAACCCCTAATTCTTACTTTCTGTTCCAGGCATGCCAAATCCCTCAGCCGCCACCGCCCCCCGTCACAGCGCCAACCACTCGTCGACTCCCGGAAAAATGACCGAAACGTGAACGCCAGCGCGATCGAGGCCGTCCAGAAAACGCAATGCTGTCGGCGGGGCTCGGATACGGGGGTGCCCAGAGCACCGTCTCCGTAACGAACGCCACGCCCCCTTACAGCCCTCCGCCGCCGACGAGGCACAGCCCGCTGCCCAGCTTCGGATTCACTCAGGAACAAGTGGCCTGCGTCTGCGAGGTAAGGGTGGGCGACTGAATGGGGGTAACACGGGTTGTACGTACATATTTGAAGAAACGAACTGGGGATGTAACCGTTGAGTACTTTGCCGAGGTGTTAGTTATAACTGATTAATTTGATTCAGTGGTAGACGGGGTATTAGTCAGGAAAGAGTGTAAGTTCTCAAATAGGTTTATTCGTACATATAGACTCTTGTTTGAGAAAGTATCAATTGACCTTTATATTAATGAAAAATTGATTGCAAAGCTCGTTTAACAACTCGATTGAAACGTCCATTTAACAACTAGTGCCACTTTATTTATTTTTATTTTAAAAAATATCACATTTGAAAGTATAACTCTGACGTCACGTTCAACACCCCCCACCATAATCCACTTTCCAGAACAGGTAATACCGGTCCCTTAAAATATAGGTTCTGGCTTGATACAAACTATTGAGAAAGGAGAGTATGCTTTTCTGGGCCATCTGCTCCCGGTTATAAGATTTTGCACACTTTTAGATCTATAGAAACGAAACACTTTCCCAAAATTTTAGTTTCCGAACCATTACGGAACATCTTCAAATATCGAAAATGAATAATAATCTTCAAATATTGTGTTCTTCAACAGCAGATTTGTGAAGACAAAAAATGATAAAATATACATTTTGGCAACACAGCTTATGTGCTTATTTTGGGTTTCGATGTTCAGTGGATGGAAAATGTCAGTTCTGACACTTAGTGATTAAATTAATTTAAGTACAATGTTGCCACTTTGCATTTTTTGAAAATGACTGATAAGAATATTTTACTTAGGATAACATATTCTATACTGAAAAAATGAAACCATTGTACCACTACATCATTTATTTCTGAGCATTTGAAGGAATTTCAATATTTTTTCAGGAATAGCCCAAATTTCTCTATCAAAAGCATAGCCTCCTTTTTTAATACTTGTCAATGAATTAGATTTTTTCAAATTGCATGAAGTTCCGGATCGTGTATAAGGTTGCAAATTTGTGATTGCATCGGAATAGATGTTTTTAAAATTTGCACCAGAGTTTCAAAACTTTTGCAATTATTTCGAGACCATCTTGATCAAAAAAATGTCCACGAATTCATGTTCTGGTCAAAGTTAAAAGGTTGCAAACCTACACAACTGTTAGGAATATTTTTCCGATGTATCTGTCAAGTTTTCAGAACTTCTGGAATTTTCTCTGATGGTATATTAAAGTAAAACATTATATGTCGATAAAAAAATTTAAAGTTGTTAAAAATATCGAAGATGATCCTTTAATCAGAATTGAATGACAGCTGGTGTTATCGCGATAACACAAGTTGTCTTTGGTTTGCGATTGGTCAGATTATTTGAGAATTTTAAGATAAGTAAAATAGTCAGATACGATTTATCGAAAAAACAACTCAATATTCCACAAAAATGGTTCCTAGTAATTTCTTATGAAATGCGCTCGTTTTCTCAGAAAACGTGATTGAACGCCGACATCAAATTTCAGGTTCACGCTTATTACCCGCCGCTGAAAGTTCTGGCGGAGCCGACTATTTGATTCGTCATAACTCTGCAAAAATGATCGAAGAAAGAAAAAAAAAGTTCATATCGTTTTCGAAATCTTTAATGCAAATATAATATGCGAGTATTTGCGTACCTAAAATGTGTTTTGTCGCACTTCACGGAGATGTTTGCGGATGATCCGAAAATCATGAATAATTTAATGAATATGGAATTATTATACTGAAGCAGCACCCATACCCCCTTTGGACTATATGCAACAATTTAAGAGTAGTGTGACAGGTCTCACTTATATATACATGCCAAAATAACCTTTGTTTTACTCCTGTCTCATATTCATTGAAAATAATCGCTTATTCATATCTTGCATATAATATGTTTAATAACACTATTATTGTGAAGTGCAAACCTCAAGCTTGAAATCACATATTTCATCTTTTATGTAGGATGTGTATGAGCGATTATTTTCAACATTTACTGAAGAAATTGCCGGGATTATGGGTGAGTTGAAAAGTGAGTCAGGAGTAAAACCCAATTTTTTCTTTGGCATTTATAAGCAAGACTTATTGTCTCACTAGTCTGAAATCGTTGCAACGAGGGTACTGATTCCTGCTGCAGTATAGTTCTTTCATATCAACTAAAATATCCATGACTTTCGGATCCTCCGTAAATATCATAGAAGGGTTATGTGAAGTGGGACAAAACACATTTTAAGTACTCAGATACTCACATGTTATATTTCTTGTCCTTCTACTATAATTTTCAGCAAAGTCATGACAAATCTAATTTTCGGCCCTGCCGGAAATTGCAGTGGCGGATTAACGCAAGCCTGAAATTTGATAACGGAATTCAATCAGGTTTTCTGTGAAAACGAACGCATTTTGTGAGAAATTACCGAGTATAATTCTTGTGGAGAATTAAGTTATCTTTCGCCTTGTTGAAATTGTTTCTTGATAAATCGTATACCTTCCGGAACAACAGCAAGAAAAAATTATAATTTTTTTCAATAAAAATTTTTTTGGGTTCCATCCCTGATTTTTTGGTAAACATTTTTTTTTCTAATAATATCCGATGTCAAGAAGTCTGTGGTTACTGTACTAAATAAGATGGTGATGAGCTGTGCCTGGATTGAATGTATATGCAAAAAATGTATCTTCATACCTGGGACGATGATGAAGTTTGGTCAAACTGTACATCTGACAGCGACTATTAGTTGTAAGGATATCTTTCTTCTTCCTATATTTCATTATAAATAATGTTTTAATTATTTAATTATTTTTTTAACACTCACTGCAGAATTGTACTATTTTGTTACTTCAAAAATTTTTTTCGGATCAAAAACCTACAGATTTTTTCTATTTTACATACATTATAACAACCATAACCCCTCAAGTAACAACTTCCTACATAGTGGGGCTCGTTTTTCGTTTCGAATTACGTTTGAAACTATAAGAACTTGCCCCCCTCCTCCTATATATTTCAAATCTGAAATGAATGAAAATTAGTAATTCTTCATTTGAAAACTTCTTTATAGCTACCAATCGAAAAGGAATTAAAACCACCATTACCTACTATTATGGAAATACAATCCACACTCTTTATCCAAAAATGACACTAATTCATGTTTCATCTGTCCCTCCAAAAATAAAGCTAATATAAATGACAACAATGAACGATGACATTTTGACTGGCATTATCTGATGATCTTTATTGGTTAATGCCTATTTCCACCCTAGGTGGTAGTAATTGTTTGTGATATTGTGAATTCATCCCCTGTGGATTTCCCTGGTGGTTTTGCATTGGGGAGGAAGTTCTCTTGTCCCGTGAGACAGAGAAATGTGTTCGAAAATAGTAATCAGACATGAAATAGATGGCTTGTTCGAGTTTTTTCAGAAGTATGTGAAATAGCTCTATTATTCAACTTTTAAATTCCGTATTTTTGATAACTTCTGTGAAAAATCCCAGTCTGTAGTGATGAAAGAAACTGTGAAAATTGTAGAACTCTTTATTGACAAACTTGTAGTAAATTCAGAACAAAACAATTATTTTTTAAATACTACTTAATGCTTGGTTTATGCACCCTACCTAAGAACTAAACCTAAGACTAAGAACTAAGAACTAAGAGTTCATTAATAGGAAAACGACACGAACGTTTATGGAACTTCAACTAGTACTAAGCACATTTGCATTGATTCACTCTTAGTTCTTAGTTTAGGTCTTAGATTTAGTTCTTAGGTAGGGTGCATAAACCAAGCATAAGAATAGAAAGGAATAGATTTATTTGACCAAGTTCCGAATATGTTTTTGACAAAACAGTATTTAACAGGTTTGAAAATATTTAAAAACGACATTGAAAGCGATTGGATAAAACAGACATAGGTAAAAAATACGAAAGAAAATTGTCAAAATATTCTTTTGCCGTAGTCATAGTCTTTATTGACTACAAAAAAGAGCTTTAAAAGGCAATTGGAGCAATTGAAGTCAATAGAGATTGAATACATCAAGTAGGTATATTAAAAACACATGGATAGAACAATAAAAACCATTCGAACAATAAGACAATAATCAAGTGAATACACAAATGCAGCATTACCAAAATAAACATTTTATTTCTGTATGCATGAATTTTATTTAAAAAAATGGTGGTTTTATTTTATTTTTGAATTATTGGTCCTTAGTTATATTTTTGAGTATTTTCGGAAATATATTATATAATCTCAGCCCCAAAAACTCGAACGAGTTGAGTCATAGTGATAGTGATAGTGTGTTTTGGATATGTGAAAATAATATTTATAACGAGTGTTATAATCAGGGGTAATATAATAAGTGGTATGATTATTACCGATAGTTTTTTGGAATATTAATGAATTGCAATCCCAAAGCTGAAAATACAACGAGTCCGCCAATGAATTGATATTCCAAAAAATTATAGGTTTTTAATCATACCACGAATTATATTTAGGACGACAATATATCGATTTGAAATAAAGAAAAATCGTGTCACCTGGTAATTGATGCTTTACTTCTAGCCATATTCAACGGAATACTCTTTTCCACGGCCTCATCTATGATACCAACGGACATTTGTCCCCAACGATCGCTCATATTGATAAATAAAGATGACTAGTCAAAACACATAAATTTGACGTTTATAATTTAAATCATTATTTTCACTTGACAAAAACTAAGCAAGTTTATCACCGTGAAAATACAGCGACAAGCTATATTTTCACTGTAGTTCCGATTATATTATTCTATATATCTATATATTCTATATATTCTATAAAATTTGAGATCCACTGATTGGTTGTTAAGCAAGGAAATATATTGTCACGAAAGTATTTATTCTATTCTAATACTTCTATAGATATAAAAAACTTACAGAATGTAGGTATAGACCTGAAAGAGGTGAATTGTTGGATTTTTAAAATAATATTCCACACGATATTATTGGTGATGGGTTTGCAATTATTGTTGTGATGATTTTCTTTTGGATATAAAAAATAGTATGTCTAGGTGAGGAATTACACCTAATAATAGGATTGTATCCAAAATGAAATGTACATCAGATGTATCTAGAATTATTTTCTTGTTTCCAAGCAGGTAGCACTGCTTCTTGATAATTTTTTTATGAGAGTATCATACTTTTGGCAGAAACTGACTCTACTACCTATAGAAATGTCCCTAGAGATCATGTTCTCTCACATCTTTCTACCTCAGCAGCGGAAGTTTTAATCTCTATGTCTTCAATTTTTTTATTTTGAGCACTCTGAAACCCTACATCAATCGTACCTTTCGATTTGAATGAGATGGATAAATCATCAGCATGAAGACGATTTAATTATTTTGGCAAATCATTAATATAAAAAATAAACGGGGATCGGCCCTGATTCTGATCCTTGGGGAACACCTATGTCAGCAACTAACTTATCAGAAAATAGTTCCTTTGCTGTGATCGCTGGAATATTATATCTTAACAGTCTGGGTACCATTTGAAAGATGATATGAACAATTCTTCTGAATACATCTTATACCAATATTATTCAGTTCGTCCAGAATATTTCCGTGGTGTACGCAATCAAAATCATGCATAAGGTCACACAAAATTCCAGTGGATTTTTCATCAGTTTCAACAGACTGAACAATATTTAATTAAAAACATCTCGGTAACTGATGTTGTATCGGAATAATACGATTGAAATCCATATTGGGTAATGGAAACAGCTATAGTAAGGTAATAAATTGAGACTTTTCTCCTTAGGGCGTGATTTTCACCCATTTCCAGACGTCCGAATGATTTGAAATTTGGCAGGAGTTCATAGTTCCCGTGACAATACAATATGAAATTGTTTTTGTTATAAAAAAAACAGAATGGCGGCTCCAAGATCGTGGACGAGATTTGTGATAATGGTCCGATTCCATTTAAAATTGGTATATAAGGGTTTTAGGAGTCAGAGATTATGATTTTTTCATTAAAATTCATGAATTCAAAATAGCGGCTCCAAGGTGGCGGAGACGAGACGAGATTTGTGATTATGGTCAGATTCGATTCAAAATTGGTATATGAGGTTTCTTTAGGTCGTATATTTCGAATTTTCTAGAAAATTCAATTAATTTTTTAGATTTGACAACAGGCAAAGCCAACAAAAACACTACTTTGCTATTTTTCAAAAACCGTCCCATACTGACATCACCATGCATTATAGTAATTCGGTACATCCATATATACATAAAATTTCAGCATACCATAGTATGATACTTAGATTAGTAAATATTCCACTTTCTGAAGAAAATTTTAGCAATGAATTAAATATTATAAAGCAGATAGCAGTTAACAATGCATATCAAGTCAAAATTAATAGAAAATATTCTTGCTAAAAAACTACATAGAAAGGCTATCCAGGAAGTGTACCCCACTTTTAGGAACCTTGACAATAATTATAGAACTTCAACTTATTCAGGACCCGTCACGGAAAAAATAGCTTCATTTATGCATAAACAAAATTTAAGAGTAGCATATAGAACAGATAACACATTGGGAAGGTTTATCAAGAATAGTAAAGATAAAACGCAAACATCTGAAAAGTCAGGAGTTTATAATTTGAATTGTGGATCTTGCTCCAAAATATATATACAGGATAGACAGGTAGACCATTTGAAAGCCGCATACGTGAACACTGTATGAATTATGAAAAGAATAAAACACACACATCATATGCCAATCATATTTTGGAGGAAGGCCATGACTTCGATGAAAACTTCGAAATTCTTCATGTGGAAAATAAGGGCATTAGACTTAATTATTTAGAATTCTTGGAAATTAATGAATTGAAAAATTCATATTGTTTATTAAATGATCAATTGGACCTGAACAGTTCGCCTTTGTTGAATTTATTCAATTAAGTAGTAGCTATGTTTCGAGATTTCCGGGTAGGTACATTGTTATAGTCAATTTGTATGAATCTAGGAATTAGCGATATTTATAGGTAGTCCCCAATTATGTTGATTGATAAGTAAGGTATTCAAGTAGTTTTCAATGAAGAATAATTTAATGTACTACATTTGCTTGAAAAAGATAATGTGTATCGAAACATATCGCAAAGACAATACATTTTGTGGAAATTTTAATCGTGTTTCACCTTAGTGTCATAACTATGGATTTCCATCAAGTAACGGCCACGTCAATCCAAAATATTTGTAGGAGATTTGTACTATCCTAATAACCTTGAAAAACAGTCCATACCCAAAACATACTTTGTATCAACGCCACAACAAGTAAATGCCATCAAAACTAAATAATCACCACCCGAGCAAACTCCCCACCGATGCAAATTCAGCAAACGAAAGAAAAATCCTTAATAGTGGTCACCCACACACGTGCACATTCTAGAAGCCCATTCATCATTCGCAGTACAACCGTCTCAAGTTACCATTACTGTTTGCTGCGGTGCTATACTGTACCCGTGTGGGTGTCGAGCTGACCATTAGGCATTCCCTGACGTTTTATTTTTTTATTATAGTTTTATCAACGGTTATCCTCGTGTAAAAACGCTGTCGCTTTATCTTGTGGTGCTGGGTATGACTTCATTGTAGGTACATGTGCTGATAATTTGTTTTATTATGACGTAAGGTTGCGCAATGGTCGAAAGAGTTCACATATCAAAAGTTATTAAAAAATTGTTTTTGTTGTTAAAATTGTTTTTTCCGTTAACCAGCTGTCGTCCCCTTACGAACGGCAGCCCTCAAAAGTCGAAATTTGTGCGAGCCAAGGATTAACGAGGTCTTACCTTTTGAAGTGCGATTTCTAGCCCTTTCTCGGGCCATCAGATAAAAATCTGTAGTCGCTAGGATTCGAACCTAGCCGACCAGCAGTCAATGATTTTGAACGCAACAGTCTCAACCACTGAGCTACTTTTATCATTTTGAACCCGTCGATATTTCATCAGAAATCGGCCATTATTATATTTATTCTTGTGGACCCCTCAGTGAGTATCCCAACAGAAAAACTTTTAGTAAAAACATATTTTCAACCGTCTCTTTATAAACCCTAGCAGGAGTCAGTTACACCCCGACTTTTTAATGGGAAAGATACCCCATTCTGAACATCAACACATTTTCTGTTGCCTTCTAGTTTATTATACAAATGAGATTCAGGAGTTTTTGGACAAATGCGTTTTGATAATTTCCAAGTTTCTTTTTTGAACTCGGACTATTCCAAGATCCTCTTTGTAGATCACAAATTTTTGCTGTAGCAATTTCAGTTTCGATAAGGAAGTTCGGAAATAATATGGTATCGCTTTCAGAATTGAAAGCCAGATTCTTAATTCTGAAACACTGCTGAGTGTGGCTTCCATAGTGACGTCAGAACAATGGCTTCCAAAACCCCGTTTTTTTTCGGTTTCGCGGACTTCATCTGTCGTGATCCCTCTTAATTATTCCAGTGATTCACAAAAAAACTTCGTAACTCTTGCCTGGAGAACATTTGGAAAAACCAAGAATTTGTTATCTTTATTTTGGCGGTATGTGCTACTATCAATCTGAATAGAGTAATTTGGTGATTATGATATTAAATGACTTTTTTTCTCGTTCAATATCTCCTTTAATAGAAGTAGGAGTAGAAGAAGTAGATGTATTTATTTCGCTACAATATACAATAGTAATAGTAGAACGTCAAAAGAAAAAACAACATGATAAAAATAGATATTACCAAAGTATAAAAAGTCACAGGGTATATAAACATAACAATATAAATATAATTTGAATTGTTTGTAGCACATGTGTGAGTGTCCATTACATACCTTCAAATTCATTTTTGTTTAAATCAAGATACTCATTTATACTATAGAAGCATTTTTTCAATAGACAACTTTTGATTTTCGTCTTGAATTGAAAGAAACCTATACTTTTTATCCTTGAAGGTATAGTCTGTTACATATATGTAGGTTTAGAGAATTTTTTTGCGATATCTGGAGTCTGAACCTATAGGAGTTGAAATGATATCACCATGGCGAGTGGTGTAATGATGGATTTCAGATTGAATCGAGTATTTACACTTAGTTTCATGTATTTCAAGTAAACAAGAGTAAATAAATAAGGTAGGAAGTGGCATTACTTGAAAACTGATGAAGAGTGGGCGACAATGTTCCCGATAATGAACCCCCGCCATTACTCTGATTACAACATGATCAATTACCTTACGATTTGATAGATCTTCATTCAATCTGACACATTGAGATATTTGTGAGAAGTCAGATTTAAAGAAATTTAGAGCTAAGCCCCTAATGCCATATCTTTGTAGGTTTTCCACTAGGATATCATACTAGACACAGACACATAACTCAAAATGTGAATGGTTTCCTTCCTCTAGGCCCTCGACTATGTCCGACACGACTTGGAGAAGAGCTTTTGTCGTGGACATCTTTTTTCGGAATCCAAATTGTCGTGGAGACAACAGAGAGTTTACTTCCATGAAGTTATAAAGTTGCCTCGCCTATTGTTGGTATAATAGATATTGGACGAAAGTTATTCACATCATCAGTGATTCCTTTTTTCAATAACAGAATATTTCAGAGTGTTTGGGAAAGTTCCTGCACAGAAACAGTCATTTATCAGGGAAGCTAGAGGTTCGACAAGTATATCTGCCAGTGAATTGATAATTT
The DNA here is from genome assembly GCA_958298965.1 of Chrysolina haemoptera. Taxonomy (NCBI): domain Eukaryota; kingdom Metazoa; phylum Arthropoda; class Insecta; order Coleoptera; family Chrysomelidae; genus Chrysolina; species Chrysolina haemoptera. The sequence continues at coordinate 13,528,169 of OY282584.1, forward strand.
TGCTTTTCAATTCATAAGCATCAGTAACATTAGAATTTTTTAGACCAAGGATGACGTCATAGAGATCATCTGGGGTAACAGGATTCAGCACAAACGAGTATACCGGAGATTTTAATGTTTTCAAATAAGTAGTAGGTCCATGGGGTATGTTAGGTAGTGAACTTATAATCTTCTAAGCAATTGTAGCGAAATAGTCATTGAATTGCTCCACCGAGATATTAGTTTCTGGTGGTTTTCTCTGGTATCTGTTTCCTTCATGATTTATCAGATTTACAAATTCTAATTTGAGTTTTATGATTGATGTGATATTTTTGCATACGCAATAGTGTCACGATAATGCATTTCTGAAGTTTATGGGTTGAAACTTGAGTTCAGCTTCCCAATTTTCTTGTGCCCCAATGGAATGAGTCATCATACTTGCCAAAGAACGCGATTAGACTATAGCCCATATTACATTTTGAAGGGGTCAAATAACCCAAATCTAGGGAAAAAACGGAAAAAATATCTAAAAAAACCGGGACCCCCCTGCCTAGGAAGAAGGAGTAATTATTTTCTAGGGTTTTTTTCGGGTGTTTTTTTCCGGAGATAGTTTTACTGTTTACCAAATGACCCAGCATGAAATAAATTCAGAACGATGCTGCTATAGGAAAAAATGACTTCAGGCACTATGAACTCTGGGCTGTACAAGTGACTATAATAACGATAATTTTCCATCTGAAGATGTGCTTTTCCGATAAAATAATCTTGTATGACATTCCTCACGTTTGTATATTATAATATAATTATGTCCTGGAACCTATTGCCATAAAAAAATAGTAAGACCGAAAGCCTCGAAAATATTTTGGAAATTGAAACCCATACGACCGGTTCTATTTTCGAGTAGGCATTTCCCTTATTCAATCCAGAAATATTAGGTTTTGAGACGAGGATCGATTGTAGAACCACCAAACTTGGTATGCTAGTAGTTGAAACCTTGATAAACACGAAAAAAAAATGTTTACCAAAATTCCATGGGTGAAAAATATATATATATTTTTTTTCGTTTATAAATAAATAAATAGATTTTTGCTGTAATCTTGGAAAGAATATGATTTATCTGAAAAACAACTCAACAAGGTGAAAGACCATTCAATTCTCCACAGAAATTATTGCCGGTAATTTCTTATTAAATGTGCTCGTTTTCTCAGAAAACGTGAACGCTGACATAAACTTTCAGGTTCACGCTTATCCGCCGCTGAAAGTTTTGGCGGAGCCGAATATTTGATTGGTCATAACTCTGCTAAAAATGATCGGAGAAGGAAATGAAAAAGTTCATTTCGTTTCTGAAGACTCCTACGTTCTCATGCGAACATAATATGAGAGTATTTGTGTACTTAAAATGTGTTTTGTTGCACTTCACGGAGATGTTTGCGGATGATCCGAAAATCATGAATAATTCAGTAAATATGGAATTATCATACTGAAGCAGCAACCCATACCCTTTTTGGACTATATTCAACAATTTTAAATGAGTGAGCTTATTCATATCCTGCATATATGTTTAATAATACTATTGTGAAGTGCAAACCTCAAGCTTGAAATTATATACTTCATTTTTTATGTAGGATGTGTACTTATGAGCGATTATTTTCAACATTTACTGAAGAAATTGCTGAGATTATGGGTGAGTTGAAAACTGAGGCAGGGGTTACTCCAGTTTTTTCTTTCGTATGTCTAAGTGAGATGTGTCTCACTAGTCTAAAATCGTTGCATATGGACCAAAGAGGGTACTGATTTCTGCTTCAGTATAACTATTTCATATCAACTAAAATATACATGACTTTCGGGTCCTCCGTAAATATCGTAGAAAGGTAATGTGAAGTGGGAAGTTTTAGTTACTCACATATATTTGCATGAGGAAGTAGAAGTCTTCAGGGACGATATACACTCCTTCTTTTCCTTCTACTATAATTTTTAGCAAAGTTATAACAAATCTATAATTTTCGACCCTGCCGGAAATTGCAGTGGCGGATTAAAGCGAACCTGAAATTTGATTATGGAATTCAATCAGGTTTTCTGAGAAAATAAGTGTATTGTGAGAAATTATTAAGTCTATTTCTTGTGGAGAATTGAATTAACTTTCGTCTTGATGAAATTTTTTCTTGATAAATCTCATACTTTCCGAAACAACAGCAAAAAAATATATAATGTTTTTAATTAAAACTTTTTTTGGGTGCCATCCCTGATATTTTGGTAAACAATTTTTTTTTCTTACAATATATGATCTCAAGAAGTCATGTGCCGAGTTTCAAAGTGCATCTATTGCATTGAGTACCTTTTGACGAATTTCTTTACCTACCTTAAAAATAAATCATGAGATTAATGGGAAGGGCCTCAAAATGCATATGACAAGCTCTGCATTAAGATAGCTTTATATTATTCACCAGCCGAGTTTTGCATTATAATTATTATTCCAATAAAAACAATTCATTTTCAGAACGATAATTCGAAGCTGCAGTCAGATATCAAATTCGATATCAAAGCCTCATAACGATGTGCCATTTATCACAAAAACAACTCATTAAAGATATAAAACCTAAAATGTAATGGCGATAACGGCGGTATTAGAATTCCATTACTATCGTTATTTCGCTTGTTATTGCCAACTGCATGAGTAACGAGATATACTATATCGAAAACGGCAAAAAATCTCATTACCGATACGTTCATCATTGATTAAAAAATCGTTTCATGACTTGAGTGACTACTCGGTCTGGTATTCGGCTATTTCCAACGATATTGATAACATTCATTTCTTAATTGAATGGTGCGATAATTTATTACGTGTTAAGTTGTGAGGAAGTAATAAAGATATTGAAGCGACATGCGATAACAATAATTAATTTTTTGCCTGGTTGTATATTTATGTGTTTTTTTCCTGAGTGATTATTAACACTAAATGGATACAAATTAATAAAAAAGTAATTTTTACTATCATGAATAAAACTGACTTTGCACGGGGGCAGTTTATAATATGTGGTGTCATTTAAATTTGAAAAAACACTATTCGATAGATTTTGAACCTGTGATATCCTCTAAAGTATCCGTTTAAATGATATAATGTAATATTGTTATAACTTTGGGGTTCGTGGATACAGAAATTACTTGGCAATTATGACTGTTTATTTACAGCTCCAAAATGAAAAATTGATTCCAATAACTCAATTATACAACTCAAATACAACGCTACCTCACTGGATACATATTAAGTATAATACTTATACTTCAATGCTTAGTCTCTCTCTGAGTCGACTTCTATAAACTTCATAAACTTGTCTGACTTGATCTCTCTGTCGCTCAACTTTCCCGTCTACACAAATATCCTTCCTCATATAACAAATGGAAGTATCGAGAACTTCTGCTACCACTAAAACGCCTAGAATCGGCCATTTCAGAATCAACCATTTTAGAAGTTTTGTCGGTGTTCCCCGCTTCAATAACGCGACGTTGGTGACGTAATTCAATTCATACTGGCCATTGCCTGATTATCCACATTAATTCCCGTAATTATATTCGTCGCAAAGGAACCGTTTACCATACAATGGCGTAAGGTATTTTGCCCCCCCCCCCCCCTACAATTTTGATCTTTCTTTCACCATCGTTGGGCTTTTGTCTTTTCAAATGGACGATTTTCATTTTAGTCCTGGGGCTACGTTGGATTCTGTACACCACGCGTTGATCCTTTTCTTCACTTCGTACGATCCTTCCTAAAACGGCGTTAATTTTGGAGACACGCTTTTCTTTCTACGAGAATTATACAGCCAAACTCCTTCCTTTATTGAATAATAAAATTCACAGTCATGTATTCCAACCTCCTTAAAACGTGTCCGTTTTCATCTTGGGTATGGTGGTTTCATGAGAGCGTAAAGAATAGCTTGCTATATGTTGAGAAAGCATTACAATTTATCCTCGAGTCGCACGAGGAAGGGATATCGACGTGCGCTGTGTCGCATTGCCACGTAGTCCGTTAATGTGTCGGGTGGAGTAACAGGAGAGACGCACAGTAGTGCGTCTCTCTTGTTTATGTGTTATCATCATATCATTGCGTTTACTTGTTACTGGCATAGATTTCTGTCTATACCCCAGATACATTGTTTCCGATACTGTATAAAGAGCTCTACAGCATCGTTCGAAATAAATATCGGACTTTTTCGACATACGCACCCTCATCACACAATCTCCGAAGGGGCGACAAATGCGTTTGACCTACTGAATTTGATGAACCAATTGAGGAAGCTCTACAAAATAAATAGAAGCAAAGACAAAGATCCTAACAAACTAGGTACTTTTATCTCAGTGTACATTTGTGTATGCGGATAACTTTACACTTGTAGCGGTATGACTGTACTATCAACTGGTGGTTAAGAAGTAAAGAAGTTATAAAGAATCTTCAAGCTGAAATCCATTGAAATAATCATTATCCTTAAAGGCACATCATAATTCCGGCATATACGACGATAGTACTCTCATCTAAGTTGTACTTGAGAAGAAAATCGTTTCCGACAATGAATTTTATTTTTATTATTATTATTTTTTTTATATTATTGTTCATGTCTTTTGAATACCTATATATACCATCCAAATGAGGTGACACTTGCCATAGGAACCGCTTTGAAGTAATTGGTCACATTGACAAAGTTACATCATATGTGTGTTATGAGCATAATAGTTATTTATGTATCAAGGGCGTAAAGGATGCGTTTAGGGCCTGCGGCGTGGATGAGGGCCCCATGGCGTCAGCCGAGGGCCATCACACGCCGAAGGCCATGAACGCATTTTACACACTTGATACATACAACATTTTATGCACTAGCGGTTTATTAGCTCGAATCACAAATGCTGACTACACGTTTCATACGTTATGTATAAAATAAACAATAGTAACATGCTATGGGGAATGTGAAACTATAGTAGCTGAGAACTTTTATATTGAAGAATCTATTTCAAATTGATCATCACTGAAAAAATTGACAACGATTGTGCCGGAATGATACCAAACAGTTATTTGAATCAACCATCCTCTTCTTGTTCTGGTATCGATGCAGATATTGTAACGAAGCTTTCCATATGTAATAATTATGTTCAAGAGAATATCCCATCTTCAATACCAATAACTAAACCAACTTCATTTTCAATGTTCAGGCTTATGACTTAGTTACATGTTGAAAAAATGTCGATTATGAAGAAATGTTAGGAAGAGCCTTTCTCTATTGACCTGAAATAATTCTGATTCGTGTTAGGTCTTGCATGAAATGAGGTGTTTATAAAGACAATTTGAGAATTTTGTCTTCTTACAGTCCGCGGGCCATAATGCACCCGCGGGCGGTAAAGTGCCACTTTACGCTAGCTGAACCGGGCGATAAAATGTTCTTTGCCGCCCACTAGTGCATAAATAGCTTTTTCAAACTAGCTTCAAAGCAAAGCAAGCTGGGATGGGATTTGAAACTGTCATCAAAAGCATTGTTGAGCTTGACACCAATCGATCCCGGATGATTCTTGACTATGATAATATCGAAATAAGTAAAAATATATTGGATGTCCCATTTAAAAATCGAAAGTTATGGTCATTTCCGGTCGAACCGGAAGTACGGTAAATCAAGTTAATATGTCAAAAAATGTAAGTGGAACTATAATACACCACCCCCAAATTTCGTTTTTTTATCTTCAATAATAAAAAAGTTATAGGGGTGAGCCACCTTGGAGAATCACCCGGTATAAACATACATGGTAGAGTCATAATACAAATTCAAAAAGTTCTTTGCAATGTTCTCCCATCAACCTTCTGTTTTTTCTGAATGGCGAATATTTCTTGTGCCTTGAAAGTTATTCCCCACAGTTCGGTTGACGGAGTGCAAATATGTGTTTACTAAGATTGCATTTTATGGAGCATTTTATACTCTCAACATGGTTACAGGAAGTGAGTTTAGAATCAAATTTATATCCTAGAAACTTATATCGTAGACGTGTCGAATATACTGATCATTCAGCTTCACTAAATACGTGCTATTAATTTGAGTTTTGGGTTGTATTAACAAATTATTATTTTGTAGCATTATGCCCTTCATGAAGCATAGTAGTATATCAGTAGTATATCAGCTGATATTACGAGATTGGTATCAGCTGATATAACGAGATTGGTATCAGCTGATATAACGAGATTGGTATCAGCTGATATAACGAGATTGGTATCAGCTGATATAACGAGATTGGTATCAGCTGATATAACGAGATTGGTATCAGCTGATATAACGAGATTGGTATCAGCTGATATAACGAGATTGGTATCAGCTGATATAACGAGATTGGTATCAGCTGATATAACGAGATTGGTATCAGCTGATATAACGAGATTGGTATCAGCTGATATAACGAGATTGGTATCATCTGCATATGCAGTCAATAGGAAAACAGCGGAGCAGAAATTGGAAGGTAACTGATGAATGCAAAAACATTAGGGAAACGAGAAATGATCCTTGGGGTTCACCTGTTGAAATATATTCAATTCCTAAGTGAGCAGGTATTGTTCAGGTATACACTTACCCTTAAGGACGATTCATATACATGGGTGCCCACCCTGTATTTTTGACCCTGCATGAGAAATGCATACCCATCGACGTTCACACTTGTGTCTGTTGGCGTGCGTGAAAGACGCGGGGTGAGTACGCACGGAATTAAAACAAGTTCCAGTTCACATTTGAAAGATTCAGTGAAATATACGACGGGATAATTTGAAAAACTGAAATGTCGGTCCTGCAATATTGAGAAAATTAATACAAATCCAGAGAAAATATGACCTTCTGTTACAAACGCAAGAGAAAGGCATATATTATGTGAATGGTCTTGCAGATTTAAGACACAAGGGTGAACAATGCGTGTAAATTGCTCGTACTTGAAAAACCCGTCATGGGCACCTATGTATCTGAATCGGCCTTTAGGTGAGTAACAATCCAGTCCAAAGATGAAGTTTTAATTTATATATTAATAGACCATCATGGTCAACTAGATCACCCATATCGAAAACTAGTGCCAACGTATTGCGCTTGTTGTCAGGATTCCATCAGTTTTGGTCAAAATTTAATTTGTTCAAAACTTCTAGAAGATATGCGGATCTCCACCTAATATTTTTGCAAAGAATATTTCTGGAAGTTACTCTTTGAAGCCCTAGAGACTGAAATGAAATTAATTTCCAAAACATGGCTCTGCACAGATTTAAAAGAGTCGATTTCCTCTTAATAAGAAAACGTAAATTCTCCCTAAGGGGAAAGTATGAGATTCTTCCCTGGTGTGAGGAAGTGAAATGTGCACTTTTTACAAAGGCTGGAGAAAAAGTACTTTACTCTCTAAGGACAAGTATTTTTCCTTCCCCTCAGTCTAAGTATGGTGTAAATGATGAAAATTCGCGTCGGTCAGAGTAAAAGTGGCACTATCCCCTAGTAGTATAAATGGATATATCAACTATATTTTACCAAATTTGCCCGTGGTAGAAAATGGATAAAATTGAAAAGGGGAACATTGAAAATTGAAAAATGAAAAATGTGATTAAATTGTAATATTTAACAAAAAACAAGTACTTCTCCGGCTAAAGCCACGCCACATTAAACTACATCTGAAAGATATTGTGAAAAGACTGAAAAAATCTGAAAGTGAAAATTCGCATTTTCATTCAGATAGTTGATTTTTCATAATTTTCTATAGTTTTCATTGAAAATTCATCAAATAAATTAGATAGGAAGAATGTTATTTAAAAATATCATTCACTGAAATCGTTAAATAGCGACTAAAGTTTGTCTTTCAGCCGCAGATGATTCCACAACAGATTTTATAAATATCCAATTCATAATTTCGAACAAAAATCAAAATGGATAAAATTGCTTCACTTAGATTAATTGATAACATTACTGGTACCTATTTCGAATGTAGGAAAACGAAAAAAAATCCATTTTCAACCCGTCAACAAAACTCGTTCTGTTAGGAGCTCGGACATTTGATCAGCATTCCTCGTCCTAAGAATCATCGAGGAATGCACAACACGACCAAGTACGTGATAGTAACTCCAATATACTCGAATGTTTATTTAATGTTTACATAAAGCTCCATGTTTTACAGTCGTAACCGTTTGATTTATTTTGTCTTAGGGCTAATTTTTGAGACATAACAGTTCCTGGCCGGCATAACTTCTCAAAATTGATGACTGCTGAAAAATAATAAATAAATGTGAAAAACCCAATTATATAATAAATTATTACTGGACGACGATGAGAAAGCAAACTATATAGTCTTCCTGGTTTAATAATACTTTTCAATATGAGCGCGAACTGAAATAGGTATACAGGGTGTAGATGAAATAAGGAACAAAGGCTGAACTTTGGTTTACTGGAAATCTGATATGGAAAAAACAATTGAACGTCACGATTGTGGGCCCTCAGCCACTTGTAACGGCACCATTTTTGTTTTGCGGAAATGCGCTGTTGCCAAGTTGACCTCTTCGGATTACTGGAAATCTGATATAAAAAAAACAATTGAACGTCGCCATTGTGGACCCCCAACTAATTCTAGTGGTACTATTTTTGTTTTGCGGAAATGCGCTGTTGCCAAGTTTGACTGACTTGCAAGCTAGGTTAGCTTGCTCAGATTAGGTTTGTGTGTTAATTTGCGAACGAAAAACTAATTCATGCATTCTCGACTGACTCGCAAGCTAGGTTAGCTTGCTCAGGTTAGGTTTGTGTGTCAATTGCGAGCGAAAAACGATTTCATGCATTCTCGACTGACTCGCAAGCTAGGTTATCTTGCTCAGGTTAAGTTTGTGTGTCAATCGCGAGCAAAAAACGATTTCATGAATTCTCGACTGACTCGCAAGCTAGGTTAGCTTGCTCAGGTTAGGTTTGTGTGTCAATTGCGAGCGAAAAACGATTTCATGCATTCTCGACTGACTCGCTAGCTAGGTTAGCTTGCTCAGGTTAGGTTTGTGTGTCAATCGCGAGCGAAAAACGATTTCATGAATTCTCGACTGACTCGCAAGCTAGGTTAGCTTGCTCAGATTAGGTTTGTGTGTCAATTGCGAACGAAAAACTAATTCATGCATTCTCGACTGACTCGCAAGCTAGGTAAGCTTGCTCAGGTTAGGTTTGTGTGTCAATTGCGAGCGAAAAACGATTTCATGCATTCTCGACTGACTCGCAAGCTAGGTTAGCTTGCTCAGGTTAAGTTTGTGTGTCAATCGCGAGCAAAAAACGATTTCATGAATTCTCGACTGACTCGCAAGCTAGGTTAGCTTGCTCAGGTTAGGTATGTGTGTCAATCGCGAGCGAAAAACGATTTCATGAATTCTCGACTGACTCGCAAGCTAGGGTAGCTTGTTCAGGTTAGATTTGTGTGTCAATCGCGAGCGAAAAACGATTTCATGAATTCTCGACTGACTCGCAAGCTAGGTTAGCTTGCTCAGATTAGGTTTGTGTGTCAATTGCGAACGAAAAACTAATTCATGCATTCTCGACTGACTCGCAAGCTAGGTAAGCTTGCTCAGGTTAGGTTTGTGTGTCAATTGCGAGCGAAAAACGATTTCATGCATTCTCGACTGACTCGCAAGCTAGGTTAGCTTGCTCAGGTTAAGTTTGTGTGTCAGTCGCGAGCAAAAAACGATTTCATGAATTCTCGACTGACTCGCAAGCTAGGTTAGCTTGCTCAGGTTAGGTTTGTGTGTCAATTGCGAGCGAAAAACGATTTCATGCATTCTCGACTGACTCGCAAGCTAGGTTAGCTTGCTCAGGTTAGGTTTGTGTGTCAATTGCGAGCGAAAAACGATTTCATGAATTCTCGACTGACTCGCAAGCTAGGTTAGCTTGCTCAGGTTAGGTTTGTGTGTCAATCGCGAGCGAAAAACGATTTCATGCATTCTCGACTGACTCGCATTTGATTGAATAGAATATTGCCCACTTATCCATATCAATACAAATTTCCAGGTTGCTAGTAATCCGAATTGACTAACCTGGCAACAGCGCATTTCCGTAAAAACAAAATAGTACCATTAGAATTAGTTGAGGGTCCACAATCGCGACGTTCAATTGTTTTTTTCATATCAGATTTCCACATCTCCAAAGTGTCCAAAACTTGGCAACAGCGCATTTCCGCAAAACAAAAATAGGACCACTAGAATTAGTTGAGGGTCCACAATGGCGACGTTCAATTGTTTTTTTCATATCAGATTTCCAGTAATCCGAAGAGGTCAACGTGGCAACAGCGCATTTCCGCAAAACAAAAATGGTACCATATGAATCGCCTAATGCCACAGAATCGCGATGTTCAATTTTTTTTTCATAACAGATTTCCAGTAAACCAAATTTTTACCGGAACAAATTCAGTATCTCATGAAGTATGTAACTTTAAGAAGAATTCAAAAATTCTTCAAACTAAGTGTGGAATACCCATTTCACAATCAATTTTTTCATTATACATACTAATTTTTCAGTACATGTAATTTGAGTAGCTTCCAAACAATGGAAATAGCCATACTCGTTGAAATAACACATTGCGTGTGGAAAATAGAATTTGTTGTAATTTTGAGAATAATTGCTAATCTTAACAGCTGTTGATATAATGTTTCATTTAATGATCACCATTTACAAAATCTGAGTTTTAAACTCATCTGGTATTATCTCGAAAACACCACTATTTAATTCCTTCAATTTCCTTCAAACTAAAATAGTTTAAAATTATCAGCCTTGAGGATTCAAAAATTCATTTGTGTCTTCTAGAATTATAAACCACAAAATTTTCTTTGAATGGATAAAAAATAAAAAGTAGTGTAATCAGTTAAACATAGAGGAATGACAGGCATTAACTTCACTTTAGTCTTCTGAAACCATCATAATTTTCCAATTAATACATAGCAATCAATAAATGAATATCATAGTAATAAATCTTTATTAAATCATTTTAGACCACGATATAATATAGGGTACGCGTCAGTAAAATGAGACGAAATTATTCACTAATGAAAAATATTTACCTATACAACCTGTTCCTAATTAAGTCAGCGCCATTGCCAATAAAAAAAATATTACAGTTCTCAGCACCCTACATTTTTTCACGTATTTCGAATCATGATCAAATTTTCAACAAAAAGCTTTCATGGCTTCTCTTGGTAAAGGAAGAAATAGTTATTTATGATACAAGTGTTAAAAGTGGCATTTTATTTTGTGAGTGGGGAATATTGCGAAACGAGCGTTAGCGAGTGGAGCAATCCCACGAGTAAAATAAAATCACTTTTAACAAATGTATCATACACATTTTTTTGTACAACAGTTACTGCTAGTAAAAAAAAACAAAAAAAATCCATAAGGATTCGAACACACAATCTTTGGGTTACAAGGCTCACTGGCAGATGCTCCAACTATAATAAACCCCAACGCACTTTATTTATGAATGTCATTCCTAACTGAAAAGGAAAGAAATTTTCTTTTCTATAGTTCAATGTCCAGCGTGGCTTGTGCCGGGGAAGTAGTTGTTTACTGTTAGATATTACAAATAAATCACATTTTTCATTTTTGAATTTTCATGGAGAATGTTTCCCTTTTCAACATGAATACCTTCCAAGAGGTTATCTTGAACGATGGAAAATGGCCACTAAAGTTTGTCTTTTAGTCGCAGATGATTCCACAACAGATTTTATGAATGTCCTATTCATATTTTCGAACTAAAATATATCCACATTTCTTTGAGTCCATTTTTACGCAATATTGTTCAAATTGGTTAACAACTCAGTTGTGTATAAATGTTACACAAATTGTAGTTCTTTTTTGTACAATTCTGTGGACTATATAATTGAAAAATACACAATTTTGTGTTATTTTTTACACATCATTTTGTTTTTATTATGGTTCTGTGGACAAAATCGAAATTTAGAATGCACAATACTGTTTAAGAATTTTAGACAAGGCTTTGTGTTTTAGCTGTTAGAGAGTATAAATTCAAAATAATCCCTATTGTGTGTGACATTTATAGAATGAGTCTGTTAAATATCTCATCACTGCTTCCTCGTTCTCTAGCTATATCCCTTCCTTCTTAACTGGTCGGGGGCTGAATAGTGAATGGAACTGATGGTGTTGAAAATTGCTTTGGTCTTGTTAGTAAGCCTCAGTCTTAGTGAATTCTAGTATAGCGCGGGTTGTTCCCTCTATCGGCGGGTAGTCTTGTTTATGATTTATTACACATTTCTTGTTGTACCTTTTGAATGAAAAATCTGCAAAATTTATGCACAACCATGTATTACACATATTGTGTATAAAAGTCACAAAACTGGGGAAAATTTCACCACAAACCGAAATAAACAATCATTGGTAAAAATATATTACAACCAGGTGTACTAATTTTCGCCAATTGTTTATTTACACATTTTTTTTCACACTGTTGAAGGAAAAAATCCACACAGGTATTTCTTTCCATGTGAATGTTATGCCATGCTCAAGTTAGAAATCGCCCGACCTTCGAATTATTGGGCAGCACCATTACATTCCCCAAAATGGTGGTCAGGTAGCTGATTGATTAAGAGCACCGTCTTTCAATCATTCTGGCTGCCGATGCCAGTCGTGTTGGTTCAAAGTCTAGCGACTTCAAATTTTTTTTCTGATGGCCCGATAAAGTGCTAGGAATCGCACGTAAACAGGTAAGACCTCGTTAATCCTGGCTCGCACAAGTTTCGACTTCTTAGAGCTGCTGTTCGTATGGGGACGAAAGCTGAACGGAAAATAATTGATTTTTTAAAACGTTAGGAGTAGAGACCCTGTAGAGATTATTGTGAGATCAATGCCAATACGATGATTCCAGACTGCTATCCAGTTCGATGTATCGAAGACTTTCCTCGAAAAGCAAATATTATGATGCTGCCGCCCAACAACTCCGTAAAGGTATGCACCTCTCCTGCGAAGGTGAAACAATTGAAACCTTTGAGTAGGTCTGGCAGTAGTCCAAAATGAGCTAAAAAATCGGCTCCTATGGCAGGGAGACATCAACAATCACGAACCTACAAGTGATAGAGATAGTGATAGTTCTTTTGTATGATTTACTTCAATATCGTGGTGGTCTGTGGTCTGGCGGTCTAAGGCGCAGCCCGTTCAGAACTTTAGTATAGCGGTATTCGGTTCGAGCCCGATGTTAGTACGTGGGATTTTTTCTCAAGTACGCAATATCGGAATCGATAGACGACCACAGTCCTTGTTGAAAGCAAGTGTATTGTATGTTGTCTAGATGCCAATCTCGTCTAGTGCTAGCTTGGAGTGCACGCCGGCCACCTTAGGTGGTGCTGTAGGTTTTCCGGGTTTACCTGCAGCTGAAAAGTGAGTACGCCACCAAAAATCAGTAAGTCGCCCCGGAGCGCCACAGCAAATAATAATAATAGCCGTCCTCTACCCGCACAGGCTATGCTTTTTGGTACACTCCACGAGTGTTTATGAGGAAGTATTATTATTATATTATTATTATTATATAAATCCCGAAGCACGGGCGTAGGATGTGTTGCTTACATTAAGGTAGTTGTTACAAAAGACGATACAGATTATTCGCAAGAGAAAGAAGGTAGTTTATAATATAGAGGCAAAAAAATTTTGGCACATAACAATATGAATAATAGTTTATTTTGTAACAAAGTTAGAACGAAAATGCGAGTGGAAAGTTCAGGAGCGCGAGCGAAAAGGCGAGAGCAAGGAACCACGAGCATCGCGAACTTTTATTCTAATAACCGACTAAAAGACTGTGCTTTCTCCGCGATCAAAAATTTCGATGAAATGAAATGAAATGAAATGAAATGAAATGAAATGAAATGAAATGAAATGAAATGAAATGAAATGAAATGAAATGAAATGAAATGAAATGAAATGAAATGAAATGAAATGAAATGAAATGAAATGAAATGAAATGAAATGAAATGAAATGAAATGAAATGAAATGAAATGAAATGAAATGAAATGAAATGAAATGAAATGAAATGAAATGAAATGAAATGAAATGAAATGAAATGAAATGAAATGAAATGAAATGAAATGAAATGAAATGAAATGAAATGAAATGAAATGAAATGAAATGAAATGAAATGAAATGAAATGAAATGAAATGAAATGAAATGAAATGAAATGAAATGAAATGAAATGAAATGAAATGAAATGAAATGAAATGAAATGAAATGAAATGAAATGAAATGAAATGAAATGAAATGAAATGAAATGAAATGAAATGAAATGAAATGAAATGAAATGAAATGAAATGAAATGAAATGAAATGAAATGAAATGAAATGAAATGAAATGAAATGAAATGAAATGAAATGAAATGAAATGAAATGAAATGCAATGCAATGCAATGCAATGCAATGCAATGCAATGCAATGCAATGCAATGCAATGCAATGCAATGCAATGCAATGCAATGCAATGCAATGCAATGCAATGCAATGCAATGCAATGCAATGCAATGCAATGCAATGCAATGCAATGCAATGCAATGCAATGCAATGCAATGCAATGCAATGCAATGCAATGCAATGCAATGCAATGCAATGGAATGGAATGGAATGCAATGGAATGGAATGCAATGCAATGGAATGCAATGCAATGGAATGGAATGCAATGCAATGCAATGCAATGCAATGGAATGGAATGGAATGGAATGGAATGGAATGGAATGGAATGGAATGGAATGGAATGGAATGGAATGGAATGGAATGGAATGGAATGGAATGGAATGGAATGGAATGGAATGGAATGGAATGGAATGGAATGGAATGGAATGGAATGGAATGGAATGGAATGGAATGGAATGGAATGGAATGGAATGGAATGGAATGGAATGGAATGGAATGGAATGGAATGGAATGGAATGGAATGGAATGGAATGGAATGGAATGGAATGGAATGGAATGGAATGGAATGGAATGGAATGGAATGGAATGGAATGGAATGGAATGGAATGGAATGGAATGGAATGCAATGCAATGCAATGCAATGCAATGCAATGCAATGCAATGCAATGCAATGCAATGCAATGCAATGCAATGCAATGCAATGCAATGCAATGCAATGCAATGCAATGCAATGCAATGCAATGCAATGCAATGCAATGCAATGCAATGCAATGCAATGCAATGCAATGCAATGCAATGCAATGCAATGGAATGCAATGGAATGCAATGGAATGCAATGGAATGCAATGGAATGCAATGGAATGCAATGGAATGCAATGGAATGGAATGGAATGGAATGGAATGGAATGGAATGGAATGGAATGGAATGGAATGGAATGGAATGGAATGGAATGGAATGGAATGGAATGGAATGGAATGGAATGGAATGGAATGGAATGGAATGGAATGGAATGGAATGGAATGGAATGGAATGGAATGGAATGGAATGGAATGGAATGGAATGGAATGGAATGGAATGGAATGGAATGGAATGGAATGGAATGGAATGGAATGGAATGGAATGGAATGGAATGGAATGGAATGGAATGGAATGGAATGGAATGGAATGGAATGGAATGGAATGGAATGGAATGGAATGGAATGGAATGGAATGGAATGGAATGGAATGGAATGGAATGGAATGGAATGGAATGGAATGGAATGGAATGGAATGGAATGGAATGGAATGGAATGGAATGGAATGGAATGGAATGGAATGGAATGGAATGGAATGGAATGGAATGGAATGGAATGGAATGGAATGGAATGGAATGGAATGGAATGGAATGGAATGGAATGGAATGGAATGGAATGGAATGGAATGGAATGGAATGGAATGGAATGGAATGGAATGGAATGGAATGGAATGGAATGGAATGGAATGGAATGGAATGGAATGGAATGGAATGGAATGGAATGGAATGGAATGGAATGGAATGGAATGGAATGGAATGGAATCGAATCGAATCGAATCGAATCGAATCGAATCGAATGCAATGGAATGCAATGGAATGCAATGGAATGAAATGGAATGCAATGGAATGGAATGCAATGGAATGCAATGGAATGCAATGGAATGCAATGGAATGCAATGGAATGGAATGGAATGGAATGGAATGGAATGGAATGGAATGCAATGGAATGCAATGGAATGCAATGGAATGCAATGGAATGCAATGGAATGCAATGGAATGCAATGGAATGGAATGGAATGGAATGGAATGGAATGGAATGGAATGGAATGGAATGGAATGGAATGGAATGGAATGGAATGGAATGGAATGGAATGGAATGCAATGGAATGCAATGGAATGCAATGGAATGCAATGGAATGCAATGGAATGCAATGGAATGCAATGGAATGCAATGGAATGCAATGGAATGCAATGGAATGCAATGGAATGCAATGGAATGGAATGCAATGGAATGCAATGGAATGGAATGCAATGGAATGCAATGGAATGCAATGGAATGCAATGGAATGCAATGGAATGCAATGAAATGCAATGGAATAAAATGGAATAAAATGGAATAAAATGGAATAAAATGGAATAAAATGAAATAAAATGAAATAAAATGAAATAAAATGAAATAAAATGAAATAAAATGAAATAAAATGAAATAAAATGAAATAAAATGAAATAAAATGAAATAAAATGAAATAAAATGAAATAAAATGAAATAAAATGAAATAAAATGAAATAAAATGAAATAAAATGAAATAAAATGAAATGCACTGAAATGAAATGAAATGAAAAACAATAAAAATTTCATGAGAAATAACTAATCCTGGGTAAACGTAAACTATAAATTTATAACAGAAAAAGATGCATAAAAAAATAATAGTTTAAAAAACTAAAGAACACACTTTACTTCCCATGGACTAAAAAGTAAGAACTTTTTTTTTTTTTTTGTCAATAATTTTTTACTTTTTAATCCACGGGAAGTAAAACGTGTTCTTTCGTTTTTTTAAACTGTTATGCAATGGAATGCAATGGAATGCAATGGAATGCAATGGAATGCAATGGAATGCAATGGAATGGAATGGAATGGAATGGAATGGAATGCAATGGAATGCAATGGAATGCAATGGAATGCAATGGAATGCAATGGAATGCAATGG
Organism: Chrysolina haemoptera; assembly: GCA_958298965.1. Classification (NCBI taxonomy): domain Eukaryota; kingdom Metazoa; phylum Arthropoda; class Insecta; order Coleoptera; family Chrysomelidae; genus Chrysolina; species Chrysolina haemoptera. The sequence continues at coordinate 13,545,278 of OY282584.1, forward strand.
AATGCAATGGAATGCAATGGAATGCAATGAAATGCAATGGAATAAAATGGAATAAAATGGAATAAAATGAAATAAAATGAAATAAAATGAAATAAAATGAAATAAAATGAAATAAAATGAAATAAAATTAAATAAAATGAAATAAAATGAAATGCACTGAAATGAAATGAAATGAAAAACAATAAAAATTTCATGAGAAATAACTAATCCTGGGTAAACGTAAACTATAAATTTATAACAGAAAAAGATGCATAAAAAAATAATAGTTTAAAAAACTAAAGAACACACTTTACTTCCCATGGACTAAAAAGTAAGAACTTTTTTTTTTTTTTTGTCAATAATTTTTTACTTTTTAATCCACGGGAAGTAAAACGTGTTCTTTCGTTTTTTTAAACTGTTATTTTTTTTAATAAAAAATCTAAATCTCCGACCTCTAAAACCAATTTTGAATCAAATCTGACCATAATCACAATACTCGTCCATCATCTTGGGCCGCCATCTTGAATTAATAAATTTTTACGAAAAATTCATAATCGACGACCCCGAAAACCCTCACACACTAATTTTGAATCGAATCAGACCATAATGACATCTTGGAGCCGCCATCTTTAATTTATGAATTTTTACAGCAAATTCGAAATATACGATCTAAAAAAACCTCACATAATTACCAATTTTGAATCGAATCTGACCATAATCACAAATCTCGTCTCCCATCTTGGAGCCGCCATTTTGAATTCATGAATTTTTATTAAAAAAACATAATCTCTGTATCTGGAAACTCTTATATACCAATTTTGAATGGAATCGGACCATTATCACAAATCTCGTCCGCCATCTTGGAGCCGCCATGAACACCTGCCAAATTTCAAATCATTCGGACGTCTGGAAATGGGTGAAAATCACGCCCTAAGGCAATAAAAAATACAAGTGAAGCTAATATAAAGCGTGCAATAATAATATATAAACTATACTTTTCAACAAAAATTCAAATTAAAAAAAGGAGAAAAAAATCGTTATTTGCTCACACAGCAGTTTGAACTCGCGATCGTACGATCCATTGCTTCAAGCCATCCGCTCCTTTCCCACATGCTTCTTCTCGTATTATAAATTTTTGATAAGTGGTATATTGAAGAATCTCTCTCTCTCTTCCACGAGAACTACAGGGCACCAGCGTCCTTCTTCAATAAACTGGCAACTCAGCTAAAAATCATGGATCTTCGTTACATTTCAAGTGGTCTGTTTTCATATTTCATTTCTGAATTACTTGAAATTATTCATGATGAATAAGTTACTTAAATCCTCTATCAACTATTTTTGGTGTTAAGTCAAGGCTAACGTTATTATTGCTATAACTGTGCAAGAATATTCATTCCTTAACAAGTGATGGAATGAAATACACGCATAAGACAGCAAGTGTTGTAGAATATTTGTTCAATAATATAAATTTGATTTCAGAATTGGCAAATTCGGTAATGATCGTGAAAACAAGTTTTTCTTGCAAGGAATGGCTATGCACACCATAAACTCTTTTTGGTATCTTGACATTATCGTACAGATTGCTTGACTATTACTTTGTGTTGCTAGTCGTTTTACCTATACAGGCTTCCACAGATTACTGGAAGTTTTCAGAAATTATATACTCTACGGCTCAATGCCTCAATCTTCGAAAGTTATCATTGCCTCACTCTTTCCTTTCTTGTTTTTGTTTTGTCAAAAGAAATAGTCTTTAGTTTATATGATGAACTTCATCCCAGTATACCTTGGAAATTATAAAACGCCAATGAACAACGAAACAAACAACCATAAAAAAAAACTTGTGTTATTTGTTTACGTCCACTACTTCGAATCCAGATTGCATCCTTTATCGTTTATTTCGTGATATCTATAATTGATATACACGTTCAGTTAGTAGGCCGGTCTGATTTATTTGTTTGTAAATGAATCTCTTCGGCATTCTGGTATGTGTTAATCGATGACAAATGGTTTTTATAATCACACAACTGAGCTTTTACATTTTTTTTTGTTCCATTGCAAAGATAAAGGAAAGCAATTTCGCGTTGATGAAGATTCTCAAGGTATTATCTTCATTTCATAAGCCAATTTGGAAGGCGTTGAGATTATAATCAGAAATGAAAGGGTACGGAAAAAGAATGCAGCTATACATATATCATTACAGCCTTCTTGTGAGTCATCAAGTGTAACAGCATTTCATTGATTTTTAAATTATTTATAAAATATTCAAAAATACTATCCGACATTGATCAGATTCTTCATTTCGCATTTTGTTTTGCAAAATTCAAAATTCATCCATTCTTTAATAGTATATTGTATAGGTACCTAGGCGGTGAAGTGGCATTTTTGAAAAAGCACTTTACTGTCGTGATTTTCACATAATTTTTTATCCTATACAATAATTGTTGGAAATATTTTTGCTACAAAAATTTTATTTATTGAAAAACTGACAACTGAACTTCAACTATTTTTATACTGACATTTAATGGCGTCGCCACCTAGCGTGAAAATGTTAAATTTATTTTCTCGGCTAGCCGTAGAAAAGGCGACTTTCTCCTCATCCTAAATCCGGTAAAATTCAACTCTCTTACAGTGTAAAATAAAAAAGTATATATTCTGTTTACTTATAACTTAAAATCAATGTTTTCAATGATGTTTTTAGCTGCTTAATGTCTTTCTGTTAGAGGTAAATAAATAAATACAGTGAAGACCAAAAGTCCGGCCTTGCCCCCTCCCGTAACTTCTTTATTTTACATATTACAAAAAAAATTTGATTACCTAAGCTGTAGGGTTTCATTTGATCTGTTTGATAGTTTAAGTTTCATTTATACAGAGTGCCTCAAAACAGCGCAGTATGACACCCTGTATTTATTTGCATGATCGGTTAGGGATCATAAGGAATAAGGAATGAGTAGAAGAAAGAAACTTTTTCTGGTGGGTCAATAAGTTCTCTCTCACACTCATTGAGCTTATGAATAAAATAATTGGCGATTTCTCCGAATCTTTGGAAATAACAGCATCAAACTTGTTGGTATTGTTAGATTTCTTATGATCATCCCTAACCGATTATGCAACGATATACCGGGATTCCTATTCAAAAAAATAAACTTTCAAATCGCTGTTGAGACACTCTGTATAAATGAAACTCAAACCATTGAAGACATAGAATAAAACTCTACAACTTATGTATCTAACATTTTTTTATAATATATAAAATAAAAAAGTTACGGTGGGGGAGGGGGAGGGTGACGGACTTTTGGTCCTTACTGTATAACCACTCAACACATATTGAAAAATGCATAATAATGGGCCCATTTCAAAAGTTTAAAACCTGTCAATTGCAAAAGGATTATGTTTATTTGTAAAGTCTATACCGGGAACATAGGAAATCATACAACTTTGATTCACCTGCACACGTTTTGCTTCTAAGCAACATGTCCAGTGAGGATTATTATAATACATCTCATCTGACTTCTGCTCAGTTTGTTTTTTTTTTGTCCCTTCCATCTTCTGTTGCGCTAGAACAGTTCGACTGTATTTTGTTCGAACAGAGCATAGATAGCTTGCTTTGTTTCCTAACCTTGTCTTCAATATATTTTTCCCTTAATTATAAAAAATGTTTCTACATCCGATGCATACTGTTATTTTTTCCAGGTCCTCCAGCAGGCAGGCAACGTAGAACGATTAGGTAGATTTCTTTGGTCTTTACCAGCATGTGATAAACTACACAACAACGAGTCTGTTCTCAAAGCGAAAGCGATAGTAGCCTTCCATAGGGGAAATTTCAAAGAACTGTATAGGATATTAGAAAGTCACACGTTCAGTCCCCACAATCATGCCAAACTTCAGGCCTTGTGGCTCAAGGCACACTACATTGAAGCAGAGAGGTTAAGAGGTACGTAGAAATTGTCAATTATCGATTTTATATACATTAATTATGGAAAGGTCCAATGATTGGCCCTCGGGGCACGCCCAAACAAAAAGTAACTGGTCTCAACAATGTTGCAACGTTATTAAGTAGTCCCTAATATTATTTTAGATTGATTTATTCTGAATTTTGAATGAAAAAATAATTTCAAGTAACTTGTTATTCTACTATCATTTGGAAACGAATTATTATTTCTACATTTCGCATTAGGTAGGCCGTTAGGAGCAGTAGGAAAATACCGAGTGAGGCGGAAATTCCCCCTTCCGCGAACCATATGGGACGGCGAAGAAACTAGTTACTGTTTCAAAGAAAAATCTAGGAGTGTTTTAAGAGACTGGTATTCACACAACCCTTATCCTAGTCCGAGGGAGAAACGAGAACTAGCCGAAGCGACGGGATTGACGACGACGCAGGTTTCCAACTGGTTCAAAAATAGGAGGCAGAGGGATAGGGCGGCGGAACACAAAGACAGGTATTTAATTTCTCCTATGAGTTATGAATTATTTTTTCATCAATCTGTAACTTTCATCAACTGATACAACACATAATTTACTTTAATGTTGATGCCTTTATGTACTTGCTTCATTCAATATAAACTCTCTTTCTTTACGATCATTTTGACATTAACATAACCTCAAAGTTTCTCCTTTGACAATAAATCTTACTGGGAAATTTCTCAGACCAATTCATTAATATATCATTGAATTTTCTTCTATTTAGAAGTGTGCAATGAAAATTGAAGAACAAGTTTATTTCATCAAATTCAGCATAGATTTGCCCCTACCCAATTTATATTTCCTGGCATGCGACACAATATTTCCCTTTCTTTTCCATGCACAATCAAAAAAGGCGGTGGACATATTTTGTCGCATGTGAAATAGGTAGTAGACTTTCAAGAATTGGGCCCTTGCCCTATAATCGTGTCTATTGATGTGTACATTTTTGGTTCACCAACTAACCCTACCAATTTACTTTTGTTAATATTATTGTCGGACTCATTTTATGGCGAAGTCATTAAAAAATATGGAGTGTCACTTATCAGCATAAAAACTATACTATATCCCAAGCTGAACCAAGCAATTCATATTCACAGAATTTTATTGAGATCGTTTTAGAGGTTTCGGCGATCAGCGGGGACGAATATTGGGACACTGGATATGTATATAAATAGAGGGCATGAGCCGGCATTGCTCGGTAAAAAATGTATGATGATGACGATGATGAGAAATATATAATATATGTTTGATGGTTCAACTCTCCAACTGATATTAATTACACAAGATGAACCGTCCTTGCAATACGGATTCAGTCCATAATATAATGTATTTGTGAAATTGTCTGATCGAATATACCTTTAAAATAACGATTTTTCAAAATACTTTCATCTTGCGAGGCACTCATACTGTGTTGCCATACAAAACACCTCTCGAGCAAGCTCTCGTGGTATTTCTAGGCAACACAGTTTTCGTGCCAGCAAGGTGAAAATATGTTTTCTGCATTTTGTCAGGATATTATTACTGAATATTTCCATCGTATATTGAAAATCCCACTTGAAGCGGGACATTCAATTACAACGACTATTTCACTCACTTGCGAAATAAACCAATCCGAAGCTCTAGTCAAGTTCGGATTACCGATAATACCAAACTTGACTCTGGACTCTGATTGGCCTATCAAGTTCGGTGTTATCAGATTTGTTTACAGTGCATGCGACACTTAAACGTCAAATATAAGTGATTACGCTGTGCACGCATTCAAAATTGTTTGTGAAATAGTCTAATGAAATTCCATTCGTGATTGATTTTTTTCATAAGTCTGTCTTTCATTTGTGATCTCAACTGAATTGTTTCGAGAAACCACCACGAGTCCGCAGTCCGCACTTTCGTGAAATGAATCGACAGACTTATCGCGACAATTTCACTCACTATATGAAAGTCGCGTCTCCTGCGATATGAGGACCAATCAGAATGGGATTTCACGAAAGTACACGCTTCCTTTCGCTTCCCTTCTTTCCGATCCGGAAAGACCACGTCGTCAAGTCAACCACAAATATAAACAGCAATGATACATCTTGTAATCTAATATGACATAAACGTCAGGTTGACAGACTTCATGTTTATTATTTATTAGTTGCAACTATTGAAGAAGTCACTTTGTTTACTCGATCAAATTTCAAATAATAACTCGGTTGGTTCGTGAAATTATCTCAATAAATACGACTCGTGCTCACAATACAATCGATAATTCTGTCAGAAATCAACGAGATCAAATTGCTTGGTAACACCACTCGTCCCTACGAAGCAATTTGATCGAGTTAAAGATTTCTGACAGAATTATCGATAGTATTGCGACCACTCGTGGTATTACCCCCGAAAATTCAATCACTTGTGGTATTATTACTGAAAATACTATGAAGCGGGACATTTTCGATCAATTATAGCGAAAACACTATGAAACGAATATTTGAAGTCTATGTGAAGGTGTGTATGAATTGTTTCACGCTGTTCGTGAAATAGTCTTTCTAAATATCACTCGACGATGACAAACGGAGACTATTATTTCCTTTAATTCGTCTCGAGTAACTTGTACTTTGAGACAATTTAATAATAATAATAATAATAATAAAATATTAATGTTCATATGGTCTTATTTAAATGCCAAAATACAAAGTACTCTCGACAGAATTATGAAGAAAATAATAGTCGGCCATTTATTTTGTTATGGTCTTGTGATATTACCTTCGAAAATTTCCTGGCTGAACATTTTCAGTCTGAAAATTACCCGGTAAGTCCGTGTAGGGCCATGTAGCTCAGTGGTTAATACTTTCACGTTCGAAACCATTGACTGCTGGTCGGTTACGTTCGAATCCTTAGCGACTACAGATTTTTATCTGATGGCCCGAGAAAGTGCTAGGAATCGCACGTAAGAAGGCTGCAGTTCGTAAGGGGACGACAGCTGGTTAACGGAAAAAATAATTTTAACAATCTATAGAAACTATTATTAAAATGTGCATTTATCATTTTGACAGACATGCATAAATAATGAATTTTAAACGTCATATTCCAATGACGTTTCGGAAAATTTTTCAAGTTTAATTCAAGGAAAAGTGACCAAAAGTAAACCTCAAAACACAATACTGAATCATATGGAAACAGCAACACATACATATGAAAATAAACTTTTCAGTACGTTCTAGAACCTTCCTGAAGCTTGGAATACTTTCAAACGTTTCCTATCTTTTATTCTAGACTTCTTTCCTGTTGAACAAACTTTCGAGAACTTCACTTGAGTATCTATTCAGTACGTTACATAACCTTCACTAACCTTGGTTCTGGTTCATATCAGGAAATCTTGAATTTTCTAGAACTTTCCAGAAGCTTCGAGAACATTCTAGTTTTTTTTCCAGAAGTTTTCAGATGGTTCCACGAGTTTTCCAATCGATATAGAAACTTATTTCATCACAAAATTTCATTTCGGAGATTGTTGTGGACAAACGTAATATGGGATATTTATATACAAAGATAACCACATCACTCGGGGTTGCCCGGGTAAACATTTATTATTATAGATAATTTCACTGTCTTTTCAGTAGTCATTAGAACTTTCCAGAAGCTATCTGGTTTATTCCATAGTTTTGGAGAACATTCAAAAGTTTCTTATTTCATATTGTAGAAATTTCCATGCCTCCTCGCTGCTGGCTAAATTTTCGAGAACTTCACTATCTGTTCATTACCTACGTTTTATAACCTTCAAGAGCCTGGTTCTGCTTGATTCCACCGGGATCTCGAATTTTCTAGAACTTTCCAGAAGCTTCAGAAACATTCTAAATTTTGTTCACATCTTCTCAGTACGGTCTCGCATTTTCTGTGGCTGTTGTTCTGGTTCATCCTAAGGTTTCCTCGAATTCTACTGAAGCTCCGAGAAGGTTCATGAGTTTTCCCATCTTATATCATAGATAGTTTGACGTCACCTCCCTGGTGGCGAACTTCACTTGGGTGAATTTTCTGTGGCTTTTGTTCTGGTTCATTCTGAGGTTTCCTCGAATTCTACTGAAGCTCCGAGAACGTTCAAGAGTTTCCCCATCTTATATCATAGAAAGTTTGAAGTCACCTCTCTGATGGCGAACTTCACTTGGGTGTCTTTTCAGTACTTCCTAGAACGTTCCGGAACCTTTGTTTCGGTTCATTCCATGAAAATAAAGATTTTTCAAGAACTCTCCAGAATCTTTAAGAACATTCTAGAAATTTTTCTCACATTCTAGAAAGATATTGATCTTTTGGTCCTTTTGAATCAATTGAATTCTGATATTTATGATATTTATTTTCTCGAGCCAGGTTGTGGAAATGTAAAAGATCTGTTTTTCACTTCCAATAATTTCAAATATGAAGCCTTCCAAACTATTGTTGCATTTCTACATTGTTTTTCTGGTTGCGATACAACATCAGAAACATAAGAAAATTCATCATTTAGACAATAGGTTTGTTTTGGTTCATTTCATTACCGATTTTGAACCAGTTCTGAATAGTCGCACAATCGAGTAAATTGGACAATATTTTTAAAAAAAAGATGCAAACAAAGAAGATATTGCCAAAGTTGGATTGCAATTAATCAAAATATTACACTGAATCAATTGAGATTTCAAAAATATCAATAGCAAGAATTAAATCATCTTTCATATTGGCAAATCTCCCACTAACAGTAAGCGCATCAGAACAACTCTTTGTTACAGGGCATATTATCAGCTTCAAACTTGTTTTTTTTCTTTGGTGTGTTGTCATCGACTACTATGGTCATTAGCCACTTCTAACTTCGTTGGGTAACGAACTGACAGCAACAGATTGGGGCTGGAAGCAACATCAACGTGGCATTATGCCTAAATTGAGACATAAAGATTTAATTTCGGAAACTTTGCTCAAAATTATTAGCTGCATCTGTGAAACTGGATGTAAGAACCTGAAATGTGGCTGCCGAAAACATGGTTTGAAATGCACTAATTGATGTTCATATTGTACTGGTTCTGAAAAATGCGCCAACGATGAAAAAAAAACTAGTTGATGATTCAGACGAAATTTTAGATGAAGAACCAATGCAGACTGGAAAAAAATATTGGAGACGAAGACGATGATGGTCTTGAAGATTTCGGAGATCTACTACAATCGAGAACATTTGTCCAATCTAACGATGGAGAATTGCCATCAAAGAAGCAAATACTAATGGATAAGTGATTAGAATTCAAAGATAAAGTATTTATAAATATAAAATCTCCTTCAAATCATATCTTTAATACTATGGAAATTAACTATTTCCGCATGTTTTTTGCAATCTCTATTTTTTATGAATTTTCAATTCTTCAGTTCATCAACATTTTTCGAGTAATTAAAGTGTACTTAAGTTTTAATAAATAGCTCAAAGTTTTACATGATTAAAAAAAAATAATCGAATTCGAGATTTTTTCGGTATTTTTCATTTTCTAAGAAAATTTGCCACAGTAAGGTATATTTTCAGGAAGTAGAGATTTTAACGAACATAAAGCATACCAATTTTTTTTCAAATCGCAGATATTTTGACGGGTGAATTTTCGATTGAAAATTATATAGAGTGCTTTTTCGATATTGAATCAAAATAAGGGGAAACAATAAATATTTTGAATCCGAATAATTACATTGTATTTAGGACATGAGAAGGTGAGTGTTCTCCAAATTTCGTGAAAAATAAAAAAAACTGTGGGAGATAAAAATTTAAATTAAAGTCGTTTTGATATCCTCATACAGAACTTTCCAAAATCCTATTCAGTGCGGGAGTGTTTATTCGGGTTGACTTTGATTAAAATTTAGCAACCCACAAAAAAAAACCAACGTTAATCACACTGTGGGGTTATACAGTATCGGAAAGTTTTCATCGGGGGTATGCTGGTTTCATACGAGCGTAAAGAATAGCTTGCTATTATGTTGAGAGAGCATTACAATTTCTCCTCGACTCGCTAGAGAAAGGGATATCGACGTGGCTGTTAATTCGTCGGACGAGGTAGTAGGGGAGTCATACAGTAGTGCGTCTCTCTTATTTATGTGGTATCATCATATCATTGCGTTCCTTGTTGCTCGCATAGATTTGTCTATACCCCGATGACAACCTTACGATACTGTATATGACACGAACCATGATAAATGACTAAAATAATTGCACAATCGCGAAGTGCGTCCTCATATCACTAAAACACAATGAATAATGAAGCTACTGAAATGCTCAGATTCGTGAGGTCTACGTTTATGTATATTAAAAAACCGTCGGGTCGCCTTTGACCCCACGATGTGATTTTAGTGTTATGATGGATCATTATAAGATGTCAAATAAACTGAAATAAGTTTTGGTCAAAAACGTTTTATGTTCATTTTCTGGTTTTGAATTACTTACTCTCATTTATAAAAATAACATTAATTTGTTGCTACAACAAAAACGGAACTATAATTTGACCCTCGTTGAAATGAAATGCGTACAATCAACCAGGTATTTTCTCATGGCAGAATCAATATAAATTGAGTTAATCAGAAGTGAGGTGCATGCAGGCGTACCAACCCGTCGTCAGTCTATCAAATTACAGCGCGGAAGCCCTACAATTATTATTTGATACCCCGGTGTGATGAGCTCGATGTGAAGGGGGTGTTTTACTTTCATTTCATTGTTTCCTGTTAATCCGTGCAACGAGGTTTGGACTAGATAGTTGGTTCAGTTATTACAGTGATTAAGAATGTACTCAAGGTTGACTCATGACTTGAAATTCCCTTTCAATTCTTCATTTTATTGTTTTATTTCTATTCCAGTCATTAGTGCCATTTGGAGATATAAAATTTGAAATTATTCTTTGTCCCCATTCTTCCACTCTATGTGTTTTTCGGTTCTCAAAACTATTTCTATATTCAGATGTTCTCTTTTTGAAGGTTCAACCTGTTTGTCCTAGGTTAAGCACGTATACCACGAGTTAATTTATAGGCTCCATACTTCTTTTGTCTTTCCTACTTCATCTTTGTTAATTTTAGAATGTTGCCCTGAATATCTTTGCTATATCAATAATTGCCAATATTGTTACTGTGGGTTTTCCATATTCTTTAATACTGAATTGCTTCTTTATACAGCTTTTTAGACGGCAGGTTATTATTATTTATTATTAAATCATGATTATCCGGTCTTTATTCACTAATGTCTAGTTCTTCATTGAAATACAATAAACTTGAAAGAATTTGACTGCTCTATGTATCATACTGTTATAAGCTGCTAGTTTTTGATAATATGGATGGGTTCAGTTATTGTTATATCCGTATGTGATGGTTTGTGAAAAATTAAAAATTCATGTTTATTATTTACTTTGGTTATTGTTAAGTCTAGAAAATCACATAATTTGTTCTTTTCTGACAAAATATTGTCAATATATCTGTACCAATATAAGATATTTTTAAACACTCCATCCTTCTGTATGAACGTGTTTTAATACCTCTCCTCAGTAAACTATTTTATAAGTAAATACTTTGTTAGGTAATATAAAACATGTCAATCTTGTCATTAAACAGGAGACATATTTTACTCAGTGTATCGATAAAGTATATTGTACAATGAGCATGAAATGGCATACATTTCCCACGAGTAGGTATATGAAATTTTGTAGTACAAGGGTAGCGAGTACTACAATATTATTTATGATTATAAAAATGACAGTCTAGTAGTTCATGAAAGTCATGGGAAATGAAATATCCTGTACTGAAATGATCATTACAGTACAGTTTGCGATGTAGAAATGAGAAAGTGATTTACAATCGGCCTACTTCGTTGATCGATAAAGCGTATAAAATGCACACAGTTCCATGTGGTCGTAGAAAAAAACTCTTTTCAGTTCAATAATTCATTTCATTCATCCAATGATCTCTTGTTGTGGGGTATCACCCCCTATAGGCTCTTTATTTGCAAAATGTTCAAGAATTTTATATACTTTAATTATTTTCATAATGGAATCAGGAGAAGAAAATTCCATAAATTTCCTACATTTATTAAGAACCGAAGTGAATAAAACTCATGGATACTGTATTTTCCACAAACTATCACATAACAGATACCACAATTCTCAATACTCAACCTTTCTAAAATTCTAGACGTTTGTTTTCCAGTTTCAACGGTTTGAATGAAAATCAAAACAAGTTTGTTATTGATATTTACCTATTTCAATTAATATTGTCTTGCCACGCTGTAGTGCTACACCCGTTATAGGATATTATTTTTTACAAAAATGAAGGGGTTCATGCGAGCTACAAGTTAGACGAGATCCGTTCATTTATTAAAAAAGGTTAATCTCGAATTAGAGCACAAAAATCAAATCGATGCACAATATTCTAAACATTAAAAATCGCATTTTGACACCTTTGTATCTCAAAAATGGGTAAAATGATCTGTAAATTCTACTATGTAATATAGGATGCCAGAAATTAAAAAAAAAATAAACCAAACTCATTCTGGAGAAACTCAAAAATTTGTCACCATTCAAATTCCCTTGGATTATGGAAAGCCAAATATTGTTTTTTTTTCTGATTCCATTACAGGTGATCTTTCACTTATCAATCATCTTTTCTTAAATTGTGCCGAAACCATGTACATGACACATCTTAAAATAATCTTTTTGACGTTGGAAGATGACCTCGGGATTTATGTAAATTTGCGCAACCAAATCCGCATGTTTGTCGGGAATAGGCTTCTGGTACTTCTTCCTACTTCTTAAAAAATATAAGGTTTTGTTCCCTTTTTAAGGGGTTTTTCACCTAAACCTCATATAAACAATGCGGAGGGCTAACTCTTATTGCGGAGGAAATTCTGTTATAGTATTTCATTCTCAAAGCCAGTCTCTGTAGAAAGTATTTATTACACTGAAAGAGAAATTACTCCAGACATACAAATAAAACAATTACTAAAAAAAATAGTATTTAATCAAATAAATGTTAAGCCAAGTTCAGGGCTTGACGATCTTGAAAAATCTAGAAGTAATGATTGAATCAGGTTGTGTGAAGAAATTTGTTTCTTTGGACTATTGTACGTTATTCAAATAGTCATACCAACTTTCTTGGAATATTGGGTTAAATTCATTTAAACCTTACATATTTTCGAACTACACACAAAAAAAAGGAGAAATTGTTGTAAAACATGTTTTTGGACGCCATTTGAGAAATCATGAAAATTCATTGGAAATAAAATAATTTTAAAAGCATTATAAATGACAAAAATATTTATTCCAATGAATTCAACTTTGAATTTTAAATAGATAGTTACCTCTTTATAAATGTTATTAATAGACACTGATTGGATGATTTTCAAAAATAAAAATTTAAATCATCAGCGAGTTCTTCAAGTGAGACCAGACGCAGAAATGGACGAAATGGAGGATAACGAAAATTCAAAATTGAATCCCCTCCTCAATTTCTACAAACAGTGTTACCAATTATCACACTATCAAAGAACAGCTTGCCAACTGTTGGCTCATGTTTAGATCACAGACCTCATAGATAGAATGAAACCAACATCTTGCCTACGCATGAAAGCTTCAATTATACTATCTCTCTCTGCATGATCATTATAAATAACATCTATGGTTTGGACAGAATTCTCACTTTGTCGGAACTGGCTAATTGATCTAATTGTCAATCCAAATAAAAATAAGAATAAGAAGAAGAAGAAATAACTATTTATAATTCAAACATTGTAAGTCATATTCAGAAACCTACCACTCAGTTGGTGCCCCGTTCACGGTAAAAATGATGAAAATGAACGTTTGTAGAAATACAACTGTTATAAAAAAAACGTATTCTTGCAAATTATGTACGCTTTTACATTCCGAATCGACATATAAATTCTTGAATCTGGATCAGATAGGTTCGTACTTAAAAAATCGTTGCTGATCCAACGTAATATAGGTTTTTAGACCGATAGTACCTACTAAACGAAATACCCAAATTCAATTGTTTGCGCTAATTTTAAAAATGGTATGGTATGGTATCAATTGTTCTCCAGAACTCTCGAAGTCTTTACCAATTTAACCGACTTTCTAAATCTCTCCTTGTATAAAATTATGACTGCAGAGGGTATCTTAGTATACTAACATTCGAAGATGCCATTGCATGGCGAAACAATCGTCGTGGTTTTGTAATCTGAGAAACTCATTAAAGATAAAGTTCAATATGAAAGTCACAAGTTGAAAGACGAAGTCTTCCTGAATAAATTCCTAGTATTCGCTATTTAAAACTTGTTTGTTTCGCAGGAATATTCAATTAACTCTGATCCCGATTTGACATTTCACGCCTACTATTTTCAGTTTCTCTGGTTCTCTATCGATGTTTTTCAAGAATAATCTATTTCGAACATAAAACATCCTGTAAATGCATGCCGCAAAAGTAGTTTTTCCTCTGATTATAACTCTCAATCGTTGGTAACCCGATCCCTATCACGTCGATATCGTGGATATGAATCAAGCCAGCTCCAGTATCTGCCCAATGAGTGGGCATTGCGGTTTTCGCCTATTAGGCCAATCGTTTTAGGAAAACTTACAAAAGGAAGGATACTTTCAAAAAGTTGTATTTTAGTGCACAATAAAACTATACAAATTTGCCTCCACGTACAAACCCGGCAACATTGTTAAAAAAAGAAATAAAGAAAATATCATCCTTTATCGTTTTCCAAGTTTGCGATCATGTCCAAGTTTGGGATGAGAGTGAATAAACTTATTCAGCGAAACTTTTGACATAGAGAGAAACGTTTCTTCACGTTGCACTGAGGAAAAATTTTACTAACCCCAGTTTGAAATCGAATTACCCCAGCAAGAAACTCTAATAGCATAGGGGACAAGCGAGTTTTCACTTGTGGTTATAAAATCGGCTTTGCTGATAACAACTCACTGGGGATTATTAAAAATTGTCTACTAACTTTGTTCTCGAACTATGCTACCGCTAACGAGTGCACCTACTAATGACTATGATGCATTTTGATGTCGTAGGTATCTGACCTTGTTACCTAGAACTAATGAGATATTGTTCCAGTAGTAGGTATGTTACTTTGCTACTGCACCGAGAAAAATCGGCCAAGTAAATTTTGTTGCTGACTTTCCTTCATTTCGGATAGGTGAAATTTTTATTGTGGAAAATGTTTCCGCCACTTCGGCCAGCAAAAACCATGTTTCTGAAGTCAGAGTTTTGTCCCGGCAATAATAACTGCTAGCGATTATAACTCGGTTCAATAAATCGATAATACTGAGACACAGATAACTGATTGGGACAGAAAAAATAACTGTTACTATTGAACAGATATATCTGAAATATAATATCTGCCACAGCAGCTCATTTTGCCTCCATAATCGACGGGAACAATTACTTCAGGATACAAAATATTGGCCACTAATGATCTACTAAATAATTTCCATGCTTTCGTTAGCTTCCGTTCGAATTCGGAACCTCTCGAGACAAAATCTCAACCTCAACCTTCACAACCCCTCACAATGCCATTTGCAATTCTAACATAGGTCAGTACACATATGTTTATGGTGCATAATCAATTTAATAATGAGTTTTTGTTTTGTGATTGAAACTGTGGCACTTTGTGCGTCGTGTGTGGTAATGGAGTACAAAAACCAGTGAGTTTTAGTGAATTTTTGTTTCAATTTCAAATATATTCGAGTATATTTTTATAATAGACTGATTTATGTATGAGAAATTGTTGGTGTTTCGTTTTCAAAATGTTTTAATCCCATATAGTATCTTTCAATAAAGGTTTTATTTCATTGTTGATTTTAATTGGAGCCCTCTGTATGTCCTTTTTTTAGTTCTGAACTCCTCATGTGAATTTGGTATTTAGGAAATATCTGACAAATTGCAAGTTGCTCTATTAAAAAAAGTATTTATTATCAAAAGTTTTATATAATTGATTATCATCTCTCTGGTGGTTTGACGGTAAACTAACTGAACATAAAACTGGGTAGGTTGAAAACTTATAGTCAAACGCCACCAAATATAATTAATTTATTAATTAATCACGAATGTAGATGTACCTAGTCGGAAGATTTACATCAGCAGCAGGACATGTTTCAAAGGATTAATCCACTTATTGCGGATAATGTAGTGATGACTATTGTTTAAAACAATTTTTGTTGCTTTAGAAAACCACACTCGAGCATCGCGCTCGTGTGGTTGCCAAGCAACATAAATTGTTTCTCAAAGTCGAAGGACCAATACACTTGTTGTATTACCTACGATAATTACTTGATCACTAGAACTTATCAGCTAACTTATACGAAAGAGGTTACTAACTCACTATAAGCTAATTATAAATTCGGTTCAAGCTAGTAACTAATTTACTGGGAGACAGCTGCTCATTTATGTTAGGTTCTGAACTAATTATAACAAGATATTAAGTATCTCAATGATAAATAACTAGTGATTAATTATAAGTAAATATTTATTCATGGCAAAAAAAATAACTTAATTATGGTTGGTTTAACACTTAACTAGTGGCTAGTACTACAGTTGCTAAAACTAACTTAATAATAACAAGTGATTCATTTTAGCAACCTCGTTTTACTTGTGGCAGGTTAGTTGTAGAGCTGTCCCATATAGTATATAAGTTTTTACTTGTCGTAATTAAATATTCGCTTGTGAATAATGATTATTTTTCTTCGTGTGCTAGCGAATGCATCTACCTATGACTATTACTAATAGTAACCTACTGTTACACTCAAAACAAAACTAGATTATCATATCATACAGCAGCGTTATTTCCAATGTAAGGTTGACAACTGTATAGTAAGTGGGTGAATTTCTATGCGATTGTCCACTTATAGTAAGCAGAAACCTTACAGACACAGGCATGTAACTCGCTAGTGATTATTCACTTATAAGATTATAACTTTCTTATACAGAAACTTACTATCCCAGACTAACTGCCTAATAGCGACAGCGACAGTTAAAGTAATAGTATTCCTTATAGTAGCAAGAACTATCTTAGCAAAAACGTTAATAGTACAATTTTCTTCAGTATGTCTTATAGATTTCTTCGGACAAGTTTTCAACAAAAGTATGAATAAATAATTGATTCACTCTGATGCCGTACTTGGAAATGGTCGCAAAATTGGGGAACAATAAAGCATATTTTCTTTGTTTTCAGCATGTGGCGATTCTTGCATTTTTTCTTCAAAATAACAGAATTGCTTTTGATTCATATTTAACACTGTTGCCAGCCTTGTCTGAAGTGGCTTTGTATGTATAGTGTTAATAAGCACTAAAATACAACTTTTGTGAAAGTTTCCTTTCTTTTGTAATTTTTTCCTCATTTTTTATTTTTAATGCTTAAATGACTGGCCTATATCGTTAAAGGCATTACAAGAACTAGAATGGCAGAACGGAATACATATTGCGTTGCTTTTAGAGGTGTCAGATGTCCGATTGGGTTGAGTCACAGGCTAATTTTAGCGCCGCCAGCCTGAAACCGAATAGCTGGATGTTTTTACAGCACTGTTCTCTCGAATTTTAACCTAGTTTTCGGATTATTAAATTTAGGAAATGCAAGAATACTTCATAAGAGTCATAGGAAGATGAAAGATTTGGACTCAAAAATATCAAATGAAAATGCATTCCACACCCGATCCACGATCCACGATCTTTTATAAAAAGGAAAATCTTCCCATTAATCGCATGTAAATAGTTTCTTCTTTTCCAAGCAATGATGAAACTTTCCAAAATTATTGACATTCGTGATACGAGGGTGGCACCGAGAGTTTTAGAATCGTGGTAAGTCATGCTACCAGTGAATTATCAATATGACATTCGTAAATGTTCACTTTATTTCACAGCAACACGAACAATAACATTATATTATTTCCTGTTACACATTAATTTCAACAATAGTTATTTGTTTTACTAGGCATAAAAGCACAAGATTTAATGCCTCGCTACGCTCGGCTATGAAACCAGCCAAGGCATTGAATCTGCTTCTCTGCCGTGTGAAACATATAATTTTTTCTTCAAATTTGTTCCAATTCCACGCAAAATCGACTTTTTCATATTTAAATTGTGTTTCATTATCAATATCCAAATAACTAAATTATTTCATCAAAGGTAACTGCACGGAGAAAAATGTATAGTGATATTTACAATAATTTCTGGTACATATGTGACAGCAATAATTTATACTAACGTTAACCATAAAATATTTCAACTATTTATTGGTATTTTACCACTTAGGGGGAATGGGGGTAAATTGATGCAAGGGGCACATTGATACATCACCACTCGCTCGAACTTTACAGCAGTGATAGAAACGTGACTATCCTTCAATAGATGGCTCTAGTCATTCAATACTACCAGCGAAACTATGGTCGTTTACAATGCAAATTCCGCTGTTGACCAATACAAGTGCATTTCAGAGCCATTTGAGTAAATTTAGAGAGTCTCAAATAATCAGTCAGTTTACGTAAATTACGTATTTGTTTTGTTAGGTTTCTTCGTATTTATGTAAGTATATGCCTGATTAAGGTACATATAAGAGGTAACTTGTTGATCTTATATAGTTTTTCCGTCAGGTAGATATGTTTACAAAAACCGACACGTTGGGGTAGATTGATACAAGCTGCATGGGGCGGTTTGGTGTGTTTCAATGTGCCCCTTTTACAAATGAAGGATATCATCTAAATTTTCATGTACTACACACAACACCTCCATGCACTTCGGCTGTCATCTTAACACCTTAAATGACCATATCCAAAGGCCCAACGCAAAAAAAATCCAAAATAATATCCAAAAAAAAATAGGAAATCAAGAAATTTTACAGACACACAAGAATAAAATAAATTGCAGATGCTTCAGTATCAGAAAAGAGAAAAAAGAAATGAAAGAAAATGCAACACAATTGAAAAATGCTAAAAAACTACTGGGTTGAACTTCTCGAAAGGAAAATAGCGAGAAAAGATCGCGTCGATGCGGACTTGACTCAGATTCCACTAGTTCTGAATGGTTTTTTCGAATTTGATTTAACCCACTTGAGGAAGAAATCGACATCTTATGTTTTCATTATCCATATTACCAAAACCTCATATTACTAAAGGAACCAACCGAACTGCTTCGTTCTTTAGGTTTTCTTTCTACTTTGATTCTTATAATGTACAATGAGCAGCACTGATTACTTGTTTTTTAACTACTAGGTACTTATTTGATTTATAACGTAAAATGAGCAGCAATTCGTTAGCTTGTTAAATCGGTTAGCGATAATGTGTTTTTCTTTAATTATTATAAGAGAATTCACTGAAAGAAGTCGTTAAGATTCTTATTTTTGCATAAAGTATATGAAATATCAATGTGCCCCATACCCTGGTTCAATGTGCCCCGTATGCGGGGTGGTTTGATTCAAATCCCATTTTTTACATATTCAATCATTTTTCTTTTTCATTTAACGTTATGAAAACATCTGTAATACACCATGAAACTAGATAAAATTGTGTCTGCATTGGTGCATCAAACTTTATCTCAAACTAGCTCTATCACCCAGTTTTTAATTCTTTAAAAAAATTGAATCAATCTGCCCCTACTCCCCCTACTATCCAAGTTATTAGGATTACCAAAAATCATTGTAACTTTTATGATAATTTCTTGAATATACCAATATGTTCTCCAGATTTCTCTCAGTGTGGGCCCTACGTTACTATGTTTACCGCTGATGACGTTTGTTGAATTTGTTTGTTTACTGTTTACTTTGTCATTGTCAATTTTGAAAAGTTGTCATGTTAGAAATGGATTTACTGCAAAGTGAGGATGAATTGATGCAATTAACACCACCTGAGATAAGAGACCAGGCGCGAGATGTGGAATTTAACCTTTTACCGGAAAAATCAAGAACTGTATATGAACTCACATACAGCAGATTCATGGAATATAGACAGAAGAAAAATATAGGATCTTTCTCTGAAAATGTGCTGATTGTCTATTTTTCCGATTTTTCAAAGAAAATGAAGCCTTCAACGTTATGGTCTATCTATTCGATGTTGAAAGCTACCCTGAACATAAAAAATAACATTGATTTGGCAAAATACCTGAAGATACGGGCTTTTTTGAAATGGCAGTCAGACGGTTTCCATGCGAAAAAAAAATCCCGAGTTTTTCAAAGAGAAGAAATCGAGAAATTTTTATCAGATGCCCCAGATGAACTGTATTTGTGTACGAAGGTAGGAATATATTGAAAATGATCTATTATGGATTAAAGAACTAATTTTCAATTTATATTTTAGGTTGTACTTATTGTTGCAGTCGCTGGGGCTTGTAGATGTGATGAGCTTTTGCAAATGAAAACAGATGATATAAATGATATGGGCGACAAATTGCTAATTATGCTACCTAATACTAAGACCAAAAGATCAAGATCTTTTGTAGTAACGGAATATTTAAGCGTTTACAGAAAATATGCAGCCTCCAGACCCTCGAATTTAAATAATCGGCGGCGTGTCTTCTATAAGTATGCGAACGGTAAAGCACATCATCAATTCATTGGCATTCACAAATTCGGTAAAATGCCAGAAGAAATTGCTACTTTTCTGGGACTATCTGGGACTATGCGAAAGAGTATACCGGGCACTGCTTTCGCAGAACTTCGGCCACGTTGCTGGTGCATTCTGGTGGGGACATAACAATGTTGGAGCAACATGGAGGGTGGAAGTTTGAATGCAATAAAACCAGTTTATTATCATCAGCATCACTTTGAGTTTTCTTAATGTCATTTTGAATTTTAATAACCAGTTTGATTTAAATTAATACTTGGAAGGTTGCCTAGCAACAAACTTTTTCTGCCTAGGCAGTAAAAGTGGACTTTTTCTGCCTAGGCATTAAAAGTACAACTTCTAAGCCTGCCAAGTGTCATTAAAAGGCCGCTTTTAATGTCATTTGGAGAAAAAATAAAATGTGCCCAACTGGAATTTTTGGATGAACAGTTCAGACCGATGATTTTTTACGATTTCTTCGATGCCCAACTCAACAACAATACATCGACCGACTTCATCTGGCTGTTGGAGATAAAGCACCTTTCAATGCAACTTATAATATACTATACGGTGAGACGCTCTATGAACATAGGGAAATTCTATGTATCTATGTGCATGAACAATTACTTTCAGAATTGATATCCCAGTAGCATATTGGCAGCTGCAGCTCAACAATCGTCGAATATTTTATCACTGTTGGCGCCTTAAGCCCAGATGTGAAAAATTCTAAAAAAAAATTGTGGAAATTTAAATTTTGTTGGAAAATTCGGCGGACAGCTGTTCCCAAAATTTCGACGAATTTTCCAACACAATTTAAACTTTCCACAATTTTTTTTCGAATTTTTCACATCTGCCATTCGTTATAACATGACACCCGTCCTTCATGGGAGTGCAAGAGGTTAGATTACACCCTGTATATTAAGTATCAACAACGGTAAGCACATTTTATCGATTAAAATTAAAAGTCATATTTCAAGTACATTTACCAAAGTAATTTACAATTTAAATAATTTTTTGGTAGTTGTAGTTCAGTTATACATTTGAAATAATGGCGAAGCAGCGAGTAACATTTTGTTGCTAGAAATCTACGAAACCAAAACACGATTTCTATTTCTATATTTACTTTCCACTCATTCCATTGATATATTTGGAGAGAAAACAATACATTTTCTAATGCTTTACAAAATTCTAGTGAACTCCATCTTTCAATCAATTGATTATGTCTAAATATAATATAGTTTAAAGTTTTAAGAGTAGAATCAACGTTTCTGTTGTGACGTTGCTTTGTGTTATTGTATTATAGTGAAGAATAATTCTTATCATTACTAGAATTTGTTGCAAAAGAGTTGGTAATAGATCTTACTAACTGGTAATTTTAATGTATTTAGATATTATCGACTCTACAAAGAATATCAAAATAATAAACAAAATCAGTAATTGAAAGAAAAATTCACAAGATATAGAAATAAACTAAATGATTTAATAAAAATATCAAAACAAAATTATTATAAAGCTGAAATAGAAAAAAATAAAAACAACTCAAAAAACATGTGGAGGGTGATGAATAATATAACGGGTACTAAAAATAAATCAGCAATTACCGATTATGTCTTGAACAACGATCAAGTTCTGACAAAAAATGATTTCGAAACCGCAGAAATATTCGTAGATTATTTTACAAATGTAGGCCCTGAACTAGCTGAGAAGATCGTTAAACCTTCTACACAGCCACATCAGCAAAAAAAAACTGAATTCTATGTTTCTTCGCCCTACAAACAAAAAAGAAATTATTGAAATAATTCATACTTTAAAAAACAACAAAGCTCCAGGAATCGACGGAATTACTGCAGAAACAATAAAGTACATTGCCAATGAGATTGCATCTCCCTTATCATATATAATTAACAGAATAATGGAAGAGGGACTTTGTCCACCTGAATATAAGGTTGCAGTAATTCAACCGATTCCCAAAACTGGTGATAAACAAGATACCTCTAACTATCGACCCATATCTTTAATAAACAATTTCACCAAAATCTTCGAAAAAGCACTGAAAGCCAGAATGAAGACATTCATGCTGAAACATAAATTCCTTTCGGAAAATCAGTCCGGTTTTCAGAAGAATAAGTCAACGGAGGATGCAATATTATGCCTAACTTCAAGAATGTACGAAGCACTCGACAAAGGAAAACCATCTTTGTGTGTATTCTTGGACCTTGCGAAGGCCTTCGACACTGTGGATCACACACAGCTTTTGGAGGATCTAAATGATATGGGTTGTAGAGGTAATGTTCAAAATCTCTTTGAAAGCTACCTCAAAGATCACAAACAAATCGTAAAAATTGGTGACCAAAAAAGTAACGAAAGAACAGTAAGGTGTGGCGTACCCCAAGGTACAGTCCTGGGTCCCATTCTTTTTTTAATCTATATTAATAACCTATTTGCCATCAAAACCTCTAGAACCATATTTAGTTTCGCCGATGATACCTCTGTGTTCTACAGTGCAGACTCCTGGATTGATCTGAAACATAAAGTAGAATTAGACTTTCAAAACATCATTGACTGGTTCAATCATAAATTATTAACTATTAATTTCAAAAAGACTATGTTTCTCCCAATAACCAGCTACGTAAATAATCTACCAGATTACACCTCTCTAGATATTATCAAAGATAATAATACCGTCACCATAAAGACAACAGATAGAGGCAAATACTTGGGGGTTACCATTGATAGTCACTTGAGATGGGACCTACATATCAATCAAATAATCAAAACTCTCCGAACTATGTCAACTCAAATGAAAACTATTTACTATGCACTAATCGAATCAAGATTGAATTATGGAATACTAGGGTGGGGGGGAGTGGCTAATTGTTATCTGGAGAAATTGAATATTTTACAAAAGCTCTTTCTCAAAATTATACACAAAAAAAATAGGAGATATTCCAGTGATCTTTTGTATAAAGAAATTGGAATATTCGACTGTCGTCAGCTTTATTTCTGTAAATTAGCCACCCACTGTCACCAAAATAAGCAAAAATTTGGTTCATATACACATTCATATGGAACTCGAAACAAGACAAATAAAAGCTTACCAATTGCTACCAGCACCAAGACAGTTTGACAGAGAAGTCACATATTTCTGTCCTCCAGAATCTATAATTTCATACCCCAAACCATTAGAGATATAATTCCCTGCCATATTATCAAATGGGAACTGAAGCAATTCTTGAATTCCGTGGAAAGACTGAAAATTCACCAAATTATAAATAATACAATGTAATTTCCATTTCATAGCTCTTACCTCATCCGATTGGAATTCTTGATCAAGGCTTTCCATATAAATTAATAACGATTCCTCTCACTACTTTAGTTCTTTTATTTTTATTTATCACGATATTAGCCTTAATTTGCCGTTTTTAACATTTTAACATTTTACTGATATAATTTACTATTTATTAATCACTTACTCCGCGGACAGCCAATGGCTTTGCGTGTTCTCTTCTAGTTTATTTGGCACTTTCTCACAGTCTTAATCTTAACCCCCCCCTTGTCACTCACACCGCGGACAGCCAATGGCTTTGCGGTTCCTCTATTGTTTATTTGACCCCTCATAGTTTATAAGATATAAGATTGTTGTATATTATCCAAATAAACATTATTATTATTATTATTATTATACCACGTTCTACGTGTACAACAGTCATTGTTTAGAGTGCAGTGCTGTATTTGATCAAAAAAACTTTGATTATTTGAAAAATTCTCTCCGTTCATCGATCTGACTTAAGTTTACTCAACACAAAACTTATTTGTATTCGAAGAATGTATGTACCAAATGTAAAAATAGCCGTTTTAACTAGTGCAGCGCGAGGTCGGGCATTGTTTATTTTGATATTCACTTGGAAATCAGGTTATACTGCTAGGAAATATATACCGGAATTGATGATATCATGTAACCGGATATCCACAAAAGAAATGAAGTGAGTGTATTGAAGGCGAAAAAAAAACATAAATACTTCGACATTTTAATGTAAACACTTGGTATTCTATACAAATACTGAAAATGCATTTTATGAAAATAGTCTAGTATGACTCAAAGGAATAATATAGACATAAAGGATCAGTTTATATATTAGTGAAAAAAAGTTAGTGATTTTTTATCATAAAAAACAAAATAGACCCTACTCAGCTTATTGACCACTCACCATTTAGTATATCAAGGTGGACAGATTTTTTTTATATAACGTTTTGGTCAAAAGTTAAAATGATAAAAAAAATAAACAAATTTAATGAATAATCTTTAAAAAATTATTGGGTAATTATTCAATAAATATACTTAGTTGATGAAAGTGATATCATTGAGGTTTTAATAATACCCTCAGTCACAAAAAAAACAAAAAAATACAAAAACGAAAAACCGTGACTTTGATGTTGATGTTAAAGAAATCAACAATGAAAATGTGATTCTTAAACATAAATACCCATTCAAGGACATTGATTTTTTACTGATTCTCTTACAGTCACAAACTGAATTCCACGCCAGCACAGCTATAGTCTTATAATAAACTTTTTTCCCATATTTTACAAACTTTATGGGAGGTACCTACTGTATATCTGTAGATGATGTCAACGAAAAATGGGATCTACTGAATAATATCAACTTGAGAAAACTGTCCAATATATGTACTATTTATGGTTTCAAGCAGTTTGTCAACTTTCCAACTAATCCAAATTCACTTCCCAGTTTAATCCAAATTGGTTCTGAAAGTAAAATAGATCTTGTTTTCAGACCAGAAGTATTCTAAATTTCAGATCATGAAACAATTGGTATTTTTCTCAATAATAAAAAAAATATTTCTATTGAAGATAAAATTATTCGTTATCACAAAATCAATAATAAAAAAAATGTATTGCTTGTGGGTAGCTTTTACATACTAAAGTTCACAACCATTGAATAATTAAGGAATGGTTTCGAAACTTTTGAGGTCATAGGCTTTTTTCATCGAAATTTATTGGTGGCTGAGAACTGGTTCATTGAATTGTCAGAATTCCTAAAGACAGCCACCATGGCTGACTTTGGAAAGGATAATGGAAAATTGAAATATGAACCCTATGCATGATGAGAATAGATGTGTCTTTCTTCAACATTTTTATTTATGAATATCTTGATTATTTAACATTTCACCAGTAGTGAACCCCATAAAACTTCTATATGTTAGTTGATGGCTGATTCGAGGTTTCAATATTTCAGTTCTCAGCCACCCAATACTAAATAATTTTTATTGTTTTTTACTCAGAAAAAAATGGGCATGTACAGCATTTATAAGGTGCGTAAATATCCAAAATAATCTCCCAAGAATATATGCTATTAATGTAATTTTTTTTTTTATTATAGGAAAAATATTTTACCTCGTGCCCGAGAATTAGCAAAATGTGCTTTTTCTTAGAGGAAACAAGATACCCTCAAAGCAGTTAGAAATATTGTCACTTGACATAAAAATTACTTTCAAAAATAATAAACCAGGGAAAAAGTATAGTACCAATTTTTCCTGAAAAATTTGAAATTCACCCCCAGAGTGCTGAAACATCTGATATTTCAACAACTGCCTCACTCATTTTCAATGGTGATGAAACTGCGCCATGTGTCCAAAATCTTAAAAAGTTTTAGCTTCGAAAGGCAAAAGGGACCATCACAGTATTAATAGTTTTTGCAGTAGATCGAAAAAACTGTGTTCCCATTGGTTGTCTTTCCATTAGTGAGGCCTAACAAAGCTACTTACAGTAGTTAGTATACCAGAATAACGATAGTCGTTGCCGACCGATGTTTTACCCTTTTTACTCCCTTATACACCTACAAAGTAGGCCTATTGTGACAAATACCTGTCAGAAAACAACTACTCCCCTGGCTAATACTACGACGGGTATTGAATTGTATCTAACAGATACTTGTGCAGTTTACCTCATTGCAAGTGCTCCCTGTAACCAAATCAAACTAGACCAACCCAGAATTATTCATAGAATGGTTGGATGCAGAGTAACATTGTCGTCAAATATATCGACAATAGGCTCAACAAGTAGATTATTTTGATGAAACAAATATTGGCTGTAACATTTTTTCTAAAAGACACCAATTGAAATATACTTCATGTACGGTGATGACATTTCGAATAGTAAAAGTTTTGAGAAGTTATCTTCAGTTATATTCAGAATAGTAATTTCATTTGTGAATATTTTTGATGTGTTCCGGGTTTTCAAGAGTTATGTGGATTTATTTTTTTTTGTAATATTTTCTTCTATAAGTATATTTTTTTCAAAGCAAATGTTTGAATAAATGAAGTTTTATCCAAATAAAATAGCATTCCACCCTTTAGTAACCGTGGCTGACAACTGGACACATGATGGCTGAAATAAGAATCTTAATGGCTGACTATAGGATATTTCGAGTTTATTCAGAAAAAGTTCAATATCAATTTGAGTATAATGAATTAAAGAAACTAGAACTAGATTGTCTGAATAATATAAAACATTTCAGACAATCAAATGTGATCTCAAAATGAGATTTTACTTAAATGGCTGACTACTGGCTTGGCTATTCTACCCTATTTCATTTTCGTACGCAATACTGGAAACTTCTATTCAAGAAGACTTGGGTAGTCTAAGAAAAAAATCGACGGTGGCTATAAAAACGAGTTTGAGGAATATTCGAAGAGCATACCACAATTTCATTTGTTTTCTCATCAGTATGGCGAATTTTTCGCGTTTTATCCCACAGATTTGAAGGTATAAGTCGATACACCATGCATTTCAATATCCTTAGCTCGCGCAAGTTTCGACTTTTGAGGGTTGCCGTTTGTATATTTTTTTTTTCAACCACTTGAACATAAATTCATCTCTTACTAACGGGTTCAAGGATACATTTGTTTCATTTCACTCAATCAATCAATCAATCAATTATATTCAGTTAGTTTTAGTTAGTTACAATTATTGGAAACGAATAAAGATACATTCGTTTCAGTCCCTCAAAATCTCAACTCTATTTACGTCGTTGATTTCTCGAAAAGTGACGATTCGAAAGCGAGTTCGAAATTTATCGTTTATACATAGAAACTCAAACAAATAATATTGTCTGTCCTGTCTTTGCGAAGCTGTATTTGTTCTAACCGCTTGCTGCTTACAATGACTAAATATAGCCCCGAACATCATGAAATCGGCAGGCATGGGAAGAAGGCAGTTCAAAAAGCCAGTTAGGCAAATTGATAGTTAAATAAACACTTATTAGGACCTTTCTTTTTTCTCTACCGACACCCTCGAGAGCCACAGTGACAAGTGGTGCACATATGTTTACCAAATTCCGCCAAGAATAAGAACTTTTCAACGGCTCCGCTATTATTTACTACTGTCACAACTTCCCAGTGGCGGAGCATTTTCATTTATTGCAATTTATAATTATATCATTATGAGTAGCATTAAAAAAAAATGTGAAACTACAGAATCTTCCATTCGGTATATTCTATATGGTTGCCAAATTTTTTAAAATTACAAGTATTATTAATAAATATCAGAAAATTATCTTCTTCTTTAGGATATTTAAATCAATATAAAGAAGAGGAGCTTGCGACAATTTGGACAAAATAAAAAATAAAAAATAAACGTAATTTTTTATCAAAATGGGCTGGAAATTATAATTATTATAAAATATAATATAAGAAAATTAGCTTTGAAGTAAATCGAACCAATATTTTCTTATATTATAAAAATGTTATATGAAATGAATGCTTGTGTCGAGAAACACCTGCAAAGTTTATTTCCTCATTTCTACTGCTTATAAATAAAAGCTTTTCTTTGAAAATCTTTTTCACGTTCATTTACCGGTCTAGGTACAAAAATTATTGGACGATTCGGTGTTGAGGTTAGAGCATTTTTAAAATGTTCTCTATATTATGTAGATATTATGTAGATCACATTACAGATTATTTTGGAATATTCTAGGTTACTTTTCATCATTGTAGAAAGATTATTTTTGTGCATTATAAATCTAGATCGTTTCAGAAGATTTTAGATTATATCGAACGTTCCAGAACATTTAAAAACTTCCTGGAAAAATCAGTAACGCAACTCTAAACATTTTAGACTTATTCATAATAAAAAATGCTCTTTAAATGCTCTTTACATTACATAGCTTCAAATTATATATTTATTGTAGAAAACTGCAAAAAATCTTACATATAATTCAACAGTCGTAGGGTGCAGTAGGGTTGCCGTTTTGTGTTGGACCTTTGCCGACGAACATACCTTTTCCGCGAAGTATAGTATTTATAAGTTATTTCTTCTCTTGAACATATATTTCCCATTTCCAATAAGTAGAAATTATTGCATGTAAATCTCAATAAGGCATTATGAATTATATGCAATGGTTCCTTGCTGAATTTGGGTTTGATATCCTTGTTCCTCTCCAACTCTTTGACTTATATTCAATTCATCAAAAAAAACTTTTAAAACAAAAAGTGTTAAGAACGTGTCTCGGGGAAGGGTGGTAAATACCCCTCAATCTAGGTCGCCCACTAAGATGTCTAAAATCCCGACTTATTCGATTTTGTTTTGATTATTTTGGAGACAAAACAAATGAATTAGTGGTGTGCTTCTGTAATTGGATGAATAAGAGATGGCGTCTTCATAGGATTCAGTCGTTGACAGTACTAAAGATGACTTTTCATGTACCTAAATTTCAAGACTCCTATATAAAATGCATTATAGCATTATAGGTAATTCTAGTTAGTTGTATTTAAAAAAAAAATGAATAAAGATATTCTAAAATTGATATCAGTAACAATCAATACTACCTGGGACTGTAGTTCCGTATATTCCACTTATTATGTTGTTTTTCATTTCATAGTCGTACGCAATAATTGAAATTTCTATTCATGGAAATTCACCAAGAAGAAAATCGACGGTGGCGATACACGAAAGTATTGCGGAACATTCGGAAAGTATACCACTAATTCATTTGTTTTCGCATTAATCAAGTTGGCGAATGTCTCACGTTTTATTCCACAGTTTTGTAGATATGAGTCGCTACACCAGGGTTTTTAGGCATCTTATCGCCAAACAACATTGGTTTATATGAATGCTCAAAAACTGATTTGAAACATTAAAATAAATACACAATCTTCCTCTTGCGCTTCGCCGCCAACTCATAAATGCATGAAAATAGTAATTCATATCTTCATCTTGTAATTTTCCAAAAAATTGTAATTTTCAATGGAAACACGCACATAATATATATTAGTTGATCACTTCAAGGTGAATATTGTTATCAGTGATCTACGCATCTGGACTCTCAATCTTGTTTTAATAATTTATGTTTGATAATTAAAAAATTTAAATCAATTGTCATTTTATATTTTTCCCATTGGCTTATATACATGGTGTAATCTAACATTTTTGCACTGACGTCAACGACCGATGTTAAATTTTAAAACAAATTACGGCCGGCGGTTACAAATTCGATTTCTTTTTTTTTTTTGGAAAAATTAAATTTTGTGTTCAAATTCTCCGAAATGTTGAGACCCTCGACTGTCTCAACACTGCTCGACTGTCTCAACACTGGCTTCTTACGGGAGATCGTTGAATAACAATTGTTGTCACTGAATGATGTCTTGCCGTTTTTACTCCTATCAGTCCTACCTACAATGATTTTTATTAGGGCAAAAAGCTGTCAGAAAACGACTACTTCTACACTACAATACCACGACGGATATTGAATTATATAACATGTCATATTAAGTGCTTGTGTATACATGTATTTCTTATGACTCGTCCTTGTAATTGGGACACTGGCCTGTTAGGATGAAATAAATAAATAAATAAATATCAATAAGATATGTTCACAATGGTTTCTTACAATGCTGTCCTCTGCAATGAGAAACATATCTGACACAAATCTCAATTATCTGCTGCTCCCACAATTTTTTATTTTGATTATATATATATTATACCCAGCCTCTTTAGCTCAGTGGCAGAGCACTGGTCTTGTAAACCAGGGGTCGTGAGTTCAATCCTCACAGGAGGCAGTTAAGTTGTGAAACTTTTTTTTTTCTCCAGCATATTATTTTTGTTTTCTCAATCAGAAAGATTAGCTGATAAGAGAGTAGTATATTCTGTTACAAGGTGAGAATGAAAATTGGATGCAAATGGAAAGTTCCGAGCGCGAGTTGAAGGCGCATTTTGAAGCCTCTGCACGTATGCTTCTCAGCTTAGGCCCGTTATGAACCCATGTTCACTTAAGTGCGATGATGATCCAAGGATATAAGATATCAGTCACCCGTTCCGCCCTGGGGCAGAGACGCAATAGTGAGGAGAATGAACTACCAGAGCTACCGACAGGAAATGTCATAGAATTTTTATGAAATGGGATAATAATTTCCGAATCGAAGCATGGTGATCATTGTAAAAAATTGTATCATCGTGAAGATATTCAATCTGTGAGGAGAATAACCTTGAATTTCAATGAGCAAAGGACCAACATCCAGCTTGAAGCATATAGCATATCGGTTAGAAGACAATAAGTCCATGCTGGGCCACAGTCTTGCATCCAAGGTGCTCAAATAAAGAACTATGATGTCAGTAAGACTCATTTAAACTTATTTTGAAATAGCTTGAGAGAGTGCTGATTGGAAAGACATTCCCAACAAATTCATCGGGGACCGGGCAAGTTGTTTGAAAGACCTGCATAATCATTTGGGGATCAGTAGGGCTCTGAAAAGGTTCTTGGTCGGATCTATTGAGTCAACTTCCACCCAAACACGGATTCATGAAGAATGCCTTATGCAGTAAAGCAATGTGTCGGTGTTGGCCCTATGAAGGGTAGATGATATATTTTAACGAACCAAAACAAAAAACATTCTCTTGGCAGCGTATCTTGGAGATTTCAGTAAACTCATAACTGACCATAGATCATTAAAAAATACCGCATTACTTATATATTGTTATGAAAATTAGAGTATAGGAGTAGTAGAGAAGAAATTTCCAAAACCCATTAAAAATCATCACAAAGTCCAAGCAGATACTATATCTCTGATAGGAAGTATCTTACCTTAACAAAATACAATAGTCTCACTTAAAACCAGTCACAGACACAGCGATTCAAAATTCAGTACCAGAAACAGTTGTAAATTATACCTATACTCAGTTATAAAAAAATAATAATCTTAGTGAAGGATAATGTTAAAGTAATCAAAAGTGTGGGTTAAAACTGAGAAAAAATTCAACTAAAAAAAAGAGATAAACAATAGAGAGGAGGGAGTTCTATGGAAAACGAGCTTGAAAAAAGGTATAAAAATTACCAGAATGAAAGGAATTCATGAACAAACCTTTCACCAAAGAAAAGATAGAGAATAGAGAGAGAAAAGAGGATACTTACCATAAGTAAATGTCGATAAACTACAACCAAAGATTGTTTCTCCGATTTCCGAACTTTTAATCCACTTCTCACAAAACTTTACAAATCGAATAACCGCGAAAAAGTGCATATTAACTTTTCACAAGAACTATCAATAGTCTTTAATTAGTTCGTGATATTTAGAATTATTATGGATATGAACAAACCGTATACTCTCCAAGTATAGGTTAGGTTATGTTTTCATTTTAAATGAATAAATTTCAATGGGGTCAGTTCAACGGCCAAAGAAAGGCTGTGGGTACAACTCCGATAACAACACCGGAACCCTAGTAATGGTAAAAGCATGTATAACTTTCTTTAATTGTTGAAATCCTACAAAATAGATTATTTAACGCAGGGGCATGTATAATAAGCATTTGGTAACTGATGAAACATTGCAAGAGTGTTCACATTTTTACATTTCATTGAGTTGCTGACAAATAAAACCATATTTGAGTTGAATTTATCAGATTTATTTTGAAAAGTCTATTTTATTTCTATCACAAATCACAAATATTGAAATATTCTTCATTACCTTTTCCTGGAATTCTACAATCTAACTACCAAACCATCAACTACAATCTAGATTTTACGACCCATCAATAAAACTAAAAAAAAAATATTCACACCACACCAAAAAAATATTATAAAACAATTGGAACCTCAACGTAGAGCATTTTTTTTCTACAACCCAATTAACTTCACACACAAAATATTATATATTACAAATTGTCGCCTGCAATATGGAGCGAACAGAAAAGAGAAAATTCAGAGAGAGAGTCAGGAAAAATTGAGAGTCAAGAAAAGTAAAAAAGTGAAGAAGTCAAATGGATTTGAGAGAAGGTACGAAAGTTGGTGTAGATGGGAGAGAGATAAGTTGGACCCCATCGATTATATTTCCGTGTAACTTGATATCGAATGCCATGTCTTCTCTCTGCTACTTCAAATTCACTCCGACAGGCGAAAGGGTCTGTTGGGTTACTAAAGGTTTTAAGCGTTGTTGTTTAGAATCAGAATTTTTGGACTTTGGTCCAAAACCGCTTGGAAGCACGGCAAAGTTCCCCAGCCCCTTGTAGAGGAGGGGTGATCCGAAGCTTCTGCAACCGGGATGGCATATGCGCCTCAGGTGTGCCACTCCAGGACTGGTAGGGGCGGTAGGGGGCTGGTCATCGAAAATGAGTCGGAGGGGTTCCACTGTAGTCCAAGTATTTTTACCGTTGATCCTGATTCAGAATCGAACGACATTGCATCATATTGTAAATCAGCGAGAGAAAAATAATTGTTCAAGAGTGTGGAGGTATTACTTGTCCACTTGCAAAGTTCGAAGCCCCCCTTGGCTTCGATTAAATCTTTCTGCAGGGACATTGCCTGAGGAAGAGAATCAGAATGTTACCGCGTCTTCCATGTAGACCTCCTCTTCGAGCACCTTTGCAGTGCAAGGTTGCTGAAGTTGATGATCTTTTGATAATTGGAGGAGAACCCGAATGGCAAGAAACGGAGAAGAGTTCACTCTATAGGTCGCTGGGTCATATCCGGCTCGAAGGGCCAAATAATGTGCGAGAATATTGCAATGAACTGTATCTGTTTTTCTATTATTGTTATAAAACGGATATAGGAGTATTTTCGACAGAAACCAAGATTTTATGTGCCTACCGGTATTCAGCTTCGTTTGGTATTCTTCTGACGGCCGTCACTTCAGCCACTTCAACAGCATCTAACAGTTTCAACAGAGAAAGTTACACAGCACGATAATGAGAATGTTGGGTGTTTTTTGAGAGGTTTTTTCTCGGTACCGGCGTTGAAGCAAAAACCAGGTTTCTGATAGCGCGTAAATACAGGGGTAATCCAGACATAAACTATGATTGAGGCACAAGTATGAAAAAACTCTTCAGTATTCAAATAAATAATTAGAGACAAATAGATATATAAAAAAAACAATAAAGCGGAAGTCCCGAACATAAGTGATCATGAAGAAAGTAGAATGAGAGGGGAAGGACAAAGTAGTAGTGTGAGTGAGCAAGAAGTGCATAGAGAAAGTAGAAGTATGGAAGATCAGATACAAATGCTGATGCAATTTATGGAGAAAAAGATGGAAAGTGTGAAAGAAAATGCTAGAGAAAGTGTGAAAGAGAATGCTAGAGAAAATATTGAAAATATTCTTGATGAACTTTTCCTGGAATTCTACCTGAGATTAAGAGATTTTCATGTTTGGCGCACCGACTGAGAAGCCGAGAACCTCAAAAGAAAAAGAAATGTAAAAAAACTAAAAAAAATAGAGTAAGTATCTAGCCTGCCAGTCTGAAAAACTATTTGACTACTACAATTTATCTACTATTTACTATATTACTATTACTACAACTATCGCCTACAATCTAACTACCAAACTATCAACTACAATCTAGATTTTTATATAATAATTGGCACCACAACATAGAGCAATTTTTCTTCTAACCCAAAAAACTACACACACAAAATTTTATATATTGCAAATTGGAGCCCAACTAGGGGCAATTTTTCTACAACCCAAAAAACTGGACACACACACAAAATATTATATATTACAATATTCATAATCAAGTTTCAATTTGTGACTGTAGATGTCACAAGTTATTTTTCATTATATACATATATATATATATATATATATATATATATGGAACTAGTAAATAGTGGGGCTTTGCAGCAAAATCAAAGAGTACTACTTTAAAGTTTGTCCAAGCTTTCGGAAATTTAATAAATCATTTCCATCATCAGGGATAATCTTTGTTGAGATTGTGAGACGCGATGTTATTCAACAATGAGTGACACATTGTGCAAAATGAAGGTTGATATAAAACATGTAAAATTGGTAGGATGTCTTAAATTTTTTTCATAAAATACGTAGGAGAAGACAGCTGTCTTCTCCTAACCTAGAGCATTGCTTTGGCCTGGTGTGGTCAAAATAAAAAAAAAATTTTTAACAATTTTAAATGTAACGTATTTTATGAAAAAATTTTAAGACATCCTACCAATTTTACATGTTTTATATCAACCTTCATTTTGCACAATGTGTCACTCATTGTTGAATAACATCGCGTCTCACAATCTCAACAAAGATTATCCCTGATGATGGAAATGATTTATTAAATTTCCGAAAGCTTGGACAAACTTTAAAGTAGTACTCTTTGATTTTGCTGCAAAGCCCCACTATTTACTAGTTCCATACCTAACTAGTCAGCAACGACTACCCTTCCTCTATATATATATATATATATATATCTCAAGAAGGCCAATCCTAGTCACTGATCTTTCCTACAAAAATATTTTCATTTGAATGATTTTTTTCTCTTTTCAATATCGCTATGAAATCAAGAAATAATGAATTTTTTTTCTCGCGCTCGAATCTTATTTTCGGGTGATATTTAAAACGGTATCGAGTTGGCACGTATCGTATGGTGTCGTCTAAAATAGCCCAGGCTGGTGGGCTATTCTCAGTTTCCAGGTCCGAGCTATACCGTCATATGATACATGATACTAGAAATAGAAATAAACACGATACAATAAACCGATTCACCTAATTTTGACTGACTAAACGCTTAGTTGTTCGGTTAGGACTAGAATAAAAGGAATTATAGTTTGGACTAGAATAGAGGTATATAATTTTGGAATATTTTCCCTTTTTTCAAAATCGTAGATGAAAAATGTACTCTACTGAAATTTGCTTTCCTCGTTTTTGTTCTTTTTTAGAAATGTTGTTTTTCCCATTATGCTTGAGGCAGAACAACTGAAAATGGTAAAATCCGTCGATTACTTTTTCGAGGTACAGTAACCTGTTAGTTAAATGACTACTGTGTCGGCTGATTCCGAATGGATTGTAGTAAAAGAGCCTTATTTTGGTCAACCTGTATATTGGTCAATTCTGTATTCTACGATTGTTTGATAGAAGTAATTTTACCCAATAGATATTAACTACTGAATAAACCTTATTCTCTAGGGGTAAATTGGTCGGCAATTCTTTGACAGATAACAACAAGTGCCCGTTGAGATATAACTTTATTATTATTCTACAAAAAAATTTACTTGGACAGGACTGTGTCAGAAATGCCCATAATAGTATTATCAAACATTGCAAACTTGTGAAAAATCGAGGAGAACAACCTCGTCCAGAAAACAAATTGTTCGTACTACTATTATGAGGTACTGAATATAGGAAACGCGTATCGCCCCATATCAATGAAATTCATAATGCGTAATTTTCCATTTCATTTCTGTTAGCAATATAACCGGACGGGAAAATGATGTTTATGGTACTGAAAAATTGCAATTTTAATTACATTTTTTGAGAACGGAGGTCATGAATGAAGAAAGATTCAACTTTGCACGAACCAGTTTCCTACCAGAGAAAGAAAGTAAAATGTCGAAGAATCTCACGCCAGCAGAGACTGTATAAAAGCATAAAGTTGATTTTTAGAGAAAAGACAAGAAATATTGAAGAAAAACAATTCCTGAGATGCCTGTTTGAGATGAAATCATAGCATAACGAAGTCTACAAAATTTTGATGCTTTTTTTGCACAAAAAAAGTAATGAAAATGAAAGTACTCATCAACAGGTTGAAAACATAATGGGTAGCAATTCAACTGAAACATTATCACAAACTCTCAATGTTGAATGAGTAATGGCAGTAAAAGTGAAGTTATTAGAGTTTTGTAGGATTCTTACAAAGCATTATTGTAAAAAAAGTTTTTTCGAAATTCAGACAAAAATAGTCTGAAATATAATGTACTATCAGAATCAGATAATCTCTAAATCTTCATTCAACTTGAAGGACGCAGACTACATAATTATTATCATTATTATTATGATTTTTGACATCACTTATAACACCACATAGATATCAGTTGTTTTCGGCAAATTTTAGTTCATTACAAGGACAGTATTGTTATCTAATTATTTCCTAGGATGAAAATATATGTGTGGAGTACCTACCAATTAACATTAGGAATGAGTTACATTTTCAGAAAGTTATTGAGATTGATAACGATTAAAAAAAGTAGAAAAATCCTCTTGATTTCCATTAAATTGATTTCTGTTATCAGCTACTTCAACTTATTTGCATTTAATTGCCTAGATTTCCAACGGAAGGAAAGACTTGTAGGGGTAGAACAATTGGCAATCTTCCATGAGATTATCCATCGACCTTAAAAATATCTTCAAAAAAAAGGAGCAGTCGTATTCTTCGCAGCGGTTTATCAAAAAAAAAAATCACGAACAAAATATTATCGATCAAACGATTTGTTTTTTTTTGTATGGCACCTATTAGCAAATTTTTCAGAAGCACTTTTGCAAATGATTTTATTTTACCAAGAACGAGGAACGTGGAAGAGGATAATATCGCTGGACACTGTTGAGGTCGGCTTTTCTTCAGACAATGTTTGTTTGAACTTTGTTTTAGATTCCAGTGGGGTATGGAATCCCATTTATGTTTATTGACAGATTCATAATCACATCCATCCCTAGTCCATGTCAGATTTTACTAGCTGATATAGGAGATTTCAAGAAGAAAGCATAATGATGTGTACGTGACAACCGCGATTCTGTGTTCTGTGTTTTGACTTGTACTGAATTCTCTATACTGGCCTGTCACGGTCGCGAAATATTGATTATGGAAGAATTACTC
This sequence comes from Chrysolina haemoptera, assembly GCA_958298965.1. Lineage (NCBI taxonomy): Eukaryota > Metazoa > Arthropoda > Insecta > Coleoptera > Chrysomelidae > Chrysolina > Chrysolina haemoptera. The sequence continues at coordinate 13,582,855 of OY282584.1, forward strand.
AAGTTGACTTTTGAAGGCCTTTGTTTCGTTGACAGTTTTTCAACGGTGTTAACGGAACTCTGTTTTCAACCATTGGAGTAATGGGATTGTCTTCTTTTTTACCTGTATTACTCCTCCACAGAGGTCAGATTTATATATGGATATATTATACTCGGATTAAATGGCTTAAAGTAACAATATTTTCGAGAAACAATACATTCATTATTATTAATATTATCACCAGTTATATGTACTATTAAGAGGCTATGAGCGCGATCACGTTTGGGACGCTTTTAAGGGTGAAAGAGTCAATTGATAAATCAAAAACGGTTCGTCTTATCGATTTCAAACAAGGACAGGCTTCTAGAGGAAGTTTGATTCTACGTACGTGCTATAATGGAAATTAAATTTTCAATCCAGTTTTCCGCGAAAAAAAAATACAAAAATTTCCCAAAAATGCAGTTACTTTGAAGCAATGTTTTGGGTAGATGAACAAATAATTTCAAAAAAACACTACAGCACGTACATAGATCAACGTTTTACCTTTCTTTTTATACCAAATTAATTTCGATCGGATAAAGATTGCTTCAAATTTTAATGGAAGAGAAATACCACTGCAGCTACTTCAACAATCCATGAAAAGAATCTTGAGGTGCTGCCGCAGATATAGTTACATAGAATCTTCCTCTAGAAGCCTATCTTTGTTTGAAATCGATACGACGAACCGTTTTTGAGTTATCGACTCTTTCGCCCTAAATACGGCCAAAATGTGATCGCAATCATGGCCTCTTAATATTTTAATATCAGTGCTTTTCTGATTTCACTGATGAATAAGGTTCATTCATTAGTCACGATATTTTCTTTATCAGAGTTTCTTAACCAATTTCCCGGAGATTCACTTATTTTGCTCAATCTGTCAGAATATAAGATTTATGAAACGCACAGTCTTACATTACTCTGATAACTTTACTTGTATTGCCATTACTCATTAAAATATCTAAAGCTTGTACTAATATTTCAGTTCAATTGCTACTTCTTACGTTTTCAAAGTGTTGATGAAGTGTTGTCATTTTTCTGTGCAGAAAAGACATTTTACAAAATTTTCACACTTTGTTTTGTTATGATATCTTCTCAAACAAGCATATCAGGAATTGCCTTTCTTCCATATTTTTTGTTTTTACTCTGAAAACGAAACTTATGCTTTTATACCGCGTCTTTGCTGACGTGACATGTAGACTAGCAGAAGTGAAAAACTTTTTTCTCAAATTCTGGTGTGTATTTTAATCATTCTGTGCAGAAAAGGCATTTTCAAAAATTTGTACACTTCGTGATGTTATGATTTCGTCTCAAACAAGCATAACAGAATTTGTCTTTTTTCAATCAGCGCTTTCCTGAGTTCACTGATTGAATTATGTTCATCAATCTTCCATTCATTAGTCACGATCTTCAGTAGCAGCACCAAAAAATCGATCTGCTTCTCATTACAGAGAAGTAACAGTTCTGCCGTTTGCTGCTGTCCGCGTTTGCGAGTATTGAATTACCCGTCGGTAGAGGCAGCCCGCAGGTGAAATTCAATACGCGAGCGGGTTTGGTTCTCGGTCTCCACCGCCATCACCAGATGCACCCCTAAGAAATCGACGTCTCTGCTAGGCCTGGTGGTCTCGGTCGACCGCACAACGGGGTAAATTGTTTTCTGTATTTTCGCCCTTCTGTGAAGGGTTTAACGCCCATGTACACAAAAGTGATTCTCATTCTTAATTTCAATTCTTACGATGTTTTAAAATTTGTTCTAACTAATGAATAATATAAAATAATCTCTTGAATGCAATAGCACCAAATGTCCCCAGTATTCCATAAATCTCCAAATGAAATTGTAGAATTCGTCTGAAACAATGGATTAACGATGGCATCATGTCTATCGTTAAAGCTTTGAAAATGGAAAAAGTCCAGTCAGACAAATATCTTAGAGGAATACAAAACGCATAGGCTGTTTTCAAACCAGCCGAATTAAAAACTGCAAGAAATGAATATGAACAAACTATAGCCAACAGCGGAAATAACATAAAACTCATTTGGTTATTGTCGATCTTGAAAGTCTCAATTCCATTGTTTATAAAAAAAGTCTGAGCGATAATAGGAAAAAACCCCAGAACTTTTATAAGATACATTTTCCAAGGTATTTGGAAAAATTAACGGCATACAGACAAAGGACCCCGCACGAAAACACACACAATTGGCTCTCGGTCAAATTGGCTGAAAGTTTATTGTGTTATAGTGGAATGGGTAATTAGGAAAATGTGCGAGTTAAAATGATTTTGTATGTGTCGTTTCTGAGATATAAGAAGCCAAAGTTCGAAAAAACGTCGAAGTTGGATAGGGTTGACAAAGGAAAAAACTGTTTTGTTAATCGAAATAAGACTAATTCAGGATGAAAATGTATTTATCGAAACTCGTTTAACATGTCCAATTATAACGTTATTGATGAAAGTACAATAGGGTGTATACGGGGCATAATCAAAAGTATCGTTTTTCATGATTTTTTTGCTTATACTAGTCTTGAACCAACAATTTATATTTTGGTAGAAGTTTCAGTCTATTCTAGGCGATAAAAACATGATTTGTTTCTTGATGACTCTCTCTGTTTGAAATATGAATTTTTATTATTTTGGATTATACCCCAATACTGAAAACAATTGACAGATCGTTTTTTAATACAAAAAAATATTTATTGCCACTGTTGATTGAACAAAAGATAAGGGAATTCTCTGGTGAATTTAGTTTTTCAATATTACCTTTCATAGATATAGGGTGAGTTTATTTTTTTTATTTTACAATGTTTTTATTCAATATCTCAAAAACTGTTTGGTCAATTTGGACCTTATTTTACGCTCACTATTATGAAATTATTGACTATTGAATATGAAAGTTTGGTCAAATTTGTATGTTGCGTTTCTAAGATATACATTTTCAAAATTTATGGTATTACGATATATGGGGTTGCTACTATCGATTCAACAAAACTTTAGGGGACCTTATGATAAAAAAACTACACTCAACAACAAGATGGAATTCAAAAATATTCGCAAACTCAAGAAAGAATTCGATATGTTATGTAATAGAATTCAATTTATCATAAGGCCTCCTAAAGTTTTGCATATCTTCGAAATGCAATATAAAAAGTTGACCAAGCATTCATATTTAATAGTCAACACTCATAATAGTGAGAGTAAAATTAGGTCCAAATTGACAGAACAGTTTTTGAGATATTGAATAAAAACATTGTGAGTAACCTAAAAAAAAATTAAACGCACCCTGTACCTAGAGATAATATTGAACAACTTAATTCACCAGAGAATTCTCTTATCTTTTGTTCAATCAACAGAGGCAATAAATAACTTTTTTGTATTTAAAAACGATCTGTCAATTGTTTTCTGTATAAGGGTATAATCCAAAATATTAAAAATTCATATTTCAAACAGAGAGAGTCATCAAGAAACGAAACATGTTTTTATCGACTAGAATATACTGAAACTATGATATTCTTCCAAAATATAAACTTTTGGTTCAGGACTAGTGTTAGAAAAAAAAAACCTGAAAAATTAGTTTTTTGACTATGCCCCATATAAACCCTAATGTAATTTCATTAATAACGTTGTAATTGGACGCGTAAACGAGTTCCGATGAACGACACATACAAAATCATTTAAACTCGCAGATTTTCCCAATCACCCATCCCACTATAACATAATACAATTTCAGTCAATTTGACCGAGAGTGAATTTTACATGTGTTTTCGTGCGGGTTCCTTTCAAAGTTCCAGATCAAGCAGTATTATTATGTTTGGCTAACCTTGTTCAGTGGTCGGAGATCCACACCCGACCCTTGATGAATATCGCTATATGTCGACGATGCTAGGGTGAAAAGTAAACACATTTTTTATGATCACTGAAAAAGAATGAGTTCCCACCCATCATGTATATAACTCTCGAACACACCACAAACGCCGTAGTTTGTGGTTTACACTACTAACATCAAAATTCTAGAAAAAAGCGGTCTCCCGATATGCAGTTGCAAGCATGACAACCAAAAAGGACAATTCCACATGATTCTGGTCCAGTATCATGTCTCTTAATCTGGTGAGGCTTTTCCAGATATCCTCATAGGACGATTCATCTCAAGAATTCTTCTTGTTCACCAGATAGAAAATGCTTTTCTGGCCATTCTTCAACTGTAACACTTCTGAGTTCTGTTCCCGTAGTTCCTGGAGTTCACCTATTTCGAGAACACCGCAGCATTGCCCCTGGACATTCTAAAATCTTCTGCCATACAGTGAGCTAGCACGTAATCAGCAGTTGCCTTGAAAAGGTCTCGTGACTTCTCTCGAGTTACCCCACGTGAAACTTTCTGTCCGCTTGAGTACTAAGTATTTCTGGAACATCATCTCATCCTCCGATGGTCTGAAGGTGCGAACTTGGTTGTGATTCCGGGTGTAAGGAGCCAACCAATGGGTTTTCCACGAGATGACTTATGGATTCGGTTGACGATAACATTTATCTTTTTCTCGATCCTGTACGGACCTTTCCACAACTTACGCAACCTTGGTGATAGTTCAAAGCGACGTTTTGGGTTGTACAGCCAAACCAGGTCACCAGCCTGAAATTTTTTAGCATCGGTATTGATGTCATAGGTCTCCTTCATTTTGTCGCTGGAGCTCTGGAGGTTAAAACGGAGCCGTTCGAGAATGTCGTTCATTATCTGACGAAGCTTGTACAAGAGAGGACACGTGTCTTTTCTTGGTGGTGTTCCAAAATCACAGAAAAGTCACAGCTCCGGGCCCCTGAACAATAAGCCATCAGAAACAGATGGAGGTCCTAGTCTCTTTGGTGGTTAGTGACTACCGTCGCATCTAGTTTTTAAAGCTGGGTTGGTCCGAACATATTGCAACTTCGTGCAAACGTGTAATCCAGATCTATTTTCTTTGAAAATCAATGTTTCTAATGTCACATACTCAAACTTCATTAAACTTATATCGAGTGTAGTGTCCTGATCGCCGATCAAACTAAACTGGAAAATATGCAAACCGTTTCCATTTGGTCATGAAATACTTTTCTGCCAAGAAAGAGTGACTATGGCTAATCTGTCATTGTTTCAAAATGAAGAAAAAATTACCAAATATAATTCAAGGAAGAACTTCTCCCCAAAAAGGCTATTTATTAAAATCATCCACGCCGCGAGCCATAAACGCAGTTTACTCAAGTGATACATAAAAAATTTTATGCACTAGCGATTTATTGGCGCGAATCACAAATACTTACTTGTATTCCAGTGGTCTACACGTTTCATACGTTATGTATACAATAATCAAGAGTAACATAGTACTTACGGGGAATGTGGAACTATAGTAGCTGAGAACTTTTATATTGAAGAATCTATTTCAAATAAATTGATCATCACTGAAAAAAATTACAACGATTGTGCCGGAATGATACCAGACAGTTATTTGAACCAATCATCCACTTCTAAAATGAATATACTTAATCTTGAATCGATGCAGATATTGTAACGAAGCTTTCAATATGTAAGTAATAATTATTATGTTCAAGAGAGTATTCCATCATCCACATTTGGATAAGATAAATCTCTCGTACGGGAGACGGGGAGGGGGTCGAGCAAAATCTCATAATATTTCACCAAGAGGGGGGTTCAAAAAATCTCCAAAATTGTCTCACATAATTAATGGACGCCCCCTTTTGACCAGAAAGCCAGTGAAATTGTGAAATATATAATTTAAATATAAAATATAAACCAGAATATTCTCTCTTGCGTATTTTCTTATTGAAACCATGAGAATGTAAAGAAAAAAATACGTTTTCGAAACAATTTTTCATCTTTTACCTCGGGATTTTGGATCAAAAGTCGGAGTGGATACGTTTTTTCCTTCCCTTTAATTTTTCGATCAAATTTAAGCTTTTTCCCGAACAAGTTTATGAGAGTTGTTTTGTTCTCAATTTTCCTAGCTAGATATTTTTTCAATTTTCAAGTTTTTTCCGATTTACGGCTGGAAAAGCGTTGGATAATTATTTGAACAGGATTTTCTTTCGATTTTCACAAAGTAGGGTTCGGAACTCATTGGATACATGTTCGTCTATTATTAAACTAACCCCACACCAAGTTTCATTTCCAATTCAATTTGCCGTTTTAGTAATTTTTTTACTCTTGGAGCTGTACTATTTTGAATATATCGATTCTCAGGGTACTCTTCGATGTGTTTGAAAAAATTTGCTAATGGACTATATTCAATGCTCAACAATTTCACGTGATAGGTACAGATCAACACATCAGCTAGAGTTTCGATGTAAATATTTTACTTATCAAGGATTTTATCTTCTTTTGACGAGATCTCTCAAACAAGAATATCCAACGCACATTTTTTAATTCCCTCAATATATTGCAACAAAGCATATCCAAGAATTCAGAAGCCCCGCATTGTTTTACTAACAAACAGCAGTTTGTAGGGCTTGGCATCGCGGTAGGCCGAGGGGCGAGAGAGAGGAAAACGCTCTGTGGAAACGGCGGTGTCGGGTTTCACCAAAACAACGAAGTCTGTTCAAACATCCTCCCCCGTCATGGCAGGCCACTGCTGTAGACAGGACTGGACTATACTTAAACCAAGAAAAATTTTAAGTGCAGATATTTTTTCCTGCGAACCGTTATCGCCATAAAATGCATATCATTTATTATATTTTTTTTCTAACTCAGTGATCTTGCACTTTGGTGCAGTAATGAATATACCGTAGTTTCAATTACCAAGTTATCATCTTCAAGAGGAAGATTAAGGAAGACTTTTGGGATTAAGGAAGATTAATCTTCCTCTTGAAGATAATCACTTGGTGATTGGAACACGTGTCGAGATATTAAAAAAAGCAGTTTGGTGTTGGGATAAAACTCCAGTATATTCAACTCAGTGAAAGTTAATTCAGTGTGTTTTATATTGGTGATGGCAGTATAACTGTAATAACGATGGTATCCTCGACCAGAACTGTTTAAGAATAGCGCACGATGAAGAATTTTTTTTTTAACCTTCACCATTCTCACTATTTTTACAAATCAGTACCAGATGGGTGACCAACCTTCGTTCGTTTTGCAATCTCACCTATATATTATGAAATGCAGTCATTTAAATAGCGAACGCAAGAACAGCAAAACCGCAAAAAGTATCTATGTATGATTACCCCATTGATAGTTCTCAGTTGTGATAAAAGTTAGCCCAATACCTATAAGGACCATTCCAACGACTTCAGGGGTTTTTGATCAGCATCTCTGGATGGGTGGTCTTCAAAGTATTCTTAATTTGCTCTTTCGCCAAAACTTTAAATTCGGTACAGATCAGAGCATCTTCTAAATATTCTCTTTGTGTGTAAAATCACGGTTTTTTCCAGGAAAGACGCCTATGTTGATGAACTTTAAAAGCAAAGTCTTATCTAAGTATACCTGCCCATATACAAGAATTACTCTGATTGAATGATTTTGATCCGAAGCAAGGGAAAAAGTTCTAGTCATTACTGGGTAAAAAAAATAGAAGTGGGAGATTACTTAATTCTAATTCAACTTTTAGTAGATTCTGAAAATTTTTAAATTCATTGATTTCAACTTTTCAAATATATTCGATACGGACCATAATTTTCAATTTGAAAATATCGAAATGATTGTTCATTTAGTTGATATTCTTTTAAAAACATTGTTCATTCATAACGAAATACCAAATATTCAAATATTAGTTATTATTGTTCCTCAAATACACTTCAAATATACTCTTTTCTACATTCAAATGTAGTATGTAGTATTTTTTCCATATGAATAAAAATGTTACCGTATATAAATAATTTTTGGGCCGAAACATTTAAAAACCGGCCCTGAGCAGAAAATACTCTGCAAACTACCGCGATGGCCTGATGTGCGCAAACTGGGTAAACAGAAACTTTTCTTTCTTCCGAAAAGCTTTCAACTGAGAAACTACAAGCCACGATTGCGGTAAAATGTTTCTGACAATATCAAAAACTTCGATTCATCTCTTTCGTATCTGGTCACAGCCGACTCAATCTCCCAAAGCGTGGTGAGAAAAACACCTCATGGAAGGCAATTTGACGTCCTACTCATTAATTCTTTAATATGAATTTCTCGGCTTATTCGAAAAACTAGAAAAAAAGCATAAGAGAATGAATTAATTTTTAGAGAAAAGAACGACGACCAATGTGGTTATTTAATTTTTTCATCACAAACTGGAACAGCAATATATTCAATTTCTTAGATATGGGAAATCTGTCAAGTTTGGTTTTTCCATGCCCTAAAATTCACAATTCGGGAGATATTTTTTACTTTTGTTTCTGATAAGTGCAGAAACTACGTATAGATGATTTCTGATTTTTTTCAGATTTTTCATTTGAAATCTGACTGATGAAAATAATATGTCATTGGAAGGTACCTATACAGAATGTGCTAAACTACCTGAGTTTGGTATATTCTATATAATAATTATATCTCAAAAAGAAGGATCCACCATAATATTTTTAAGTTTGTTGACGAAAGTTTCTTTGAGACCTAATAGTGTGCAGTATCAAATTAATCGTAATGAAATGCTCTTTTTTATAACTCTACGAGCCACTATGTTGCCATTTGAAAAAAAAATAGTAATAATAATTTAAAAATTGAATTCTACCCAGCACATGTATTTTAACCCAATACTTTAGGACGTAAATTAATAATTTGAACAAATATACAATATACAAATATAAATTTCAAAGTTTCAAAAATTTTTGGTAACAATAAGTAACAAATTATTACTTAAAAAACACCAGACTTCATTCAAAGATTTCAGGTACCTAATTTTCAAAATATCTCAACCCAGAATTGAAATTACGCATAAGAGGATGAATCATTATTCCTAAAAAATACAATTCACATCAAAATGATCTGCACAACGCAGTATTTTGATTTTTTCTTATCAAACCGAAAATCAGTTCTTCGCATTGCACGCTACTAAGCTCTTCGGTAAACTAATTCATAAATTAATCTGTTACTTATATCGATATTTTTTACATTATAGTACTATACAATACTCAATACATTACTTAAAGTTTTTTATGGTATGTCATTATGAATCAAAAATGAAACAAAACTCGTAAAACAAACTTACAACATACTGAATAGAGTTGGCGATGGCCCAATCGTAACGGCGCGGCGGTTGGATTGACGTCACGCGTAGCCACGCCCCGTTTTGGAATTCTTGTTTTTGACACATATCTTCTAGGTAGTAGGAGTTCGAGTAAAATCTGAATTTCTGCTGATAATGTATCTGAGGAGTGTACTTTCGATTTATGTAATGAGTGGAAATATACCCCAATGAGCCCATTGATTGAACTGTCGATCAAATGTCAATTATTCATTTTTTTTTGTTGCAGTAGCCAAACAAGTTCCGAAAAACCCCACCTGGACTCCAGCGGTTCTGACAGCGAAGCTGAGGCACACAAAATGTCGACGTATACTCCTAGCGGAGTGATTCAGACCCAAATCAACCCCTACCAGACAATGGCAGCACCGGCTCCATACCCCTGTCAGCCGATGTATCAAACTCCTCCAGAAATCCTGCACGACTACCAGACGTTGTGACAATGGTTGGCAGTGCCGCAGGAACACCCTGTCAATGGCAATTTGTAAATAAGTGTAATTTTGACAGAGAATTTTCGAAATGTCTTGAAGGCTGCGATTATGTATATAAACCTATTAGATCAAGAGCTATTTCCAAATCCAAAAAAACAGTTATTTTTGGTCGTTATAAAGCCATACTCAGCATCCTCTTCCAAGCCCAATTTTCACGAATAAACTCCCTAGTGCTCGAATAATTTCAGGAAATTTGTCTTCTTTCTTTCTTTCAAGCACGCGAGAGATTTGGTAAGAAAATTTTATATCAAAATATATCAGAATTCATAAGAAATAACTATCCATGGGTTGACCTAAACTATTTATATACATACCACAAAAAAGCATGAAAATATTGATATGTAAAACACACTTAACAAAATTTTCATTTGATTTTTTTAAATTTTTAACCTAAAAAAAATTTAAATATTTTTTCTCCCACCTGCGACCTCGCGACTATCAGGCCAAAATTCTACCGTCTCCGCTACGCGGCTTCTGAATAACACTATAGACAACTGGTGTATTGAAGTTTTTCTGAAATTTCATTTCAGAATTGGCAAATTCTGCGATAATCGTGGAGAAAATATTTTCACACACATTCGAAATATCTAGTAAATACAGGGTGTAGTCTAAATTCTTGCACTCCAGTGAAGGATGGGTGTATAATGCCATTTTATAACGAATGGCAGGTATGAAAAGTTCGAAAATGAATTGTGGAAAGTTTAAATTGTGTTGAAAAATTCGTCGAAATTTTGAGGGCCGCTGTCCGCCGAACGTCAGCTGACCGGAGCAGAGCCGCAATAATACTGGAACTGTCCGATGCGGTTTCCAAGATTTTCCGAATTTTCCAACAAAATTTAAAATCTCTGCAATTTTTTTTCGAATTTTGCACACCTGCCATTTGTCATAAAATGGCATTATACACCCGTCCTTCACGGGAGTACAAGAGGTTATATAACACCCTGTATTATCTCCTTTCATAAGAAATATAAAATTCCATTTGTACATAAAAGCAAAATATCAACCTGTCATATATTTGACAAAAAAATTTCCACTTATTAATTTCGCCCTGGGTCCTTCTAGGTACTCAGAAGGATAAAAATTTCCGGAATTTTTTTGGGTTGCCATGGAATTTTTTTGGGTTGCCATGGCATCTAAACAAAAACGAATTTTTTGATTGGCTAAAAAAGTGATGTATAAAATTTTCAGGGGTAAGTAATATAACAAGTGGTATGATTATTACCGATAATTTTCTGGAATATTAATGAATTGCAATCCCAACGCTGAAAATACAACGAGTCCGCTGGACGAGTTGTATTTTCTTGCATTGGGATTGCCAATGAATTGATATTCCAAAAAATTATAGCTTGTTAATCATACCACGAATTATATTTAGAACAACAATATATCTATTGAAATAAAGAAAAATCACGTCACCTGGTAATTGATGCTTTACTTCTAGCCGTATTCGACGGAATACTCTTTTTGTACAAATCTCATTAAAAGTGACGTTTTTAATTCATTGACATATGAACTAAAAACTGACGTTTTCACAATAGTTATTTTTGATACAAGTGTTAAAAGTGGCATTTTATTTTGTGAGTGGAGCAACCCCACGAGCAAAATAAAATCACTTTTAACAAATGTATCATACAAATTTTTTTGTACAACAGTTACTGCTAGTAAGAAAAAAAACAAAAAAATATAAGATCCATTGGGATTCGAACACACGATCTTTCGAGTACAAATAGGCTCCAATTATAATAAACCCCAACGCACTTTATTATTTATGAATGTCATTAATTGTCAGTGATGACGGACCTTCTACAGTTGGACTGAATACTATTTCGTTTGTAACTTTGAAAGGAATTAGTATTACCAATTGCACAAACGGCCAAATACATGTGCGAACTTTTATAAATGATTCCTCTTGAGTAGGCGTTCTGATTATAATATCTGATTATAATATCTGACTGAAGGGTTTCTATTAGAGAGATCTACATTACTGAATATCCATCATCTCATCTGTCAAGTATTTTTACCACTAGTGTTAAAAGTGATTTTGTGAAAAAGTCAGTTTCTAGTTCATATGTCAATGAATTAAAAACGTCATTTTTAATAACAGTTGTACAAAAAATCACTTTTAACACTAGTTTTAAAAGTAAAATGACAGATGAGATGATGGATACTCAGTAATATAGATCTCTCCAATAGAAACACTTCAATCAGATATTATAATCAGAACTCCTAATCAAAAGGAATCATTTATAAAAATTCACACATGTATTTGGCCGTTTGTGCAATTGGTAATACTAATTCCTTCGCCATTTATGCTTTCACCAAAAGTCAGTGGTTGAAGTAACTTTAAAAAAATATCACTGAATGTGTGGAATAAGTGGATGATAACTAAGAACTAACCCAATGCAATGCAAAACTATGGCATAAAAGGTATTTGCCTGAGAATAGTTACAAATGCAAAAAAAACATCGTTTTCATTTCGGTTTTCTATTATAATGTGAATGCAATCACTGGAACTTAACACTTTGGAAGAATGTACAATTAATAGTTATTTATGCAACAAGTGCAAAAAGTAGGTGTTTATTGCACTCGACGTGAAATTGTCCAACGAGGACATCAGACCGACTCTTTTTGCACGAGTTTCATACAATATTTTTTCTACGTTCATGCAAAAACCAGAAAATGTTTCATTTAGGTGGCACTAAACTGCAAGGAAGACATTGTTTGTTTAAATCTATCTGCTGAAAGTAATTCAAAAACATTTTGTGTAATTCAGATTATATTCGAAGGAAATAATTTTATTTTTAACAAATTGCATTTTCTATTAATTTCATAGTCCATTATATAATGAATATGATGAAACATGCAACTATTTAAAACGTAATACAATCTCACAGAAAATTGGCTAAATTACCAAATATAGTTCAATAATTTTTTTTTTTTGCATGAACTTAGTAAAATATATTACATGCACGGATCAATTATGTTTGGAAATATAGTATCTGTTTTAAGTCCGTTCCCCCATTACTAATTTTTGAACCACGTGGTATATCACAATAAAATTCGGAGAACTCAAATGGGAAATGAAAATCTACTTTTTCATGGAAAAATGACAGCTATATATGTTTCAAAATTGCAGCTGAGCGTCATCTTGATTTTTTTTTAATAGGACATCACGTATACCTAGTTTTCGATTTTCGGAATCTGCTCATATATCTCAACAGTTTTCTGTTAAGACCGATTCAGATACATGGGTGCCCCAGCATTTCTGACCCTGTTAGAGAAATGCATACCCATCGACGTTCACACTTGTGCCTGTCGGCGTGCGTGAGAAACACGGGGTGAGCACGGAACATGTTCTAGTTAACATAATGAAGGATTTAGTGAAAAACGACGGGATAATTTGAAAAACTCAAATGCCGTACCTCTAGTATTGAGAAAATCAATACAGAACCAGAGAAAATATGACCATGTGATGGAAACGCAAGTAAAAGGCACATATGTGGATGGTTTTGCAGTTTTCAGACACACGGGTCAAAAATGGTTATGCTTGTAAAATTGCACGTGCTTCATAAATCCTGGGTGACACCCATGTATCTGAATCGGCCTCTGCCACACACTTTACTACTGAATTCAATTGTTTTTGAAATATTATCGTTTGACAAGTGACATTTCGGGTTTAAAATGAAGTATGAATTTTGGTTACTTCCGGTAGGAGAATTTATTGAGGATAAACAGTATCGTTTACCGGAAAATTTATTAAGAATGTGTTCTGTAAATTCACAATCAAAACAAATCAATTGGTTGAAAAAAATATAAATTTTTGATTAATAACACTTTTATTCAACCCAACAACTATTTTATAAAGCGTTGAAGTGTTCCGCACCTGAATCTTGACAATGAATTGCCCAATTATAAATAGCTTCTCTCACGTTGATGAAAGTCTGTTCATCTATTTCTCCACACGTTTCACTTTTCCAGCTTTTCAGCTCATTTATTGTTTGGCATTCAGAAGCGTAAATTTTTTAATTCAGATACTCCCAAAAAATCTAGAAGTATGAAATCCGGAGATCGTGGTGGCCATCCTATACTTCCCCTGATGTGATCTAATCATCGTCCAGGAAAGTTTGTGTCAAGAAATTTTCTACCAATGTGATAGAAATGGGGAGGTACTCCGCACTACTGAAATATGATTTCACGATTTCGAACTCTTCCTGATTGTTTAATATAATTTGTCTTATTCGAGATTTCATTTCAGTTTATAAAAGATCTCCTGGAAGAAATCGGTCCAACAACGTGGTTGCCCAGGATTGAAGTGTATATTTTTTCATGAAAAAGTAGGTTTTCATTTCATATTTGATTTCTTCAAATTTCGTTGCTATTTACCATTAGTAGCGGTAACGGACTTTAGACGGGCACTGTATGTCGTGTTTACACAAGGAAAACAAGATTGTGTTGCTCAATTTGTCAACTTCAATGATGCTCCTATCAAATTTCACCATTGCCTTCAAAATGTCGACGAAGACTCCTCTTGCATATTGTTAAAAGAGGATTGTGAGAACAAAGATGTATTAGATCTCTATTACTTTGAGTTTGAGAGAACTATTTTGCTTGAGAGGATGGTGGATATGGTTAATAAATCCTAAACGTTGATAGAAGAACCTTTAATCAGTAAGAAACATTTATGTATCCAAAACGGTGATCTTAGAGTAGATGAATTATACATTTTACAAATCTGTTATAATCGAAAGTAACCACTTTGAAGTAACAATAATTTGATTTAGGATGATCAATATTTGGTATAAACGTATATATAGACTTTCTCAGTTCGAGAATATATTGTTTTCTGTTTTAAGAGAAACATATATTTTCGAAGTCATATATGTGTTCCTAGTTGGTGTTTCTCTTTGAAATCAAATCACAGAATATTGATGTTGGGTATATGCTACAGCTTGGCAAATCTAGCAATGCATTTGAAATCGGCACGCCTATAAATGCGCGGTAGCAGCAGAGCTCAGTATACATTCTAACTGAATGTACAATTTATACTACCCTCTTAATCGTGCGAATGCTTTCTCAATCTAATTCGGGCAGCTCATACATTTATCGACATGCCTTGCTAGAATTGCCAAGCTGTACTTCCAGTTACATAACGTATTGTTTCCAATTCCATATTATCAGAGTAATGCTATCTACCTTGTGTTGTTTTGTCACTTTTTAAATAGTAGGTAGTTACTCAACCCAAAAAAATAATGAACCGCCTCGATATAAAATAACAACAAATTGACTTCACTTAGTGTTAATAATGATAATGAATAAACTTGAGGAAAATAAATGAAAACATTCATACTGAAACCGAATGTCAATTAGTATATTAAAGTATAAGTGGATAAAAAGGTCTTTCAAACACGCGTGAATTTTCGCGCCGGAGTGCTCGAAATAGAGCAAGTGTTTGAAAGATCAGTTATCCACGAATACTTTACGTTATTTTTTTCAATTGGTGCACTTTGAAATCATAAATACTGGTTTCATTATTAAATAAGAACTTATAATGTAAAATGGTTGATGAATTCGTGATGTGACATCAGTATAACTTTCGTTAATGTTCGAATAAAAGTTTTTCATTTGTTTGTAATATTTCATTTGACGTTACAAGGTACTCCTGTCAGATCAATAATCATAACTATAAAAAACGCGCGTTTTTGAAAGTTTGATTTGCACACATTGTGGCGTGCTTTAAATGGGTAAAAAGGGGCACCAATTAAAAAAAAAATAGTTTACAATACAATGATGGCTTCTTCAAAATTGAAGTGTTCTCGAAATATTTCAAAATGATAATAAACCGTCTTTAGTCGGCACATAAAAAAAAAACTTCTATGGATGTAAAGGTGAAGGTCAGCTAAATCAGTTTATTCAATTAACCTTTAAGTTGAAATAAAATACAGAAACTAAGACAAGACTTCAAAGGGAACTGTAATGGATGATTTCCAGTTGAACGCAGTATCTTTGAAGAAATTATTCTTTGTTTATTTTGAAAGTTGATTGAATTATGATTGAAGGATGTGAGATGATTAGGAGTTCTAACATAGTCCTAGATAGGTCTGTTCTTTACAAGCTATATCTGATCTATGGTATCAAAGGCTTTGGTATAGTCAAGCAAACACCAATTTTTTTTCTTTCATTATTTAGTGAGATTGTACTGTGACCAGGGTGGAATCCATGTTTTTAGGTATATAACCGAAATGATGCAGTGTCAGTATTAAGAAAACTAACACAAATGAACTCTAAATTTACTCATAAGTGTCTCAACGACTCACTATTTTGTATTTTTTTTTTTTTGAAAAATTAATTAAAATGATTCTTGACATAATTTTTTGGGTTTATGACCTTCCACAATTTCTCTTTTTTTGAAAACTGTTGACGTTTCGGAGGCTGTATCTGCCTCCGTTATCAAAACTTCTTAGAAAGACGCTGAGAAAACTGAATTTGAATTGCGATTTTGGTAATAAGACCTTTCTTTGACAGAGTCAAATGAAATCTGTCATACATTCTTTTGATTGACATTTGGTATCTTGATACATAGGGTGTTTGGTATCAATCAATCACCATTCTATTAGTTCTTATTTCATCTCTGAGGAGGGGTAACCAGGTGCGGTCCATTTCGATGGAATTGGTTGAGAAGCAGTTGTTCGATAAAACAATGCACGCAGTTTCCTTCAACTTCCTTTTTTCTTGATTTGATTCTCTCAATAAAATTTTGTCATTATTCCATTCCATCATATGATCGCCATCAGAGGTTAGAATATGTTCGGATATTTTCGAACCCGTTATTTTTCGATTTCTGATGTAACTTTTATGTTCTTCCTGGCGCACAATCAATGGTCTTGATGTTTCACCTATATAACTCTTACCACACGAACAAGGTATGTTGTAAACACAATTTTTTGAACATTCACCAGCGTTTTTGGGTTTTGTATGTGTGAGTATTGATCTCAATGTATTGGTTATTTTAAATGTTGTTCTTACATCATACCTATGGCCAATCCGTTTTATCTTTTCAGACAGTCCAGGGATATAAGGTATAATATTGTTTGTTGGATATGTATGGAGATGTCGCATGTCTGTGTGTTGTGTTGTTCGATTGTAAAGTGTAGTACTATTTTCAATTTCATTAATACATTGAGATCAATACTCACACATACAAAACCCAAAAACGCTGGTGAATGTTCAAAAAATTGTGTTTACAACATACCTTGTTCGTGTGGTAAGAGTTATATAAGTGAAACATCAAGACCATTGATTGTGCGCCAGGAAGAACATAAAAGTTACATCAGAAATCGAAAAATAACGGGTTCGAAAATATCCAAACATATTCTAACCTCTGATGGCGATTATATGATGGAATGGAATAATACCAAAATTTTATTGAGAGAATCAAATCAAGAAAAAAGGAAGTTGAAGGAAACTACGTGCATTCTTTTATCGAACAACTGCTTCTCAACCAATTCCATCGAAATAGACCGCACCTGGTTACCCCTCCTCAGAGATGAAATAAGAACTAATAGAATGGTGATTGATTGATACCAAACACCCTATGTATCAAGATACCAAATGTCAATCAAAAGAATGTATGACAGATTTCATTTGACTCTGTCAAAGAAAGGTCTTATTACCAAAATCGCAATTCAAATTCAGTTTTCTCAGCGTCTTTCTAAGAAGTTTTGATAACGGAGGCAGATACAGCCTCCGAAACGTCAACAGTTTTCAAAAAAAGAGAAATTGTGGAAGGTCATAAACCCAAAAAATTATGTCAAGAACTGGATTTCCTCCACAAAATCAAACTTTTAATCAATAATTAAAATGATGTTATAGATTTTTAGTACCTTCCCATATATAGGTATTAATAAATAATACCTAAATAATTTTTTTATCTAGAATTATTACTGCTAGCATTTGCATATTTGTCTGTAGAAAATCTAATCGCTGCTGTTCTACTTTTTTTGGAATGAGTATGGAAAGGAAACTTAACTACCTACTAATTCAATTTTTATATATTGAAAACCGACTCGAAAGTATTTATTTATCAATTCACAAGGACTATAAATTGATGTTTTTTTCGTGGAAGATACTTTCAAAATTTTATGGTTTGATTTCGTTATAAGTCGCAAATAACTTTGGAGATTTTACTAATATCACATCGGAGATTCATATACTATGTGCATATTATCTGAGAACATTCTTCTGTTGATGTTTATTTTGTCCTGCCCATTAGAATAAAGATTTTATGTATCTACAGCAGTATATTGTACTTAATGAAGTTGAAAAACTATTAATATTAGAACCCATTGTATATATTACAAATAAAAATAATGTATAATTCAGTTTTGTACCGGAACATGTGGATTGCATTTGTAAAATATTTGTTAGACCTTATATTTATTTTTATCTTTGAAAGATATTGTTATTTTTTGCCCAAACCTCATTGGTCATTGATTTTATCTAAAATGTATGGAGTAATAATTATCAGTTATGTTATATTTCTACATATGAATTAATTAGAATCAAGCGTTATGAATAGTTTTTATTGGACATCGCTTTGACTCATTATAGAATTATAGATTCAGAATTTATTTTGTACAATGTAAATAATATAGCACAAAGCATACAGGCAATAAACACTCAAAATGGCTAATAAAAATGGTTCGTTTTTGACTAAACATTTAGTAGAGTTTGAAATTTTTGTTCTAACTCTCAAGAATCCTTTTCTCTGAAAAAGTCATAACGTACTTCATGCACACAGTGTAACAAAAATGTTTTTGTTGTAATAAAAGTATTGAAATTCACTTTTTGTTTTCATTTTCATTTCGTGATATTCTTGATCATTCAGTAAATCGATTATATAATTCGTTTCTTGCTCTTACTCAAACGCTTACAAAAATTCCCAAATCGAAAATATGCGTAGTCATTTTCTTTCCTTTCAAAGC
Organism: Chrysolina haemoptera; assembly: GCA_958298965.1. Classification (NCBI taxonomy): domain Eukaryota; kingdom Metazoa; phylum Arthropoda; class Insecta; order Coleoptera; family Chrysomelidae; genus Chrysolina; species Chrysolina haemoptera. The sequence goes on from OY282584.1 coordinate 13,601,532, forward strand.
TTTCAACTAGTTCATCTCCATTTTGCCCCATTTCTTTTATTGCTCTCTCAGAGGAATTTTATGTAATATTTATTCATTGTGTGATTTGTTTTTTGTAAATGTCCAATTGCAGATTTTGAATCTGGCAAAATATGTTCACCATATCCCACGTCAAGGTTTCTGCTTGTTTGGCCTGTATAAGCTGCTGAATATACCCCATACAGATCCTATTCTACAGGGTGTTTCCGAAATTGGAATAATAACTGAAGTGGAAAGTAGAAGATGACAAAACAAAACAATATAAAAGAATGCATTTTCATCGAAAAAAAAAATTATTTTGGGATATATTGAATTTTGAAAGTTTTCAATTCACTTTTGGTAATCACTGATCAGAGGTCAGTTATGGCATGGAGCATCTAACCAGTGCCTCCCAAACAAAGGTAACAAAAACGGCCCATATTTTTCCCATTTATTGATACATTATGTTCCATATAACAACACATTTTCTGAATCACTCCAATTTTGGAAATACCATGTATATATAGGTGCCTGATTATTATTTTTTCTTTTAGGCTCAACTCAACGTCTAATGGAAAGTTTGCTAAATTTTTCCTATAAATAGATGTTAATTTTTGGAAAAAAATATTCTTAATATTTTCTGTGATTCTTCTCGAGTAAATAATTTTTCCTCGTACCCCTATAGAAAGTACACTCTTTCCTCCCTCAAATCAGGGAGGAAACTCATACTCATACCTAGGGAGGAAAAAACGATTGACAATTCATTCAAAATAGACACATAATATGGCCTATGAGAGAATTAACATTGAATGTCAATCCCAAATGGATAAGCTAACCAAATATCCAATAATTTATTTCTGTAAGAAAAAAACGAAAATAACTTGCTTAAAAAAAACCCCAACCCGGTAGCTTCAGTCTACTTGTCAGCGTCGCTTACCACTACACCTCTACACCTCAGATGGGTATAAATTAATTTTGCATACTTTCCATCATGCAAGTATAGGTCCGTTTTGAACAAAAGCAGTTGAGATGCGTTTTAACTTACAAAAAAAGGTTTATTAAGTGGGTAGGAGAAAAAATCATATGGATTACATGGGAGTAAAGTGCCTTTTCCTCCCTTGGATGTTTAGTTTAGTAAACTACATCCTGCGGGAGGAAAAATAGCTTTTTCCAGTCGATTTACTTACAGCGACCATTAGAAGTTTTTTTTTTAATTGCAGTTCTATTTAAGAGTTAAATTTTGGTGAGCAGCCATAATCGATTTTTCCGATCATTAGCGAAAACCGACTTTGTAGGTAACTACAAATCACTTCGATAAATCCATTTTTGAGCCCAAAACCATTCAATTTTATCATGATCCTCCGTCTCGAAGGTTTCAGGAAAATCCGTAGTAATAGAATTAATAACAAAAAATCATCCTGCCGTATTAATATACGTTAAAAATCTAAATTGTAAGATGCTTTCACTGATGAATTTACTGATGAAAAGAATTCTGCATAATTGCCTTCTAGACAGTTTCAACTAAATCTCAAATATGAAGAAATGATTCCAATTACTTAATGCTAAGAAGCACCGAGATATACATTTCTTAAGGCGCTTTTGCAGAGTAGAAACTCAATTTTATTTTGAAAGTTTATCTTTTAACAGAGTTTAGTTTGAATGTTCAATAAACGATAACATTTTGTGAGGACCCTCATCTTTTTCTCCTTGGCTTTGTGTGCTTATCCCCTTTTAGAATTGTTCTGTACGCTCATGCCAAAGGAATATTATTAACAAAAATGTTTTACCAAAACTAGATACATGAGTTTTTAGAAATTTAGTTTTTGCCAACAAGTCAAACCATCAAAAATTGACAAGGTTTTGAATTTTATAATTGATTTTTCTCAGATTTTTCATTTTCTGACCCTCAACTTTTTTAGCCTGTGCTCTCCAATTGTTAAGGCCAGTTTTTCAATGTTGTCAAATGTCTCTGCAACGTGAGTGCTGGTTGGAATGTGAGTTAGGTCATTTATTTGAGAGAATGTCACATAATTATAACCACCAGTCAAATTTAGCTGTCCGTCAAACTACGCTAATATAATGAAAAAACCGATTCAATTGGTAAGTACCTACTCCGAAAAGTACAGTGAATAATAACGAGACGTATAAAATATTTCTGATATATTTGTCTATTGATCTTTCTAAAATACATTCGAGATCATATTTTAATGTATATATTCCAAAGTGCATTCAAATTTGATTGTCTTTCGACAAAAAATCTCGAATCAAGGGCAGTAGAAAATATCACTCGAGCGCTCCCGCGATTTTCTTATAATAAAATGTTCAGGCACTTTAATCCATGAAAACAAATGAATTACCGCCGATCTCAGATCAATTAAAAATCACTCCGACAAACATTATTTTGAATGGTAGAATGTCAGGCGCCATCTAACAGAGAATTACGCAATCCTACGCAGAGATCGAACGATTTCTACATTTTACTACCTAGTTGGGAACGACCTTGCAAATTATGCAACACGTCCTACGTATAAGAAAACCGAGCCCCACTAGGTGGCGCTAGGCCCCTAGGTGTTATATGTTTAATCTTTATTTGAAAGAGTACACCGTGTGTCTGTCGTGGACTGTAGCTCCCAAAGGGAAGTACCCATTTTGATTCAGTTTTTTTTTTGTCGAAATGGAGATTAACTTTCCATAATGTCTATGTAATGTGTCGTCTAATACCTACTTTTGTCCGTGTTTTTGTATTGATTAATTACTACCTCCTATATTTTAAATATGTGTAGATTTTAAACATTTCTTACCCGTAATTTTATATTTATACTTCTGTTTCTTTAACCTTCACATACAGGCCATATACAAGCATCTGATGCTTCCATGGTCGTTACCTAATCAAAAACACAATCACAAACAAGCATTTTTGCTTCTGTGATGATTCGTTTATTCACTGAATCAGTGTACTTATACGTATTTGCTATTTTTTACTGTAAATTTCTTTAAGTAAATAAATTATTATTATTATTATTATAATCTCTCGTCACAACACAACTATACATACAGTGACCGGCAAAAAGTACACATCAGATGAGAAATTTTTTTATTAATTAATTTTGACAAATATCGATATGTGTAATCGCTTCTGCATCAAAAGAAACCCCAAAAGACGTTGTACAGTGCCGTTCATCTTTTCGTGTTTGGCAGGAAATTTTAAAAAATTATAAATTATTTCTCAAATTGTTTGAGAAAATATCCAAAAATGTTATTCGGAAAAGATGTTCAGAATGACATTTCATAAGTATATACAAATTTTGAAAAAGATCTGAGATAAAAAAATAATAATCGATTTTTTGTCACCGCCACTGTGTTTATTACAATATATAGTAATTGACAAGTAGCACTTGAGCACATTGTAATCAAAAGTAAAATATATTACAATTTCATTTATGAGCAGTTGAATCCAGAAGGCCAGACGTTACAAGAGCTAGGTCTAGCGTTACCCTGGATGTTTATATTAGAAAATTTCATATTTTTACAAGAACCAGAAGCACAAAGGGTATAGACTGGTACAGAATTCGGTCCAGTCATGGTTCCAGTTAACCCATCAACAATAAGAGTGTCGATTTCTACATTATTGTTTGGCTCTCCAGACGGGCCACCATTATTTCTATAGTTCTGTTCGACGTTGATTCCATAGTGAGTTATGCCTGAAATAAATATGAAATAGTTATTTATGCGACTGGTTTTTCTTTTCTTTATTTCTGATATATTCACAATTTTTTCATCGTAGAGAATATATTCAAGGAATTTCGAACAGGTCAAGTAAGAAGTTTAACTTACTGTAATAGGTGAGGTCACCAAAAAACATTATCGCTCCCAATATGCTTCAAAATACCCAACGTATATATAAACGAATCCAGAATATATTTTTGGAGTCAAATTTCAATTACAGCCCTTCCCACTCGTGTCCGAAAATCTGCAAAATTCAAAGCTACCAATATTGGCGCTCTTTGAGACATACCCTCCGGAGCCCACTCAGCCAAAGGGCGCATTCTAATCAGGTTGATTGTGACTGAAACGGCAATGCTATTGGTTGCTCGGAATTCTCGGGGAAGTACGACACAGCAATTTGCAATGACGCGAGAAAGAAGCCATTTTAATTTTGTCGGCTTTAATATTTTTTCAATGATTCAAAAAATCAACAGAGGAAGAAGAAAATCCATTAATAGTTATTTATGCAACAAGTGCAAAAAGTAGGTATTTACGTGTGATGACCTCGTTGGGCAATTTCACGTCGAGTGCAATAAACCCTTTTGGCACGAGTTTCATACAATACTTTTTCTACGTTCATGCAAAAACCAGAAAATGTGTCATTTAGGTGGCACTAAACTGTAAGGAAGACATTGTTTGTTTAAGTCTATCTGCTAAAAGTAATTCAAAAACATTTTGTGTAATTCAGATGATATTCGAAAGAAAAAAATTATTTTTAACAAATTGCATTTTCTAGTAATTTCATAGTCCATTATATAATGAATATGATGAAACATGCAACTATTTAAAACGTAATACAATCTCACAGAAAATGGGCTAAATTTGGCGTCGATTTGAAAGTTTATGTCTGTCATGATGACAGAACGCTATAGTAGAATGACAGATGAGTGCAATTTCACGTCGAGTGCAATAAACAACTACTTTTTGCACTTGTTGCATAAATAACTATTTAAAATTTCATCTTCTTGCCTATTGGCTAACGAATGCCGACAATTTTCCACAATTAATCTCAAATTTCCCTTAGACTGGTGAGAGCGCTTTCATTCATGAAAATATTAGACCGTCAGATAATGACAGATTTTGCTGATTCATTTTCTTTTTGTGTTATTTTAACCACTGAAAATTATGCCAGTGTTCAACTCAAAAATCCCCCGTTTGATTTATCAAAATCCGTTAAGCAGAGCCTGCGTAATGCCATTTATAACTTTGAAAACATTCTCTCTTATTTAAAAACGTGAGCGTTCCCGACACGAACGTTGTTATGACGTTCCAAAGTAATTCCAGAGACAACCTTCGATTTTTGGTGAAAAATCAATAGAACCCTTCTTGTTCAAAAATTTTCACAGCTTTATTTTTGATATCCTGATATTTTTTCAATTTCCACGTTTTTTCAAGTTACAGTGGGAACAGTTACTGTTTGCACTGGTAACCGGCACACTTGGACAGAAATATTTTCAGTATTAATTCTCGACCAAGCTTGGGATCGCACGTTGAAAAGGAAGGCCCTCGTCATTCCCATCTCTCACAAGTCATCTGAAGACTTCTTAGGGTTGCTCGTATGGGTGCAGCCGTCTTACGGTTAGAACAACAGGAACATAAAATTCAGGATAAAAACTGAAATACACATCTATACTTTTCGAAAACCAAGAAAGACAGACTGGGACGCTCACAAAGCAGGCCTAGCATTTAACCTCCAGTGGAGACGCAATGGATGATAAGTACAAATAGGGACCTCGAAATGGTAGTGGAAACTCAAAACTCAACGACACAAACATCTCATCTTTATATGAACTATGTATGTATGTGTTAGGAAATACAATAAATAACTTACAAAAGCGCAATGGAAAAAGAGAGACCCATAGAGGAAGCACCGTGGGGAGATTGACAGCACTAAACAACTGTGCTCGACTCGAATAAAACGCTCTCTTTCATTGACGGTTTTCTGGTGGTCTATGTTGGTATAATAATAATATTTAGTCTCGACGTTGATGGATGTCCAGCCATATATACATGACAAACAGGTAGATATTTTGACACAAGGTATAGAGAACATGTAATCTCTGACAGGAAATCAGTAATGTATGAACACTTCCAGAATTCAAAATGCAAAATAAAGCCTATATTTTGTGGAGAAAAATTCTTACTTGACATGGTTTTCTGGTTCATTTAATGTTCAAATAATTACGATCCGTCTTATCACCATAACTCACCTGATAATTTTATATTACTGAAGTACAGACCAGACATCTTTCCCTTTCCTCCATCTGCGATTGATTTGATGTGGATTCCGTTGTATGAATCGATGACGTTACAGTTTTCAAAATGAATGTTACTAGCGACATTCCTGTTATAATCCGTCTCACTCATTCCTGCTGAAACACTCAAACCATGACCACCGTAGCACCATAAATTAGTGAATCTTAGATTTGTGGCATCATTTATACATATGCAGTCGTCCTGGTTTCTCACAACAACGCTTTCAAGGACAACGTTGTTGGACTTGGCGAAGTCAAATCCATCGGTATTGTGGCCTACTTCTCTCTGAAAATTGTTCAAAGGATTATTCTTAAAACATACATAGCGGTCCTTAATTATACACATTCAATACTTTTGTTAGGTACCTGCGTCTTAATGATATTTAATAAAACATCATATGGCAACCTCTTTGAGTTTTTATCATTTGGTAAAACCATCCAACAGCTGAAGTCACTGTAATGAGAGATTTCTATGTACACAACTCTACCTAGCTCAAATTTTCGAACCAAAACATACGAGGCAGGTCGTCAAGCTGAGGCCTTCGCTATCACGTATGGTCTAGAGCTACTGATGTTCGAGCTATCCACACGCATTCCTGATGTCAACAACCAGTTTGCCAATTCACTTGAAGATGAAACATTAGCAAAGAAGCCAATATCTTTGCAAACATGTTTGCTGAAAATTCCTCGACTGATTCGATGGAAAAAGAACCCCATAACATCAGTCCCATTCACAGTCATATGCCTGAAATTATTTTCCGCCAACGAACCATCAGACGCATTTTGCTGAGTCTTAACACCAACAAAGCTAGTGGATCTGACGGAATTCCGCCAAACGTTCACAAGGAATGTGTTCCCGAAATAACAGCAGTTCTCTGCACGTTAATCAACTTCTCTTACAATTTGGGAGTATTTCCGTCCAACTGGAAAATTGCAAGAGTACAAGTATCTTATCTCGAAGGTCATGGAGAAAGCCATCTACATCGTGGTCATAAAATATCTAGATCGCTCAGAAATTATAAGTGATCGACAATATGGTTTCTGGCATCAGATATCAACTGGTTACCTGCTTGCTTGTGTCTCAAATATTTGGCAGCAATCTATCGAAAAATATGGTGAAACTCTGGCCATTGCATAAGATATCTCCAAGGTGTTTGATCGCGGCACCAGGGACTCCTTTTCAAACTGAAATCTTATGACTTGCTTGCATCCGAGTTGTGTTTCTTGCTATCTAGCTTTCTCTCAGACCGATCTCTCCACTGTTTCTTATTGATGTGAGAAAGATTAGTTGGGAGCTACATTGCACAGCTTGGCTGATTATAGTACCCTTCATACTGCTTTTTCTTCCAAAGCTTCGATATCAACCAATGACAGCAGAAAAGAACGAGAAAGAATCGTGAATGACAGAAATGAGGACTTAGCAAATTTGTAGAATGGAGATCCAACTACTTTGTAGAATTCAATCACAAGCATGTCTTTTCTCTAGAAAGCCCGATCACACAATGGCCAGCGTAACTAGGCCAGGGGTATCCATAACAATGAAATCTTCTATTTCAATGCTCGGTATTACCATCAGCGGTACCCTTTCATGGAAAACCATATGAGGTCCATTGCCGGAAATGCCTCTCAAAAACTTGTTGTAGTTTCGGGCCAAGAAGAATTTCACTGATTTTTTAAGGCACCAATCAGATCTGTCCTAGAATACTATTTCCATATATGTAGTGCGGCACCCAAACACACATTTGAACTTTCAAATTTTGTCCAAAAAGGTTCCATTCATCTCGTTGGTTATACTCTGCTCGCATGCTCACTAACTTCTCTGGAACATCGCAGAAAGGTTGGCCATCTGTCTGTTGTAGATATATGCATGGACGATGCTCTTCCGAAATATCATCAATCGTTCCACAGCAATCCCATCGAGATTTTATTGCCAAGGCCCTGTACATTCAGAATATGTATCTAAAAACCTCTGATAGCAAAGTTTTCATTCATCATTTTCTATCTTTCCCGGAAATTTCACGAACTAAAAAACAGCGGGTACAGAAAAATTTTCATTCAGACCCAATATAAATTGGATATTAATGTTATATCTGATTTGATCAAATTTGACCTACTGAATCATTGTGCAAACTCAGCTTGTCAAGCTAATTCGATAGGAAAAGGGAAATCTGAAAATAACAGCTATAGCTCATTGTCTCTTAAAGGAAGCAAGTTTCGAAAAAACATGCGATCACATTTTTTATGGATATTTTTATGTTCTACAAGTTTGTTTTTATACATTATTTCGAAATTTCCAACTCCTTCCAAGTTATTGTTTTTCCGAGATTTTCCGGGAATTTTCCTCACTTTCCATAGGTGTTCGCGTGCAGAACATTTTTTTCTTCCTCAAAGTACTCTTCAAAAACTTCCCGTGTACCAAAAATCATTTCTATTGGATTTATTGACAGGTTGTAGTAACATTTCAGCTACAGCGCTCGCGTTATTTAGGGTATGGTCCGTATATATCCTTGGTTACTCCGGTAGTAATTTGGAGGTCCATATATACCAAATTCCTGAAAATTCGGTGACTATTTCCTGACACTTCGGTGATTTATCTGTCACCAAAGCAACCGTACTTTTCCCTCGGTAACTCGAGCACCGCTTGTCATTTGTCAATTGGAATAATTTTATTGAGTACCAGATTTGAAACTTTGGATCAAAAATCCAATATTAATCTCAAAAAAGGTCTTTGGGTTCAAAAGAATTACATTTAATGGTTTTTTGAATAAAAAAATTATACTTTTAACAAATTTATTTCAAATTGGTGACTAAAGACAAGTGACAAGGGGACCGTATATGTGTAGCCGGTTGCTTGAAAACTCTGAAACCGCTACTTACCAATCTAAAATGTTCGGCGATATACGGACCATACCCTCAGTGAAACATTGATCTTCATGAATATACACTTACCCCGTTAACTGGATTACCAGCAGAACTATCGACCTGCCAGTTGGAGATTGTGAGGCCATCGGTATCTGAAATACCGACACACTGGTGCGGACAGTTGTACATATTGATATTCTTCATGACAGATCCTCCCGTAGCTTGGATGAACATGAATTGAGGCTTCTTCTTTCCATAATCGCCTTGTCCATCCCACCATTGGGCACCTCTACCATCGAGCCTGTGACCTAAAAGTCGTGCATTTTTTACTGCGTACACAAGAAAATACGAAAGTGTGGAGAAACAATTTTTATTTTATTTTTAAAGCTGTTTCCGAGTTGATCTCCGAATTCTAAAACTCCGACTTATATCTTATTTCTTGGTCATGTTGGGTCTTGAATCTTTCAACTTTCGACTAGTTTCATAAGTAGTTTTCAAAGCGACATGTGACAATTTCAGTGTGAAGCATTGGCGCAGCCAGAGGGTGCTTTGGGGCTGCAGCCCCCCCTAAGCTACTAAATTAATACTGTTATTCATTACACTCGGATTACTGGTGACTGATGAATTGTATGTTCAGCCCCCCAAACTGAAATCCTTGCTGCGCCACTGGTGTGAAGGATGAAAGTTATACGGTTCACAGCACAGGACAATCTTGTGAGGAGACTCAACATGGAAATTAGTTGTTTCAGGTTTCAGTACATCAATAGGAACATATTAGATGGGGTTGGTCGTTGGTAATTGCTGTTCGACAAGTCGTTGACCGTATGTTCATGGATTTAAATTTATAGCGGTTGTGGCTAAGGGCTTGGCCCGTATGGGCCTTGCTAAAGTCATACCTGAAGGAACTTAGTAGTATTAAGGTCGGTTGTGCATTTAGAGTCAGACGTTTATGTATTCTTACTAGCATTTATTCCAAACCTGCATATACAGGGTGTATCTTAAATGATTTCATTAATTTCAGGAGATGATTCCTTGTCACATTTTAAGAATATAAGTTCATATAAACGTATGTTAACTTCGTTTCTGTGTAATGGGGTATCAACTGCGACGCCACTGGAATTAAAATTCAAAATTTAATATCATGAAAAGAAGACCCTTATAACTACTAACAAGCACACGAAGTTTAATCAGAATCGGCGTAAAGAATTTTGCGTAATTCATGAAAAACCAATTTTTTATTAAACTTTTGACAACCCGTTACTCAAGAACGAAGCAAGTTTGGACACACGTTTATATAAGTTTTTTTTCATAAAATGTGACAAGGAATCACCACCTAAAAATTAATTACATCATTTAAGATACACCCTGTATACAGTGCGATTTTTAATACTCCCCCCTGTTAACTTTTGAACGGTTCGACGAACAAACATGAAAAAAAACGTTTGGAGGGTTTCACCGACACTAATATTTGAATAAAAAAATATGGCGATTGCTCGACAGGGGGCACGGGGGGCACATCAACTCAAAAGTTTCAAATGTCATGGGGTCAATTATTACATTGTTGAAAAGGGATTCCATTCTCTTCACAACCATCTAAATTTTTTTGAATTCCGTTAATATATTTTTTTGCAATCTAAAATCGACATATCAAATATAAATGCGGATCTGAATACTACTCATACCTCGATAAATTTGAACGGTTTGATGTGGAACAATGAAACCAAAAATATTTTGAAGGGTATTACTGATACTACTTTTTCAGAGAAGAAACATTGCAATTACTCGAGATGGCGCTGGGGGCACATCAACTTCAAAATTTCGAAAGGCATAAAAATCGAAATTTGAAAAAAAATTATTTACGGAATTAAAAAAAGTGGCGCCCCTCTGCATAAAAAACCTAAGTGTTCATATATTATGCAGTTGCTTATACGGATTTGTCGCGTGCGACATAGGGTAGTCGACATTTGAGAATAGGGCCCCAGAAAACGTAGGACACCATAAGGCAATGTGACTATGGACGACGACTGAATAGGAAATATTGGGGATTAAGAAAAAGAAGACGAAATCGATATTAATCCAGTGGCGTGAAAGTTGGGGAGGGGCGAATAGGGGTACCCACCTGCCGTACGCCCCTGTTTAGAGTTACAAACACATAATTTGCCTTGAAATATGAAACTGAATGTTGTAAAGTGGCATACCAAATTTCATTAAGAAAAGTTAAGCCGTTATGGAGTTATTCTGAAAAATATATTTTTTTGTGTCACTTCCAACACCCTGTAACTCGGTTAATACTCATTTTAGGGTATATAGTTATTGAAACTTTTAGCCTTAAAATAAAGTGAGGATTCTACCCTCGGAGTTTGTCCCCTTTATTCTGGGACACCCTGTATAGTATAAATAAATAAATGATATAATGCACATGGTAGTTGTGGGGGGTAGATGTGTTAGCAGGTAGAATAAATATTAAATTTTGTAATTTGGTGTGTCATAATAACTGGAGATCATCATGAACTACGTTGAATTCTGCCGAAAGATAAGAATAAAAATCAGTCTTATCGATGAGAAACACTCAAAACAATACTGATGGATATCGGCCTGCCCAGACATGAGATAACCAACAAAAATGAGCAAAATCTTCAGAAATATCTTTAAAATATGATTTATCGGATGTCGTCATTAGGAATAGAAAATATTCGAAAAACGAGATAACTGTAACCAGTAAGACACGCGTTTCATTCAAAATCGTATCTCTCAGTGATATACTAAATTTGATGAATCAGAAGGGACATATTCAATTTTTCAATTAAAAATTGAATTTTTTAAAGTGAGTGGAATGCAAAATAACACGGTGGTATTTGCCCGAAGAGGGACTCCAAAGACTTAAAATTAAATGAAATCATATTGGTAGACGCGGATCTTGACACCATCAATGACGGTCCTGTGGATATTGAGTTAGATTTTCAACTGAAGAGGACAATTCTCAAAAATTACTCGTAACTCAACAACATCAACAAACACTAGCAAGACAAAGTATATAAAAGGAAAAACACTTTTTGTGGGCGAAAAATTATTTAATAAGTATATACTATGTACTGTATAATATATACTATCTACTATATGTTATGTACCATGTACTATATGCTATATGCTATATACTATATACTATATGATGTATACTATATACTATATCTCATTTACTATATTATAATATATACTATAAACTATATACTGTAGAGTAAATGAAGAAACTTGGACTGGAACCACAAGGAAACAAAGTGATAGTGAAATCAAAAAACAATTCAGTGATAACGTGAGTCAAAAAAATCAGAAACCAGTATCCTCCATACATTAAATGTGTCAAGCAATTGTTACCACTAGTAACAATTGAACCCATAATACTGCTGTGCGAAAACATTTTTTTCTACAACTGCTATGAAAAGTAGCGTATTTCTCATGGCTTACTTACTTTCATAACCATGTTTTGCTCATACTGTGAGAAATATTATTTCTCACGGCACTTCGCCCACACCACATACATTTATATGGAGAATCAACAAATATCGACAAAAACTAGTTGGCTGCTGTTCAGCTTTAAATAGTTGTCACAGCTGTCAAGAAGTGTCAAATTATCTATAGAAGATTTTTAAATTCTTATGGTAGTTTTTATTCGTGTTTTGATAAAGAAGTAAACTATTTTCAGAATTTCTTTAGCTTTTTTCCTCGAATTAACATAGCTTTTTGTAGTCGGTTCAAAGATTCTATTTCAAATTCTGTCAGATACGTATATGTATACTGTGAACAAATGAGAAGTACCAAATCGTAATGAATTGTCAATCAGCCTGTCACGAAGGTGGTCCGGGTTCTATACCCGGATCAGGCTTTTTTTTCATTTTGATTTACATATTGATATTTTTATTAAGTCAATTTTAAATAAATAAATCAACTGTTAAAAGGTAGGATACTTCATTGCTATTTTAGTTTATAAAACAATAAAAATAAATATCTTGTCTTGTATTCTTTAAATTTGTGCAGTTGTAGAAAAAGTATAGTGTCCAACATGTGGGGAAAGTTACTTTCCCCACTTGTTGCACAATATACTATTATGCAATGGGTACAAGGAGTGAACAGGGTATCAATATTTGAACAAAAAATATACTACGTAGAACATAGGCCATTCAAGTATTACGTAAGCACTAAAAGGGGGTGGGGGATCTTTGATTTGCTTATTTTGATGACATAGGGGATGGGGGGATCTGGATGGTGATTACGTTAGCAATATTCAGTTATTCACTTTTTCGGATTTTCTGCAAAATTTAGTCGATTTTGATTTGAACACATTTGGCAAACCTATTTGTCTATGCTCGAAAGCGAAACATATTCAGGGGTGCAGAGTGCAGTAAAGTTTTGGACGGTTTCATAAATAAATAAATAAATAGTTCATGTTGACATCGAAAATATATTGTTATGTTGAGATGTTGTTTTATTTCCTTAAAAATAGAAAAATGGCATGAGCATCTTATGATGTATAATGTCTTTACAATTATTAATTTCATATTCATGGGGAGTCATATTGAAATAATAATCTGCTAGTTCAAATCATTCATCAAACAATTTTTTTTTTTCATTTCCTGAAGTTTAAAATATAATAATAGATAATTTTGAAAATAAATGAAACCACTCACCCCAAAAACGTCCACCACCTCGCACAGAATTTTTGTACCAATAGTAGGAAATTTTATAATTTTTCTTACATATTATATATGCTATTTATATTACGAATACGAGAAATTTTGGGAATTATTGGGAAAATTCAGTTGGCAGAACCCTCTGCAACTTTTCAGGAAAAGTATAAACTATATGGTCTTTTATTATAAATTCTCACTTTTAAACAGACTGTTATCGGGGTTAAATTCACCTACCTATTTTGTAGAGTTGAGAGAGTTAACTTGGCAGCAAATACTCGGGGATTTTCGAACGACAGTCTTAGAGTTAAATAAACACAACTTCATAATTTTCGAACGCAATTCCGTGAATTCTACTCGATGAGGTTAATAATCGAACGCAAAAATACTTATATAAATGTTTACGTAAGCATAGGAGGGGGGGTAAGAACCTTGCTTACTTTTGCTGACGATGAGGGGGGGTGGTCAAAAATTACAAAAATTCTGCTTACGTTATATTTGAACGGCCCCTAAAATTGAGGAAGAAAACGTCAAATCTGAAATTACTGGATTTTTTAAGAAATAATGTAAATTTAGCTTTAAAAAACGAAAATTTCGTCAGCTGCTTCAGAGTGGATAACGATTTGATACCCCAATCGAGACCAAGACCATTAATCTTCAAAATTTCCAGTAAAGCTGTTAAAGTGGAGATTCACAAGAAGGTCAAAGAGTTGATGGAACTTGATGGAAGTTACTGTCGATCATTTTGGTGCTGTTGAATTAAAAAGAAGAACTTTTCTTAGCTCTTCTCTCTGATTTTGCAAGATTTGAAGATATCATTGCTAATATTAGGTATAAGATTACACTAAGGTAAAATACGATTAAAATTTCCACAAAATTGATTGTCTTTGCGACATGTTTCGATATTTTAAATGATCAACTGGACTTGATTAAATTAAGTAGTAGCTATGTTTTGAGATTTCTAGATAGGTTCATTGTTATTGTCACTTTTATAAGTTGTAAAGAAGGTATTTAAATATTTTACAATGAAGAATAATTTAATGTACTACATTCGCTTGAAAAAGATGTGTATCGAAACATGTCGCAAAGACAATAAATTTTGTGGAAATTTTAATCGTATTTTACCTTAGTGTCATAACTGTGGATTTCCCTCAAGTAACGGCCACGTCTATCCAAAATATTATAAGATTTTCTAAAGTGATCTCTCACATTCTGAACTGTTATCATAAATCAATACCCTAATGCCCCTATTTCTATTTTGCATATATATTATAATTTTATTTTGTCATATTCATTCTACTATGATTATGCTGGATTTTGTATAGCATGGAAGAATACAGAAAAGTAGATGATTTTTGTGAATTTTCCAATTTGGACGTTATACAGGGTTGGACACAATTGCGTCAAAGGCCGATTGTTCAAGTTCTATGATTGCTAGGAAGATGATTCAAAAACCAAGAAAACTAGCAATAAGTGATTATTATGCCATTTGATGAATTGATATGTGATATTTCTCATTTATCATTATGCCTTTAAAATAAAAAGGGTGGCTAAAAAAGATTTTTCAATATTGGGGCTTTTTTACTTGAATTTTATCGTGATCGGTATATTTTTTGACTATATGATCTCAATGAAATTAATGTTTACAATGAGTATTACTGAAAGAAATTGTGTAGGAATCTATCACAGAACTCGAGAAATCAGACACTGCCGTAATATTGCCCCACCCTGTATACAATGTTTCAACCGAAATGATGGTTTGACCTTGTAATTATTTACTAACCTGAAGCTCCAATGACCGTTATTTTATCTCCTTTTATCCAAATCAAAGGCCCAGCCCATTCAGAATATTCAAATGTAGTTGTTCCTTCAAAAGTTAGAGTTGATCCGGCTTTCAAGATAAGTTTGAGAGTTTGTCCAGCATCGACTATGAGATTTTTAACAACGATGTTGGTACAGCTATTAACAACGGAATTGACTTGATTGAATTTTGTAATAGTACAACTAGCACCCACATTAGTGACATTGGTGGGTGTAGCTGCGATTGCTACAAAAGCTACAGAAAATACTAGTACTCCCAAAAACGCCATGACTAATGACTATGGAAAATTGCCCGAGTACCTACGTATTTATAGGGAACTAAACAAATTTTGAATACAATCGTTTAATTTAATGCACATATCTTTCAATGTGTTAAGCTTATCAATGAAGTGTATCAATAGGATAAGATCAAACATTTTGATAACAATTATCAGCAGACCACATATGTACGTATACAGGTTTTTTTTTAACGAAAGACAAATAATCCATTTTGAATAAAACCATATTTTGTAAACAGAAAAATATTCCTTTATCAGATGCCTCAGAATATTATTTGAAAAACTCAGAGAGTATCGTCCCTAATCAAAAACTCATTCCACATATATTACTATAGAAAAATGATTTGGACTCCAAACTAGATTCAAAATGATATGAAATATGGAATACCATCATCAAAATTTTTCATTTTTTTAACAGAAAAGTGCAGTTAGTTCCTATGCAGGAATGTTGGTCTCGTAAAATGAAAAATAACATTTTAAATTCGTAAAATAGTTTGTTAACTTATATAAAGGTTAAATTAAAAATTAACAGAAAAAAAGTTTTTCCTTACAACGTCCAGAAAATTAGCACCGTTGCCTTTTTTGTCTCATATACATAGAAAATGGGATCCGTCCGCACATCAAGCCATGGTATATCGGTTTTAGAGGTCCTTTGGCCTTTTTACTAAAAAAAAATAAATGCGCTGAAAAGTAACATATAATTTCTGCAGTTGCGTAAGCTAGATTATTCTGGTAATCACAGATTCAAAAGCTTGCGACGCTAAGTTTTCATTTCGAATTCGAAAGCGGCAAGCTAATTTTGAAGAGAATTGAACTATAATGAATTTTGGCAAGTTCGCCTTCTTGGAGCCGCCATTTTGAATTTATGAATTTTGCTTCAAAAAAACTAATAATCTCCGATCCCGAGAACCTCCAAATACCAATTTTGAATAAAATCAGACCACAATCACAATACTCGTCCACCGTCAAAATTAATTTGAAAGATTTGATCACAGACATCAGACACCGTGATAGGTGAAACTAAAAAAGTTTGTGGTTCCGATTAGTAATGCTTCCGGATGAACTTCTATCAACAATATCATCTTCTGAATATCTCATCATCGACATCATCTGAGTTAATAAGTTTTCCATAATCACTTCCACTCGCCATTTCACCTGATCGGCCCCAATAAACTGAGTAGTTTTCATATTTCTGACCGCGGAAACCTTTCCGAACCATATGGGAAGAAGGTTTATTATCAGAGCATAGAAAAAATATTGTGGTTGATATATCCATGTCCGACAACCTACAAATCAATTTTGAGACTTGTCACGTATTTACTTGTATGGCAACAAATTAAAAAAAAACTGCAATAAAGTGGCAAAAAGACAAGTATGATGGCAAAATATCGAAAAATATCCATTTTAAAAGTTGCTTAAATTTAATTATGTACCCGTATACAGAGTTTCATATTTCGGGATAATTGAAAATTGCAATTTTTTTAGAATATTTTCTGATCTTTTCACAAATGTCAATTTTTTTCTACATAACTTGACTGTAGTGAACCACTTGTTTTTCGGTAATAATGACAGAACTTTTTCATTTTCTCCACAACAGAGTACTCTATTTAAAAAAGTGTTTTTTTTTTCAGGACGACCGCTGGTACATTGTTTCATTACGACAATAAACGTGGAATTCTGATATAACTGTTGGATACGAACCAAGGTTACTAGCAAAATTTTTTTATTTTTTTTATTTGGTACTGTTTGGTGAGGAGAAAATGAGGAAGATCTGTCCATTATCAACCAAAAACAATATTTGTAAAGAGTTCAGGAAATATTCTCAAATGAATTGCTATTTCCCATAATTTCAAAATTTCATCTGAATCTCTGTAAACAAGTATAGGTATAACTGAATTCTAAGCTACTTTTTCAAATATCATTTTTCGATATTTTGCCATCTTCATTTTGCCTTAATAATGTTTTTCGATACTTAAATAATAAACTGGTTTTCCATAAGTTATTTACTTTTTTGCGAGCACTGTAAATATGTATATGAATAGGTTGATTGATTGAATAATTGATGTGAAAAGACAGATAGTTGAGATTTGTAAATATCAACTTTGATGAAGTACAGAGTTGTACAGACTCTGTATAGTTCGAAAAATTTGTTTGTGAAAGAAATTAGTCAAATGACTGAAATTGTACGAGTAAAACTAAATAATTAATATACAGAGTGACCCATTTGAAAGCGGGCCACCTCTCTAAAACTGTTTATTTTCCGATTCAGAAGTTTTTTTTTTTTTTCAATATTAGAGCATCAATATTTCTAATTGAGTGACATAAATTCGAAATAAAAATAAAAATTTCACGGTCAAAAATCCAAAAAACGTACTAGCGATTTTTTTAGATAAAATTAGACAGCGCCACTGGATTCACGACATTCTCAAGTGATTTATGTGAAAATTACCATGAATAAAAAAGTTATATGGGAATAAAATTTGAAAATTATGTCAATAAATCAACCCACCTCTTCAATTTCAGAATTTTCATCAAAATTCTGACTACACAACTGGATTAAGAATACTTCTAAATACATTTGGTGGGAATTTCATCAAAATCTGTTCATAAACAAAAAAATTATAAAATCAGAAAATTTGAAATTAGTGGAATTTCAGGAAAATTTTATTTAGGTAATTATTTTATATATTTTTTATTTATGAACAGATTTCGATGAAATTCTGACCATATATGTTTCAAAATATTTTGAATCCAGTGGTGTGTCAAAATTTTGATAAAAGTTCTGAAATAGAAGTGGAGGGTTGATTTATTGACAACAATTTTAAATTTTATACCCATATAACTTTTTTATTGATAGACGCATTCCTACGTAATTTTCACATAAACCACTCGAAAATGTCGTGAATCCGGTGGCGTCACCAAATTCCAATTTAATAAATCGCTTGTATGTTTTTTGGATTTTTGACGTTGACACCCTGTATATCATCGCATGATCGGTTAGTGATGATGAATCCAACAATAACAAGTTTGATGATGTTCTCCCCAAAGACTACGGGGATATCGCCTATTATTTTATTCATAAGCTCAATGAGTGTGAGAGAGAATTTATTGACCCGCCAGAAAAAGTTTCTCTCTCCCTCTCGTTGGGATAAAATAATATGCAATATCTCCGAAGTCTGTGGATTCCTTATTTTCATCCGTAACCAATCGTGCAATGACATAGAGGGTATTTACTATTATAATAATAATAATAATATAATAATAATACTCCCTCATAAACACTCGTAGAGTGTACCCAAAGGCATGGCCTGTGCGGGTATAGGACGGCTATTATTATTATTTGCCGTGGCGCTCCGGGGCGACTTACTGATTTTTGGTGGCGTATTCACTTTTCAGCTGCAGGAAAACCCGGAAAACCTACAGCACCACCTATAAACTTCTAAGTTGCTGCGTTTTATTGAGACAATCTGTATAAATGAAACTCAAACCATTAAAGAGATCGAATGAAACCCTACAACTTATATGTATTCGACTTTTTTATGTAATCTGTGAAATGAAGAAAGTGCGGGAGGGGCGACGGACTTTTGATCCTCTCTGCATAAATGAACCCAGATAATATTTTTGGAGTCAAATTTCAATTACAGCCGTTCCATTCATTTCTGAAAATCAGCAAATTTTGAAGCTACTAATATTAGCGCTCTGTGTGACGTACTATCTCGAATCAGCCAAAAGGCGTATTCTAATCAGGTTGATTGTGACGTGAAATGGCAATATTATTGTTTGCTCGGAGTTCTCGAGAGAGTACGTCACAAAAATTTGCAATGGCGCGAGTAAGAAGCCATTTGAATTTGGTCGGCTTTGAATATATTTTTTTTAAGATTCAAAAAAAATGGAACAGAGTTTTCACAAGCTGCAGAATCCATTAAAAATATTTTTGAAATTTCGTGTTCTCGCCTATTCTTGGTTTTCAGTAGAGTACCTACACCACCTACACTTTTCTATGATAAAGTAAAAGTCAGTTAAAATTAAAAGTCTTGTATTATACACAAAATATATTGCTATTTCATTTATCAGCAGTTGAATCCAGAAGGCTTGACGTTACAGGAGCTAGGTTTAGCGTTACCCTTGATGTTTATATTAGAAAATTTCATATTTGTACAAGAACCAGAAGCACAAAGGGTATAGACTGGTACAGAATTCGGTCCAGTCATGGTTCCAGTTATTCCATCAACAACAAGAGTGCTGATTTCTACATTATTGTTTGGCTTTCCAGACGGGCCACCGTTATTTCTATAATTCTGTTCGACGTTGATTCCATAGTTAGTTATGCCTGAAATAAATATGAAATATATACAACTGTTTATTTTTATTCATATTCAATATTTTCACAATTTTATAGGATATCTTCGAGTTAGAAATAGCGCCAGAAAACAAAAGTTCAGTGAGGTAAGATCTGGCGACCTAGCAGGTTGAACACAGGAAGACAGCCTCTATCACTATTCACGAAAGATATGACAACTCATTAAAAAAAAAAGTTGACATGGAAGTTTTTGACAGGTGACAAAATAGATTAACTGGAATCAGTCATTCAGTTTGTTTCAATAAACCATTCGAAAACTGTAAGTAATTTTATAATGGCGTATTCAACAAAAGTTGGATTAATAAGAGTAGATATTTGGATTCTGAATCCCTATTAAATCCGCTGTTTCTGAAAAAATCAAAAAAATTGGGAAGGACAAATGGTTTGAATTTGCAATTGATTCGCAGTCTGAAAAAACTTAGATCAGATTTTGAATGATTGAAAATAAATTTGTCGACTAAATATATAATTTGAACAAGAAACTAATAGAGTGCCCATCGGCCCAAGTTTTACTGATAGATTCTCTCTCCAAACTTTCTGTATGGCTTCTTTGGACCTAGTCTGCCACCGTTTTCCTTTATGACTTTTTTGTTACGGGGGCGTTTTTCCAAAAATTTTTGTTTCCCTCGTGTTTCCTAACTACGGTACGAAACAACAGAAGGTGATTCGTTAGGTCATTTTAAGAAAAAAAGTTTCCATGAACGTAATAATATGTCCGGAGTTGTTTCTCAGAAACAAAGCAACTCCGAACATATGTTCATAGGACCTTTTTTTTCTTAAAACGACCTAATGAATCGTCCTCTGTAGTTTCCTACCGTAGTTAGGAAACACATTAAAAAAACTCGAGATGTTTTACGAACAGAATGATTTCACAACCTTTCGGTAATTCTACGCGACCATATCCCGCCAGCAATTAATATCTATACCATTAGGAATACGTAAGACAGATATCCAATTTGCCCATCCTATATACCAGTAACACAATTCTGTTAGCCCGGAGGGTACTGTCACTTTGGAATACGCCATAGTATGCAAGCTGGATTTTTTATCATTGGTAGATCATATGATACTCATCACGAAATCAATCGTCAGACCCACGAGTAGCGGTGGTTTGCAGAGATACAGCGTTTGGAATAAATAATTTGATCTAATTTTCATTCATAACTTTTCAAATTTAAATTTAATTTTTCAATATATTCGGGAGAAATGGTATCAATCAGTAAGAGCATTATTTTGAAAGAAAAATTACATTTTCCACGCCACTGGTAAAATCATAAAAAAATTCAATCTTTTGATATCTACATTCAATTTTATGTGAAAAATGTATACTTGTTCGAACCCGAAAAAATAAATCGTATTCAAGATAACTGCGCTTTTATAAATACATACTAATAATGAAAAAAATGTGCTGCTGAAGTGAATTTTACAATCCAAATTACTGTTTCAAATTAGAACTGGTTATTCTACCGAAAAAAACAATATTACTTCAAAATAAAGAATAAAACTGAAAAAATTTATTTTGGTTTTAAAAATTTGTTATAATATTGGAAACCGCTGTTTGCCGAACCTCAGCTGCCTTGATCGGAACCGTGAGTCAACACTAGCTTCTTACTGCGCTGATCTATTTAGCTGAGGTTCGGCGGATAGCGGTTTCCAAAAGTCTGCTGATTTAAAAACCAAAATTTATTTTTCCAGATTTTTTTTTTTCGAATTTTTAACCATTATAATTCGGTTTAAAATTGTATTAGATTACACCGTGTATATTGATCAAATATTGAATGGAATAAACGATGATGTAGATGAGTTTAGATGAATTGTGTGAATTTGATCAGTAAATCAACACAGGCTATGTTAGATCTCATGAGGAAATATTCATAAATAATGTATATTTCATCAGTAAATATAAACAGTTTAAATTTCATCACGAAATTTACATACCGTAGCTAAATATCATCACGAAATTTACATATCGTAGCTAAATATCATCACAAAATTTACACGGGTCCTTATGTGTTTTTACATCTTACATTTACTTCATAATTGAATATTAGCTTTGATATTTACATTAATTGTTGTGTATTATTAGCCCAAAACGTTCGAATCTTATTCGGATATAAGTAGTATATTTACATGAATTACTATGTGTATTTCTATAGTAAATTTAGAACATTATATAACATTACGTTGGCAACTTATGTAATTTTACATTTTCCCTTTTTAAATGTGGTCTAACGAAGCATACTTGGTACGGGATTAATTATGTAAACTCAATCGGGCTGATAGGTTGGTTGCAAGCACAGTTTAAATTGCAGGGAGAGCTTCTCAACGTCATGCAACCTCCCAGATAGATGCCAAAAATGCTTCGTTACATCAGTGTATGCAAAATCTTATATTTTCTGGAAACAATTAATTTCTTGACATGGTTTTCTGGTCACTTTCAGTGTTTTAATTATGACAATCCTTTTTGATCGCCGTCACTCACCTGATAATTTGATGTTACTGAAGTAGAGACCAGACATCTTTCCCTTTCCTCCATCTGCGATTGATTTGATGTGAATTCCGTTGCGTGAATCGATAACGTTACAGTTTTCGAAATGGATGTTACTAGCGATATTCCTGTTATAATCCGTCTTACTCAGTCCTGATGAAACACTCAAACCATGACCACCGTAACACCATAAATTAGTGAATCTCAGATTTGTAGCATCATTTATACATATGCAGTCGTCCTGGTTTCTCACAACAACGCTTTCAAGGACAACGTTGTTGGACTTTGCGAAATCAAATCCATCGGTATTGTGGCCTACTTCTTTCTAAAAATTATTCAAAGAATAATAAGTTTTTGAAAAAAATTCTATCAATTAAAGAGACTTTCAATATGTCTCGTTTATCTATGAATTACTTTCGATATGGGATATGGGTAACCCGAGTCTATCGCAATCTTTGAATTCTTTCAGTAAAATTTAGATGGTGACTGGTAACGTTGAAACAATGTGTTCGCTTTGCAAAGTGAGAAAAAAGTACCCACATTCTTTTCGATCTATAAAGTTCCAAAAATGTTAGTGAATCATTCGAAACTATTTTCTTCGGCAAAATGATACTGAAAAAAATGAATTTTTCCTTGGATGGCTTTGATTTGGTCCACATGCATTATCCAATCACAGCGGGTCCTGGACTGTCAAAGAAGAACAACATTGTCCCGTGTCACTACAATTCAGCAACCTGGAGTGGTCTTGACATGTTTTTCTCAGCATTTCCATGGGGTGAAGTGTAGGTGTTTTTTTTTTCTGAGATCATAATGCAAATATACCGAGTGTTTCCGAAAATGAAGCGATAAATGAAATGGGAAGTAGAAGATGACAAAACAAAACGAAATAAAATACTTTTTATCGAAAGAAAATTATTTTCGGAGAGACTTTTTAAGTTTTCAAGACTTTCTTTGTTAATCACTGATAACAGTTGTACAGCCTGCGCAAATCGCGCTGAAATACTGCCAGCGGGCAGACACGCTGTGGCCTGTAGAATCAACCCAACGAAGGTAACTGAAAACTATTTAATAAAATTTCATTACATTTTTCGAAAATATTTGACTGCTTATATATGCATAAACCTGTAGCAAATACTTTTACTTGGATTTCTTGAAAGAGAACTATTCACTTTGTTGAACAACGAGAGAGACAAACCTATAGTATAGGCATTTGCTAGCTGTCATGCATACCACTAATTATTTTCCATATAGCTCCAATTCGCTTCAATATTGGCTCAATTTCGGAAACACCCTGTATATACCAAATATGTAAAAGAGAATATGATATGAGAGAACCTGATAGATATGATAGTACACAATAGTAGCACAATGTGAAGCCCTCATTTCAAAGTAGCTGCAGCAGCTCTACATGAAAGGAATATTAGAGAATTGGGTGCACCTGGTTTCCTTCATGCGGACTGGTTTTAAAATCGTATTGAACGGCACCCACTATATATTTGAAAATTCACAAACGGAAGAGGAAAAGAGCTTAAAAGAAAGGAGAACCGCGAGATGGGAGCAACTGAGGATCACCAGCTCAACTGTGGTTTAATGCTCGCCACCATTCAGAGACTGCAACTCCTTACCCACTAGGACTCGAGAATTAACACCTTCTTTCGACCATCAATGTCCGCTCTACATTAGTAATCATAATGTAAAGATATTTACCAAACACGTAAAAAAGAATATCATGATAGACACTGATAGATGTCATAGTCACTTTCAGATATCATAATGCAAATATATACCTATAACAAACACGTAAAAATATTATCGTATGATAGACCCTGGTTTAGAACTGTTCCATAGTTGTAGCCTCCAAGTAGGCAGCATTCCATCGATGGTATGAAAATCCGTGTCCTGACACCAGTCCCCGATATTTCCAATCTAGAAACATGTGCAGGGGGACAATCGATTCCTCGAAATAGGTTCACAACGCTAACATACGATCACAGCTCAATGAGTGTCCTAACGAGTCCTCCGGTCGTTTTGGTCCTTTGCCAAAGATGTGGGATGAAATTTCACGTCCAGTTAATTTTCGACCCTAACTAAGCAAGATGGAATATTAGCGACAAACGCACAGAAAAAAAGCAAAATAATGGCTGTAAATTCCACCCTGAACTCTTTGTACCAAAAAAGAAAAAAAGACCTCGCAACTGGTAACTACAGACCTGTTGCACTGCTATCTGTTCCATCGAAGGTCGTGCAAAAAGCATAAAGAGCTCATGAAATATCTAGACCAGTTATGTTTTATATACAGTGACCGCTAAAAAGTATGTACCATATGGGAAAAAGTTTATTATTAGAGTATTGGAAAAAAGTTTATTATTAGAGTATTGGAAAAAAGATTCTTTGGAAAAGTTTGTGCATGTCCGATAACCTGAAAATCTATTTTGACACATGTCACGAGATCCCTGATATGGCGGCAAATTGACAAAAATTACTGTGAACAGGCAAAATCTCGGGTAAAATGGCAAGATATCGAAAAAAATTATTTGAAAAAATTGCTTAGAATTCAATTTTATATACATATACAAAGTTTGAGGAAATAATGTGAGAATAGCGAAAAAAGCAATTTTTTAAAATATCTTTCTAGTTGTAGAAAAATATCAAATTATTTTATTATGAATAGCATGACCATAC
Source organism: Chrysolina haemoptera (assembly GCA_958298965.1). Lineage (NCBI taxonomy): Eukaryota > Metazoa > Arthropoda > Insecta > Coleoptera > Chrysomelidae > Chrysolina > Chrysolina haemoptera. Next base: position 13,626,722 of record OY282584.1, read on the forward strand.
TGAAATATTTGTATTCCGATTATAATAACCCTTACTGTTACATTGGTTCTTATATAACAGTTATATCACAATTCCACTATTATTGCGATGATAGGGAAATCCAAAAATATCGTGTTTTTCCGATTATAATCAATTTTTGATGATAATCGTGCACGAACGTTTCACTTAAACATCACACATAATCTTCAAAATAGTGTGTCAAATTGAAGAGGCTAGAGTTTTCAACATTGCATGCGAAGTGAACCGCTCTGGCACGATTATCATCGAAACTTGAAAAAACAAAACTTGACAACACCATGTTTCTGGGTTTTAACAAAATCCAATTATTTTAATGTAGTGCTCACTGGTGTTAAGAAAATGAGAAAGTTTTGTCATTATCATTGAAATACAAGCTTAAGAACAACGAAAACAACAGGTCCGGTTACAGATAACGTTACAAGAACAGAAAACCGACATAGCTGAAGGAATAGAAGAGGAACTCAGCCAGCACCTGGTGATTCTTAAAGAGCAGGTACACGAAATACGTGAATACAGGCAAGACAGCAGGTCGGACTGCAGGCATTTTTTAGAGGATCAGAAAGCTATAAGGAAAGACGGGTTTCGTAAGTTCCTCCAAGACCAGCCGTTGATTCATCAGCTTCAGGAAAATGATCCCGAGTTACGCAACGCCGTGGAAAGTGAAAGTCCGGAGCTATAAATGGTGATAGATGGAGCAGATACGAAGATAGTCCAGCAGAGAGCAACTGAAATAATTGATTCGAGTATAGAAATCAATGAAGTCAAGACTTTAGGTCTATCTCGGATTTTGCAAGATGTCAGGAGTCCCGCACAATGTAAAGCCCTCATTTCAAAGTCTCTGCAGCAGCTGTACATGAATGGAATATTAGAGAATTGGGTGCAACCTGGATTATTGGTTTTCTTCATGCCGACTGGTTTTATAATCATATTGAACGGCACCCACTATCTATGTTGAAAGTAAAAACGGAAACTTGTAGACCTCTCGTGCAAATATATTTCAGACTGGGACAAACACCTGCCACTATGTTTGGCGGCCTACAGAGCAGCTGAACATAATACAACGAGGCGTTCAGATCACTTGGCGACAAAGACACAGATATGCAGCAGAATGCCGATAAACTGAGGGACAGCTTGTTGAATATCAACCAAATAACCCAAAAGAGGTTGTCACTGGCAAGCGACAGAGTGAAAGCTTCTTAGGTTGCAAATAGACTGGCAAGAAAACTCACGGAAGAGACTGTCAGATAGTGCTGTCCGTACTCTAATCAGCTACGACAGTGGACTTGCAGAATGTGCGAACAATACGATGTGCGTTCAAAAGAAGAGTAACCAAATCACCTCGGGTGAAACATGTGATTCTGATGAATTTGTACTTACCCCGTTGACTGGATTACCAGCAGAACTATCGACTTGCCAGTTAGAGATGGTGAGGCCATCGGTATCTGAGATACCAACACACTGGTGCGGACAGTTGTACATATTGATATTCTTCATGACAGATCCTCCCGTAGCTTGGATGAACATGAATTGAGGCTTCTTCTTTCCATTATCTCCTTGCCCATCCCACCATTTTGCACCTCTACCATCGAGTTTACTGCCTGAAAGTCAAGTATTTTCAACTCCCTATACAAAAAGATACGAAATCGTGGAGAGTTCATAATTATTTTTTTTTACAGCTTCTTCCGACTTGAGCGACTAATTCTAAAACTCGCAGAGAGATCTTTTTGTGAGATTATTTATTATTTCTTGGTCTTTTTTTATTTGGTGATGTTGGGTCCGTAACAGAATATTGATCTTCATTATCAGAAGAAAAATCTATTCTTGTAGCCAAAGATACAGGGTAAAATAACAATAAACAATATTCGAGTATATTTCAAAGAGACATACAACAATTTCAATGTGAATAATGGAAGGTTTAGTAGCACATGACTATCTCGTGAGAAGACTTAATCTCGTCTTAACTTCGAAATTTACCCCAGGATATGACGGAAATCATGTTAAGGGTAAAGTCAACCGCTGCTTCAGAGGGCTCATGCAAAGAGCCCCTGTAGAAGTTTTGAACATGTTGAGAAGTTAATAAAGCGACAAGTATAATATTGGTGCTGTTATGAGCATATAGACCGTCAGCTAGTGACAGATTTAGATGCCCCATTTTCGCATACAAGCTTCAAATAGTGTTGAAAAGTATATTGATTTGGAGTAAAATCGATTTTTTTTGTTTCCCTTGTGTTCCCTAACTACAGTAATAAACAACAGAAGGTGATTCGTTAGGTCGTTTTAAGAAAAAAAGTTCCTATGAACATAATGTCCGGAGTTGCTTCTTTTCTGAGATACAGGGCGTTGATTTTTTCTGTATAAAATTATCAAGTGCAGATCGGAAAGTTTTGTCTTATTTGGACGGATGTATGATTTATTTCAGCTGTCTCGGTAGGTGCTATAAGCGTGCCTATTCTATTGTTATTGTGGTGTTATTAATTCATTTATTAAATATGAATATAAGTTGGGTAGATATTGAGTACCTATCCGGTTTTTATCTGTACTATTATTGTATTTTTTATGTTAATCTTCTCATGTATACTTATTTTTCTGTAGTTCTTTTGTTTTCCATATATTTTTGTCTTTACGAAATCGAATTTGTGTAAATTTTTTTCTGAATGCTCAGCGAGACCTATTTTATTTGTTGTTTTAATAAGATTTTCAAGTCTTATACTTCGCATTCTGCACAAGGAATTTCATAGACAATGCCACTTTCTACTTCTTTTGAAGTTTTTGATTTTAATTTTAATTTGATATCAAAAGATGCGTCAGTGAAAAAAATCTTTAACTCTTCTGAAATGCCTGAAATGTAAGAGATTTTTTGGAAAAAATTATTTTCTTTTGACAATTCCGTGTTTTTTGTATCTTTCTCGGGAAAAGAGTTGATTCATTAGTTTCGTTGGATAGCTGTTTTTTAATAAGTATGTTTTGATTGCATCGAGATTTTTATGGTGAAAAGATGGGTGTGACAGTTAATTCAAGACTCTATATTTGAGATTCGAAATGATGTTAGCTTTTTGTGTAAAAGAGTGTTGAAAATTGTAACTCAAGAATATCTCAGAGAAAGTCGGTTTGTGATACCAATATGTGATGATTTTGTTATCGTCTGTTTGTATGATTGATTTATATAAAAATGTTAATTTATTATTTTGTTCTCTTCCGACTGTGAATTGTAGGCGTTGGTTTGTAATTGTTGAATGCTTATAAAATTGTATCTACTAGGTTTATGGGTACACATGATATCATCTACATTGCGTTCAAAAAACGGTAGTTCAACAGGGAAATCTTTTATAGAAGTATTTTGAAGTTCAGACATGACGATATTTATTTAATAATTTATCTCTCATCCAAATAATAATAATATATATTACATACATTGATGCCAGATAACATGCTAATATTATATCTGGTGCATACAATTACTTTTACACTGAAGATGTTGATAGGTAATCGAATATGGTCCTTCTAAATGTAGATCTGGTTAGTGTCCAACCCAGATCAATAAACAGATTAAAATCATTAGCTACTTGTGTACAGAAATGGAATATTAAACATTGCTGGTGTACGAGCCCTACGGGTAGGAACGGTGAATCGTATTAGAGATAGTGGGTTGTATGCATAAAACTGAAGCAAATGCTTTTACTCGGATTTCTTGAAAAAGACCTATTCGTTTTGTTAAGTAATGAGAGAGACAAACCTGAAGTATAAGCATTTGCTACTGTTTATGAATACCACCCATTATGTCGGGTGCATCCACATTGTTGTTGTTTATGTCATACAGAAACATCATCAAGCTGATTTGGCGTCTATTACTCATAGATATATTTTTAAATTCATTTCTCAACTGAGTAGATAGATCTGATAATAGTGAAATCTGGCCTTACATAATTCTTTTTGAAATAAAGATACCTGAGGAATTTGTTTTGATTTTTTTCAATTTCCTTTAGAGATGTTTGGTATTCTCAATACCAGATTTGAGATGCATAATTCAGTTTGGATCTGACTAATAATATAAAAGTTTTATTGTATTCAAGTTATTGAAATTTACACTCTGTCTTTCTTATAAGCAATTCCAACATACGATTGGCCGATTTACATATATTATTTATATGACCCGCAAATGATAGATTATTAGTGTATGTAACACCCAGTTCTTTAACCTCTAAACATCTCCTAAGTATAGTAGTATTCATCATGTATTCAAAGTGGACAGGTTGTTTAACACGTGTTATAGACATTAGAAATGTTAAAATATAATATATCTGCACAGACTGGGGACTGGGGACTGGGGACAGAAAGTTACCCATACCTAGACCATAGATTTCATCAAGTATAAAATTTGTCTTCAAACTTGAAATAATTGTTCTTAAATACAAATTCTATAGTAATGATAAAAAGTTGTCTAGTGTGTTGTGTGGTTCAATTAAGTGCCATCTTTTTTAAACTATCTCTATCATCGAATTTGTTGGGTTATTACACATCAGGCCTTTCAGAAAAGTTAAAGAAGGTATTCACTGACGCACCTTTCAATATTGCCTACAGAAATGAAAACGCTGTGAAAAAATATTTTGCCAAATTAAAATCAAAAACTCTAAAAGAACTTGAAAGTGGCATAGTCTACATATAAAATTCCTTGTGTAGAATGTGATAAAGTATAGATAGATAGGGCAGACAAGATGGTACAAACACTAAAATAGCTGAACACGAACGAAGCATAAGACCCGAAAATCTCATTGTAACAACGAATAAAACAGGTCTCGTTGAACATTCAGGAAAAAAATTAACAAAGATCTTCTTGAACTGACAAAAAAAAAGCCCTACCCAGACCTCTTCCCTTAACAGCTGAAAGAAATCATACATCCGTCCAAATAAGACAAAACTTTCCGATCTGCACTTGATAATTTCATACAGAAGCCAACACTGACATCCGAGTATTTGTCTGAAGATATAAACCTACATTTTCTTTTTTCCGTTAACCAGCTGTCGTCCCCTTCCGAACGGCAGCCCTCAAAAGTCAAAATTTGTGCGAGCCAAGGATTAACGAGGTCTTTCCTCTTAACGTGCGATTCCTAACACGATCCGAGGAGAATAGATCTCGAAACGTCCGTAAGTCTCCATCCAAGCCATAACTTCGCATCGCGTTGCTTGGCTTTAAATATCGATGTCCCACGCGCTCTACCGTTCGAGCTGTCCTCTCGGATATTTTATATAACATTTATATATGTATATATATATATATATATATACAGTGACCGCCAAAAAGTATGTACCATATGGGAAAAAAGTTTATTATTAGATTATTGGGAAAGAGATTCTCGGAGAAAGTTTGTGCATGTTCGATAACATAAAACTCGATTTTGACACATGTCACGTGATCGTTGGTATGGCGAAAAAAATTACTATGAAAAGGCAAAAAGTGGAGTAAAATGACAAGATATCAAAAAAAGTTATTTGAAAAAGTTGCTTAGAATAAAATTTTATAAACATATAAAAAGTTTGAGAATATAATGAGAGAAAATTGAAAATAGCTATTTTTTAAAAATATTTTCCTAGCTGTATAAAAATATCAAATTATTATCTTATGAATTGCTTGGCCATACAGAAACATTTGAATTTCAATGATAATGGCAAAACTTTTTCATTTTTTTCACACCAGTGTGCACTAATTTAAAAAAATTGGATTTTGTCAAAACCGTGGCTGTTACATTGGTTCGTATCTAACAGTTATATCAGAATTGCACGACCATTGTGATGACATGACACTCCAGAAACATGGTGTTTTCCAGATTATAACCAAGTTTCGATGATAATCGTGCCAGAGCGTTTCACTTTGCGTGCAATGTTGAAAACTCTAGCCTTTTTAATTTGACGCACTATTTTTAAGATTATGTGCGAAGTGAAACGTTCCTGCACGATTATCAACAAAAATTGATTATAATATAAAAAACACAATATTTTCGGATTTTCCTACCATCGCAATAATCGTGGAATTCTGATATAACTGTTAGATACGAACCAATGTAACAGCAAGGATTCTGCAAAAATTTAATTTTTTTTTATTTAGTGCTTTCTGGTGTGAAGAAAATGAGAAAATTTTGTTATTATCATTGAAATACAAATATTTTAGTATGGTCAAGCTATTCATAAGAAAATAATTTGATAGTTTTATACAGCAAGGAAATATTTTAAAAAAAATGCCATTTTCAGTTTTCCCACATTAATATTTCAAACTTTGTATATGTGTATAAAATGTAATTCTAAGCACCTTTTTCAAATAATTTTTTTCAATATCTTGCCATTTTCAATTCTTTCAATTTACCGCCATACCAGCGATCACGTGACATGTGTCAAAACCGATTCTAAGGTTATCGGACATGCACAAACTTTTCCGAAGAATTTTTTCCAATACTCAAATAATAAATTTTTTTCCCATATGGTACATACTTTTTGGCGGTCACTAATATATGTAAATGTTTTATGACAAGGGACTAACTTTTTCTGTAAGTACCATGTTGTTTTCTACAAGAATCGTTTGAAATTCCTCGTTTCTTGTCAGTTGTGTTGTTATATTCACATATAAGTTGACCCGATTATTGTTTAAATGTGCTCGTATTTTATAAACTCATATTGTACTTTTAATTACTTATTTTATTTTGATGTCAATTCAAAGCTTTTGACATATATATATTTACTGTCTAAATATGTATACAGTGCGGCTTTTTATAGTCCCCCCCTGTTAACTTTTGAACGGTTCGACGTAGAAACATAAGTGAAAAACCGTTTCGAGGGTTTCACCAATAGTACTTTTTGAAATAAAACATTTGGTGATTGCTCAATAAGGGGCGCGGGGGGGGCCATCGACTCAAAATTTTTAAATGGCATGGGGGGGTCAAGTGGCACATCGTTGAAAAGAGAATTCAATTTTCTTCACAACCATCTAAATATTTTTGAATCTTGTTCATAATTTTCCTGCCCATTTCGATTTTTATGCCTTTCGATTTTTTTTTAGTAAATGTTCCTCCAGCGCCATATGTCGAGTAATTGCAAAAAGTAGTATCGGTAATACCCTTCAAAAAAATTTTGGTTTCATTGTTCCACATCAAACCGTTCAAATTTATCGAGGTATGAGTAGTATTCAGTTCCACATTTATATTTGATATTTCCAATTAAAATTGCAAAAATACGAAATTCAAAAAAATTCAGATGTTTGTAAAGAGAATGGAATTTCCTTCTCGACGATGTGCCACTTGACCCCCCATGCCATTAAAAATTTTTGAGTTGATGGCCCCCCCGCGCCCCCTATTGGGTAATCACCATATTTTTTATTTCAAAAAGTAGTATTGGTAAAACCCTTGAAACGGTTTTTTATTCATGTTCCTACGTCAAACCGTTCAAAAGTTAACAGGGGGGGGGACTATTGAAAGCCGCACTGTATTTTTTTTGAAGGAAGTAGTCCATATTCAAAGTGGAGTTTCAATGTCAAAGAAGTTAAGTAAAACTCAAAGTCGTCTCCACAATATATATTTCAGCCCAATGTTGAGGGGAGGTATGTAAACGCAAGTTTCCCAAGAAAATTATCCAAGGGTTTGCATTACATGAAAGTCAAAAACATGTTTTCGAGCATAGTAATGCTCATCTTCAGTTGAAGTAATACAGGGGTTAAAATGGCATGGAGAATTGAATTGAAATTAGGGCCCACACATAATAATGTGCGCCACACATTTTACATTTATTTTAACGTTTTACACTTCAATTCTCCATGCCATTTTAACCCCTATATTACTTCAACTGAAGATGAGCATTACTATGCTCGAAAACATGTTTTTGACTTTCATGTAATGCAAACCCTTGAATAATTTTCTTGGGAAACTTGCGTTTACATACCTCCCCTCAACATTGGGCTGAAATATATATTGTGGAGACGACTTTGAGTTTTACTTAACTTCTTTGCCGCACTGTATATTTTATCAACTATACGGTGCATTCAATCATTTATTATTTGAGTAAATGTTTCTATACTGTTCACTTTGAATAACAATCCTAATCCCCAAATAAATACAAGATTAAATGATGGTTTGATCTTGTAATTATATATACTAACCTGAAGCTCCTATTATCGTTATTTTATTTCCTTTTATCCAAATCAAAGGCCCAGCCCATTCAGAATATTCAAATGTAGTTGTTCCTTCAAAAGTTAGAGTTGATCCGGCTTTCAACATAAGTTTGAGAGTTTGTCCAGCATCGACTACAAGATTTTTCACCACAATGTTGGTACAGCTATTAACAACGGAATTGACTTGATTGAATTTTGTAATAGTACAACTAGCACCCACATTGGTGATATTGGTGGGTGTAGCTGCGATGGCTACAAAAGCTACAGAAAATACTAGTACTCCCAAAAACGCCATGACTAATGACTATAGAAAATTGGCTGAACACCTACGTATTTATATGAAATTGAACAAATTTTGAATACAATCGTTTTATTTAATAACGCATATAACAGCCTTCAATTTTTTTAGTTTATCAATAAAATATCAATACGATAAGATCAAACATTTTGATAACAATAATTCGCAGAACACGATTACGACAGATGTTTCTTTCAACTTTTCTAGTTCTTACGAAGAGGAAAATTCTGTTAGGTTCAAAGAACATTAATCGATTTGAAACAATACAATATTTTGTAAAAAAAAATATTCGATTTTCAGAAGTCAAAATAGACAAAACATTTTTCTCGATCGCAATAAAGTTTTGTGAAAAAAAAAGGAAAATAATATGTTTTCCGCATTACAATGTGGTAGCTTGAGATTTTCTACTTTAGCTACTTAATTTTTATTTTTTCTCAAGAAATATTATAATTTTTATTTTTGTCAAATAAATTATATATTTTTGTAATAAAGTAAAAGTAAAAAACGACGATTTTTTTTTATTTCAGTATTCAAAACTAACAATTAAATTAATAAAATAAACATGAAAAATATTTTTAAAAACAAGCTTTTATTTACTATTGGACTAAAAAGTAAAAAATAATGATTTTTGTTTGAAAATATAAACAGGGTATTCATAAAATCAGTTGTGGAAGCATCTGCGACTCAAAGACAAACTTTAGCCGCTATTTTCCATCATTCAAGATAATCTCTTGGGAGGTATTCACGTTGAAAAAGGAGAATATTTTCCATTAAAATTGAGAAATGTGATTTTTTTGTAATATCTAACAGAAAACAACTACTTCCCCGACTAAAGCCACGCTATATTAGTGTTACCGCAGAGGAAATATTTCCTTTCCATCATTTTCATCCTAGCTGTGCAAAATTGTTTCAGAAGAGCTTACTCCAATTCTTCCGATCCCTGATGAGCTTGAAAAAGCGAAATAGATTCTCGACGACAAAAATTTATTGGGGATTCATGAGAGTGAAGCGATCATTGCTTCAACGAAATGAACGACTTCTGTGAGTGATATTTTTAAATAACTTTCTCTCTATTTCATTCATTTATTTGTATTTTCAATGAAAACTACAAATTATTGAAAAAATCAACTATCCTAATGAAAATGCGAATTTTCACTTTCAGATTTTTTTTTTCAATTAAAGTATTTTCACAATATATATGAGATGTAGTTCAATGTCCAGCGTGGCTTTAGCCAGGAAAGTAGTTGTTTTCTGTTACTCGCGCTAACCCGCCACTGCAAGTTCAGGCAGGGCCAAAAATTAAATTTGTCATAACTTTGCTAAAAATTATAGTAGAAGGAAAAGAAAAAGTGTATATCGTTTCTCATGCAAATATGTGAATATCTGAGTACCTAGATGTGTTTTGTCCCACTTCACATAACCCTTCTACGATATTTACGAAAGATCCAAAAGTCATGGATATTTTGGCTGATATGAAATAATAATACTGGAGCAGGAATCAGTACCCTCTTAGAACCATATGCAACGATTTAAGGCTAGTGAGACAAGTTTCACTTATACATGCCAAAGAAAAAACTGGGTTTTGCCCCTGCCTCAGTTTTCAACTCATAATCGCGGCAATTTCTTCAGTAAATATTGAAAATGATCGCTTATACACATCCTACATGGAAAATGAAGTATATGATTTCAAGCTTGAGGTTTGCACTTCATAATAGTGTTATTAAATATACAGGGTTTCCCAGAATAAAGAGGAAAAACTCCGAGGGTAGAATCCCCACTTCATTTTAAGGCTGAAAGTTCCAATAAATATATACCCTAAAATGAGTATCAACCGAGTTGCAGGGTGTTGAAAGTGGCACAATAAAATATATTTTCCAGAATAACTCCATAACGGCTTAACTTTTCTTAATGAAATTTGGTATGTCACTTAACAGCATTCATTTTCATATTTCAAGGCAAATCATGTATTTGTAACTCTAAACCGGGGCGTACGGCAAGTGGATACCACTATTCGCCCCTCCCCAACTTTCACGTCACTGGATTAATATCGATTTCGTCTTCTTTTTCTTAATCCATTTCGTTTCACAAATATCAACGGTTTTCGAGATATTTGAAGTTGAATAAGTGCGTGCGTATCAAAATCTTTACTATTTTTGAAAGGAATGTGAAGGTAACTATTTATAACATTATAACCAACATATTTCATACCTTGCAATGAGTATAAATTCAAATATTTCGAAAATTGTTGTCATTTACGAGGGGTTTTGTTCACAAAATTTCCCGATATTTGAAACTTACCTACCTATATAGCCACTAACAAAATAATCACTAATGAGTATCCGTATCACATACGCACCCACTTATACGCCTAAAATGGTTTTGCCTGTCAAAATGTGGTCCAGGCTATATACAGTGAATTTCAAAAATTTGCACCATATGGTAAACTTTTTCATTATCGATTTGTCAGAAAATTTTATTTTGCCTTAAAATTAGTGCATTGCAGAATACTTGCATATGAATTGTCAAAATTTCAAATTTCAAAACGGTGTACAGGGGGGAACAAAAAATAGAATATTGATCAAGAGTAAACAACGCTGGCTGTGACTCTAAATTTTTATATTGTTTTCAATTCTGAACAACCTCCTTGAATGAACTTTTTGATAATGTCAATAATAAGGGGTATTTTACACTTGATCAAGATTTCTATTTTTTGTTCCCCCTGTACACCATTTGGAAATTTGAACTTTTGACAACTTTTATGAAAGTATTCTGCAATGCGCTAATTTTTAGGAAGAATAAAATTTTCTGACAGATCGATAATAAAAAAGTTTTCCATATGGTACACATTTTTGAAACTCGCTGGTATATACTATAGTCTCGATCACATTCTGATAGGCAACTCATTTTATGTTTATTCGTCTATTCAATGCAAAACGTAAACGAGACAGAATGAAAAAATCAGGGATATATAGATTAGAATGCGGGGAATGCTCTGCAGTATATACAGGCCAAACCAGTAGAAATTTTGACGTAAGGTTCCGTGAACAAGTCGGTTTAGACAAAAAATCAACAATGTACGAACATCTACAAGAATCCAAACATACAAGATAAGTAAAGATAACCTCAAAATTCTACACACATGTAATAAAGGGAAGACAATGAATCTGTTGGAAGCCATGGAAATTAATAAATCAATTAAAAACCCGAAATTTAGAACCCTCAACGAGCAACTCGATTTGTGTAGGTCTCCACTTTTGAATTTATAAATTTGACAACCCAGGTAATTTCCATCACCTCCAGGGTTTAAATTTATATTGTTTCACCCTTTTTCTCTTAATTACCTCTCCATCCAGCCTACCTGTAAACTCCCTATTTAACTAGGCTTAGAGTTCAATTGTATTAGTTAGTTTTTATACTTGATAATGGGATAAAACCCGAAACCGGTCGTAACAATAAAAATCTAGTGGAATTAGGACAAAAGTGTGTTCTTTCGTTTCATCAAAGTGATCATGAATTTCCACTAAATAAACAAGTCATCAATCACACAAACATGTTTTCCTGTTTGTGATGTGTTATTGTGACTGTAACATCAAATATACGTCGAATATAGGTAAAGACTGAACTTCGCGTTAGAGCAACATTGTGACATCACATAATTCTTGATGTCACACGATTGTTGGCTGGGTTATGCTGCAAACATTATGGCCCACGCTATAATATTAGCAAATAATTTCAGCCTTTGAGTAAGCTGTTTAGTGAAATCGATTGGAGTAGTTTTCGTTTTCGTTTATAATATTTTTCATATTTGTATCTTCAATGACGTCATGAAAGTTTTTGAAACAGAGTTTGTATATGATTCACCATAGTCATTAAAAAACTATAGTGTACAATGAGCATGAAATGACATACATTCCCCACAAGTTGGTATATGAAATTTTGTAGTATGTACGTAGCGATTATTATAGTTAGAAGGTTTACCCATACTCAAAATAAAGAACCATAATTTATAATTTACTCATCATAGAGTTTCTATTTTATCAGCGTCACTCGAAACAAAATATTGAGGACGCTTTCGATATAATCTTGCTCTTCAACGACATTTTTCTAGAAATACTTGAAATGATAGATTTGTTTTTTTCACTTATCAATTGTAATTTTCCATATTGATGCTTGAGGATTTTTTTTCAATTATCAGTAATAATATATCTCGATAACAGAATGCAGATGCAGAATTTAAAAAAAATACCTCATCATCTAACATGAGTATGTTCCTTATCAAATTTTTTTCGTGGCTCATCATTTATTTTTATAACGGCTGTTATTTCATATCTAACAAATCATTTCGCATACATTATAGTCCATTCAATGAAACTGAACAAATTGCAAAACCTCGGAATTTTTTCGTCCTGCATCGATTTGCATAAAAATTTGGTATAAGGCTCATCTTACCCTATACTTCAAAATCTATGGACGCTGTCATGGGTACATTGGTGAAGAAAAGGGTGTTTTTTACGAAATTGCAGAAAAACGTTTTTCACGTCAAGTTCCAATTTTTCAAAAATTAAGCATTTTAAATTGGTCAAACTTCTAGGATCTATTGACAATACATAAATAAAGAGAATCGCAGGAGAATGACGTTCAATTTCAGTTAGGGCGGTAATTGGGGGGTTGTTTTCATTGACTTTTTCGTAGAAAAAATTAGGCACTGGCCTTATTTTCATCGTTACTCGCTCAATTTTGATGCTACCGACTTCTGTTTTTTCGTGAAAGAAAGCTCTTTTTATGTACTTTTTTAAGTTTTCCTCGTAAAATATACATTTTTATTGCTATTTGACTCTGAATCAAGCCGTAGCTGAATCCGTATTGGTGGTGGGATTCTGTATACCATAGAATTCTATTGTCGACAGTTCTGTCTCTTCCTCTCCCATGAATTCAACCATAATGTCATCTCACTTTTTGTATCGACAAAAGAATTCTGTGGTACATAGAATCCCACCCCTAGAATTATAATTATAGGATTATTTTTGTTCTTCATAGGCTACAATTTTAATCTCCACAGTTTAAAATAAAATCGTAAAAATAATCATCAAATAATTTAATTTAAGAAAACTGTACCCCCTTGAAAGTCACAGAGAAAAATTTTGGTGGGGTGCTCGGATCCCTCCGTAGAATAGAGAAGAATATTGGACCACCACATGATAAATCATCAAAAAAATCATGTACCCCTGACAGCTAGATAGAGAAAGCGTAGGAATCGGAAATTTTTTCGTCGTCAAAAGTTACAGCAAAAATAAAGTTGGTCTGCGTGCTTGGACCTCCTCCTTTCTCGAAAATAGTGAAAAACTATGAAATTATTGAATAATTCAATTTAAGAAAATGTACAGCTGGGCAAATATAGCTGTGCATCTAAATATTGTGTACAGTTACGAGTTACGACAGTTGCATGTCTTATATTCTAAATTCTCTGCCGGAACAGTGACCAATCACTGATTGCGTTCCCTATCAGTGGCGCAGCTGGGAGTGGGCGAAGTGGGTGGTCGCCTACAGAAGCGTTTAGAGACAGACCGGTTACAATGTGTTCGGTAAACTTCGGGGTTTTAGGAAACTTCAATAGTTTTTATACTCTTTATATTGTAACAATTTTGTATAGTTATTCTGTCTACGCAAGGTTAGTCAAGTTTGGTTTTGGCCAATAATTTACGCATTTTCAGCTAAGTATGCACTTTTTTTTTAGTTCTGGTTCTCACGAAAAAGAAAATCATGTATTGTTCAAAGATCATCTTGAGAGCCGAGGGAAAGTACGAATTTCTGAAGGCTGCATGCCTCAGGGAATACCTCCCGAGGCAGTGAGTTCCAAAAAGCTTTGCCGTTCGGTGGAAAAACGAGCCCTGGGAAGCAGACGTGCGGCATGTCTCCAAAGTGACGGCATATGTATGTAAGGACTGAGTTCGACGGGTCAATCTTGATGGGACTGCTAACAGGGGAACGATTGATGATATTCCGGAAGAGCATTATCCATGAAAATATCTATAAAACAGAGACAGGTCGCCAACCTTTCTGCGATGTTCCAGAGAAGTAAGCGAGCTTGTGAGCGAAGTATTACCGACGAGACGAATGGCTATCTTTTAGACCGAATCTGAAAGCCATATCACATATTTTATCACATATTTTACATCGTCGCAAATGATGTTATCGTTATATGTTTTTTGCGATGTCAACAATGAAAGTCATTGATGTACATGCACATGAGATACATGATTAATTATTATTGGATTTTTGTTCGAATTTGGATTTGGATAATTCTGCAATGCATATTGCAAAATAACGAAATATTCCCAATTTATGTTGAGTTGAGAATGCCTCATTCCAAAGACAAGCACGTTATAGTAGTGGAATATTTCAAAGAATATAGAAAATATTAAATTGAATTCCTACCAGATATTGCTCTATCATAATTCTCATTTTGCTTACGTTATTATAAATTTTTTGTCACTCAAATTTCTTTCTTCATTTATTTTGCATCTCAAACATAACATTAAACTTGAACATACCTAACCAAAAACTGATTGTTGACCGCGTCTCTGACTAATGTTCTCCTTTGGGCTAGCTCCGAAGCTCTGATTGTACCGGCACATGGCACATGTATAAATAGATGAATGCTGAACGCTGGTAAAATGTGGTTTTCCATCATCTATCGTTCCTTTGTACTTTGGAAATCCGAAAAGTTCCAACATACCGTGTGTCTAAGACTCTTGGGTCTCCGTTGTTTCTCAAGCTATCTTTCCGGAATTTGAAACAGAATATGCTCACTAGACGGCACTTTTTGACATATTTGAAAAAACAATTCAACTTCCGGTTTTTCCGGGAATGATATCAACTTTCGATTTTCAAATGAGACACCCTGTATATTAATACATGATCGGTTAGGAATGATCATAAGGAATCCAACGATACAATCCAAAGATACCAGGTTTGATGGTATTAACTCCAAAGACTACGACTATTTATTTTATCGATAAGCTTAACGAGTGGGAGAGAGATTTGAATTAACCCTCCAGAAAAACTTTCTTTCTCCCACTCATTGTTTTTTTAAACAACAACAATTAACTCCAAAGACTACGACTATTTATTTTATCGATAAGCTTAACGAGTAGGAGAGAGATTTGAATTAACCCTCCAGAAAAACTTTCTTTATCCCACTCATTGTTTTTTTAAACAACAACAATTAACTCCAAAGACTACGACTATTTATTTTATCGATAAGCTTAACAAGTGGGATAGAGATTTGAATTAACCCTCCAGAAAAACTTTCTCTCTCCCACTCATTGAGCTTATGAATAAAATGAGTGCGATATCTCCGTAGTCTTTGGAGGTAACACCATCAAAACTGGTATCGATGGATTCCTTATGATCACTCCTAACCGATCATGTATCAATATACAATATTTGGAAGTCGAAAGTTGATGTCATTTCCGGAAAAATCGGAACAGTAAGTAAAGCGTTTATTTTATATTTTTTCTTGGTGGGGTAGCGAAAAAACATCAAAATTGCAGACTTGGGAATAACAAGATTGTTGAAGAAGTAATTAAGTTTCTTCTTTAAGTCTTGAGAAATTTTGAGGCAGTGATAATGCGATATTTTTAATACAAAATATTAAGCAAAATGTCGTCGATAACTTTTTCTAGGGTTGTGTTATCAAAAAATATTTTAGGTTAGGTACAAATATTAAAAAAAGAAAGTAAAAATAACACAAGTAACACGAACATAGCAGTCTTGGGGGGTAGTGACTACTGGACGTCTTCGCTACAGAAATGCTAAATTCTATTTTTTTTCCAAATCAGAATCTCTGTATTTTTTATTTCCAATCTACAAATCTGTATATGAGTACGTGAGACAAAATTAATCTAAAGAGCTGATATTTGATTAGGACCTCTCATTGTTAATCGCCTACATGCAACAGCTGTTTGGGGTGTTGAATATCCTTCAGAACTAATTTCCTAGTTACGAGGTATTAGCCTGGAAAGTAGATGATTTCTGATGGATATTCAACCATCTTTTGAATATATAGAGCATTAACAGTGCACTGGTGTGCACTTGTGTATATCTATTAATATATGGCGTGATTTCATTATTTTTATTGTTTCCTTCATTTTCAGATGTTTTACTAGAGGTACATGAAGACAGTACTAAAAATGTTAAAAAAATATGCTTTAATTGGTTTAGACATGCAAAACAGAGAATTTCTGAAGATAAAAGAGAAGACACATGATTATTTCTTTTATAAGTATATTATATATTTATCAAATTTAATCTAGAGAGATTGTGTACTTGAGGACGTTACCTTTATAGAAAATATATTTTTAATTATATTTTTATTTCAATATCTTAAATTGATTTATTTTCCTATGTATTTCCTAGCCTCTACATAACTAATGTGCATCTCTGTGAATATCACGAAAACACATCGCAGTATAATCACAAAAAACACATCGTAGTTACATCTCCAAAATACATTGTTGTTATATCGCAGAACTTGTCGCAGAGATGTCGCATGGATGAAACATCTTTGCGACATCGCAGGTCTCGTTGATACATTGCTACGATATATCTGTGATGTCCCTGTGTTTGCTGGGTTTGTGCCTTACAAATCATAATCAGTTGAAGAGAAGTAAAATACTTCTTGCCGCGAAACATAAAACCAAGTTTTTGAGAGTCACTTTGGGCAATGGACCTCACATGGTTCTCCCATGAAAGGATACTGCTGATGGTGATACAGAGAATTGAATGGAAGATTTCATTGGTATAGATACTCCTGACATAGTTACGCTGGCCAGTATGAGATCGGTCTTTCTAGAGAAAAGACAAGCTAGATGCTTGGATTTTATTCGCATTGAATTCCTCCAAGTTGTTGGATCCCCATTCTAGAATTTTTGCTAAATCCGCATAGCACCAACACTGTTTCTTTTTCACATCAATTGTTGGGAGCTACCTCATGTCCAGTGCATAGCTTATTTGCGGATGATGTAGTACCTTCATACCGCTTTCTCTTCCAGAGCTCTGATATCAACCAGTTAAAACGGAAATGAACGAGAAAGAATCGTTCCACCGTTAGCGGTCCCATCAAGACTGACCCGTCGAGCTCAGTCCTCACATCCAGTCGGTTTGGAGACATGCCAAACATTTCTCTCCAGGGCTCGTTCTGCCAACGAACGGCAAAGCTTTGGAACGCGCTACCTCGGGAGGTGTTCCATAAGGCATACAGTCTTCAGAAATTCAAGAATAACATCAATTCCTACGTTCTTTCTTTCGGCTGTCTCGATGTTATATACTCTGAACAATACAAGATTATCCTTTTCGTGGGACCCAGAATATAAAAAAATACACTGTTTTGTCATACTTACCTCTTGCAAGTCCCCGACCTCGAGGGGCCTAATACGGAAACCCGCGGCCCTTACCCAGGAAATGCTCAGTAAAGCCCTTCACAGACATACTTGCATAGCACAGAGCATTAAGACATAACGAATTCAGCCAATCAAATGCGAATATCTAGTACCCAAATTTTGTTAGGTGGAGCAACCCTGACTATGCAAGTGTGTCTGTGATGGTAGTCTAAGAGCCGAAGAGAGGTCGACCTTCACCGTTCTGGTTAACGGATGAAACATACTTTTCATGAAGTTTCATAAATAGGCAAATGCGCCTGACATGGGTTGCCTATCAAAATGTGGTCCAGACTATATAGTCATACAGTGAGTTTAAAAAATTCGCACCATATGGCAAACCTTTTTATTATCGATTTGTCCGAAAATTTTATTCTTCATAAAATTTACAATGAAGACTGTAAAAATACTTATCTTGCTCTGTTTGTGCTGAAAAACATTTCTGTTAAGGGCATTATGAATCATTATGCCCGCTAAATGTTTTTTTCTGTAGTTCAATAAATTAATTACTCAGAAAAGTTTTATGTATAACTGTACATGAAAAAAGGACTAATTATTTTCTCTCAAATAGAAATTACAATTTTCAAATGTTCCTGAAAAATTAGTACCAAGTTTGAAGTTCTGTGAGTTGACCGATGATGAACTCCTCAATGTGCATTCGGTTTCATTAAATACTATGAGAAGAAATTTATAGTTAACAACGTCGTTTAAGATAATTTTTTCGTGAAAAAAAAATCTTGTGTGCACCACGAGCCACATCGGGCAACATTTGCCCGAGTGCCTTTAGTCCGAGGGATGAATGTTACCCTCCGGGCGTTAGGATCTATATATAACGCACTTGGTACGACGATTTTTAATTTAACAAAATGTTCATAGGTAACTAGATTTATAATTTAAAACTGGTGAATTTACATCGAATTGGAAATTCTATAAGAATATGTTAAAAAATATATAGCGTACTATTTGAAATTTTACAGTAGGAGTGAATTTTTAAGAGTGTAGCTGTTCGTAATAAAAATAAATTGCGCTGTAATTTTGAAGTATCGTCACAGTTGACAATTATAGATTTTGTTCCAACTAAATATCTTGGCTAGTTTAGGAACTAGAACCTGGCTAAATCAGTTTGGGACACCCTGTATATACGGGAAAATCCTTTGTCCCGGGTTCTCGGCGAAAAAGGAATTTAATAAACAGTCATATTTTATTACCTGTCAACAAAGATAAAATTTCAAGTGACTGGGATTCGTGGAACTTTTGGTCTCACCAGAAGTGTTATAAACTTTTGATTTTTAAATGAGATACTTCCGATATATTTTCACTTTTTTTGTCTCCATATGACATTCTGAATACAACCATGTATGACTTGTTACTTTTGGTGACCATATACAGTGACCGCCAAAAAGTATGTACTATATGCTGGTATGGCGGCAAATTGAAAAAAATTACTATGAAAAGGCAAAAAGTGGGGTAAAATGGCAAGATATTAAAAAAAGTTATTTGAAAAAGTTCCTTAGAATTAAATTTTATAATATTATTTACATATACAAAGTTTGAAAAGATAATGAGAGAAAATTGAAAATAGCAATTTTTTTTAAATAATTTCCTATCTGTATAGAAATATCATATTATTATCCTATGAATAGCTTGACCATACCAAAACATTTGTATTTCAATGATAATGACAAAACTTTCTCATTTTCTCTACACCAGTGAGCACTAAATTAAAAAAATTGGATTTTGTTAAAACCTTGGCTGTTACATTGGTTCGTATCTAACAGTTATATCAGAATTCCACGACCATTGTGATGACATGACACTCCAGAAACATGGTGTTTTCCAGATTATAATCAAGTTTCGATGATAATCGTGCCAGAGCGTTTCACATCGCATGCAATGTTGAAAACTCTAGCCTCTTTAATTTGACGCACATTTTTAAGATTATGTGCGAAGTGAAACGTTCGTGCACGATTATCACCAAAAATTGTTAGATACAAACCATCGTAACAGCAAGGGTTCTGACAACATTCAATTTTTTAAAATTAGTGCTCTCTGGTGTGGAGAAAATGAGAAAATTTTGTTATTATCATCGGAATACAAATATTTCAGTATGGTCAAGCTATTCATAAGAAAATAATTTGATATTTTTGTACAGCTAGAAAAATATTTAAAAAAAAAATGCGATTTTCAATATTCTCACACTATTTTCTGAAACTTCGTATATGTGTATAAAATTGAATTCTAAGCAACTTTTTCAAATAACTTTTTTCGATATCTTGCCATTTTATCCGACTTTTTGCCTATTCATAGTAATTTTTTTCAATTTGCCGCCATACCATCGATGACGTGACATGTGTCAAAATCGATTTTTAGATTATCGGACATGCACAAACTTTTTTTCAATAGATAGAGCACTAATTTCAGAACTTTTATCAAAATTCTGACTACACCACTGGATTCAGAATATTTAGAAATATATTTTGCCAGAATTTCATCGAAATCTATTCATAAATAAAAAAATTATAAAATAATAAAATTTTAAAAGAACGTTATTTAGTGGAATTTCAGAAAAATTTTATTTCATTATTTTATAATTTGTTTATTTATGAACAGATTTCGATAAAATTTTGACCAAACATATTTCGAAATATTATGAATCCAGTGGTGTATACAGAACTCTGATAAAAGTTCTGAAACTGAAGTGGTGGGTTGGTTTATTGACATAATTTCCAAATTTTATTCCCATATAACTTTTTTATTAATGTACGCATTTTTACGTAATTTTCACATAAACTATTTGAAAATGTCATGAATCCAGTGACGTCATAAAATTCTATTTAAAAAAATCGCTAGTATTTTTTTTGGATTTTTGACCTCGAAAAAAATTCGAAGTAGGCCTTGAAATTTTGATTTTTATTTCGAATTCATAGTATTTAACTAGATGCTCTATCTATTGAAAAAAACATATTCTGAACCGGATACTAAATAACAGTTTTAGAGAGGTGGCCCGCTTTCAAATGGGTCACTCTGTATATATATATATATATATATATACATATATATATATATAAAACTGCATTTTTGACAAGTAACTCAGCTTCAGCTAGTTCTAACATTTTTGTGAAATATTGTTTTCAATCGAAATATTTCTGTTAATTTGTATTAATAATTTTTTTTAAATGGGAATTTTGTGAATTTCATTACGATTATGTTGAAACCGCTTCACTGTTACAGGTTTCAAACCAAACAAACGTTCCTTAAGAAAATTAAAAAGATTACATAAGATCTTTCTCAAAATGAAACACCATTTCAGATTAAAATGAGATTCAAATACATTGGGTAACCTGTGACCTACCTAATTGATAGAACAAGGTAATTGAGGTGTATTGAAAAGAACGTTGCTTATCGATATGTTATCTTACCTCACTTCCCCAAATCTAAATTAGGAAACTATTGTGTACGTTATTGATTGAAAAACATGTTTATGGAGATAATAGTTTTTGGATTGATGGTTTTGTTATATCATTTACGTTGGTCACAGGTTACTCGATGAATTTTAATATTATTTTAATCTCAAAAGGAAAGATCTACCGTATTATTTTTGAGTTTGTTCACGAAAGTTTCTTTGGGACCTAATAGTGTGCGTTATCAAATCAATTGTAATAAAATGCTCTTTTTTTCTGACCCGACGAGCCACTATGTTGCAATTAAAAAAAATAGTAATAATTTAAAAATTAAATTTTACCCCGCAGATATATTTTAACCGAAAACCGTAAAGTCGTATTTTTCCCAATACTTTAGGACTAAAATTAATACTTTGAACGTAATCATAGCCCTCTAGATTCAAAAATAAATTTCAAAATTTTAAGATTAGAATAGAAACCTAATTTTCAGGAATTTGGTGTATATACGGACCGCCAAATTATCTACTAAGCAGAGTAACCAAGGATATATACGGACCCTTACTGAATAACATCAAAGCAGATCGAATGAGTCAAAATAACAATATGCGCTAATACTGCCTGACGCTACTTGGGTTCCCGATATCTCTGTAATCATCGTGTAGCATGTGCTTAACCAAGAAGAATAAGGCCGAATTTTCATGCATACGATACCGACGATCCGATGGTACGAAAATGTTCTAATTGATAAAAATCTTTTGATTGGTTGAATTGTTGCCACGCCTACCAATTCAACCAATCAGAACAATTTCGTACCATCGGATCATCGGATATGGTATGCACTCAGAGTAATAAAAGACATACAGATGCCCTGCCTATACCTACACAAATACCTGTTTTGAAGTGAACATGAACTATTCTTTTCTATACAATTTGAAGGCGTGGGGGGGTGACGGGTGATGAAATGTTGTCGAGAGTTTGTTTACATTTAGAGTAAGAAGGATCCTAATACAGACCATGAATGACAACTTGATCCGAATGAAATGAGCGGGCATACACGAAGCTACCCGAATGAATACGGACTTGGCATGAAATTATGTTTAAGGCCCTCGCTTGTAAATAAACAAAGTTATGTTGACTTCAAGACAAGGATGGAGAATGCAGGATATGCATGAAAATCTGGCCTTCTTGGTGCTTGATGGGCATTTAGCTCATTTTCACTTTTGCCAATTTGCCATTCTAAATTCGACATTTGACAGAATTTCACGAAATGATAGTTATTTGACTTTTGTGGTATGCTATTTTTATATTTTATCAAGAAAAAACAAATAAAACAAGAAGATAATGAGCTACGTTGAAAAACACGAATGCACAACAAAGGAAGATTGGATGAAAGTGTTGGAAGAGAACGATCTTGGCAGGAGTAATATGAATAAGCTCATCATGAACTATCTAGTTACAGGTAAGAAAGGGATATGAAATTATTGTTGATAATATTGCAGAGTCAATTTTAGAAGGTTTCAAAGAAGCTGCGGAAAAGTTTCAACAGGAATCGGGAATCATTCCTTCTGTAGAGCTGCATTCGTTGGATGATAGAATTCGCATTAGGGATGCTATCATGACTGGAAAAATACAGGAAGCTACAGTTCTCATCAACCAGCTACACCCGGAAATGTTGGATAATGATAGACATTTATATTTTCATCTACAGGTATATGAAAATTTCATAAGATTATTAAAGGTGAATTCATTCAGCACCAACTTAACAACTGAATATCTGATCACTGATGGAGGAATCACGGCAATATCTTCAGATCCATAACTTTTCAACATATACAGTTTGTTAACTTTTAATGTTTGCTTATAAGTTCCAAGCAACTTCGGCATGAGAACTCAATTCAATTTCAGAACTTTTATCAAAACTTTGACTACACAACAGGATTAAGGGAGTCTCGAAATATCACTGACTATAATTTCATTGAAATTTGTTGGTAAATAAAAATTATGAGATAAAATGACATTTTCGTGAAATTCCATTTACATATTTCTCAAATTTTATTATCTTATGATTTTTTTATTTATGAACAGATCTCGATGAAATTTTGACTAGTGATATATTGAGACCTCCTGAATACAGTGGCGTATTCCGAATTTCGATAAAAGTTCTGAAATTGAATTGATGGGTTGATTAAACGGCATATTTTTCAAATTTCATTCCCTTATAACTTTTTTATTGATTGACTCATTTCAACGTAATTTACATATGTACCATTTGAAAATGTCGCGAATCCAGTGGTGTAGTCAGATTTTTATAAAAAAATCGCTAGTAATTTTTTTAGATTTTTTACCTTGAAAAATAAGATAAGTTGGCCCTGGAAATGGAGATTTATTCATGAAATTTGGTGCCCTGATGGACTTTTTGAATGTCTACCTAACGAAAAAAAATCATACCAATCGGTTGAAAAATGAAAATTTCAGAAGGGTGCTTCCATCTTAAATGGGTCACACTGCATAAAACAACCCATATATTTGGTACTACTTACAACTTCCTATTTTGAATTTTTAATATTTACATTCAAATTCGAATTAATAACTATTTTTTCTTGTTATTCCTAATAAACATAACTTGTTTTATATATATTCAGCTGGAGATAATTGTTGTTTAACTATTGGAGTAAGTTATTTATATGGTTTATCATTTCACCTTTATATTGTATCATCTGCAAAAATTTGGATTTCACAGTTCTGAACAATGTTCAGTCTTCAAAATTTCATATAAATATCACTTGCAAAAGCGATTCTTCTCAACTGTCTTTGATTTTATAACAAGATTTTCTGATTTTTTTTAAATTGTGAGGGATCGTTGACTTCAAAAATTCTGAAAAAAATCGTGATTATCTTTTACTTTCACATTGATATGTCATGATATTTGAAATGGAATCTGATGAATGGTTTTTGTTTAATAACCTCTAAAAATTAGGTTTTATTTTTTTCTTCGAAAACTGTTCATCAGATGTTCTTCTAAATCTCTCTAAGTATTCAATTTGAATGGCAAAATAATTCGAATTTTTTCCAGATTTTTTAATTTGCCGTTTAGTTTTTCATGGGTTGACATGAACCTTGATCAGAATATTATTATAATAATAATTGTTTTTTCAGCAACTTCATCTTATTGAACTCATAAGAAATAATAGGATAGAAGAAGCTCTTGCCTTTGCACAAAGTCATCTGAGTGAGGCTGGAGAAGATGACCCATCAGTGTTGTCCGAACTGGAAAGGACTGTGGCTCTTTTAGCTTTCGAGGAACCTTTAACATGTCCTTTTGGTGACTTGCTTGCGCCATCGCACAGGCAAAAGGTAAGGTAACTCTGAAATATGAAAATCATTTGCTGTACAGATTTCCTCTTGAATTAATGAGTATGTCTGAAAGGTTTATGTGGGTCTCCATAATTTTTTTATTTATTTAAAAACATGTCCAAATATTAGAATAACTACTCATAACATATTTATTGCATGTAAAAATAAATATAGTGTAAAATAAAAACGAACTTTTACTTCCAGTCTTGTACTACAAAAAATTGTGAGTCCTGAAAGTCTTAGGTTGAGTTTCTGAGTGATTGAATATAAAGTTTGGAAGTAAGTTAAGTTCATGAGGTGTGGCATGTGAATGGGAGAATCAAATATTTGAAAAATTTAGTTGAGTTGAATAAACAGTGGATAAACTTTCGAAGAGTGGGAATTAATGTCACATTGAAAAAAATACGAAGCCAGAGATGTTCAAAAGTTGAGAGATCAGAAAACTAAAAAAATAATCATGAATTTTATGTAGTTAAAAAATATACGAGAATGTATGAATGGATAATGTGAGATGTGGAGAAATGTGGAAAACCTCCAAAAGTTATGAACTAGTATTGTTAAAATTGTGAAACTGGAAATTATGATACATTTTTTTTATGAGTTGTGAAATGGAGAGACTTTTCTAGGTTTTTTCCCAAAAACAATGAGAAAATTATTTAAAACGCCAAACTAAACTACCGAATTCAAATGATTTGATGCAGAAGAAGAGGCAGCAAGTGGTGTGACGTCCGTGTGCGAGTGATTCTTAATGGTTCACTTTTAATTTAGGGTGGACAAATGTTTAGGACTATTATTTGATAAACTGCTCTCCATTATGTCATGTGAAAAAAAGTGTACATTTTATGATACTGGAAATGCTCATTCAAAATATGAATAGAGGTAAACATAATTAATGGAAAAAAAAAATGTTAAAGTTATTGGAAGAAAAGTTTCATAAACTGCAGACTAGCTAGAACATGACCTTGAAAAAATTAAACAATCCGTCTCAGCAATATCTGGGAAAGTTCTGTTTATGTGAAAATAGCCAAAAAAATAATAAGTAACAAAATATAGAGTTGATACAAGGGAGGTATTAAGTAGTGTTACATGAAGTGTATTAGTATATTGAAAATATTACTAGAAATTAATGATATTTCCTCATGAACAGGCACAACCTGTGGACAGGAGTGACTTACTGCTTTTTAGTGGCACATTCAGTGTTCAGCTGTAAGAAAACCTGAAAAACCTATAGCACCACCCCTCGGCATACGGGCATCCATCAATACCAATACATTTGAGAAAGAAATTTATCCTGTACTTGGGCTTCAACCAACATCCAATGCTAGCTGAAATTTAAGCAATCAACACCTAGACCTCTTGGCCAACCATCGATGTATTATTAAACTTGAAATTTATTTGAAACAATTTCTATGGCCAGCTGTTGCTGTAATACAAAATTTATCTCAATTAAATTATTAGTCCTATGGTTTAATTTTGGGTATGTTGAAGACATTTAATAATTATGTTAGTTGTTGATTTTGGAGTACTTGGTATTTTAGTGAATAAAATGTCTGCACTCTTTCGTATTTCTGTAGAAAGGTTTCCACGACTTTTATTGTGTGAATAAATAGCAAGGTAAATGGAATTCGGATTTACCAGTTACCTGAATGAAATTTTATTTTATTGAAATTTTATTGAAATAGGAAATCCTAATACACGAAAAATTTGTAGGTACAAAATATTCTGAACAAAAAAAAAACATAAACTAAGTATACAATTACGATACAGAATATACAATAAAATGACCAATCATTAGGTGAGGATCATTAATAATATATACATACATATATATATATATATATATATATATATATATATATTTATAACTGTAACCTGTAAAACATTGTACTACTTTTTAATATTTCAACTAGCAGATTCAGACTTTTCATTGAATCAATTATTAAAATATTGCGAAAAATATAATAAAAGGCAATTTAAACCTTTGATTCAGTGCTAGATTTTTGAAAGTGTATTTATCTAGAAGATAACAAGAAACAAATATGAACTAATAACATGCAGTATTTGTATTTTTACATTTAATTTAGTGAAGAGGTCATTGGATCAGTTACTAATATAGCTGAGAGTGCAGGTTTACGTAAGTTCGGGGAATTTTCAAACTGAAATTGATCTATTTTCATATATTGGGAAACTTTAGTACTACTACTAAGCAAGTGTTTTGTCTATGAAGTCCTGATATCCATTGTTGACTGCTATCTGTTTCATTATAAATAATGCAGCAAACTAAGATGCATTATTTAAGTATCTGAAAAATATTCTAACTTATTCCTAACTCATAGTAGAACTTCACCTGAGATATTTTATAATATGCTGGAGAGGCCTTAGCAAACTACAAAAACAGTTCTTCAAATTTTATGTAAAAAGAGTTCAAATAGGGATAACTTAAATGTGTCATTACACAAAGCCAAAGTATGCATTACTACAAATATAAAATACCACCAAAACAAACCCTATAACCTACCTAGTCATTCTTATCTTACACGGAATAAGATATCATTATGTTATTACAAAATTGCAGAGAAGTTATCACTACATAGCTCCAAAATTATACAATACTTTTCTGAAAGAAAAAATCAGTAATTTAGTTAGTAAAAAGTTTTCCCTATTGTTAGTGTTTAGAAAAGTCAGGTGGCCCAATGGAAGATTATTTAGTTGTGAAATTTGTGGAAATTGAATTGTCCATACATAAGTATTGAGATATATTTATATTCTTGAATTCTTCTATGGACTAGATTTTTCTAGGTGTTCTGAGTACACTTCTTAACTGATGTTAGAATTTCTTACAGGTGGCCAGCGAAGTGAATGCTGCTATTTTGAAAATGGAACACCAGGAAACTACAGCCCCAAAAATGTCCACTCTCCTCAAACTTATTCTGTGGGCGCAAGAGAAGTTGAATAAAAAGAACATGAAATACCCAAAAATGACGAATCTTGCTACAGCGACAATTGAAGACCCCAAATAATGTCTTTGTTTTTCAGTTATTTATTGAATTGAATAGATTTAGAATTTAAGGTTTTACTCTTTAGGTTACAGTAACGCGGATGTGATGATAGACCGCTAAAAGTTAAATCAGACTGTAAATGTTTTTTACCTTTTAATCAATATATAATATGTTTTATCTTATGTTGATTCAGAAATTTTTATTATACTGTGGTTTTTCTAAACTATGTATTGGCATTT
The DNA here is from genome assembly GCA_958298965.1 of Chrysolina haemoptera. Lineage (NCBI taxonomy): Eukaryota > Metazoa > Arthropoda > Insecta > Coleoptera > Chrysomelidae > Chrysolina > Chrysolina haemoptera. The sequence goes on from OY282584.1 coordinate 13,654,617, forward strand.
TTTCTAACTGAAAAATTTCTGTATTATAGCAAAAAAGTAAAAGAGAGGAAGGAATGGAAAATCTAACAAATCAGAATGGCTACTTGGTTAAAGAGTTAGTGCATTTGACATTTGATTCAAGGAGCCTCAAACATATTATGTTCTACTCGTTCAACAAATGGCTGCTTTTCAAACCAGTCAACCAGATAATTACTCGATAACAGGAATGTAAAAATTATTCAGTTTTCCAATGGTGATTGAATCTTCTTCTTTGTAAATGAATTAAAGAATGTATTGTCTTTCATCATCAATTATGTGATTATTCTATTAACAGATTTTTTTTAATGTGACCATTGAATTCCCAGATTTTTAAGTTTCACTTATCTCTATCTAATAGGGCAGTGAGACCCGATTAGTGTCCTAGTTTTCATACAAGTATTTTTAGCAATCAAACTCGTTTTTAGATAATTTATAAGTGCTACAATCAGTTTCCAGTTCCCAAGGTACCTGTACAAAATCAGAGTGAGTACCTACTTTTGAATTTGCAGGAGTTTTAAGAATACAACAGGCCTGATCCAATTAAAAAAATCGAAACTTGACTTTGTTGGGGCTGGACAGAAAAGCGGTGATGGATATTTTAAGTCACGTTCACTTAACGTGAGAGCACCCCTCTGCCATGCAGTGGACCGGAAATTTTGAACGAAAATTCGTTTTTTTTTTTTGTCAAATATTAAATATTAGTCAAATTATTCTCAACAGCAGGTACAGAAAAATTGTTGAAAGTGGGATATAATTTTCATGTTTCATTCATCATCATCCTCTATTTCATCTACCTCATTATACAAGCTGGTATCAGATCCAAATATTTCTAGCTACAATTTCGCAGGAATCTCCATCTGTAATATATAATCAATACTTAAAAAGTTTACCCAATGCCTGAAATATAAATGTATTTTTGAAGTATTATACAGAGTTACTATTTGAAAGCGGGCCACCTCTCTAAAACTATTATTTATTATCCGATTCAGATTTTTTTTTCGATAGATAGAGCATCAAAAGTTCTAGTTAAGTGCCATAATTTCGAGATAACAATCGAAATTTCAAGGCCTACTTAGAATGTTTTTCAAGGTCAAAAATCTAAAAAACATAGCGGTTTTTTTTAAATGAAATTTGACGACACCACTAGATTCACAACATTTTCAAATGGTTTATGTGAAAATTACGTAGAAATGCGTCGAACAATTAAAAAGTTATATGGGAATAAAATTTGAAAATTATGTCCATAAATCAACCCACTACTTCAATATCAGAACTTTTATCAGAATTCTGTTTACATCACTGGATTCAGAATATTTCGAAATATGTTTCATCAGAATTTCATCAAAATCTGTTTATAAATAAACAAATTATAAATTGATAAAATAATTTTTTTCTAAAATTCTCTAAACAACATTCTTTTAAAATTTTATTATTTTATAATTTTTTAATTTATGAATAGATTTCGATGGAATTCTGGCCAAATATATTTCGAAATATTCGGAATCGAGTGGTGTAGTCAGAATTTTGATAAAAGTTCTGAAATTGAAGTTTTGAGTTGATTAATTGACATAATTTTATTCCCATATAACTTTTTCATTGATGAACGCATTCCTACGTAATTTTCACATAAATCATTTGAAAATGTCGTGAATCCAGTGGTGTCGTCAAATTCTATTTTAAAAAAATCGCTAGTATGTTTTTTGGATATTTGACCTTAAAAAAAATTGGAAGTAGGCCTTGAAATTTTTATATTTATTTCGAATTTATTGTTCTTAACTAGAACTATTGAGGCTCTATCTACTGAAAAAAAAACTTCTGAATCGGATAATAACTAACAGTTTTAGAGAGGTGGCCCGCTTTCAAATGGGTCACTCTGTAGATATACCTGTATTTCCAGATATCTTCAATTACGATGTCATCAATCTCTTTTGGCACCTGATTTAATGTAAAGGGTTGCCACTAGCTACGAATAGGATTTTGATCAAATATAACAAAAAAAGAAAAAATATGTGACTAATTGTTGTGATTGGGAAGTGGATTGTCCATTTTTGCCTGGTGGCTCGAAATAGTATATTTTTCAACAAGAGATGAAAATACTGTTTTTTTCGTGAGGTCTGAGTTTGTCCACGAGTGAAGCGAAACCTATTTCATCTCGAGTAGGAAATGCTATTTTTTCTACGATAGATATAAAATACTGGATTACAATTTTTAGAACTCAGATGTTTATAAACTTTCAAACAAAGTGACGTTCGTTTGCTGATTCAAGTGCCAAGTAGTGAGATTAACTGTCATTAGTGTCAAAAATCCATCAATTTGTTTGTAGTATATTCCCATCGGGTTGCATGATGAAATTCATTTGTTTCATTTTCATCTCTACAGTGAAAAACTATCACTTTCATGTAGGGTATCTGGTTCAAAAATGATCATTTTCATATACATGAGTAGAAAAACAGATTTTTGTGGGGAAAAAAACTTTGTTTTACGATTAACAGGGCACCACCCCCCACCCCCTTATGTGAGGAGTGGAAATCAAACTCTTTGATTACTGATGAGTAATTGTTTGGGTATCCATATGCAGTTTAACACAGGAGACTTTTTTTTTCAGATGCTTTTTTTCAGTTTTAAAATTTAAGTGGTAGATTGATTAAACAGCATATTACTCAAATTTCATTCCCCTATAACTTTTTTATTTGTTGACACATTTCAACGTAATCTACATTGAACCATTTGAAAATGTCGCAAATCCAGAGGTGTAGTCAAATTTTTTCTAAAAAAATCGCTAGTGATTTTTTTAGATTTTTTACCTTGAAAAATAAGATTAGCTGGCTTCCATCTTGAATGGGTCACACTGTAGAAGACGACTAAAATTTATCAAAATATTTTTCCTTGTTTCTCAAAATCAAAAATATTTTGGATTTGGTATCTTTGAGGTAAGTACTTCCATTCCTGAGCTCTGGAGGAGTAGGTATAGCCTTTCGGCGCATTTTTTCACTGGCGGCTCCCTAACTATTTGGTTTAGTTCAGAATTAGTTATGGAGTGTAATTTTTGCTAGTCTGCAACTTCTTTAATTTTAACGTAATGCTTATTTATTGTCTGTTATTTTATGCTGGCCTGATGTGTTACCAGGACTCACCCCAGTAGAGTCACGAAATTTAATAACATAATCTGTCAAATTAAATTGAAAATCAACAGCCATGAAACACTCAAAAAGAGAAAAATTATTGCAAAAGCTTCACATTTCAAAATCCTGATATACAGTGTCCTTCATAAAGTTCGCATCATATGGAAAAAACTTTTATTAGTAATTTATTATGAAATGCGACTTGGGCGTTAAGTTGTGCTTCGAAAAATATGAAAAATATGAAAAATTACCTACTCGTATGTTGTCACGTGACTTTCGCTACCTGTCAAAACTAATACTTTTTCAAAATAATCGCTGAAAATAGTCTTTATTTATTCGAATTTCAAAAATTTTAAGGGAAAAAAGTTGTTTCTTTTTCGATTTTAGACCTACATCTCGAATTTGAACGTTCTATTAGAACATTCACTTTTTGCCATTTTTTTCATGTTTAGATACATCAAGATACGTTAACTTTGCATCAAACAACATGAATATTAAGCAGTGCTTCTCATTTTCTTGAGAAAAACATATTTTTTCTGATGTTTCGCGATTGAAAGTTAGTCGCGCATATTAGAGCTACTGGTATAAAACATTTTTGTCGGAGTTACGAATTTTTTAAAGTTCCAGAAATTTTGTAATTATCAAAAAAATGGCAAAAGATGGAAGTTGCAGTAGAACACGTTCAAATTCGAGATATATATGTGTATAATCAAAAAAGAAACAACTTTTTCCTTTGAATTTTCTCAAAATTCGATTAAACAAGCCTATTTTCAGCGATTACTTTGAAAAACCATTGCTTTTGATAAGTAGGGAAAGTCACGTGTCCACATCCGAATAGGTTATTTTCATGTTTTAAAGCACAACTTAACGCCCAAGTCGAATTTCAAAATAAATTATTAATAAAAGTTTTTCCCATATGATGCGAACTTTATGAAGGACACTGTATAAACAGACAGGTGTGAGCATAACAGCAAGCCCTATCTATAAACTTATTGAATAACCACACCTGCTATTACTCGAGAAAACGAATCTACAGATACAGCATCCATTGTCCTATAACTTTTGTAAGTTCCACAGGATGAATAAATTGATTGATTGATATAAAAATCGCCAAATAACAATCATCTCCATAATCCTAATCCACTGCTACATCAACGGATCAATATAATACCAATACAGGATCATTTACATTATCTTACCAGGAAGTTCTCACAAAAAAAACATGTGGAACACCGACACCCGTACCCAGAAGAAATGCTGGTAAAACTATTATATTAAAGGACACCGCACACTTTTATAGGAAAATTGACCCCCTGTCGAATCGGCTGAATTTTTGATATGTTGTAGTTCAAGTCATTCCAAACAAAAAGTCCAATTGGCAAAACTTTTTCTATAGGCTAGTTTTGACGGTAGAGGACGTTGAAAATTCTCATTTTCTCTCTGTTTTTAAACAACAAAAAACGTTACCCTGAATAATTTTCACTATTCTTTGTAATCAAGATATAAACATTCATCAATATAAGATAATATTCAAAGTTTTGTTCATTGGTGACATTACACATGGTCAATTATACAGTGTGTTCCATCTTGTATGGTCAAATTAATTTCTTAAGTTGATGATAAAACTCTTGTTATTAACACGCTTATATTAGCTTCACTTGTATGTCTGTATGTGTCTATGTAATTAATTCCGGTGACAATGCAATATGACAATTTTGTAATAGAAAAAAATAAAATGGCGGCTCCATGATGGCGGACGAGATTTGTGATTATGGTTCAATTCAAAGTTGGTATGATGAAAGGATTTTCGGGGTCAGAGATTATGATGTTTTTTTCAATATTCATAAATTCAAAATGGCGGCTCCAAGATGCTGGATGAGATTTGTGATTGTGGTCAGATTCGATTCAAAATTGGTATGTGGGGGTTTTTTAGGTCATGTTTCAAATTTTTTGTCAAAAATTTATAAATTAAAGATGTCGGCTCCAAGATGGCACACGATTTTTGTCATTATGATCTGATTTGATGCAAAATTAGTGTGTGAGGGTTTTCGGGGTCAAAGATTATGAGTTTTTTGTCAAAATTCATGAATTGAAGGTGGCAACCCAAAATGGTGGCCGAGTTTCGTGATTACGGTCAGATTCGATTAAAAATTGGTATAAGAGGGTTTTCGGGATCGGAGATTTAGATTTTTCAGTCATAAAAAAATATTATGTAGTTTAAAAATACTAAAGAACACGCTTTACTTCCAAAATGGACTAAAAAGTAAAAGATAATTGACAATTCAATGTAAAAAAAGCATAGGGTGCTTGACGAAGTTCTCTTGAGCTCTTAGACGCTCAGTATTGTTATATTAAAATAAAAAATATAAGAATGTAGATCGGAAGCACCCAGGCTTTCTTCACATTTGAGTAATTCAATTGTCAAATATTTTTTACTGTTTAGTCCATGTTGGAAGTAAAGCGTATTCTTTAGTACTTTTAAACTACATAATTTTTCATATTATCCAGTAGCCCATTCTCGAACAATTTTCAAAACGAATCTGGACTATAATATTTTCATAATGCGTTAAAGTTCAATTTCAAGTTTAATAATTTTTTACTTTTTAGTCCATTTTGGAAGTAAAGCGTGTTCTTTAGTATTTTCAAACTACATAATCTTTTTTATGACTGAAAAATCTAAATCTCCGACCCCGAAAATCCCCTTATACCAATTTTTAATCGAATCTGACCGTAATCACGAAACTCGGCCACCATTTTGGGTTGCCATCTTCAATATAATCTCTGACCCCGAAAATCCTTTCATCATACCAACTTTGAATTGAATCAGACCATAATCACAAATCTCGTCCGCCATCATGGAGACGCCATTTTCTTTTTTCTATTACAAAAATGTCATATTGCATTGTCACCGGAATTAATTACATAGACACATACATACATACAAGTGAAGCTAATATAAGCGTGTTAATAACAAGAGTTTTATCATCAACTTGAAGTATTAGTTTGACCATACAAGATGGAACACACTGTATAATTGACCATGTGTAATGTCACCAATGAACAATACTTTTAATATTATCTTATACTGATGAATGTTTATATCTTGATTACTCAGAATAGTGAAAATTATTCAGGGTAACGTTTTTTGTTGTTTAAAAACAGAGAGAAAATGAGAATTTTCAACGCCCTCTACCGTCAAAACTAGCCTATAGAAAAAGTTTTGCCAATTGGACTTTTTGTTTGGAATGACTTGAACTACAATATATCAAAAATTCAGCCGATTCGACAGGGGGCCAATTTCCCTATAGAAGTGTGCGGTGTTCTTTCTCTTCTACCAATCTACAACAGTTATATAATACTTTTATAAATGAAAATTGTTTTTTTTACTAAATACAAGATCTTTTTTTACGTCTACCTGAAAAACTGGGAGATTCGTAAAAACAAATTTAAAAATTTTTTTTTGACATAATAAAAAAACAGGATTGTACTTATGGGCAGAAGGACCTTGGTCGAGAGCCTTTTGAAATGAATTGTAATGATAATTATTATAATTTCGATTAAATAAAAAATAATTAGTAATATTATTATTTATAATGATGAAGTTTCAACCATCTATGTTTAACTGATCACAGGTTGTTAGGGTTCAGTTCTCCTAAAGAAATATCGGTATTTTTTACAAGGCCAACGTTATGGCAATGTTTTGCCATCTTCAGGTCTCTTAAATATAAAATTATGGACACTTACATATATGTCAATACCCTAGCCTCAGAGTCAGACCAGCTTATTCTTAGTTATTTTTAGTTTTCTTCTAAGTTGAATAGTCATTTACTAAGGTAATTTATTTCCATTACATTTTTGGAGAACGAACATAAAAAAAAATTCAGACGTTTCCAATTATATTTTAAATTAATATTATTGTCAAGGTCATACATGATTCAACAAAAAAATTTATAAAATATATTCTCTATACTGACATAATACAAAATTAAAATGAAAAAATATATATAAAATCAGTCTAGGTTACAACAAAAAAAAAATCTTTAAAAGTGTTGAAACAAAGTGGAAGGAAAAAATCAGGAATTTTCAAACTTTTTACATTTTTTTCAACTGTCAAGCCTTTCAATCAAATTTAGACCTAGGACCAGGTCGATATACCAAATTGAAACTTATGACAAATAAAAACATGAAAGATGAAGAATTAGTGAATTATATATTGTTTGTCATCAAGACCTCATAAACAGTAGCATTACCAGAAAATAATTTCCAACTGGCATTTCTTAAAGAAAAGGAACAAGAGTAATTTTTTCTGGAAATCTGGAGTTGGGTAAACTACTGAGAAATTAATAATTTTTGGTTATTGTGAAAAAATATATAATATAAAACATCTTGATTACTTTTCCCATTATTTTTCTTTTTATATGATGTGAATACTCAATTTCACTTGAGTTCAAAATACAACTCCATTTAAAAATCAAAGTTATTTTTTAGGCCTTGAATGTTCAAAAGTATTCAGCTTAAATTTTTGCATACTAGACTAATCTAGTTTGGTATTGAACATAGACTTTTCTCTTGGTAGTCAAAATTAATGCTTCATTATAGGACAAATCTCACAGAAATTGGGAAGTATACTCGTCAACATAAAAATTATAGTATCATTTTGCATTAAAAAAAAGGTGCAAGCAATACTTTGCAAGATAACCTTATTCCAATATCAAAATATTAGATTTTAACAATTGGACCAAGAAAACAATATTCAGCAATAAGAAAAATTTTAAAAAAATCTTGATTTTCAGTGTGTGGAACAATGCTCAAATACTTATAAATCGAATTTCAAACTACCATCCAAAAACATACTCCATAGCCTTTGTAACCATTCCTGTTGATTTTTGGGGCAGAGTTTGTGGAGAAATCACAGAATTCTGATTACTGGGAGATATAAAAGAGTGTCGTAATGATCTAGCTCTAATTGGAGAGGTATACACTGCACCATCGTTTTCCTTATTTTCTTTGTTATAGTATAGTGTAACTCCTATCATGATATTGTTATTAATCAGCCTACAATTCAAAGACAAAGCTCTCGCTACTTCACTAAGATTGTTGAACTTGACATGTACCCAATTTCCATGTGGGGGCACTTTTTTGTCAGCAATTGGACCACAGTTGGCCAGCTGTGACAGAACTAATGTAAGGGCACTTGGTGGAAACCCAAAAACTGTTACCCAGTTGGAGTCAATTCTGTCGACTCGAGATGTATTCATGCTGTTCCTTTTAGTAACTGATTCGCTCAAATTCACCATTCGACTATAATTCAAACTGTCTTCGTGCACCCTAGAAATACTCTCATTGAAACCCATTGTATCGTTTGGCTGTGCAACTGTACTGCTCATGATAGGACTAGCCTTTTTTTTCTGGTCAAAACTATCAAAAAGACCAGTTTTTGGAGGGCCGGACTTCTCAGGTATCACAGAGAAAGGCGATAAAGTCGTTGGACTGTCAACTAGCGACTGATTAAAAAGTTTTTGGCGTAAACTTCTAGGTTCAGTTGCACTTATCCCTACTTTCGTGAAATTACCAGAGGTTCTATTTCTTCCTGGGGATATGCTAGGGTTTGGTGTTGTTGGCTGATTGTCACCACCCATGAGAAAACCGGGTAGAAAGTTGGGGTTGATTCCTGGGGATGCTGGGCTTGATGGGGCACTACCCAATGTCATTGGTTCCATCTGAAACCGAAAACTATAAGAAATACCTTGTTACTCCAGTATATCAGTATACTTACAGTGATGAGTTATCAGTGTTATCACAGTTTGTTCTCAAATATATATTAGAAATTAGCAGTTAAAATTTTAATAATTCTATCAAAATTCAAAAATCCTGAAATCGTAGAACACAGAAGTGAAATGGTAAAGGGAAATGGGAATGGGTGGCTGTGCAGATCACAGAAGCTCAGTGTCCTGTGACTGTATACTGTGGTGTGGACTGTAGTCTCTGAGACTGTAGTTCTATGGTCTGTGGTGCAGATAAGCACTAATAAGCAGATACATAAGTCGAGTTCGGTAACGGTAATTTGATGATGCCAGATTATAAGAGTAGATTTTAGTCACTTCCACAAATGAATCGAATCAGTCGGACAGAATATTGTTAACCTACATTTAAATTTCAGTTTTATTTTTTTTGTAAAACAAGCTTCACGTTTGAAATTTGAACTGTGGCTATTTGAACTATCAACTAACAAAGCACAGATGGAACATGGAACATAAACATAACCACACACTTTCAAATTAATCGGAATTGTCCGTCAAAATTCTCCGAGCAAAAAGATCAGTCTCGGACAAAAAACCGAACGATCAAGATTTACCTCCCCTACAATCGGTTGCAATAAACGAACGATTCAGACTTATCCGATCACTGGGCGATCAGTCCAATGTAAAAGCAAGAATTCGTTTCCACATCACTTCCCAATAGGCAATCCGCGTGATGTGCAATGTAATTTTAGGTTAGAAATGTCGCAAATAAATTTTCAATTTTCCTTCCTCACATACACTATTTCTTTTCACAACAAACATAATATTGGAAACACAAATTTCTTATTCATTTAAATAGGGATTATCCTAATATTATTATTAGACCATTGGAAAAATTAATGTGAGGAATGAAAAGGCACAACTAAAATAATAGTTTTGATTGGTCCATGCGGATTGCCTATTGGGAAGTGATGTGGAAAGGAATTCTTGTAATGTGCAAACCTAACGCGGTTACAAGGTTCCTCAGAGTAATAAGAGACATAGAGATGCCCTGTCTATACCTACACAAACCTGTTTTGAAGTGAACATGAAGTATGAACTATCCTTTTCTATTTAATTTGTTGGCGAGGTGGGTGGCGGGTGGTGAAATATTATGAACATCAGTTTGTTTACATTATAGTAAGACGGGCCATAATGCAAACGAAGAATGACAACTTGATCCGAATGAAATGAGCGGGCATACACAAAACTACCTGAATGAATACGGACTTAACATCTATAAAGACTAGTTCATGCAAATACGAAATTCGCGAAAAAGAATATCTCTTTTTCATTTCAATTCCATGAAATGAAATTATTTTTTTTTAATTTTTTTGCGAATTTCGCATCTGCACGAACTAGTCTTAAGGCCCTCGCTTGTTAAATTAAGTTGACTTCAAGACAAGGATGGAGAAGACACCTCTATACTCTTTTATTACTATGAAGGGGAGGCACAGCTTATGTGTTTGTTAAGCTGTGGTGTAGGTTTGTGTTTCCTGTGCTTTCTGCCTTGACGCGTTTGCCATGACTTGTCTGTTTGATTTGTACGTGCCTTTGGAAAGTGAGTTTTCTATATCCAGGGACCAGGGTTACCCCTAGGTAAACCAGCTTCGTCTCCCCAGGGATTCCAGGGAATCAGTGGGAATTTGTTGGCCTTTCATGGTGACGTGCCCGTCTGGTGTCCAGGCGTCGCCTTCTGAGCAGGATTGATATGTTTTGCTTTTATCTACATTAATAATGCTAATTTTTACTACCACATCTTAGGTTTGCTTAACTGTCGTTGTAGTTCAGCTGTTCAGCTGTGACTGTAACACTTCTCTTTATATTGATTGAAAGTTTGATTTTGTGGAGGAATTCCGATTCTTGACATGATTTTTTGGCTTTATATGACCTTCCACAATCTGATATAATGGGTATGTCATCCGCATAGATTGAGAAAAGATGTGGTGATAAAAACACCACAATACAATAAAATGCATGGCATAAGCCCCCCACTATTAAGATGTTATTAACAATTTGGGATTAATAGTCGTTATATCGTTATCAATTTTGCATGGTTATTCTGTTCGAGCTAGGTTGTTCAGGTTTAGGTTAGGTTTGTTAGTAATTCACGCATTTTCAACTCAGGTTGCCTTTTTCACCATTACAGTGATTAATCACAAAGCGCTTGAGTACCTTTTATTGTCGTCTGATAAAGGCGCCTATCCATTTGTAACAAATGACCCGTAACGTAACCGCCAGTGTTGCCAATCCAATATTATTAAATTCCCCGAAATTTGCCTGACAAATCCCCAAAATCCTCAATGAAATATTTAAAAATCCTCACATAATCCTCGCATCCAAAACGTATGGGAATTATATACCTATTACATTTTACCAACCTTTTTATAATGGCATCATGATCAATAAAGTCTTTTATTGAGTTTGTGCTGAGAAATGTGATCCAAGAGGTTTTCATTCTTACTGAACAATCGAAGTAACAACATGAGAAATGAGAAAGTGAATAATAGTATTCTCTTATTTCAGTTGAATTAGAAAATTAATATGATTAGTACGAAATAAAACCCATCCCTAAGCAGCAAACTGGTGATGTTTTTTATAAAGTTCTACCTATCCCTTTTAGTTGTCAAATGTGACAATTTTATCTACGGAGTAGAGTTTTAAACATTATCAATTTTCTCATGTTTTCTTTATTCAGGTGTTCAAGTAAACGAATACAATTATAAAAATCATCAGTATAATCTGGAAACAAAAAATAAACGAATACAAACAAATAATTATACATATATTATTTATTATATAAAATCTGTTAGGTAGCCAAAATAAAAATTCTTGAATAAAAATAAAAACAAAACAAATATTCTATATAGGAACTCATTACACTCACATGCCAGTCATGTCACATCGTCACATCACATCACACATTCAGAACCACCGTTCCAGAACGATGGACCATAGAACACTTTATTATTAAATTATTAATTATTAAGTTATTAATTAAGTTATTAATTAACTTAAGTTATTAAGGGCAAAGATCACGTTAACCGTAACACGTACCGTTTACGTTTCCATGTATCAGCTGAATGTTGTTGAATTTTATCGTCTACTGATTATTCTCAAAATTAATTGATGCCAATTCCAATTTCAAAATCCTCACAAAATCCTCACATTTTTTCAATCCCCAATGAATTCCCCAGCACCATCCCAATCCTCACATTTTGGGGAATTCCTCACACATTAGTAACACTGGTAACCGCAAACATGTTATGACCACAGAACTCATAATTATATCTTGACATAATTATGAGTTCTGTGGTTATGACACGACCAGTGGAGACGAAGGAGTACTGTTGTATGTTATCCGTAACCAAGTTGACACGTGTAACCGTTACGGGCCGAACCACCATTTGTCGGTTTTCAGCTGTCGCATCAAAGGACCGCTCCTTTTCCAAGACTCCCATTTCTCTGGTTTCTCAGGAAGCAGTTGATGACCTCAACCATGGGGGTGGTTGGTAGCTCGGTCCTATCAATTTCGCTATTAGTGAGCCGTGCCAAACTCTGTCGAACGCTCTTTAGACTTCCACGAGGACTACCACTATGAGGTGTGTGCCTTTGTGGTACGGTTCCAGCCTCGTATTGCTGCGTCGACTATATGTGCATGGGTTATCCTCAGAGTAATAAAAGACAGAGATGCCAAGCCTATACCAACACAAATACGTGTTTTGAAGTGAACATGATCAAAAACACACTTTCAACAAAAATCAAAACATGTAATATAAATATCTGAGCAAAATAAATTAATCAAAACAAAAGATATTTCCAACAAAAAAACTGAGAGTTTTTGTTCTCTTTCATCATTCGTCTTCCCAACCATTTGAATATGGAATCTTCAGTCTCTTTACTAGTAGTTGATACTTTTGATTGTTCTGCAGCTTCTGTAAAATTCAGTTCGAATCAAAATTTTCCATAGAGTTAGAAAGTAGAAATCAAATGTATTATATAGTATACTTTTTTCTTGTTTTGAGCATCACATTATTCAATTTCACATGTGTTTATTCAAAATGATTCCATATACTGACTTGATGATATGTTCCCTTCCACCTCCACACACTTCGTCACTACAATAAAGATATGTCAACAGGTAAAAATGATCAAATAACACACAGAACATGAGTATACGAAAAAATATAATAATGGCGGACCAACACCGAAATAAACAGCTTTAGCTACATCACGATGACTGTCCCCTCCATGCTAGTATGGAAAGTGTTCGCAGCCAATGAATTGCTTTCTTATGGTGTACCCAACCGAACATATCCGAATATAACGTACAGATCAAGTCCAGTATTCTACATTTGGTGTACGTCCGTAAACGTACATTACGGATGTTTTCGATTGATCCAATTTTGTTCATCTAATGAACGTACAGATCAAGTCCAGTACTCTACATTCGGTGTACATCCGTAAACGTACAATTATGGAAGTTTCCAATTGATCCAATTTTGTTTGTTCATCCAATGGACGTACAAAATAGTAACACATTGAACGTATAAATCAAGTCTAGTATTCAACATTCAATTTACATACAGTTGATTGACGTAACAAGCTGATCCAGAACTATTCGTCCAATGGACGTACACATATGTATAATGAGTAATGAGTAATATTCGCATTATTGGTTCATTAATGTACATTCAATGTACATCCAAAATCGTTCTCTTATTGATGTTTCATGTTGGTCCAATATTGTACGTCCATTGATCATTCATGAGATGTACAATACGAATTGCATATCGATCGAGTCTCTGGACGTTTGGACCAATATTGACCTAAACTGGACGTCCATTGCACGTCGTATGCTACTTGGGTTGTGAGCGAGGGGGGGGGGGGGGTGACGGGCGTTGAAACTTTATGGACTGTTTTACATTTAGAGTAGTAGGACCATAATACAAACGAAGAATGACAACTTGGTCCGAATGAAATGAGCAAGCATACACGAAACTGCCCGATTAAATACGGACTTGTATAAGGCATGTATAAGGCCATGGTTTGTAAACAAACAAAGTTATGTTGCCTTCAAGACAAGGATGGAAAAGGCCACTCTATTGTCTTTTATTACTCTGAGAGCTTATCAGAGTGTCCGTGACTGAAATCGATAGCGATAGCGAAGCGAAACATACGCTATCTCTTTCCGGTATACCAGAAAGTGTTAGCGTGTGCTTCATTTAACTTCGTTTCGCTTCGCTTCGCTATCATAGAAATATATTATATAGAGTAAGATATATATATATATATATAATATATTTCTATGTTCGCTATGCGAAACGCGTTACAGAGTACCACCCATAGAGGGTAGAGAGGATGTTTAGTGCTGCCTTCATGGACTCCAGTCAGTCCAGTCTTGTCTGAGTTGCTCTTTTAGGGACTTTGGTCATCACCGGTGATGGAACGGTGATTATGTAGGAAGATGAAGCTTTTATTTATTTTGGTTTGAGTATCATGATGACGGTAGCTAACTTCCAGCTGGTGGGGAAGTACCTGAGTCGCAGAGTGTTGGTTAGGGCAGCTATGCCTTTCCTTGGCAAAATGGCAAATCTTTCAGGACTCTAACTGGTCAGGCGTTTGTTGAATTTCTGGTTTAAAAAAAGCTGAGATGCCTGAGAATGATTTCGTCTGGGGATGTTGGGACTATGGTAATGTGCAAGTCGTCAGTCCGTCGTAGCTGTTTGACTATCTTGTCTACGTGAGTTTCCGTTTCTTATAAATCGTCGCGTTGGTGTCCGCGAAGCTACTAGAAAACTCTATTATGATTATGAAAATATCTCATTGAGAAAAAATATAAGCTTTGCTAAGACTCTCAACGGTCGGGGCAGTCGTTGCTTTCTGTTGGAACGAAAACCCACTCCTACTAGTTAGACTTTGCAATGAATGAATTAATTATAAATCCTACACTTTATGAATTTAACCTAATACATATTTTGAATTTACGAAAAAAAGGTATTCTTCATGGTCTAAAACCTAAAATACGACCATAATATTACAATTTTTATAAGCCCTTTACGAGGGTTGACAAAAAATATGAACTTTTCTTAAAAGTATAATATAGTACCTTATATTCTTGACAAAATCTAAAATTGTAACTAACAAAAGTTGATAACAGCTGAAAACAGTGAAAACTACTTTCACATATCCAATTACACATATCTACAATGGACAGTCAGGTTTTGTTGTTTCACAATTTTTTTTCAGTTTGTTTAATGTGAGAAACTTTTTTTTTGGTGTTTTGGCATCGATTGCTATGATCATTATGACATTGACTTAAGAAAAAACTTCAAGGTTGATGTTATGGTTAATACTGATGGAAAGAATTGAATATTATATTCGAGTTCAGACTTTTATCTATTATAAATTATATTGCATTTAACTGGTAATAATAAGTTTGGAGCAGTGGGGAAATACATTGCTACATTTTAAAATTACCAGACTGTAATTCATATACAGGGCATTGATTTCGCCGCTCGTCGTCAACTTTATTGCTGTAAGGGATATAACGGCACTGAAACGCTATGGCGGTTGGTGATCAACTATACTGTGACGATTCCGAAAAGAATAAGACAGATATTACAAATAAAATATACAGTTCTATAATACGTCAACCAGTTAATACATCAACAATACATACATATATGCAAAAAAACACACAAAAAAAACAATAAACTTGCATAATTCAGTCCCACATATTCAGTTTACTGGTTTTTCAATCTTCATAGTTAATTTTATTAATAAACAAAATGAGGTGTATTACAACTGAAACTCTTATAGTATTAATTGTTATAGGTAACTATTAAGATTCGTGAATAAAGTTCTTTCTTTTTACTTGTATCTTACTATTCATTATTATAATCGTACATAAGGTATAGTATTCAACTTGCGGTAATGGTCAAAACTCACTTGATGAATTACAGCACTCGCCTGCGGCTCGTGCAGCAAAAACTTCATCTGCGTGAGTTATGACCTACATTACCGCTCGTTAAATAATATACTGTTAGTACGTATGGTTGTTACAAAATAAACATTGAATAAAATCACTTCAAAAATAGCACTCTTTGATCAATAAAATTGCATTTTATTATGGATTCCAAGCTACGTACAAACATTCCATCAGTTATTTTTTTTAATACCCTGACTTTCTGATTCTCAATCTCTGCTTTGCCATAATTTTGTATCGTCGACTGAAAAAAAAAATTTTGAAATATTACAAAACCTGACTTTTCAATGTGTAATTGGATATACGAACGTAGTTTTCAACTCGTATCGACTTTTTTCCATAACAATTTTCTACTTTGTCCAAAATATAGTCTTTTCACTCCTTAAAAAAATATATTTTTTGACAATGTAGGTATACGGCTTAAAAAAATTGTTATCTGATCGTCTTATTGTAGGTTTTGGACCATGCAGAACTTTTTATGCGGAGAGTGAATTTTTTCTTAAATTTAGTACCCGGGTACCATATTATGTAGAAAACTTAAGCGGAAACACGATGACTGTATGTATACTCATCTACCATGGGCACCGCCAGTAAAAATTTCAGGGGAGGGGCGTTTTTTTTTACTAAAGCTCAGCTGTTATTTGAAACATTCGCAATTTACGTTTATGACGTTTGGACTATAAAGGCGGCTGCCCCCCCCCCTTGCCCTCAAGTAGCGGCGCCCATGCCATCTAACATCTATTTCAGTTTTCAGTTATATCTTACATATTGAATCGTTACAGTATTTTATTCAAAATTTCCATTATATCGGTATTTCATTCAAGCATTTTTTAGCGTTGAGGAGTACCCAAATATGCTCGCTATTTATAGGGGTTTCTATTTTCTATACATCTTGATATTGTCCTGAATTTTTTATACCTATCTAACAACCAAGAATCATGTTTCTATGCATCTTGCTAGCAACCAACAATACAGCAGTTACGTATGTTTTGTTGTTTTGTAGACAAACAAAATATTTTTCGCACCTACTCTTCTATTCACTTTACGAACATTTGTTATCATGCCATAAACATTTATTACCAACAAATTAATTATCAAACATTTATTAGGTGATTTTTGGAAAATATAATCGATTTGCGCAGTAGGGGATGGGACTGGATGCAGCATGGAATAAAAATAAAGCAGACGAAATGTCAGTACCTCTCAAAATGGCGATACCAAGGGTGATGTGTCGTGCTCGTCTTCTATTAAACAACGACTTTTCTATAGTTTCGAAATATTCTTCAATAGTGAATAGTGTTTCAATAAATAAAGTAAGTTTTTGTCTTTCAATTCTGCTAAAATTTTTGACATTTCATGATCTGACTCGCACGTAACTCCCGCAAATACAGGAATCATCCCTCAGGATGAGCCGCGAGCACCTGTTCTGCAGTGGTTAAACCCCTTTGTATGTTTATTGGTTGATTGTCGTCCTCTCTTTTAATTGTACTGTCATTTTCTGAAGGTTTTTTTTTTTTAAATTGAATTCCACATGTGAGGTTATGTTTTCAACTTGCGGCATTTCTATTTCGATTTGAATTTTAAAGCTTTATATGACTTGACAACGCGGGAAATTCTGATGTATTGAAAAATCCATATTCCATATATTAAAAAATGTGCTATTTTATCTAATTTGCTGAAACATTTAGAGAAAGAAAGGGAGTCAAAATCTAGTTATAATTCTGACCTACCTACTACATATCTATCATAATCATGCAATATGAGGTCAATAACTTATGTAAATACGAAGAAAACGTGCTGCCTGTCATTTTAAGAAACCGTCTCACTATCCAATTGTTTACTTTTAATTAATTGGTGTTTATGTCATTTGCAATTATTATTATAGGATTATTACCGATAAGAGCATAATTATTGTGTTAACCTTGTTATTAACTCAACTAAGCAAATGTACCTACTATTCTATACCTGTTCTTTTGAATTTCACTTTTTTCAAGAAAGTGTGATGTCTCTTATATATAGGTATACTCGAACATCTTGAATAGAACTTCAGGGATTTTTTTGGTCTAAAAAGACAAGTTAGCTACATTCTTCATTTCAAGAACCATACCAGTGTTAACAAATTTCAACAATTTCACTTCAACAAATTTCAACAATTTCACTTCTCTGAAATTGCTTTATGTCTCCTATATTTGAATGAGAACTGAACTGCAGGCAACAAAATTCACCACCAATGGAATCATTTTTTTAAATATTTTACTGCTTCATACCTTTTATACAGTGTAATTCAAACAAGCTGAGTCAACACTCGATATGTATGATATGGGAAATTATTGGGAATAGTTTTATGAACATTTGTATACGGGGTTTTTCGAAAGCTCGTTTCAGGAGAAATATTTTCAGTTTTCTGCAACTTCCGGTTATACAAGCGAAGAAACCCAACGTGTTATTTTGTATCGTGTTTTTTATTGAATTATTTTTGGAATCCAAGCAAAATTTCAATATAACTTTGTATGAAACATTATATAAGTGCTCCATTTTTGAGTCGAAATTTCAGAAGAATATGGAATGTATTACCGACATAACTTCCATCATCACAAATAAATAATAGGCACGTACCTTATTTTGTGGGAAACAGTTTCAAGAATACCTATTAGAGTTATAAGGTGTTTGCTGCAATAGAAATTAACGATGTGACAGCAGTACATATTTACTTATACTTAATGACAATTTTACTGGAAAGCTTGTTGCCGATTGAAGGGAAAATTATATTTCGAATTCTTGTTTATTTCAGTCGAAAAATATATGGAATTTTTACAAAATTACTAACGGACGTGGAGACGTTCTCCTTCCTCATCATCATTTTGATGTATAAGTAATTTTTGATTCGCCAAGCAACCCTCATTTTATAACGAAGTCGCAGTCAGAAGCTAGTTGTAATATAAAAAGTCCTCAAAGCAATAATAGTTATTTATTATACAAGGGAAAAAAGTATTAGATTTTAGCTCGAGGTTTGTCTCCCGACGCGAATCGGAGGGAGGCAAAAAACCGAGTAAAATCTATTATTTTTCCTTTGTATAATTCACAAATTTTTCTGTGACGGGAAAAACGACGATTTAATAGTAAAAAAAATCAAATGTCTACGGCTTGAGACCTTTTGGTTTGCGAGATCTTTCACATTTTCTCTTATGAACAACCATTTCATCAATTCTTGACATGACTTTTTGGGTTTGTAACCTTCAAATTTCCTCCACAAAATCAAACTTTCAATCAACCTTTTATCAACAACTCTATCCTATATCTCAAGTAGGACCAAGCAATACACATTTACAAAATTTCATTAAAATTGGTCGAGTGGTTTCGGAGATTAGCGTGGACGATCATCGTGACAGGATTTTTATACAGGGTCCTGCAACTGCACTCCCGTGGTCCATAGCTTCCAAACAACACAACTTGGAATTTATTTCGAATGCAATGCAAGCATGTTTCCTTTTTGGGAGAGTATCTTTGGAAAATATTCCGAATTGAACAACCTTAAAAAAATACAGGGTCACGTAAGTATGTTTATCAATGTCATTTCCGGAGATAAATATCGATATTACTGCAGAAAACATAAGTTATTCAACACCCTGTAACTCCTCGTGAAAAAATAACTCTAAAGATTGATGGTAGACAAAATGACTTCAATATAGTCTAGTTTCTGTAACATATGACACATAGATGGAATTTCATTACTTTTTGTGTACAGGATGGATAGAAACGCAAATTGAAAAATAATTTGGTGTTTTCAAATGTAATCCCACAAATTCTTCATTGGTGAAAAGGCCACAAAATTTCCTTTCCAGTGATGCATTACAATTGATATTTACTTCACCATGCATAAACGTATGAATGAAATGCATAAAGTCAAGATACATTTTATTATTCTTATTAGATAAAAGATCAACTGGAGATTTGCAGGGGAAATGCAATAAAGAGTTGGTAGTAATGCCACTAATATCCGACAACAGTGATCATTTCGAGAAAAATACTGTAATGAAAACCATAGAAGATAAGGAAATTGTTCCAGTAATTACTCCTGAAGTTATGATATAAACACTGATTGTGACACATCATTGAAAAGGAAATTTTGTGGCCTTTCCAGTACTGATATTTAATTTGTGAGTTTCCATTAAAAAAAATCGGAGATATTTTTAAATTTGCGTTTTGATCAATCCGGTACACAAAAAGTATTGCAATTTCAACTGTGTGTCATGTTACAGAAACTAGACCAGATTGGAGTCATTTCGCCTCCCATCAATTTTTAGAATTATTTTTTCACGCGGAGTTACAAAATGTAGAATAACTCATGTTTTTCGAAGTAATATTGATATATGTCTGGAAATAACGTTGATTGTAAAAAAAATGTTTTTTCCGTTAACTATAGCTATCGTCCCCTTGCGAACGGCAGCCCTCAAAGGTCAAAACTTGTGCGAGCCAAGGATTAACGAGGTCTTACCTTTTAACGTGCGATTCCTAGCACTTTCTCGGGTCATTTGAAAAGAATCTGTAGACGCTAGGATTTTAACCTACACGACCAGTGGCATGAATGGCTTGAACACGACGGGCTTAACCAGTCGGCCACATGATCCTTATATTAATATACATGACCTTGTTAGAGAGAAGTGCAGTTGCAGAACCCTGTATATGAAGATAGCTGCAATACCCGGCGTTGCTCGGGTAGGAATCTGAAATCCTAGATTTATAGTGGGTAGAAGTGGGTGGTGAAAGTTTGTTATGTTACGTTTTCAATAAAAATAACTCGAAAAATAATGTTTTTCCAAAATTCCCTGGACCATCCATTTCTCTACCCCCTACACCGCCAAAACAACAGAAGAAACTGAAATTTTACAGCTTCTATACTGTTATCGAACTTTCGAGAACTTTTCGCTCGACTGTCTTACGTTTTAGAACTTGCCGGAACGCCTGGTTTGATCAATTCTACAGTTTTCTCGAATTTTCTAGAACTCTCAGAAGTTTCTAGGGCATTTAACACTTTTCTGTCCTATATTCTAGAAATTTCCAGAACAGAAGCATCGCTAGAAATTTTCAGAATATTCCACCCATCACGCCCTTTCGAGAATTTCATCTAGAACTTACTGAAAAAGAAACTCGAATCCGAAAGTTCCACCACCATGCAGTAGGCCTGAGGGTTGGAACTTTCTGGAAATGTTCATTCAGAATAAAAGAGAGAAATCTCTGGAATGTTCTCGATGTTTTTGGAAGGATCCCGAAAATTGTAGAAACACGTGTAATGAACCCTAACAGCAGGACTTTTCGAAAACACTGCATCCAGCCAGTGTTATTCAGTAGTAATACCACAAGTCTGTTCGTCTGTCGATTCATTTCTGCGGACTCGTGGTGTTTTCTCGAATCAATTCAGTTGAGATCACAAATGAAAGACAGACTTATGAGAAAAATTCAATCACGAGTGGAATTTTATTAGACTATTTCACAAACATTTTTGAATGCGTTCACAGCGTAATCACTTATATTTGACGTTTAACTGTCACATGCACTGTAAACAAATCTGAAAACACCGAACTTGATACGCTAATCAGAGTCAAGAGTCAAGTGGTATTATCGGTAGTCCGAACTTGACTAGAGCTTCTGATTGGTTTATTTCGCAAGTGAGTTTAATAGTCAAATCAGTGTTCCGCCACTTCAGTAATTTAGGTATACGTTTTCATAGTTGAGACAATCATGGTAAATATATAGACGTCAGTTTGACGGATCAACTCACACTAATAGAGCACTGTCAGCTGACGTCACAACATGGCGGTGATCAGCTGATGGGGGGACAAACAAAGAATTTGAGTTTGAAAAGAAAATTATTTTTTGCGGTGGTCAGTGGTTAATTGTGATTTTTTGAACTTTACTATATTTAGTGATCCTATAATTTTACTAATAACTTCGCTGTTAGTTTTGCGATGTTTGACAATATCTACTGGTAATACAAAAATTCCCGTCTTTCATAACATCCTCCAATGTTGACTTCAATGTTAAATGTAAATTCCCAGCGTTTTTTTGTTCCATGTATTTTGGGTAGGTACATGGTCCCGATGTTCGGAACGATCTGACTAGTATGTCTCTGTACTCCAGCCGTTTCTACCTGTCTCTGCCTTGTTTGTATAGAAGGAAATTTGGAAATTTCACGCGCTGGTCTAGATCGGATCGGTTATAACAACCCATAAGCACAAGTCTTCATGATTTATGTCCTCAAATGTAAAAGAGAAAACTGTTTGTGTGATACCTATCATCAATGAAAATCGATGTTTATAACACCTCTACAGACTTATGCACTCATTTCAGATTATATACAGGGTGTTCATTTCAGGACTTCCCACCCTAATTTTCTCGAAATGTGTATATTTTTTCAAAAAATCCTGAGACACATGAACAAATGTATTGAAGGGGACAAGTTTTCATTAGAAAATGAACGTGCCCCCTTTCATCCCCTGCAAGGGGGAGCTACCAACTTCAAAATCTTAAATGGAAGGGGTATCGAGTAATACCTTATTTTAAAGGTATTTTTAATCTCTACACGTCGGTGTTTTTTTTTTTTAATTGATCGATCCGTTGTCGAGATATTTAGGAAAATCTGGTTGCTCCTCCGTATACTATTGAAATAAAAACTGTAACTGTTTATTCTCATTCCTTTTACTTCAAACCTAAATTACAATATTTGACATTATTGTCACTTCAATTATTGCTCAAAATGTGTACTCTAAAAGTGTACTTGTTAAAGAAAATAAAAGCCATATTGAATTCTTTACCATAGTTACCATAGTTTACCATGTGATAAAGCAATGTATTAAAAATGTTTGGATTGACGTGGCCGTTACTTGATGGAAATCCATAGTTATGACACTAATAAATAAGACACTCATTAATGCCAATTATGTTCTGGAGGAAGGCCATGACTTGATGAAAACTTCGAAATTCTTCATGTGCAAAATAAGGGCATTAGGCTTAATTATGTAGAATTCTTGGAAATTAATGAATTGAAAAATGCAACTTGATTATTAAATGATCAATTGGACCTGAACAGTTCCCCTTTGTTACATTTAAGTCAATTAAGTAGTAGGTATGTTTTGAGATTTCCAGGTAGGTATATTGTTATAGTCAATTTTATAAGTTGTATGATAGGTAGTCCCTAATTATCTTGATTGATAAGAATAGGTATTTAAGTATTTTTCAAGAAAGAATAATTTAGTTTACTACATTCCCTAATTCCCGGTAAATGGATAGGGCAAAGAGGACCTATAGAGTGCCCACCTAGGTCCCCGGACTTAGCACCATGTGATTTATTTTTATGGGGACATTTGAAATCAGTAGTTTACACACCCCTGCCGCAAAATTTACAAGAGCTTCAACAAAGGATTTCTGCAGAATGTCGAGCACTTCGAACAGAAGTGTTTGAAAATGTGCACCACGGATTTGAACAGCGGTTATACCATTGTTTGGCCAATAATGGACAACATTTTGAGCAATTATTAAAGTGACAGTAGTGTAAAATATTACAATTTAGGTTTGAATTAAAAGGAATGAGAATAAACAGTTACAGTTTTTATTTCAATGGTACGGAGGGGCAAACAGATTTTCCTAAATATCTCGAGAACGGATCGATCAATTAAAAAAAAAAACACTGACGTGTAGAGATTAAAAAGACCTTTAAGATGAGGTATTACTCGATACCCCTTCGCATTTAAAACTTTGAAGTTGGTAGCTCCCCCTCGCAGGGGATGAAAGGGGGCGCGTTTATTTCCTGATGAAAACTTGTCCCCTTCGATATATTTGTTGACGTGTCTCAGGATTTTTCAAAAAAATACACACATTTCGAGAAAATTAGGGTCGGAAGTCCTGAAATGAACACCCTGTATACACAATGAATTGATACTCACTAAAATGACAAGAATGTGTTTTTAGATTTTTTTCGCAGAAAATCCACAAAAAAGACACTCGTAGTCTTGTAGAAAATGGCTTTGTTCCCCCATCGAATTAAATTACGTCACTGACACAAAATGAACCGTTTCAGCAATACAGATTCAGTCCATATTAGCCGGCCACACACATAAAGGTTGATCCGCCAGTTTTCATCGCCACAGATAAGTCTGATGGTTTTATACGTCACAGTTAAAATCGCTGACAATCACTAACGCACAACAAAACCCCGCGGATCAATCCTAAATCGATAACCCGTCACATACAAAACTGTGTTCCAGTTCAAAATCCGCAGATAACCCCGCGTAACATACTGAAAGGTTTGAATTACAACACTTTGGCAACAGTTTTGTAGTGCACCAATTTACAGTTTTCACTTGTGGTGCATACTGACAGACAAATCCGTAAAAATCAGTGAAATCTGGCATGTACCTATAGTCTTTCTAATATCAGTTGTAGAACATAATTCGTTCCGAACCCATAGTGGTATTTGTTTGACCTGCCATAGGCGGGGATACCTGAGGTATTATGAGGCATAGTAGGCAATTGATATTAGAACGTATTAGAAAGACTATAGCAACTAACGGACAGATGAATAAGAAGGTTCAATCCGTGGCGTTCCAAACCGGCAGATCGTTCTCTGTGTGTGAGGCCACTTGATGTAGGTGGCTACCTATTGGGTGTTATGAATAAAAGCTAGCAAAAGCTTTTACTGTAGGTTTGTCTCTCTCATTAATTAATAAAATGGATCGGTCTATTTCAAGAAATCTGAGTAAAAGCATTTGCTTAAGGTTTATTCATTAGAACCATTCTCCAGCTATAAATTGTCAAGTTGTGTGCACGTTCCACTGTAATACAGAAATACAAACCTTTTCTTCATCCAATTATTCTTTAGGTGGCTACACATACAGAGATTGATCTGCCGGTTTGGAACGGCACGGATGGAACTTGCGTATTTATCTGTCTGTCAGTCAGTTTGCACCACAAGTGAAAACTATCGGTGAACTACAAAACTTTTGCCAAAACGTAATTCCTACCTTTCAGTTTGATACGCGGAGTTATCTGCGGGTTTTGCCCACTAACATGCAGTTTTGTATGTAACGGGTCGCATATTTACAGATGCTACTGTATTTAGACACCATGCAGAGTGTTGATCTCAGTGAGCTTTTGTAAAATGAACATATTTACAGATGCTACTGTATTTCGACACCATAGTGCTGAAATCAATTATCATATGCAAAAAATTAACGCGCAAACACTTATGCATTTCGACACTCGATCCCATGATATTATGTGATGTAATCGGTGTGTGCGTTGAAGTTTAATGAAATTATTGACAGTAATTTTTGTCGTATGCATGTTTGAAAAAATATCCGCATTGAAGAACCATGGACAAATTTTTGATGTACCTAGTCTTTAAACGAATATTATGCAAAATAATGTTATATTCGTATCGAAAATCGTGCAAATAAGATTTCACCTACGTTTTCATTTGAAATTTATCATTTTGGTGACAATATATTTCCTTGCTCAACAACCAATCAGTGGATTTCAAATTTTGTAAGTCAGCCAATAGAATCGGAACTACAGTGAAAATATAGCTTGTCGCTGTATTTTTACTGTGATAAACCTGCTTAGTTTTTGTTTTACTATCTATCAAGTGAACATAATGATTTAAATTATAAACGTCAAATTTATGTGTTTTGACTATAGTTATCTTTATTTATCAATATGAGCGATCGTTGGGGACAAATGTCCATTGATATCATAGATGACGCCGTGGAAAAGAGTATTCCGTTGAATACGGCTAGCAGTAAAGCATCAATTACCAGGTGACACGATTTTTCTTTATTTCAAATAGATATATTGCCGTCCTAAATATGATTCGTGGTATGATTAAAAACCTATAATTATTTGGAATATCAATTCATTGGCAATCCCAATGCAAGAAAATACAACTCGTCCTGCGGACTCGTTGTATATTCAGCTTTGGGATTGCAATTCATTAATATTCCAAAAAATTATCGGTAATAATCATACCACTCATTATATTACCCCTGACAATTTATTATGCCGTTATTGTAGGAGAAATCAGGATGATGACTTTGAGCTGACGGACGAATACCGAAAATTTATGTGAAGATTTTTGGAGTCTGATATTATGATTTTTTTTTGTCAAAATTCAAAGGTCCCAAACGATGGAAAGTCTTGTAATTTACGGATTCAGAATTGGTATGTCAGGCGGCTTCAAGGTGTTATTTATCATCTGCATCTATTCAAAATCGGTATTTCGATACATTTGGTCTAGGAGATGATGGATTTGAATGAAGATTGAAGTGTTATTCATTGATATTGGTGTACAAAACAGCTACTACAAAATATTCCAAAACACTTATTTAATGAGCAGATCCATGCACTTTTAATCCAGTACGATTGGGTTTTGAGACGAGGATCGATTGTAGCACCACCAAACTTGGTATGCTAGTAGTTGGAACCATGATAAACCCAAAAAAAAAATTGTTTACCAAAATTTAAGAAGTTAAGTTCATATCGTTTCTGAAGACCCTACATTCTCATGCAAACATAATATGCGAGTATTTGTGTACCTATAAAATGTTTGCGGATGATCCGAAAATCATGAATAATTTTGTAAATATGGAATTATTATACTGAAACAGCAACCCATACCCTCTTTGGACTATATGCAACAATTTTGAAGTAGTGTGGCAGGTCCTACTTGTACAAGCCAAAATAAAAACTTTGTGCTACTCCTGCCTCAACTTACTCGTAAAAACGGCATTCCCTTCAGGAAATGTTGAAAATAATCGCTTATTCATATCCTGCATATATGTTTAATAACGCTATTGTGAAGTGCAAACCTCAAGCTTGAAATGACATACTTCATTTTTCATGTAGGATGTGTATGAGAGATTATTTTCAACATTTACTGAAGAATTACCGGGATTATGGGTGAGTTGAAAACAGGCAGGAGTAAAACCCAGTTTTTTCTTTGGCATGTCTAAGTGAGACGTGTCTCACTAGTCTAAAATCGTTGCATATGGTTCAAAGAAGGTACTGATTCCTGCTTCAGTATAACTATTTCATACCAACTAAAATATCCATGACTTTCGGATCCTCCGTAAATATCGTAGAAGGGTTATGTGAAGTGGGACAAAACACATTTGGGGTACTCAGATACTCACATGTTATATTTGCATGAGGAAGTACAAGTCTTCAGGAACGATATACACTTTTTCTTTTCCTTCTACCATAATTTTTATCAAAGTTATGACAAATCTAATTTTCGGCCCTGCCGGAAATTGCAGTAGCGGATTAAGGCGAGCCTGAAATTTTATATCGGAATTCAATCAGGTTTTCTGAGAAAACGAGTGCATTTTGTGAGAAATTACTGAGTATATTCCTTGTGGAGAATTGAATTATCATTCGCCTCGTTGAAATTGTATTTTGATAAATCTTATACTTTCCGAAACAACAGCAAAAAAATTATATAATTTCTTTGAATAAAAATTGTTGTGGGTTCCACCCTTGATATTTTGGTGAACAATTTTTTTTTTCTAACAATATATGATGTAAAGAAGTCATGTGCCGAGTTTCAAAGTGCTACGATTCATTCACTTGAGACTTACATTTGTCTGTGGTTACTGTACCATATTTGGCGTTACGTTGGTTTCTTATAATATTTTTACCCAGATTTCTACTTCTTTTTTATTTTTACCTCTGTTTTAGAATGATGTCCTGCAACATCGGTAGGATAATCTTTTCCAATGCTTCCTTGTGCTAATGACAGTTGGTTGAACATTAATATTTCTACTTGCACGTAGAGACTGTTTATTGACTGACATGCTAAAATCGAAGAAATCTGATGGAGTTTAGATTTGTTTTGATTTTCTGTTCAACATTCCCAGCCAGCGCCGGCCCTTAATCGAGGTATAGGGAGACGTTTTTGGTCGACGCTTTCACACAGTCATAGATTATAACAACCAAATTTTTCAAATTAAATTTTTATTTAAGAAATCAACACTTATTGAATTTGAATTGAATTAAATTTTTAGCATAAATTGAAACCTTACCTTTCCCTTGAAGCCGATTTTCATTTTCATTCAGAGCGCCATAAAAGTTATATTTTTCACTCAAAACTGATTTTTGCATGTGGCATTTTGGCACCGCCGCTGTTTCTATCATTATCTTCTAACGAATGCTATGATTGGAATTAATTATGTGCGTTAGGATGTATTTTTGAATTTAGCCACTTCTTCACAATTTTCGCTAGCTGAAGCATTATCTAGAACATGTATATTAGAAAAACTCAATTCCTCATTGAAGACTCGTTCATTATATAATATAGGAAGTTCAGAAGCGTGTATATTTTTGTCTTTCTGAGTGTTATGCAAATAGAACATTCTTTCAAAAAAAGACTCATCATTGTCTTGTCCTTCCGCTAGTTTCCCCAGTATATTTGTGCATAGTTGCTCACATAATGCGTCTCCTTGTCCTTCACACATTTCAATATCAGTATGAGCTACGCAAGCAAAAACTCCATTTTGTGGAAGTCATCACTCAACTTACTTATTTGTAATTCCTTTGCTTTCAAACAAAATTTGTTGCGCAAAATTTCTGGTTTTGTGACACGGCTGAGGGCATATTTCCTCATGAGCCTCAATGCTGTTCTAGTTCATTCGACACAAAGTCAACAGTAACTGCAGCGTTGAATGCTATACATCGTTGTAAAATATTATCTTTGAATATCCTGATTGATACTTCCACCATATTGTTAGGATTATGCCATCGCGTCAACTGACCTGTAGCATACACACCACTAGTCTTTCGCTCCCGTATATAATCCAACGAATAAAGGGTATTTTTTGAGGAGCGTGTGTTTCAAAAAATCGTTCAATGAATTAATTGATTCATATCCCACCTTGACAATAGATATAATACCTCCATTATATTCATTTAGCTTTCAATTTCGTAAAACCGGGAATCCCAAAACAGATCAGGTATGGCGTCGACATGCAGTAGCAAGGTGAAAGTATTTTTTGAAAATTTTGCTTTTTGTCAGGATATTATTACTGAAAATACACTCGAGTCGAAAATTAGGTAACCAGGGCGAGGCGTTGGAACTTTCTGGGAATTTCTAGAGAAAGCTCCAGAATGATCTCGAAGCTTCTGAAAGGTGCTGAAAGATTCAAGAAACTCACAGACAGAGGCACCGGAAAGTTCAAGAACTTACTGGAACGATACTCGAAAGTCATATATGACTTTTTACAAAATCACTTCGGGATCGTTGGATAGCAAACCAAGACCCATTCGATGACCTATTAGTTTGCACGATTTCACTCAATATTTTTTTGTTTGGGTTTGTGAAAAAGAAATGTATGATTCGCCACCCACAGTCAAATGGAATTCATTGTCAGGAAAGAGTTCCTAATGCATTTCGATTTTTCTCCTCAAGGAATGCGGAGCAAAAACTCGCTGATTGTAAACTCTAGTCAAACGGTTCAGAAATGAAAAGAAAATCAACAATTGGCAAAGGCTTCAGCCATAACACGCTTAGAAATATTTCTGATTATCATAGCATGGGACTTATGAGGATTGATCTTTGGGTTATGAGAGACAACAGAGAGGTCAGATCCTCATTCACTCGTGCTGATGTTAAATTGACCTTGTTTATATCAAAACTGACGTATAATTGGGTATCGTCAGCATAGTGATGGATATTACAGTACTTCATTGTCTCATGAAAATCACAAATATAAAAGGAGAACAATAAAGGCCCAAGGACTGACCCTTGAGGTATTCCAAACTCAATAGGTAGTGTTCCTGAAGTTTCACCACCAAGTGTTATTAACTGTGTCCGAAACGAGAGATAACTTTTGATGAGGGCCACTGAGCTCTAATGGAATCCTAAGTATTTTAGTTTTTCACAGAGGACATCATGATCTATGGTATCAAAAGCTTTGGTATAATCTAGCAAAACCAGACACGATAGTTCACCTCTGTCTACAGAGCGATACAAGTCAACCGTGACATTCAAAAGTGCAGTGGTTGTACTATGGCCAGTGCGGAATCCAGATTGTGCTGTTGTAATTATGTTTCGACTGATGACAAAGTCGAATATTTGTTCTTTGAGAATTTTCTCAAATGTCTTCGAAAGGATTGAGAAAATGCTGATAGGTTTCAAAGTTGCCAATTCTGTGGGAGAGTTGCATTTTGGTATAGGTAAAACATCTGCATTCTTCCATATGGAGGGGAAATGATTTGATACGACTGCCGTGTTGAATATAAAGGTTATATGATCAATTAAATGCTCCTCCACATACTTGATCATTTTCAGAAAGCTTTCATCAGAACCCACAGCGTTGCTCTTAATTGCATAAATATAGTTTCATTGTGTTAACTTATTTCTAGTTCATAGGAATCTTTAGTTGCCTGATGTTTATACTTAACTTAATGAATGCGGGAAGCTGAATACACTTGTTAGTAATACTTAACGTTTAACTGTTCCTAATGAACTAAAGTATGCAGTGATTTTGTTGCACAACATTATAAACGACTGCTGATTTTTTCCGTTTTTCCGTATTTCAGATGTGCTAATTGTTTTTGATCTTCTTAAGTGGATCTTTTGGTCTGTTCATGGTCTGTTCATAATATCATGGATATATAGACAGGTTCAATGATTTATTGAATGAATGTGGCAAGCTGAATAATACACTTGTTTGTAATAAATGAAGCGAAGATTCAATTTTAAATTTCAATCTCTTCAATCAGTGTATTTACTTGCAGCACTGAAGATGACGAAAGTCGAAAGCGCTTTGCAATAAGTATTAAAATTTATACACTTATATACGAAATGTTCTCTTCATTTATTGATTCATTGTCTAAATACTCCCGCTCGTAGGTTTTTATTCTTAAGATTTTGCTCAGTTATTTTAAACAACATCAATAATAAAATCTCTCGTCTATCTTGAATCCATTTTTGAAAATAAATGTCAAATGAAATATATTTTTCTCTTATTTCAGAATGTGCACATTCAAACTGTCAGACAATTCAGGACACATTTTACCACCGGTGTAGTGTTAAATTCAAATAAAACTGATGAAAAGGTTAAAGACAACCCTAGTGTTCCGCCTGCCTCGTCGTCTTCCTCGTCGTCTTCTTCGTCGTCTTCGTCGTCCTCGTCGGATAGTGATAGTAGTGATTCGGAATCAGACGATGGTGAGTACTTATTTAGGAATTATTTTACAGGCGATCAATGTGGTGTAGAAGCAATTTACAAATTTACAGGTAGTGCAATGTTAATTAGTAATCTGGACCCTTTGGTATTATACAATGAGAAAAAATAATGTTTGCTCTTTACCACATATTCTCAGATGGGCATTTCGATAATCAAGTTATTTTTATCAGTAGGATTTCTATAGGCACTGTATAGTAATACGATTGGGAATGTGTATAAAATAATATAAAAAATATAAGAAACTACGATATGGGAGGGACGTTCAAAATAAAATGAAAATTCTTCACCTGAAATTTTGAATTATAACTCAGAATTTTGGATTAAAATTCCGACATAGAACTCAAAGTTTTAAAATTCCGGGTTCCAAGTAGGAGTTTTTCTTCAAAATTCTGAGTTATTAAAAATTCCTTGTTACAAATTTTGTTATTGATGTACTGGGTGGCCTTGTTATGTCACGCCATTTGGTTATTTTCAAACATAAAAAATTGAGATTTGAAATGGGACTTTTGGTTTCACCGGAAGTGCCTTTCCAATTTTAATTGGAATACTACCAATTTTTTCCTCAATTCAAATTTATTGTCCCATTTTGATTCCAACCATATGCTATATAGTATAATTTATTGTGAAAATTAAGTATTAATTTTAAAAAAATGAAAATATGTAGTCGAGAAGGCCAAATGAAAAAAAAATAAATAAAAAATCGGTAAAGTAGGCATTAGAAATGAAAAAGGGGCCTAATTCACATGAAATCCCCGGAATAGCGTCAAACTTACAGGCGATTATTTCTAAATTTTCCTGCATATATTATTCTCCCTGAACCAACAACGAAGCGTTTTTCCTATTTGGGCAAAAAATGAAACAAAAATATCACAAAAAAAAATAAAATTGTTACATACAACTTCTCAGTTGCTCTAAAAAGTGCATCATCTATTTGTATAGGAAGATACTTATCAATTTTATGCAATTTTCACGATTAATTGAACCCATTCATCATTTCTAATGACTACTTAACCAATAAGTACACCCTTTTTTAATTTGGCGCAGTCTAACTACATCAGTTTTTGATTTTTATTTTTTTCAAATTTTGACGTCATATTGATAATATATAAAGATAAGGATAAGTGCTAGGAATCGCACGTTAAAAGGTAAGACCTCGTTAATCGAAAGACCCACTAAAAGACAGGTTTTAAAGACAGTTATGTCAATTTTCGATCTCTTGGGACTGATTGTGAACTTCTCTGTGAGGGGACGAATGTTAATTCAAGACATCTGGAGGACTGGAATAGGATGGGATGATTGCCTGGACTCTGAAACCTACAACATGTGGAAATACTGGCTCATAGACTTGAATCGAATTCATGAAAGTATCATTCCCAGGTGTTATTCACCTAACATTCCTTTTGCTAGCAACATACAACTGCATATTTTCTGCGATGGAAGTAAAAAAGCTTTCGCAGCAATTGCCTACTGAAGAGTGATGATGAAAGACAAAGTAGAAATCATTTTGGTGATGGCAAGAGCAAGAGTGGCACCAACAAAACCGATTTCGATACCTCGTCTGGAGTTACAGGCAGCAGTCATGGGTAGGCGAACACCTTAACAGATTCGTTTGGTATCAAAATCTACAGAACATACTTCTGGGCATACTCCTCAACCGTACTATGTTGGATTAAAAATGATGCAAGTCGCTTGGGACAGTTTAAATCTCATCCAGTTGGAGAGATTCCCGACGTTGGTGATTGGAATTGGGTACCGTCCAAATGTAGCTGATCTTGCAAATAGAACATAGAGTAGTGACGGAGGTAACACCATTAACTTCAGTCAATGGTTCGCTGGTCCTGAATTCCTTTTGGAAACGGATGAAACGAAATGGCCAACTAGAAATTTCCTTCCTGCAAATAATTTCGAAGAAATTGATGACCCCACTATTCAGAACGAGATTTCACTTCTGATAAACTGTAGATTAATCTGACATAAATAGATTTTCATCATATCAAAATCTCATCCGCGTTACCGCATGGACAAAGAGATACGTAGATCAGTTGAAAGCGAAGGCCAAGAAAACTCATAAAACAACTTCACCCATACTGACAACAGATGAAATTAGATATGCTGAAAAGCTATGGATTCAAAACAGTCAAACAGAAATGTTCCTTGAAGAAATCAATAATTTGAAGACTTCGCCAACTGACACCGGTTCTTGAAGATGACATCATAGTGCTGGGAGTAAGAACCGACCTTTCAACATCTATGGCAGAGCGAACAAGACGACCGTTCATTCTTTCACCTAACCATAAATTTTCTGTCCTTCTCATTCAGTATTATCATGAGAAATATTTACATGAAGGTCTAGAAACAGTTCTCAGTGCTATTCGGGAAAAATTTTGGATCATACCTGCTGTTCGGATGACTCCCAATATACAACCTTTCACTGTTACGGGCATCGACTATTTTGGACCTCTGAAAGTAAAGAATAGGCAGACGTACAGAAAAAAGATGAGGAGTTATTTTCACATGCATGAGTATTCGAGCTGTGCATCTGGAAATTGCGCACTCTTTAACAACCGACTCAGCTATCATGGCTATTAAGCGTATGATTTCCAGAAGAGGTAAACCCAGGGAGATTTGGTCGGACAATGGGATTAACTTCCGTGGAGCAGCTGAAGAACTGAAGAAATCTGTAAAAGAGCGGAATAAACAGAAAAAATCCGAATTTCTCTGTATGAAGGACCACATATGGGTGGAACCTGGGAGAGACTGATTAGGAGCGTGAAAAAATGTCTGAGTGTGATTTTGAATGGTCAAACTTTGAAAGATGAGACCTTGTCTTGAGCGAAATTGAGTTCATTCTGAACAGCGGACCTCTAACCCATGTGTCACTAGATCCGACAGATCTGGAGCCATTAACACCAAACCACTGGTTACTGGGATCTAGCGGTGAAGAAAAACCACTAGGACATTTTGATGGAAAGTTTCTAAGGAATGAATGGCGTAAGACCCAACAAATGGCAGACTTTTTGGAAAAGATGGGTCAAAGAATACTTGCCTTCCCTGACAAAACGAGAGAAATGGGTAAATGAATCCAAACCACTATCCAAAAATGATATTGTGATTATTGTGGATGAGATTGCTCCTCGAAGCCTATGGCGTATGGGAAAAGTTGAGAACATTATACATGGTTGTGATGGAAGAGTCAGAGTTGCAGATGTCAAGACACAGAGTGGTATTTTTCGACGGCCTGTATCGAAGCTATGTAGAATGAAAATTGAAGATAGTGAAGAAACTACTTGAACGTTTCTCACTAGGAGGAGAGAAATGTTTCTGTTTTAGTTCATTTTAATATAATTTCAGAAATGTTCTGTAGATTAAAAAAAAGAGTCAGTTGTTATTGTCATTCTTTGACTGAAAAATATAGTTTAGAAAGTCTTTTCTTATCGAAATATATAAATTTCTGACCGACAAATAAAAGACAGCGTGACGTAACAAATCTCATGGCCACCCAGTATTACTCCGCTTGCTGTGGGTGGCGCAGTTGTATTCACGAGTTGCCCGGAGTACAACGGACAATTGCAATATGGAGTTACAGAGAGCAAGAAAGAGGTGGGCTGAAGGAATCTTCCTGCATCACGCTGATTTAAAGATAACTCGTTCTGTTTGGACTTGGCCAGATCTTACGGTGATGCAAATAGATTCAATATTTGCAGCAGAAAGTGCGGAAATGGTGACCAAAGACCAAGCAGGTAGAGGAGTGGTGCGACGGTTCGGAGGATCCTGAAGACACTGCTTTATAGGCAATTTCCTCTGAACACTCGCTCCGGTAGTTACGTTGCTTACCGTTGCCATGAGAAGAGGAACCACCCCCACAACCGCACTAAAGTCTTGCTCAACCTGCCACTACTAAAAAGCCAGGCACGTCACGAGGAAATTGTTCAGAGGACAAGCGGAATCTCGGCGTCAGAACAGACCATTTTGGGGCGTAGTAAAAGCTGCACTTTAAACAACTAGAATATTAGTTGTACTAAACACAGGCATATGAATACAATCGATATGGCAAAAGAAATCTTATGCAGGTTCTACCAGGAAGAAGAGGAAACATCAGTACACATACTGTGCCACTGTGTGCTCGCCCACTACACGGTATATCGTACGCAACTTATTTAAATTGAATACTACGTGTTGCAGGTTGATTTTGGCCAGTTATTGCTGTGAGCTTCGAAGTGATGGACCGAAAAAAAGTAATTTTGTTAGCGATTGTTTTAAGTAGGCGCCGAAGAAGGCAAGCTATCAAGAGTCAAAGGCAATATTGGGTCCATCCCATTTTGAGGGTCAGATATGTGGAAGGGGCGTTTTATACATCATTTGAAAAACTTTCTATTCAAAGAAATCAATTATTTAGAAGGTACAGGTATTTCTGATGCAAACACTCAACTTGTATTCCATAGACTGCATCCAAGCACAATGACATGCAACAGAACACTGAATAAAAATATCGTTGATTCCATCGTATGGGCTAGAAATCATTTGATCCTATTAGCGTTCAGAACTCAGGCGACACGAATTCGCGCGGTTTTTGGCCGCCAAATCGCGAGTGTACGCGATATCACGTATACGATTTATCTCGAGCGAAAAATCGTGCCGTTACCGTCGTGTGGACCACTAGCCTTAGGGTTACTATCGCTGAAATAATAAAAACCAAGAGCTTCCCGATATATGGGGATTCAAAAAAACTTGTCTCGCAAAGAAGACACGTCTAGATAGAAAACCCCTTAACGATTTCGATGACACACGGTGTAGTTCCTAAAAAGTCGTAGAGTAAAGCTTGTAACATTGAAGCCCCAAACTAATCTAATATATAGGTAATTAATCTAATGGTGAAGCGAGTCCTCCAGAGCATTATCAGATGTCCAATGCATCACTATTTTATTGGATATTACCCCGAAATTATACCTCAGATCCCGTAAAAATTAATGGAACCACCTCGAGAGCATCCTCTTTCGAACAATAGCAAATCATTAAAATTGGTGAAGCTGGTGAAAAGCTTTGAGTGAACATACATAAAATACTACTACCTGTGCGAACTTGGTTAAGCTCGAATTTCTTTTTTTTACCAAATACTTTTGTTTTTCTATTACTGATATATTGATCATGAATTTACAATTAAAAAACAAGTTGAGATTACTCAGCTGGCACCATGAAGTTTACAGCAATCACAAAAATAGCTATTTTAGAACTGAAACAAAAATAATGTATTGAAACCAAGTACATATTTTTATAATCAATCGATTTTATGTTTGCAGTATAATGAGCTTTTCCAGTCATTTCCAGAAAAAATATATTTCGATAAAGTGCATTATTATGTATTATGTTTTCGATTTTTTTTTCCATCAATTTATCGAGATGAAAATTATTGAAAATGCCAAAATGAATTACCGAATTCATAAGATCAGAAGAGCGGGAAGCCGTGGACGTCAGTGTGCGAGTGATTCTGATTGGTTATACTCAAGATGTCTTCATTGTCTTCCGTGTATTTTTTTTGCAACATTGTCAAAATCACAACCCAAATTCTCAATAAACGAACAAAATCTTAATACAATATACGTCCAATATTGAATATTGGCTAATAAGGAGGTTATGTTTATATTGTTGATTTTTATACATGGTTGCCACATCTGCAGTTATATTTTCACAGAGAGTGTTATATTAACTTCAACGAAGATTAAATTGAGATCACTATGTTTTAATAAAGACTAATTATCACATGAAAATATATTACGATTACTGAATTTATTTATGATGATACTAATGAAAATATAGGCTATATTCTCTGACAGAATACCTATATGGCTAAATCTGCTCTACTGGAAAATGACAGATTGAATGATCTTTCGTAATCTTGAAATATTTTAATGATCACGGTAACTTGAGAGAAGCCAGTAATAAATTTGTTATTAC
Source organism: Chrysolina haemoptera (assembly GCA_958298965.1). Lineage (NCBI taxonomy): Eukaryota > Metazoa > Arthropoda > Insecta > Coleoptera > Chrysomelidae > Chrysolina > Chrysolina haemoptera. The sequence goes on from OY282584.1 coordinate 13,691,713, forward strand.
TCGTAATTCATTCGGAGATTTCACAGACTTGGCAACTGCGGCGTCCCTACTCACTCTTGACTTTGTCCGTGCCATCCCAAACTTCATCTAATCACATTACAAGAATACACTGACGTCACAGCTGAGGAGCGTTTGAATTTATGGATATTGAAATCACGCATTCAATATTGAATAATAAATCAGTTTTTGAAAATTTACACTAAACAAATGGTTAGCACTATGTTATACGCTGCCCTCCATTACGTCATGAAAAAAAGTGCATATTTTAAGATACTGGAAATCTCCATTAACCTGGTTGACCACGAGGTTTGGTACGCCTCCCAATTTTTCTATAATTTTGAAAATTTAGTATGTCATTATAGTACCTGAATACGCATATTTTGACGCCACTGTTCTTCAAAATTGAAAATCTCTTGAAAAATTGCGGAGATACAGTTCATTGTTCAATCGAACGAAGTTGGACATAAAACTCAAACTTAAATCATCACAATAATTTACAAACGACATCAGAAGTTACCAGAGGAAGCTTCGAAGTGCGACACAGTTGAAAACTGAGGTTCTCATGTAATTGCAGCTCCCATAGGTATACTCCAACAATTATCAAAAATTTCCTAAAAACGGAATAGTACCCATATATAAAGTTTTGGAGAATTCCGAAGTAAATCAAAAATATAATATGTTTTATCATGAGTGTTCTCAAAATTATATATTCTTTAACGAAGGCGGCTATGAACATAAAATAGGGAAACAAAAAATAGATCAAGAGCCCGTGTAACCATTTTTGGTAGTGATAAGTTTACGCCCATCGACCATTGAAACTTTTATGTCGACGATGCTACAGAGATTCTCGCCATACATAATTTCCGGGGCGAAGTTAGGGTAGGGGGCTTACCGATTTGTTTCAAAAAAGTGAGCAAAATTTTGCATGAGTTTACGACAGAGAGTATTGGGAAACCAAAGATTTCAGGAAAATAATTCAACGCTCGCTGATTGTCAGTCGCCTACGTCGTGGAGTTAACCCGCTACAACCCTCGAAATATGTGAGAAAAAAAGAACAACAAAAAAAATCCAGTTTACAACTGACAATGGGGGGGATCTCACCATTAGCATTTCAATAACACAAATTTCGTAGGTCAGCCTTTTTCAATGGGGCGGAAGGGTGCTGGGCCCACCTCTTCCGGAAAAATATCCAAGTATTTTTTTATGATAATCTCACGACTGATTTCTGCAGAATTATATTCAATTCTAACTGTCCAATTGAAAAATGCAATTAACAGTCATCAAACATGTGTTTCAAATATTGCCATTCTTAAAAACAAGTTCGTGGAATGGGGCTCTATAAGGCACGGCTATATTTTTATCATAAATATTAGATGTTTATGACTGATAATCGAACATTTAGGTACAACGTAAGCACGAGAAAATGCAAACACCATTTTCTGCTGTTTATAGAATGGATACTGCTCAGTTAGTATAACGAAACTAAAAGTTTACTGCATTTGCGAGGTTCAGGTATAATATGACTATTATTGAAACATAGCCCCTTAATTTGTCAATACTATAATTCGACGGCTTACACTACAAAACATACCTAAAGTAGACTTGCTGGATCGATTAATTCTTGTGTCAGTCTTCTCATGTATCGGTGGAATACTGTCAGTCAACAAATGCAGCGTCGCGCGAAGCGCCCTAATCTGTATATCAGAGATGACTTACAATTTCCGAATGTCCGTACCCTCATCTATGAAATGTTTATATCTGACAAATATTAATGAAGTTACAACGTAAGCATGTGGATGTGAAAATACATCTCTGAGTTGTTTTTAGTAGGAATAAAGACCTGTCAATCACTAAAATAGGACGCATATGCCACAACATCATATAGTATTGAAAAGGGGAACATTCTGCATGAAAATTGAAAATTGAAAAATGTGATTTCTTTGCAATATCTAACAGAAAGTAACTACTCCCCCGGCTAATGCATTAGCTATTGTGAAAAGACTGAAACTGAAAAGAATAAATCTGAAAGTGAAAATTCGCATAACCAAGATATCATGTTATCTTGAACGATGGAAAATAGCGACTAAAGTTTGTCTTTCAGCAGCAGATGATTCCACAACAGATTTTATGAATATCCTATTCATATTTTCGAACAAAAATCAATCATATAGTATATTGTTCAAAGAACATGGAATTATAATCATTTCATACTGTCGCAAATCATACGAGTTAGAAATGAGCATTTCGGGTGAGTTATACACTGTGCTTTTTCTGCGACTATCACAAAAAGTGGCGAAATCATTCTACAACGGAAACTTGACTTTCAATGATCTTTCAGTTTAACATCAAGTCATAATGAATCAACGTCAGCATGAGTTAAAAAAGTGTGTATTTTTCAAAAATAAGAACATCTTATTGTTTCATATTTCATCGTCCCCTGACTGCCAAGGAAATGTCTGTATCAGAATCGTCATCGGAGACGTCTTCCAACGGCTCCTCGGATAAACATTCGTATCTTACCCAGATCATTTCCATCACCATCATCCTCTGTAATGACAACATCGTCGACGAGGGGAGGGGGGTGACTTCATCACCTTTAAACCATTTGAAGCTGTATGTTCCCTTTGACTCTACTTATAACCATGCAGTTCAAAATGTCAATCAGGGGTGGGTTAAACGGGCAGGGGGTACAGTTCAAACCACCTCAACTTTTTTACATGTATCTTATTTAGGGTTTTGATACCACAATAATAAATTCTACACGAAAAAGGTACTCTTGTTCAATATAGATAGGACGCACATTTTTGGAGTTAAAGCGCGATTGTAGCGCATTCCCACTGAAATGACGGGTTTTCATTTTTTAGCGGGCCTTTGCCACACTTTACATGATTATAGGCGATAAATTCTTGATTAAGGTGGTACAACTAACGTTGTGTGAATTTTTTGAGCATAAACTTATAATATTGTGTACCTGAATATTTATGTACCCTTCCAAGGGCCCAATACCTTTTTGCCACGTAGTACGTAACTGACGGTAATAGATCCTCAAATTTTGAAATACAAACTTATCATAAAAAAATACTTGAACATTTTTCCGGAACAGGTGGGCCCAGCGCCCTTCCGCCCCATTGAAAAAGGCTGGTCTACGAAATTTGTGTTATTGAAATGCTAATGGTAAGATCCCCCCCATTGCCAGTTGTAAACTGGATTTTTTTTGTTGTTCTTTTTTTCTTACATATTTCGAGGGTTGCATCGGGTGAACGCCACGACGTAGGCGACTGACAATCAGCGAGCGTCGAATTATTTTCCTGAAATCTTTGCTTTCCCAATACTCTCTGTCGTAAACTCATGAAAAATTTTGCTCACTTTTTTGAAACAGATCGGTAAGCCCTTTACCCAAACTTCGCCCCGGAAATTATGTATGGCGAGAATCTCTGTAGCATCGTCGACATCGATAATACAAGTTTCAATGATCGATGGGCGTAAACTTATCACTACCAAAAATGGTTACACGGGCGCTTGGTCTAAAAGCATCATTTTTTGAATAAGAAACTATGACTTGAAATAAAATGAGCTTTTGTGTATTACTTTTTCAATTATGTTCTAAGCAGCCTACGTTTAAGAACATTCATTCATCATGATGAGTGTTCCTAAATAAAATGAGCTTTTGTGTATTACTTTTTCAATTATGTTCTAAGCAGCCTACGTTTAAGAACATTCATTCATCATGATGAGTGTTCCTAAATAAAATGAGCTTTTGTGTATTACTTTTTCAATTATGTTCTAAGCAGCCTACGTTTAAGAACATTCATTCATCGTGATGAGTGTTCCTAAAATTGAATGTTCTTCAACGTAGGCGGCTTAGAAAATAATTAAGAAAGCAATACACAAAAGCTCATATTATTTTAACGAAGTTAAAGTTTGTCCTACTTATTTAAACAATGCTGCTTTTTTGTTTCGCTTTTTTATGTTCATGGCCCCTTCGTTGAAGAATATATAATTTTGAGAACACTCATGATAAAACATCTTGTATTTACGATTTCTTTAGGAATTCTCCAAAAATTTTGAAATTAATGAACTGATAATTTTTAATTTTTCATATATTCATAACAAAGTGAAAAGTACATGTTGCCATTTGAGAAATGGCAGTTGTGGGCATTTATTTATGGGTACTATTCCATTTTTAGGTAATTTTTGATAATTGTTCAAATACATGGGAGCTGCAATCACATCAGAACCTCAGTTTTCAACTGTATCGCACTTTGAAGCTTCCTCTGATAACTTCTGATGTCGTTTGTCAGTTGTGATGATTTAAGTTTAAATTTCATGGCTAACTTTTTTCTATTCAACAATCGCCGCCATTTTTCAACCAATTTTCAATTTTAGAGAACTGTGTTATCACAAATTGCGTGCGGTTAATGAAAAAAAACTGTAGAGGGTGTCATTCGAAAAAAAAAAAGTTTGGGGGCACATCCGGTTAAACTGGAAGTGGTGAATTTTCAGTAGTGGCGTCATAATATGCGTATTCGAGTACCTACTATAACGACATACCAAATTTAAAATCTGTGTCTTCGTAGTCACCCGGTATGCCCATGCCCATCCTGACTAGTTATGCAATCACAGTTCATCATTCTGTGATTTATACTCATTCCAATTCAAATAAACGAGAAAACCCCAGCTCACCATCGTGTGTCTTTGCATAAATATTTTTAATTGTTTTTACGGAATAATTTTTATGTATAACTTACCTGCCACAGTATAATTTTGTTGAATATTTTCGGAGAATTCGTTCAGTGTTTTCCATAGCGTGAAATCTTTATTTTTTATTTAAATTGGTTTTCACAAAGCACAGTGCAGTTCATCTTCTAAAAATATCTGGGAATGCTATGAATATACCTCCTACATTGTTTTAAAAATATTTCATTGTGTCACATTCAAGTTTCTATAGTCTTCAAGGAATTTTCTGAATAATTCAAATTGAAGAATAATATTTCGTTTATCTGTTTTCACTTATAATAATTAGGGAGACAAACAGTTATGTAGTCTTTGTTTACTTTTTGGAAATTTGAGAATTAACCATTACTAAATTAACGTCCCAATATACCAAACCAGTCGGGAATATCAGGATGCTGGGCGGGGCACTGAGAATGAAATGCTGTAAAGTTAAACAAACACGCAAAAATATAAAATCCGTCAAAGTTTAGAGCTTCTTTACGTGAATATAAAAATGCTGCTTTGTTTGTAACATTTCAACCCATCAATTTGATTTCATACATATTTTATTAGACCTTTGATAAACATGCTCAGAAAAACGCAAAAAAATTATTTGAAAGTATACTTGATATTTATTAATGACTGATTTGATCTCAAGTTATTCATTCTATCGAAGTTTTAGATATATTTTATCGAGGAAAGAATGGCATTGATCGTATTGTAGTTTGAAAATAATGACTAAGTATGCTAGTAATCCATTAACGACAGACAAACTCGAGCAAAAAGTGAAGAATGAATTGTAGCACTCTGAAACTCGGCACATGACATCTCGACATAATGTATTATTAGAAAAAAAATTGTTTACCAAAAAATCAAGGGTGGAATCTAAAAAAATTTTCATTTAAAAAAAATGTATTTTTCCTACATCCTACCTAAAAAATTGAGTATGTGATTTCAAGCTTAAGGTATATATATATATATATATATATATATATATATATATATATATATATATAGTAGAACGGTAGTCTTTGCTGACTAGTTAGGATGCAATTTGGAAAGATTATTTGGGTAAGCAGCAAGCAAAACGTGTACTCTTTTAACACTATATTTCCAATATTTCAACAGTGGTTACTGTCATCTTCAGGGAAGTGTGTCTTTGAGGTTGATTGGAAAATGATGTGATGAAAGTGATACAACATTATCGAATGGGAAACATGAAGTTGATGATAAAATAACATTAAAAGGTCAATAATTAAAATAATTAGTCAATTAATACACATTTTTTAAAATTTATATGGATAATTTCCACGTGTGAAAATACTCAAGCACGTGTCTATCATCTTGGTATATATATATATATATATACTTGATATATATATATATATATATATATATTATTAAAATTATTCATAATATATGGACAGAACTGGGAATAAAACTTCATTGGTAACACATAGGGTTAATTTGGGAGCGAACACATTACTGATGATACATTTTAAAATGGATTTAAAAAAATGTTTTTGTTTGTTTGTTAGTACTAAAAGCACATGCTGTACCTTGAGCAGGCAAACAAAGGCGCAAGAGAATAATTTCGAATAAACTGACACATATGACATGTGACACATGACATTGAAATTATTCTCTTGCGCGGTTGTTTGCCTCCTCAAGGTACAGCATGTGCTTTTAGTACTAACAAACAAACAAAAACATTTTTTTAAATCCATTTTAAAATGTATCATCAGTAATGTGTTCGCTCCCAAATTAACCCTATGTGTTACCAATGAAGTTTTATTCCCAGTTCTGTCCATATATTATGAATAATTTTAACATATACGCCACATAACATCACAACACTGTAAGTTGATTCTTGGTTTTTCTTTACAAATATCTCAAAAATGTCTTTCCATATTGTAGCTTCCCTGAAGATGACAATAAAAAAAATTGTTGGAAGCTTGGAATCTGTGTATTAGAGTACTCTTATTGGCCTGCTGCATATCCCATGATATGAATAAGCGATTATTTTCAACGGTTAGTGAAGAGAATGCCGATTTTATGGGTAAGTTGAAAATAAGGCAGGAGTAAAACAAAGTTTTTTTTGGTATGCATAAGTGGGACCTGTCACACTACTTTAAAATTGCGTATTGTCCAAAGAGGATATGGGTTGCTACTTCAGTATAATAATTCCGTATTTACTAAATTATTAATGATTTCCGGATCATCCGGAAACATCTCCGTGAAATGCTACAAAACACATTTTAGGTACTCACATACTCGCATATTATATTTGCATGAGGAAGTAGGACTCTTCAGAAACGATATAAGTTTTGTGGTGCTACAATCGATTCTTGTTTCAAAACCCAATCGTACTGGATTATAGAACAGCGGCGATATTCTTAATGAGAGATAAAATAAAAGACCCGTAAAATTTTGAAAATCTTATTGAGTGACAAATAATAACGGAATTTTAATTTTTGAAAATATGAACAGTATGTTCATAAAAGTAGTTTCGTCGTTATTTTCCAAAGGTCAAGATAACTAAAGTTTGTCTTTCAGCCCCAGATGAAATGAAAACTAGAGATAATAAAAAAAATCAACTATCTAAATGAAAATGCGAATTTTCACTTTTTTTTCAGTTAGAGTCTTTTCACAATATCTATCAGATGTAGATCAATGTCCAGCGTGGTTTCAGCTGGGAAGTAGTTGTTTTCTGTTAAATATTACAAAAAAATCACATTTTTCAATTAATGGAGAATGTTCCCACCTATCTGACTAACAGCTTCGAAAAGAACAACATGATGTATTATACATATACATATACACAATCTGCTTATGATTTATTGAAATATAGTACACATTATTATTTACAACACAGGTTTGTATTTTCTCTAGTACTCTCAAATTATGAACCATAGTGTGACCCATTTAAAATGGAAGCACCCTTATAAAAATTATATTTTTCAACCAATTGGAATAACTTTTTATTTTTTTTGTTTGGTAGCCATTCAAAAATCCACTTGGACACCAAATTTTTATGGATAAATCTCTATTTTCAAGGCCGGCTAAACTTATTTTTCAAGGTCAAAAAATCTAAAAAAGTTATATATATTATTTTTTTAGAAAAAATCTGACTACACCACTGGATTCGCGACATTTTCAAATGGTTCATATGTAAATTACGTTGAAATGCGTCAATCATAAGATTAGTTGGCTCTGGAAATAGAGATTTATTCACGAAAAGTGTCCTATCGGACTTTTTGAATGCCTACCTAATGAAAAATCATTATAATCGATTGAAAAATGTAAGTTTTATAAGGTTGCTTCCATCTTAAATGGGTCACATTGTATAACTTAATTGTCTATTTCTGTTTCAAGAAAGAGAAAACACGCATTACTTTTGCTCGAATCATTTTATTATCTGGTTTCTTTATTACCTAATGAAATTTCCGGAAACATAGATTAGATATACCGCGATGACAACATATTAACACCATATTTGACTCATATCCTGGTAAAATATGCTCGATACTCAACCGTATGATAATGTTCTTAACAATTCTCGACGGTAAAAGAATAAGTAAGTGATTAAGTAAACTGTCATGACATCTATTGGGAATACGTGGAAATACAAAATTGATGGCAACTCTTTCACGCCTACTTTGATTAGAAGTTTTGGCTTTTCCACTTCATCTTGTAACCTGACATTAAACGAATACATAAATCAAGTGGTGACATTCTCGACGAGATTACCGGGATATTGTGTGAAATGTGTTGGTTCTGACATAGTTTGAAATCAGCGTAACGTACCTTCATTAGATGCAATTTGCAATATGCATGCAACATTGATCACCTGCGTATCCCAATTTAGTGAGAATAGAATGTGTGCAAAGATAATAGTCGCGTTCCAAAATTACTGAAAGTACTGGTGATAGTCAGTAATAACGGAACAATATCATAGAAAGAGAACAATAATAATAATAAAGCAGGGATTGGAGCTTTTCTTTTCAAGGCAGCAATCCGGGCAGCTGGATGAACTTGGTCTCGTATTCGACACTGAACGGGCAAACCCAAACTCTGTCACCGAGTTGGAACCCGTTCAGCAAAAAGCTCACATCAAAGCTGCGGAGACTGAGGTCCTCCTGCAGCTGCACAAGGATAAGCCAATGCATGGGGTCTTCTTCAAGAAAATTGAAGACCTTGGCTTATCCAAAGACCCGACCTTTGCTTTCCTCAGGTCAAGTGAGCTGATGTCGGAGACCGAGGGATTCATAATGGCTTGCCAGGATGGTGTCTTCAACACCCTGGTCTACCGTAGCCGCGTGATGGGTATAGAGATCCCCGACACTAGATGCAGAGCGTGTCGTAGATCGCCTGAGACCCTTATGCATTTGCTGTCAGCATGTCCAGCATATGCGGTCTCAGCCTATATCCACCATATACCAATGGACATTTGTCCCAACGATCGCTCATATTGATAAATAAAGATTATTAGTCACAACACATAAATTTGACGATTATAATTTAAATCATTATTTTCACTTGACAGATAGTAAAACAAAAACTAAGCAAGTTTGTCACTGTGAAAATACAGCGACAAGCTATATTTTCACTGTATAGTTCCGATTCTATTGGCTGAATTTTAAAATTTGAAATCCACTGATTGGTTGTTAAGCAAAGAAATATATTGTCTGTAAAATATCATAATACTAACAAAGACTATAAAGTCTATAAATAAAATTGTGCTAGACACGCTTTTAAACAATACGCGACATTTTTCCACTTTTTGAAAGTGTAGGTGTCTGACATTTTTCAGAATTGTTTGTGGTATATATCATGGCGACGTGATGTTTTTGCAGTGCAATTATCGCTCCGCAGTTCAGTTACCTCGATAATTGCATTTCTCTTACGAGCATTTTTATATACTCATATACCCGGTCCAGACAGACGTTGTCCTGTATATCGATGTGTTTATTTCTGTTTCGCCGACTAACCCGTTGTCGAACCTCATATTATGGCGAAGTCGATGTTATTGTTGAACCTCATTTTATGGCGAAGTCGATGTTATTGTCGAACCTCATTTTATGGCGAAGTCGATGTTATTGTGGAACCTCATTTTATGGCGAAGTCGCTGGCAGCAGCTTTCAACTTATAAATCAAAAAATTACCAAAAAAACATTTGGAGTGGACCGAATTGTGACTTCAAACCATTCCCGAATCCACACACAAACACACAAACAAAAAATTTCATCGAAATCGGTACAGCCGTTTAGGAGGAGTTTTTAGGAAGATTTTTATATATAAAAATGAGGGAAATATTCGTAGGTAATATCACAAGACCACGACAAATAGCCGACTATTATTTTTTTCATAATTCTATTGAGAGTACTTTGTATTTTAATAATTAAATGAGACCATATGAACATTAATAATCAGAATAACTCCCGACAGCTTTAATTGTCTTAAAATACAAGTCACTCGAGATGAATTAAAGAAAATAATAGTCTCTATTTGTCATGGTCGAGTGACATTTAGGAAGACTATTTCATGAACAGACAAACTTTACTCCTTTATGGTGTTTTTTGGGATTTATTAGCTTATGTCCACCGATTTCCGTAGTAGAAGATAACCGAAAACATTTCAATTTTGAGTTATATCAAACTTGACAGTTTTCTTTGTTTGTTTACGTAAATATCCGCGTGTTTACCTAAATTATCGTGTTTACTTGAATATCCGCTCATATTACATGTCATGTGACTTCAACCACGTAATTTCATAGGTGCAGCAATGTGTGAATGAAATAGTCCGTGAAAGAGCTCAATGGTCGAATCACATACACAAATTCTTATACAGAGTGGTCCAACGAAAAGTATGCACCTAGCTTTTCTCCTTTATTTAGAATTCATAGCAAATATACTCGGACACGTGAAGTGTGCCTTTGAGGGGGACACATTTTACATATATTTTGCAACTTGTGTCTTCAACCCTCTAGCGAGGGGGTGTTACAACCCTAAAATTTTAAATGGAACGTGGGGTCGAGTGATATATCATTTGAACGGACATAAAATTATCTTTCATACCCTATTTGTTGAAATTTAGTTAATGCGAAAACGGCTTTAAAAACATTAACCCGATAATTTTGGTATTAATGAAAAATACAAATCAGTTTTGGTTACTAGGAATCAGGATAACGACAATCATTTCTAAATTACTTTATTTTGCCGAAAGCAACATTTCAATGATAATTTTTTTGTTATCACAACTAAATTCCCCATTTATCGTTTGCGTGATTTTGTCGAAAACGACTGCAGATAAGTGTAAGAAAAAAACTGCAGATATGTGTAACATTTGTTTTACAGATGAGTGTACATTTTATTTGAATGGAGCTTTGAATAGGCATAATTGCCGTTACTGGGATGACAGTAACCCATATTTATTCCGTAAGGATCATTCCCAGGCCCCTCAAATTGGCATATTAGGAAGTCATATCATAGGACCACTTTTCATTTCTGGAAATTTAAATGGTGAAATCTACCTAAACATGCTTGAAGACGCAATTGATCCTTTCATCACACAAATAATAGAAGATGACCAAAATCATAATGCTGCTCGGCTTCATTTCCAGCAAGATGGAGCACCTCCGCACTATTTTGTTCCTGTACGAGAATTTTTAGATAACCGGTTCCCCGGACAGTGGATTGGCAGGAGAGGCCCAATGGAATGGCCTGCCAGGTCACCTGATTTATCGCCTTTGGACTTTTTTCTATGGGGACACTTGAAAAATAAATGTTTTGCTACGAAGCCCGAGTCCATAGAAGATATTCGCCAACGGATTATAGCAGAGTGCCGAAGCATAACACCTGATATGCTACAAAATGTTAGACAAAGATTTGAACAAAGTCTTTATTATTGTATGGAAGCAAATGGGTCACAATTTGAACACTTGTTGAAGTAACATTTCAATAAATCAATTTAACAGCTTGTTTTTTTTTACAAAGCACTATTACAAGTAACAAATATTGAAACGTACTAAGTACTACTTTAATTCCTAGTAACCAAAACTTATTTGTATTTTTCATTAATACCAACATTATCGGGTTCATGTTCTTAAAGCCGTTTTCGCATTAACTGCTTCAGTAAATTTCAACAAATAGGGTATCATTGGGAAGATAATTTTGTGCCCGTTCAAATGATATATCAGTCGACCCCACGTTCCATTTAAAATTTTAGGGTTGTGACACCCCGTCACTGAAGGGTTGAAGGCACAAGTTGCAAAATATATCTGAAATGTGTCCCCCTCAAAAACAAACTCCACGTGTCCGAGCATTTTTGCTTGCAATTCCACAAAAAGGATAAAAGCTAGGTCCATACTTTTCGTTGGACCACTCTGTATATTCCACCTAAATGATATACGTGGAACAACTCGAGATAGCTGAAATGTATTCAATTGGCACAATAACATTGGAAAAATCAACGACCAAAAATGTTACGGTTCCATGTTCTAATTATACAGTATCGGAAAGTTTTCATCTGGGGTATGGTGGTTTTGGTGAAGAATAGCTTGCTATAATGTTGAGAGAGCATTACAATTTGTCCTCTACTCGCTCGAGGAAGGGATATCAACTGAGCTGTTAATTCGTCGGGCGAGACAACAGGAGAGGCGCGCAGTTGTGAGTTTCTTTTATTTATGTGGTATTGTCATATCATTGCGTTCCTTGTTGTTCGCGTAGATTTCTGTCTATACCCCAGATGAAAAGTTTCCGATACTGTATAAGTGTAAAGTTTTGACCAGAAATATGTTTACAGAAAAACGTTATCTTGCTGAGCTGTATTTGATATTCACGAGATGCGGGTTGCATACATTATTTGAGTATAAATGTAATGTACTAAATAATTGAAGTTCTTGAAAAAGTCCAGATGAAAGATAGCATATGTCAAACGTTATAAAATAAATACATAAAATATTTTCTTGCTAAGCGAACTTTTCGTAACGATGAACTATCCAAAGCGATTTTTCAAACATAAATGACACCACATGTAAATTGCACACTTGCTAAGTTGGGGGCGGGTTGCATGTAATACTAGTCTTTCACTTATAGGTAATCAGAAGGGTTTTCAATGTGTTAAGAAAAGCCCCTTGGTTATAATTTGTTAATTTTTTTCAGTTCTCCATTTTTCCTTCGAGTACGTTTCTCATCCATAAAATATAGCAACAAACCGGAAGAAATTAATTGATTTTTGTTTCAGTGTTGAACACAGTTATACAATAAATATTCATATACTGAGTGGCCCAACGAAAACGATAACTACTGCATAATAGGTATTAGTTGGGATTCATTAAAAAAAGTTTCACTTTGATTTTATTTATCATCTTTAGTTTATATTGAAAAGTAAAAGAGAAATCAGGAGAGTCTTATTGCTAATTAGGTTTTCAAAATACCGTTGGCATAAGCTTTGATGAAAGCTTTCCAGACTGAAGCTCTATTACAGATCCATTCCATTGGCTGGATAATTAATTGCTTTCAATTTCAGTGGGTACATACTTTGACGCAACTGCGGACTCAATTTAGACGTAAATTATTCCTCGGTTTCTGCCGTTTCGTCTTTGCTGTTTACTTCATGATATGCATATAATGAACTAACGAGTAACATCATCATAAGACCAGATTTTCTTTGAGGAATAGAAAAATAGTTATTTATTATACAAGGGAAAAAAGTATTAGATTTTAGCTCGAGGCTGTGTTGTGTTGTGTGTTGTGTTGATAGTACAGCTTTGGTTGAAAGCTCAATTTGTTATCAAATAGAGAACAAAAGAAATCTGAAGTTTCTTTGTCTTATCTCCATTTGTTTATGAGTTATTTTAATAACAATGATTGAGAGCTACGAGGAAACGCCAAACGTAAAAATAGAAAAATATTTAAAATTATGTAAAAAATAGAAAAAAAAAATTTTACACAACAAATGACAGATGTTATTTTTTGCAGCATTAAAAAAATGTGTCGTAAAAATTCATTTGTTTATAACAAATTGTTTATTGAATAAACAAAGAAAATATAAATACATTTTTTTTTCAGAATATCAAAGAGCAACGGAAATTATTATTTAAAAAAAATGGTTCCTTGATATTAATATTTGGTAGCAAAAAAAATTGTTAATCAACAAATGCGTTTTAAAGCAATAACATTTTTTCTAAGAAATTATTTTATTCTTGAAAATTATAATATATATTGCTGATTAAAATCCTAAAAACAAAAATTCAAATATCTCATAAACAATTCATTTGTTTATAACAATTATTTAAATAATTTAAGTAAAAAAAATTGAAAATCATTTTTATATAACTTTAAATAATACTCTTAAAAATTGAGATATAAAACAAAAAATTCATTGCTTCATTTGTATTTTTAATTTTTTAGTCTCTTAGATTGTTAATAACAAAGTGGAAAATCAATTTTTTTTATTTTTCCATTGTTGATTTTTTTTAAAGCCTTTCTAGAATAGCTCCAAGAAGTGAGGTTTTTAGTTTAACAATTATCGGGGTTTTTATGTAAATTTGAAACTTGTAAAAATTAGTTATTTAACAAAAGCATATCTAGTAAAATATTTACGGAAAAAAATGTTTCCATAGATTTTTGTTTATTTATTCAAGTGTCTAAAAGGTATGTGGATTTTTTCATTTCTTAATATTGATATTTAATGGGTTAAAATTATTTTTATTGCTTTAGGGTCCATATTAGCACTCGGGACGCTCATCACCCGCTTTTAGCGCTATTTTCGCCTCTAAATAAAAAATATAAATTTTGGTGGTAGAGTTCCGGGAGGTGGAACTTTTTGTAGGAAATTTCCTCTTTTAATTTAAAATTTTGGATATCTTTAATAGTATCAGAGATATTTTTGAAAAACCAACCCCTCCATTTTTTCTTCTAAATAGTTTATTAAATTATTTTGCAATTTTCGCCGGCGCACCATCAAATTTATCAAAAAATTTCTAGAGGTCATTCGAATCGAATAAGCCTAGATCATAATTTTCGGTGCCCTTGAAGAGAAATTGACCAAAATGGTTCTTGTAGACTAGACAATATTGTGTGAAATACGTTTTGGTTCTGACGTACATAGTTTGAAATCACCGTACCGTACCTTCATTAGAAGCAATTTGCTATATGCATGCAACATTTATCACCTGCTTATCCCAATTCAGTGAGAATAGAACGTGTGCAGAGACAATAATCGCATTCCAAAATTACCGAAACTACTGGTGATAATATAGACAGAGTCAGAGCCAAAAATATTTCCGAATTTCTCAATGCTGTTTTTTTTTTAATTAGTTATAGTTCATGTAGTTCAAGTAGAACCAAAAACGGTTTTAGAGATATTGGGAAAGAACTGTTTTTTTTGTTAAATTTCAACATCCTGTATCTCATAAATATGTTCATTTGAAAAATTTTCATTGAAGCCATTCAAAGAGTATCATTCTTTAAGATCAGCATTCATTTATGAAACATCCCGTATATGGGGACTGACTGACCTACATAACTTTTATTGATATGCATTATGGACGTTGTATAACAATTTTCAGCTCTAATACCCCTGTAAATGCTACATCTTTGATGTCGCTCCTGAGTCACCTGTCTTACGATTCGCTTGACTGACAATGAGTTTGTTTGTGTACACCGAGGTGTACACACATCGACTATAACTAATCAACGAAAAACCATCTTTAATAAATTCAGAGAGAATTTTCGACTTTGGCGCTTGGACTAATAGTCATTAATAACGGAACAATATCGGTATGGAATATTCACGAAACTAATAACTTAATAAATACATTTGATAAATTTATTTTCTCGACTAAACGAATGACAACGAGAAACGAATCAAGGTTAGAAGAAGTATCAATATTTCATTTGCACCCACTCTCACTTTTTCGATGAGTAGCAACAAAACTAGTTCTGCAGAAAACGTACTGGTGCTATATGACCTTTTGCAGGCAGTGGAAAACCGTAAAAAAACCCGCACTTCGGTTAAATTTATTGTAATTTCAGTATGTTGCCATTTTCGTTCATCTTATCAAAAGTGTCTATTGGCCCAAATTGTGCCCAACAGGATCCTATGACTAGTTTTCCAGATATTGGGTGTTAAAGGTATTTTTCAAACAAAAATAAGTTCAATCTATAAACATCATTATAAGGCATTTGATATTATTTTTCAGTAAACATGTATCAGAATATAATGACCAAACTTTATCACCAAACCAAAAATAATTTACGACTTCCAAACTCATACTGTTGTTTAATTTTTTTTACTATAAATGACTCAGTATTTTTGAGTCATCCTGTAGATTACGACTACGATTGAATTAAAGGCCAATTCCGAGTCTATATCAGTTTGGAGAAATCTACCGGGTGATTCCACAGAAATGAGCAAAATAAAATGCCGAAATATGGTTTTTTATTGAAATCACTCTATATCTCAAAATTTTGTCGATTGAATTATTCGATTTTCTGTAATTTTATTGATTTTATTGATTGATTTTATTCGACGTACTTTGCTTTTCGAAATACTCTACCTCACAAAACTAGATATTGAAACAAATTTATAGTTAGTTAGTACTGAAGCAACTCACTGAAGTTTTCTTTGAACGATTTTTTAAATTTTTCTTGACGAAGGCTCTGTGAGCGGTCTCCGAAAATATTCGTAACAAAACGGATAAAATGAAGTGTTTTTTGTTTCAATTTGGAACACAGTTAACACAATAAAAATTCACATACTGAATGATCAAAAATGAACATGCGTTATTTTGGTATGAGACTATCTGCTTTTATGTTATTGATCATCGTGAAGTTTATTATTAAGTAAAAAGTAAGCCATAAAAAAGTTGAATTGATACATTTCTGCATGCAGTTGTATCAAGAATTTTCTCAGAATGGCCTATTTTGAGACGTATCTTATTACTAATTAGGTTTCCAATATACCGTTAGGAAAAGCTTTGATGAAAGCTTTCCCGACTGAAGCTCTATTACAGATCCATTCCATTGGCTGGTTAATTAATTGCTTTTCATTTCAGTGGGTACATACTTACTTTGACGCAACTACGAACTTAAATGTTGATGTAAATTATCCCTCGGTTTCAGCAGTTTTATCTTTTCTGCTTACTTCGTGATATAATGAACTCACAAGCAACATTTTCATTATATAAGACCAGATCCCCTTTAAGGAATAGCTAATAGTTATTCACATAACCAGTTATGAAAAGACTAATTCAAATTAGACGAACATAATATTGGCAAATTACATGAGTAGAATAAAATTAGTCTGTTTATGACGTGTTGAGTACAACATTTTATAAATTCCATTATGTTTTTCGGATGGTCAACCAATCGAAACGTTCAATTGAACTATAGTTATGTTACCTAGAAAAATTTCTGTTATACTTGGATATATATATATATATAAATATATTTTCCAGAATAACTCCATAACGGCTTAACTTTTCTTAATGAAATCTGGTATTTCACTTAACAGCATTCAGTTCCATATTTCAAGGCAAATCATGTGTTTTTAACTCTGAACAGGGGCGTACGGCAGGTGGGTACCCCTACTCGCCCCTCCCCAACTTTCACGCCACTGGATTAATATCGATTTCGTCTTCTTTTTCTTAATCCCCGATATTTCCTATACAAAAAAGGAATACGTTTCGTTTCACAAATATTAACGGATTTCGAGATATTTGAAGTTAAATAAGTGCGTGCGTATCAAAATCTTTACTATTTTTGAAAGGAATGTGAAGGTAACTATTAATAACATTATAACCAACATATTTCATACCTTGCAATGAGTATAAATTCAAATATTTCGAAAATTGTTGGCATTTACGAGGGATTTTGTTCACAAAAATTTCCCGATATTTAAAACTTACATAGCCACTAACAAAATAATCACTAATGAGTATCCGTATCACATACGCACCCACTTATTCAACTTCAAATATCTCGAAAACTGTTCATATTTGCGAAAGGAAACGTATTCCTTTTGGTATAGGAAATATTGGGGATTAAGAAAAAGAAGACGAAATCGATATTAATCCAGTGGCGTGAAAGTTGGAGAGGGGCGAAGAGGGGTACCCACCTGCCGTACGCCCATGACAAACACATGATTTGCCTTGAAATATGAAACTGAATGCTGTCAAGTGACATACCAAATTTCATTAAGAAAAGTTAAGCCGTTATGGAGTTATTCTGGAAAATATATTTTTTTGTGTCACTTTCAACACCCTGCAACTCGGTTAATACTCATTTTAGGGTATATGTTTATTGAAACTTTCAGCCTTGAAATGAAGTGAGGATTCTACCCTCGTAGTTTGTCACCTTTATTCTGGAACATCTTGTATATATAAGTAGGTAGTCTCTTTGCTATATAGATATATATGCTTATCAGAGTTGAAGATGAAGGAAACTTTTAAGTCCGTACACAAAAAATAAATGTACGTAAATTTGTGGTCATGAATAGCGACATTTTTGGATAAGAAGTCAATTCAGTTGATAGTAGTCGAAAGGTAGTTTCCGACCACAAATTAAAGGCTTGGTATGCCATCCACACAAAATCATTTAAACGCAAGAACCCAGTTCAAGCGTTTGATTTTCTTGAATGAAAACCAACTTAAATATCAATTCAGTAAGTTTTATCCGCAATCACAATCCTAAATCAATTGAATTTAATGAAACGAATCATTGAATTGAATTTCATTGAATGTCAAATCGAATGTTCCTTATAAAACTCGGTGAATCGCATAAAGCAATGAGGCTGCTAAGGCCAGATGTTTATTGTTATTTTGTACTGCTCGAGAAATTGGCGAAATCAGATGTTTCCTTTTTTCTTGGAATAAAGTTACTTATCATTGACTTTCGAACTGTCAATTCTTGAAAATCTGGGAGAAATGACTAATGAGATGGTGCTCTTCAAAAATATTATTAAGACCTTATTTGGATGAGAAATATTTATAATGATGGTGGTTGTGATGGCCAGCTCGGTCATCGGATCTTACACCTTTAGATTTTTTCTAATTGGGTATCTCATATCTCTGTAATACCCTACAGTACCTGAGAGTATTAATGATCTGAACCATGGAATTGTTGAAGAGTTAGAGCAATT
This sequence comes from Chrysolina haemoptera, assembly GCA_958298965.1. Classification (NCBI taxonomy): domain Eukaryota; kingdom Metazoa; phylum Arthropoda; class Insecta; order Coleoptera; family Chrysomelidae; genus Chrysolina; species Chrysolina haemoptera. Next base: position 13,710,571 of record OY282584.1, read on the forward strand.
TCGCTGAAACATTTGATCGAGCTCGACAGGAGTTAGCACGAGAGGTGGATATTTTGCTGTCAGGAAGTAGACGGAGCACATTTTGAACAATTACTAGGAAAATGAACTTCCTTGAAAAACTTTTTAATTATTTATTTATTTACTAAAGAAATCTGCATTGCATTGTTCACAATAAGCTTGTCAAGAGAGAAACAAGATGTCCTGCAATACCAGGACCACGCTAATTGCCATAATCCTGTACAATAGGAATAATTGGGTCGAAAATCCATCAGAAAACAACTAATTTCCTGGCTTATACCACGACGAACATTGAATTACATCTAATGAATTTCCGTGCAGAGTCCTACAAGGATGTCTCCGCAGTTGCTAGTTGCATGGAAATGTTCATTGAAACATTTGGACCACCTATAGATCGATTTCAGGGTTCTTGCCCTCATCAGTATAGGGTAGGTCTCTACAGACAATAACTAATGTCTGCAACAAACGATTCAACAAAATCTCCATGTAAAGGCAGAAGCTGAGACATGAGAGATTGTATGCTATTGCACGACATCTTGTTTCTCTCTTGACAAGCTTATTGTGAACCATGCAATGCAGATTTCTTTAGTTTGTATTAGTGGTTAGATTAATCACGCAAGTTTTGGGTATTGCTTTGGTTGAGGGGCTGGAGTTCAGATGGCACCCGTGGTTTAGTGAACGCTAGGCTGCGGGCGGTGTCTCAGCTTCTGCCTTTACATGGAGATTTTGTTGAATCGTTTGTTGCAGACATTAGTTAATGTCTGTAGAGACCTACCCTATACTGATGAGGGCAAGAACCCAGAAATCGATCTATAGGTGGTCCAAATGTTTCAATGAACATTTCCATGCAACTAGCAATTGCGGAGACTTCCTTGTAGGACTCTGCACGGAAATTAATTAGATGTAATTCAACGTTCGTCGTGGTATAAGCCAGGAAATTAGTTGTTTTCTAATGGATTTTCGACCCAATTATTCCTATTGTATAGGATTATGGCAATAAGCGTGGTCCTGGTATTGCAGGACATGTCTCTATTTATTTATTTATTTATTGAGTATTTTCAAACATCCTTGGGACATTGTGTACTTTAATCTCTTGCACTTTCGTGAATTATGGATGTGATCCATTTTATAAAAAATAACAGTGGTTAAAACGTCGACAGAAAAAATTGAGAAAAATTAAATTTTATTTTTAAAATTTCTCTCCTCTCTTATCCATTAGAGAATTATAGCACCATTACTGTTCCTTCTAGTTTCTCAAAAATATATTGAATCATTACTTATTCTCAATTAGGTGAATAGAAACTCTTCAATGGTCTTGAAAATTCATTCACCGACAATCATTTTTTGTAGTACCCTCGTATTTCGAAAATATAAGTTTGGCTCAAGATTTTTCAAGTGTTATAGCTTGAGGGTTTTCACGTATCAACGTTAAACGTTGAAAACATAGGGTTTTTTAAAGTTTCCATTGAAAGAAGGCAGTAAGTAAATAACTTCGAAATAGAATATTTTTAAGTACTTCACTGATGACCCCGAGATAGTAAAAATGCCATGTTTGTAATAAAATATTATTGTCTTTTCAAACTATCATTATTACTCAGGAAAATCTAGAAATTAAACTAGAAAATATCTTGATTCTAATAAGTAAGGTAAACAACGTCGAAATGGGATATTTTTGAAAACGGTTGTGATGACCCCGGTAAATTGATTTTTTGGATTATGAAAGTGGTGCATTTCCAAAGGCATGACATTTTTTATCCGAATCACGAGAATAAACCAGAAATATTCTCAATTTGTGATAAATTAACTTCATTTTCAGTTTGTATAACTACTTTTAAAATCACCCTGTTTTTCAGAAACTAATCATACGATTTGATTATGGTCCATTCAAAGTGTTACCTACAGATCGTGATCTACAACATGCCAGAGCTTCATTGAATTCCGCAATAAACCAAAATACCATGTATTCCGTGCGGGGTCCTTTGTACGTATTAAAGTTATAGATTTTTCATTATCACGTATTTACGCTGCAAATCGTAAAAAAACGATTTCACTCCCTTTCATTCCACACCCCTCATCGACTGCATGTATTCAGATGTTGAATTTTTGTCCCTGCATTAGTTATGCCCTATTCTACCCTTTCCAACCTAGTTTACCCTGTAAGTAATTTTTCAGTAAAAAAAGTAATTAACCTGGCCTATATAGCGGATAGAACATTGCTTACTGTAGGTATTCATATAAAGGCACGTGGGACGAGTACAACGATTCTCATGTTTCCCCGGTTTCATCAACATCCCTTTTATGTTTAGTAACCATGTACCTTTCAGCAAGTGAATCGAATAAATTTTATAACGGTAGTAATATTATAAGTGTTTTGTCTGATCGATCATAATTGTAGCCATAATCTTTCTATTATATCGTTTATGTCTGGCTTGAAACTTATCTCGTTAATTGAAGTGTCGTGTCGTCCTTTGGCCATTGTTTGACCTATATCACCGCAGTGCAGCTCGATGGGCACAATCTGCAAACAAAGGACAGACCTTAGTGAGAAGCTGTGTTTAATAATCGTTATATCTTAATGTACATCAAGCCAGTCTCTACATAACTCAATAAGGAATCAAAATGCTCTCATCCAGTATTACTGGCAATAGACCCTCTGTAGTTACGTACCGTAAATAGGAACACGGGGAAACAAATAAGCACTGATGTTCTAAAGAATCGAATTCTCGGTATGTTATCCCCAGGAGCCACTCGTAAAAATATCTTCATTTTACTCCAAATCGATATACTTTTCAACCCTATTCGAGGCTTGTATGCGAAAATGGGGCACCTAAATCTGTCACTAGCTGACGGTCTACAAGTTGCCACTCGTATGATTATTTGAGGTCTTCTTGAACACCAATATTTCAGGATTGCTCCATAACATAAGAATGAGTGTTAACAGTTAGCACTTCCTTTTTATATCGAAAAAAAAATCCGCAATGCGTTATTGTATACAGGGTGAACAACCACCACTCACAAGGTTTACTAGTTTGCATCGAGGTGTAGTGTAGTGTAATTTAGCCCACATTTTGAATCGAGTGTAGGTGAGTACAGTTCAAACAAAGGTATGTGTCATAATCTGCAAACGAATACTAAAAATCGAGTGTAAATTACACCAGGAGTAAGAAAGTGCTACACCTCGATGAAAACGAATAAACCTACTGAAAATTAAATGGGGTACTGGTCTGTCATGCGCGACAGCACATGTATAATTTGAGATCTATCCGTGATAATTTAAACAATTTCGCCGAATGCTGAATAAAAGAGAATCAGTGATGGCAGCTATACATTTTTTTTATTTGTCGGCTGTGCTTGTACATCTATAGCACAAGGAATACCCAATGCGTGTGTAAATACAGAGAAAATCATCCTACGACAGATAAGTCTATTAAGACGGTCGAAATATCGAGATTTTCTTTTCCCAGACCATTCTGTGAAAATGGTTGTAATATGATCTCTTGGCGGTGTGATGCAGTCGCTACTCAGGACACACGATTCCCAGAACCAATAGCTGCTTACCCCATAGTTTGAAAAGTGATTTTTGGAGTAATGATAGGGCCAGTGCGTCCTACGAATGTGTCGAAGCTCCGAAAAAGGGCTGGACTCGAAATTTTTTATTCGAAAATAACATTATTCCTCGTTATTCACTTAACAAAATTAAGTATAATATGCAGGAAAAGATAAAGAGAAGAAATAAATAACGATTCCACTTTTACTTTTACATTTTACAACCTTTTACGTTTTTTTGACTAGAATTATTTCATAAGGTGAATAAATAATGACGAAAACGTTTAAACATTCATTGAAATGTATAATTTGTAATGAAATAGGGGTCGTATTTAATTGAGCACAAAAGTAATATTGATATGATTGATTTCCAAATATTCATCTTGTGTCACCAAAAATCATAGTAGACCACCAAAATTTAATCACCAAATTATTCATTTTTGAGCCCCAAAGTATTGAGTAGTTGTGAAGTTTATTTATATATTTCAGCATAAACTAATTATTGCTAACACCACAAATCTTAACTTAAACTCTAAATATTTGAGCACCAAAATAAAGCTAGCTTTCGAGTCGAAAATTTGTGAATCCGTTTTTCGCTCGCGCTTGACACACAAACCTAACCTAACCTAGCTTGCATGTTGAAAATGCGTAAGAGAGTATTTTGTTTTTGGTGTTGATGTATTACATTTTTTTTTTCCCCCCTTGGATGCTGGTCCTTTCGCCAGCTGCACCTCAGCCTCTTGGGCTTTTTGTGCTTTCCGGGTTAGTTTTACATCACCCACTCCGTAACTCTAGTCCCCTGTACCAGTCTGTACAGGTTCTTCACCGGTTGGGTGTTGTATTCTTCGGTTAGCCTAGGCTTTCCGAATATTGCCTGTCTCTTGCGGTCTAGTGCCTCGCATTCTGACAGTACGTGTTTGGCTGTTTCTGTTCCTTTACCACATTGTCTGCAGGAAAGTTCTCCATTGTACAGTCCCATATTGTGCAGGTGTTTGCTCATTGGACTGTGACCAGTGAGAAGGCCCGTTATTGTTCTAACTTGATTCCTGCTCAACTTGAGCAGTTCTTCAGTTTTGTGTTTTGACGGTTCTTTGATGAATGTTTTCCCGTGGTGCATGAGAGGGGCTTCGTTCCATCTCTCTCTTTGTTTTCGTTTGACCCAGTCCCGAATGCATCCTCGAATGTCGGATTTGTTAATCCCGAGTGCGGGTTCTGGGCCAATATATGGAGTTGATGCTTTCTGGCTAACTCATCAGCTTTTTCATTGCCCTCGATGCCACAGTGTCCTGGAACCCACATCAAAATTAATTTGTTGTGTTCTGAGAGAACACTGAGTTCTTCGCGGCATTCCCATACCAGTCTTGATGTCACTTTCGGGTTCATAAGAGCCTTCAGTGACGCCTGGCTGTCAGTGCATATTTTGATCCGTGCGTTGCGCATTTCCCTCAGATTGATCTCTCTCGCACATTGCAAGATAGCGTACATCTCTGCCTTGAATACAGAGGTGTTTGTTCCTAGTGAGACGCTGATTTGGGAGTTTCTCCCCTCACTGTATATTCCAGCACCAGTTCCTTCCCTGGTTTTGGATCCGTCCGTATACCAGATCCTCTCTCCAGGTTTGCCCCTGATGTTGTCATCTGTCCATTCCCTTCGATCTTGTATAATAACCTCGAAGTTAATGTTAAAGAAGTACCTAGGAACCATGTGGTCCGTTGGTTTCATTTCGAGAATGTTGCCTCCCACTATTTCCTTAATCTTATTGTGATCCGATCTGTTGCTCGTATTTTGTTGCCTTAGAAGTCCCATTCTTGCCTCTCCCATGATTGTTATGTCAATCGGTGGGAGGTCCAACAGTACTTCCACGGCTGTTGTTGGTGTTGTTTTCATAGCTCCCATTATGCTAATGCATGCAAGTCTTTGTACCTTGCTCAACTCAGCTGCGGCTATTTTTTGTGTTATCTTTGTCCACCAAACCAAAGATGCGTACGTGATCATGGGTTTCACCACAATGTTGTATATCCAATACACCATTTTGGGATTTAGCCCCCATGTTTTACCGTGTGCCCCGCCTGACTGTCATCAGCGTCATTTCGGCTTTCTTCTTCACTTTTGCCAGATGTTGGTTCCAGGTGAGTTTCGAGTCTAGAATAACCCCGAGATACTTGACTTCCCCCGACAGCTGTATGATGTATTACATTAGGTACGACTTTAATATTTATTCCAACTTTTAAACTTTTCAGGTGCTCATAAAATCTATTTCGGGTTTTTGGTGCTCGTTAATTACTTTTGGTGGCTAAATGTTATTTTGGAGACAGGGTTTAAACCTTATCACGTAATGTTGTAGAACAATAATTATTTCGGTGCTCATTTAAAATATACCCATACACTATTAAATTTATTCATCATCAGAGATTAAAAAATATACTGCACAATAAATTAAATATTCAGAGTTTGTAGGCTAATAGTGGGACACTAAAATTAAGCCTTCCTTGTGCGAAGCCCCCCTGTATTTTCCTGTTTCCCGTTTATCAATGTTTATCATCGGTCTACAGTACTTAATTGATCATTTTCATTTAACGTGTTATTTGAACTAGTAAAACTGCTGCCGTTGATAAGGTTTCAACTATTGTAACCAACAATTTACCGATTATAACCAACGATAAATAAACTTTCGATACTATATATACGTCCGCTAAAATGAAGAGTTGTGTTGAATAATATATAAAAAATAATTATTATGCTAGACGATTTTTTTTTACCATATCTCATTATACAGGATGTCCGGTAAACCATGGATCATATACTATCGATGGTGATGAACAAGTTTATAACCTATCAGAAAACCACAACTTGACCTCAGTATAAACCTCACGGTTTTCGAGATATTGGAACTTAAAAAAAAATATTGAATTCCTGTCTCAGATCATTCTTTTATGTTCCAAGCAAATGAAACGCTTCTTATTTGCTTGGAACATAAAAGAATGATCACACAGGAATTCAATTTTTACACGCTGTATATTAGCTTCACCTGTATATTTGTAACTGACTCCTTAGGGCGTGATTTTCACCCATTTCCAGACGTCCGGATGATTTGAAATATGACATTTTTTTTGTTATAAAAAACAAAATGGCAGCTTCAAGATGGCGGACCAGATTTGAGATAATGGTCCGATTCCATTAAAAATTGGTATATAAGGGTTTTCGGAGTCAGAGATTATGATTTTTTTAATCAAAATTCATGAAATCAAAATGGCGGCTCCAAGATGGCGGATGAGATTTGTGATGATGGTCAGATTCGATTTAAAATTGGTATGTGAGGTTTTTTTTAGGTGGTATATTTCGAATTTCCTGTCAAAATTCATAATTAAAGATGACGGCTCCAAGATGTCATTATGGTCTGAATTTTTCGTAAAAATGTATGAATTCAAGATGGCGGCCCAAGGTGATGGACAAGTATTGTGATTATGGTCATATTCGATTCGAAATTGGTATGGTTTTCGGGGTCGGAGATTTCGATTTTTTAGTCAAAAAAAGTAATAATTTAAAAAAACTAAAGAACACGCTTTACTTCCCATGGACTAAAAAGTAAAAAATAATTGACAATTTAATTTCTCAAATGTAAAAAAAGCGTGGGGTGCTTGATAAACTTCTCTTGAGAAATTGAATTGTCAATTATTTTTTACTTTTTAGTCCATGGGAAGTAAAGCGTGTTCTTTAGTTTTTTCAAACTATTATTTTTTTAATAAAATTTCTGATATCTCGAAAATCGTGAGGTTTTTACTAATGTCAAGTTGTGGTTTTCTGATAGGTTATGAACTTGTTTATCATTATCTACAGTATGATCCATGTTTTACTGGACACCCTGTATATACATTTTTCATTCGTCTTCCGCCTTTATACAAGAATTATCACCTAACGTTTCGATTAGAAGTTTTCTATGTTCGTATTGGAATTGAATTCTGAAAATTTGGAACATCACCATGCATGTCAACAGAAGCAATTGATATGAAATATCCTTACAGTGCCGTCACGTCTTCTGGTTGAATCACAAGTGGTCAAAGATTTTCTTATTTTGAATTTGTTTTGAACAAATTTTGTCCTATGTCCCTATAGTATTCACGTTATTACGATTTTCTGAACAATTTTGAGTTGGCACTGTTTTAAAAATCTATATCTTTTAAGAGTTTTATTACTGAATCTTTCAAATTTCCACCAGAGTTAGTACTTATACTGCGAAGTTATATTATAAATTTAAATAAGTTATACAGTTTGGTCAAACATCTCTTGTCATTCGTATGTTTTTGAAAACCCCGAAAGTTTTTTGAAATCTCTTCTTGAATAACTGAACACACAATTGAATTCTGTAAGAGACTCGAAAATACCTATTTTATAGGTTTTTGCGGAAGATTGGATTGGTAAATCTAAAGGGTTCATTCAGACCTCGGGATTCTACTTCGCAAAAAACCAGAAATCACACCGGAAAATTATATTCCTGATCAAATTATCTACTCAATGAGGTATCACAATGTTGGTTTCCAATCAAGGATTCTGAGGGATGAGTGGCGTGTAGGGAGACGGATTGAGTGATACGGATTTTCTGTATGTTTTGGTTCCCACGAAAAGGGAAATCCTGTAATGTTCACAGAACATCGTGTGAACCAAGGAAAAGTAAATAGGAATTTGGGGTTTTGAATTTCAGCAGACAATGTGCTTCAGGAAACACGTTCCGATGCAGTGACTTCCACAGCTTTGTCGTTCGTTGGAAGAACGAGCCCTGGGAAAGGGATGTTCGACATGTTTCCAAAGTGATGGCATATAGATGTGAGGACCGAGCTCGACGGGTCAGTCTCGATGGCAACCCTAACGGTGGAACGATTGATATTTTGGAAGAGAATCGTACAGCACAATTTGGGTGTAATGACATTTTTACGCAACGACATGCTCATGAACTTTTTGCTTAGTCCTTATTTATTTCGTACTATTATTCCCCGTTTTTTTCTGCTTTCATCCGCAAAGCTATGCACTGGACTTGAGGTCGCTCCCAACAAATCATTGATGTGAAGAAGAAACATTGTTGGTGCTAGTTCGGATCCCTGCGGAACACCAGAATTTATTGGCAGAGTGTCAGATGCTACTCCATCGACCACCACGTGGAAATATCGGTCTGAGAGAAAGCCACATAGCAAGGAACATAACTGGGGAGGCAAGCCATAAGATGGAAGTTTGGCAAGGAGTTCCTGGTGCCAAATGCTATAAACCATTTCAGAAATATCTGATGCAGCGGCCAGAGTTTCACCATATTTTTCGGTAGACAGACTGCTGCCGAATATGTGAGACATAAAGCAAGCAGTTGATCTCTGATGCCGGAAATCATATTGATAATTCCTGAGGGTTCTGGATATTTCATGAGCTCGATGTTGATGGCTTTTTCCACGACCTACGGGAAACAGGAGCAGTGCGATAGGTCTGTAGTGCTAGGTACATTCTTTTTCTCCTTTTTGAGGCCTGGTTTTACTCTTGCTATTTTCCAGTTGGACGGAAATACTTCCAAATTATAAGAGAGTTGAGAACGATCGGCGGAGTTCCATCAGATCCACTAGTTTTTTTTTAAGACCCAGCAAAGTGCGTGATGTTTCGTTGGTAGAAGATAATCTCAGGCATAATACTAAGGATCAGGTAGCTCAGTGGTTGAGACTGTCGCGTTCAAAACCATTGACTGCTGGTCGGCTAAGTTCGAATCCTAGCGACTACAGATTTTTATCTGATGGCTCGAGAAAGTGCTAGGAATCGGACGTTAAAGGTAAGACCTCGTTAATCCTTGGCCCGCACAAGTTTCGACTTTTGAGGGCTGCAGTTCGTTAGGGGACAACAGTTGGTTAACGGAAAAAACAATTCTAACAACAACAACAACAACAATGTACATGATCAGGCGTAGTATTTGTAGCAAACATGTTGGCAAAGATAATGTATTTTTTTTCTGAGCGTTCTTTGCTAGTTTTCCATCTTCCTTGGTTAGGGAAGAAAATGAGCTGGAAGTTTCTCCCCACGGCTTTGGCAAATGACCAAAAAGGGCGGGACCTGTTAGGACATTCAACGAGATCGTATCTTGGCGTTGTGAGCCTCTTTCGAAGATTTGATTGTCTTCTTGCAGATGTTTCTTGCTTCAATATATTCCGATCTGGTCCCAAGGACCCGATTTTGCAACCATCAATGGTATGCTGCCTGCTTGAAGGTGACAGCTCTGGTTTTAACAGGGTTTATCACATGATGTTTTTTTTGACGTGTATATGTTCGCGTCCCCAGCATTATTGTCTCAGAAATTGTCTTGGTGCATTGTGAGAACGTGTTTCGGTAATTTGTTATTACTGCCTTATTTTTTGAGGAACTCAGGGTGGATGCTTTTCAAAAAATCACACTGTATATACGGTAAGTAAACCATAACGAAAACTTATTCGGCATAATAGGAAATTTGAATAATAAACACAAGGCCTACATGTTGCTGAGCTCATATCTCGTCAATAATAAACACTCAAATGAGTGTTCCCAGAGTCGGACACTGCTATTGAATCAAGCGTTGATTGAAATTCGAGATTGTTTTCTTCCGTACTATTACCTGCCAGTTGATTTTTGTTATTGGAATCACCACTACGGTGATTGCTTGTCAGAAACAGACTTTTGTAGGAGAGTGGATAAATGCGAGAGTCAACATTCCGCAATAGGTCCAAATTTTCTCTCTCCTATATAAACCTACAGCTACACGGTATATTACGAAGTGAATGGGTGGTATGAATAAAAGCTAGCAAATACTTTTACTATAGGTTTGTCTCTTTCATAACTCTAAGTAAAACAAAAGTTCATTCATACGGCCCCCCATGTGTGAGACAAAAGAACTGTAAGTAATAAATATGGGTCTTTCGATAGTGAAACTTCACTAAACACGAAAACATTAGAATGACAATACTCTAATTGATGTTCGCTGATTTGAAATTATTGATTTACCTTACACCTGGTCCAATGATATAACTGGGTCTGTTAAATGACCGTGTAGCCTAAATGCTTAGAAATACACCTGTTTTTGTTTAATTTAAACCAAGCAAGTAGTGTTGAAGTTACGATAATTTTAGTTTCCGTCCTATTCAAATTTTTCGCACGAGCGCGCCATACTCGCGTGACGTCACCATACAACACAACGTTCCCAGCGTACATTGTTTTGCTATCAGATGTTCCCTATATTCGACCACAATAACGTTTTTAACTTTAATTTGTATGTGAATCAGTGATACAATAGCGTTATAAGTATAATGGGTGACAGTTTTGATAAAGGGCAATCTGAATTTGCCTGAAATAGATGGTTGCACACTATTTTTCGAGTAACTGCCGATTTCTTGGTCGCCGAGATGCAGAAGGAGTAAAAATGCAAAGGTAAGTATCACTTACCCTTTTTTCCATCATAAATTTGTTGATCTCTATAATAGGTACATAATGTTTCTCATTACCGGTGTTTTATAAATGTATATCATACGTCTCATGAACTTGACATTATTCCTAAGAAGGAAGAATGCGTGGGTATTTGTAACAGGGTATGACTTATTAAAAAAAACTGTGTTATTGTAGCTACAGAGCTATGATCATGACTTACATTTTGTATTTTATAATATATAATGTAGGTAACAAAAACTTAACATAGTAAACCTTACCTGAACATTAGGTACCAGAGTATAAAACGTGTTAAAATTTGAACCCATAAAATATTGAAAATAGATCATCTAGTGTTGAACTTGATTAGCTCATTGTTAAATAGATTTCTTCTATTTTTGATATATTCGCTTTGCGAAGTACTGGGTATTGCTTAGGGTGGCTAGTGGGTGGGATGGCGCTCGTAGTTTGGTTAAACACCGATCTGCGGGTGGTGTCTCAGCTTCTGCCTTGAAATGGATTGATAATCGAATCATTTGTTGCAGACATTAGTTATTGTCTGCAGAGACAATACCCTATACTGATGAGGGCAAGAACCCAGAAATCGATCTATAGGTCTATAGGATAGCCTTGTAGGAACTCTGCACGGAAATTCATTGGATATAATTCAACGTTCGTCGTGGTATTAGCCAGGAAAGTAGTTGTTTTCTGATGGATTTTTGACCCGAATACTCCTATAGTATAGGATTATTGCAGTGAGCATCCTGGTATGGCAGGACATCTAGCATAAAATATTGTTTTCAAAAGTACGTTATTATTAGGATGCACGCGAAAATTATTAAGCTAAGATGATAATTAAGTACAAGCTTTTTATTCATTATTTTTTATAACCTGCAATGTTTGTAAATAAGTAGGTATGTGTGCATGTTCAGATCAAATCTTGCAACTGAATTTTTTAGTCGGCTGAGTAACTTGAAATTTGGCAGATGTTCGTAATACCGGCGACAATGCATTACTGAAGTTTTGTTAGAGAGAGAAGCGGACGAGACGGCGGACGAGATTTTTTATTTTGGTCCAATTCTTTTCAATATTGGAATGTGCGAGTTTTTGAGGTCGTACTTTATGAATTTTTTGTTAAAATTCCTGAAATCAAGATGGCGGCTCCAATATGGCGGACGACTTTGTGACTATGGTCCGATTCGATTCAAAATTAGTATATGGGGGTTTTTGGGTCGGAGATTATGAATTTGTCGTCAAAATTTATAAATCCAAGATGGCGTACGAGTTTTCTAATTATGGTCTGATTCTCTTCAAAATTGGAGTGTGGGAGTACTTGAGGTCGAAGATTGGAAGTGGGTGAAATTCTCGTTTCTTCTTATTATTATTATCATTATTATAACAATAATATTATGAAATTCTTATACATGCTCTGACCGATTGTTGTATGGTGACGTCAGAGCGGCCGAAGACACCGAGTCTCCGCACTCTAGCCAAACAAATAAATATCTGAGGAACTATAAGACGTATCGAAAAAATTCTTTTACTGTATTTTTTCATTTTCAATAGAGTACATTGTAAGGTAAAAATCCAAAGTTGGTGATATTCTTCATTGAGCTACGAAGAAATTTTCTCTAATTTGTATAACACTCCAAACAGTTGTTAGATGTATATAAGTCTTGGATATATAAATAAAAGTCTACCATAACGTTTCCTGGGGACGTGAAATTATATCTAACAGACACTTGTGCAACGCTATTTTAAGAGAATCCCACTGCAGAGCTTCTGTCCGATCTGGATATAGTGTTGCAGTCAGGCTTCGGAGGTCTTGCTCCTCATCGGTACCACAGTTGATCCGACGATATATCACCCGTGTCGTCTGTGTCCTGTAGAGAATGTAAAAACCTCTTTGGTATTGTAATTATCTGTCCGGATCTGTAGCTGCATCTCGCGATTAAAATAAGAAGCGCTCTATTCATAATAACCCTTACCAACTGACACTTTACTAAGATTAAGATTCGACTACAATTGCGAAATGTCACTATACTATAAATTATTATATTGTTTTTCTTATCAGTTCATTCAAACCCAAAAAATTAAATAAATATCTGTTTCGTACTATTAATATGTATGTATAAAGAGGTGGTCGGTTGCTTAGCCGAGGTGGTGCTGTGGGTTTTCTGGGTTTTCCTACAGCTGAGAAGTTAATACGCCACCAAAAATCAGTAAGTCATATACAGTATCGGAAAGTTTTCATCTTGGCTATGGTGGTTTCATGAGAGCGTAAAGAATAGCTTGCTATATGTTGAGAGAGAATTACAATTTCTCCTCTACTCGCTCAAGGAAGGGATATCGACGTATGTTGTGTGCGCTCTGTCGCATTGCCACGTGGTCCGTTAATGCGTCGGGAGAGGTAACAGAAAAGGAGCACAGTAGTGCGTCTCTCTTGTTTATGTGGTATTATCATATTGCGTTCCTTGTTGCTCGCGTAGATTTCTGTCTATACCCCAGATGGAAAGTTTCCGATACTGTAGGTGTATTTTAATACAACACTGAGAGAAATCTGGAGAACATATTGGTATATTCAAGAAATTATGATAAAAATTACAATATTTTTTAGTAACTCTAATAATTTGGATAGTAAGTGGTGAAATAACAATAAATTGTTGAAATATTTTATGGTTAACGTTGGTATTAATTATTACTGTCACATATAGTAACAGAAATTATTGTAAATATCACTATACATTTTTCTCCGTGAAATATTTTAAATAATTAAAAAAATTTAAGTTGGTCTCTCGACCGGGACCAGTTCTCGGTCAATTTTTACATGAAAAAAATTAAATTTCGAAACTGCAACCTGTTACTTGAGTGAACTGACTGGATGGGCGTCGCCAAGTTCCTCCATCTACCTGCGGAAAGGGATTATAGGATCATAAAAATAAATAAAAGAATCATTTTCTATTCCTACTTTTCATTACAAATATCAAAAAATGTTATTTAAGTGCGTAGAAATTGAATACAAACATTTTGCGACGAGTAATTTTTAGTCTGATCTAATCAGAACGAACTAACCTTACGTAGACATTTGAGGCGGTGGTGTGGTGATTATGAAGATGAGGGTGGGAAGAGTGGTATGGTTGGTCGGACTGACATACACTGACATTGGCGCGTGGCGTACGTTACGATAAACGTTTAATCTCTTCACCTTTTATGTTTAATTTAAATGTTGAAACAAAATGTAATTGTTTGCCCGTTTCTACTATTGTTTAAATTTGCTTTTTGCCCGGGCCCTAGGGCAATTGCTCTAGTTGCATTACCGCTGTCGCCGGCCTTGAACATACGTTTCGTTATGCACTTGATCCAGATCCCCATCCTATACACTACCAATTGGAGTGGATAAAATGGTGCGGGCTCATTGTCTTCCAGCTCTTCTGATCTGAGCTGAATGATTGACAACTTCTCAGGATCAAAGCAAATTATTCTCCTGAGAAAAATAATGCATCACATTGTTTCAATCTCAGACATTCAATCAATCAATCAATCAAAATATGCATTATTATCAGGGGTAATATAATAAGTGGTATGATTATTACCGATAATTTTTTGGAATATTAATGAATTGCAATCCCAAAGCTGAAAATACAACGAGTCCGCAGGACGAGTTGTATTTTCTTGCATTGGGATTGCCAATGAATTGATATTCCAAAAAATTATAGGTTTTTAATTATACCACGAATTATATTTCGGCCGACAATATATCGATTTGAAATAAAGAAAAATCGTGTCACCTGGTAATTGATGCTTTACTTCTAGCCGTATTCAACGAAATACTCTTTTCCACAGCCTCATCTATGATACCAATGGACATTTGTCCCCAACGTTCGCACATAATAATAAAAAATAAAAGATAACTAGTGAAAATCCATAAATTTGACGTTTATAACTTAAATCATCATTTTCACTTGACAGATAGTAAAACAAAAACTAAGCAGGTTTATCACCGTGAAAATACAGCGACAAGCTATATTTTCACTGTAGTTCCGATTCTATTGGCTGAATTTCAAAATTTGAAATCCACTGATTGGTTGTTAAGCAACGAAATATATTGTCAGAAGAATAAAAATTCTAATTGACAAAGCTAAAGCTTGAAAATAGGTTCAAGTGTATGAATAAAAACTAAGAAATATAAAAAAGTTCATAGTCAAAAAACACTGTAAAAACAGTGAAAAAAGTCATTACTTACAATATAAAATTTATATACAGGTAAATTATGGATTACATTCACTTTTTTGAATATAAAGATATTTTGGAAAAATTACTTTGGCGATATTTTTAAATGGGACACCCAGTGTATTTTTCCATATTTGGTTAGGGATCGTCATTACGAATCCAGCGATACCAGGTTTGATGAGATTATGTCAAACGGCTGCGGAGATATGGGCGACAGAGACTTTTAACCTTCTAAATCATGGGGAGTCTCATACTCAATATACATGCAAGGAAGTTTTTTGCCCATAATATATCCGCAGCCGTTTGACATAATCCCAGCAAACCTGGTATCACTGGATTCTTTATGACGATCCCTAACCAAATATGGAACAATATACTGGGTGTCTGATTCAAAAATAGCACCAAAGTCATTTTTACTCAAATGCGTATAACCCTATATATTTTGGGTGCGGTTCAAAAATTGGCCCATCGGAAAAGAAAATGGACCTATCCGAGTATTTTTCCAAAATATATTTATATTCAGAAATAATGAATTTATTCCATAATTTAGCGCCGCACTGTATATATAAACATATACCTACACGCAGTTATACAGTCACAATATGTACTTGAAACAAGTAACATCAATCCATCAGTCAATCAATTGAATATAAAGATATTTTTATTAAAAAAAAACAGACATCGTATCATTAAGATAATTGATCATCATAGAATCCTGTTGTAGGCCTTTCTTCCGAAACAGTTGGTGTCCAGGGATCTCTTTCAATGTTGTGGGCAGTTTATCAAATATATTTTTTTTACATTCGTACATTATTAAATGTTTAATCTGCTCTGATCGGTGATCGGTGAATATTTTTTTCTTGTGTCCGCTTCGTTGACGTCCGATAATTTTCTCTCAAACTTGCATCCCTCCTTCATTGCTGGTATCACTGCTGTGTGATCCATCTGCATCATAATAAAACATTTGCTTGATCTCCAGGAGGACGATCGATCAATCAATCCAATGCCTCTGGCACCGTTCAACGGTAAACAGAAGTGAGTTCAATCTCATTCAGCGCCTTTGATGTATCGGGTTGATATTTTATTAAGAGGACATGATCGCGATCACATTTGGGACGCTTTTTTAGGGTAAAAGAGTCAATTGATAACTCAAAAACGATTCGTCTTATCGATTTCAAACATGGACAAGCTTCTAGAGGACGTTTGATTTTACGTACGTGCTGTAATGGGAATTGAATTTTCAATACAATTTTTCACGAAAAAAAAAATCTCAAAAATGTTCCAAAAATGTAGTTACTTTGAAGCAATGTTTTGGGTAGATGAACAAATAATTTCAAAAAAACATCCCATCACGTACATAGATCAACGTTGTATCAAATTTTAATGGAAGAGAAATACCACTGCAGCTACCTCGACTATCTATGAAAATCATTGTGAGGTACTGCCGCAGACATACTTTTCATATCAGCCAACAATTTGTTGATGCTGATGGATTTTAGCGATTTTCTGTTTTATGCGCTCCAAAACTATCTGTATTTAATAATCCCACATCTGACACCAAACGTTACAAATTATACTTGGCCTTATGAAAATACCTAGCTATTTGTTTGTCAAGGAAACAAAACAAAGCATATCCGAGTATTTTTTAGTGCCCGTCGCGAAGCTGACGGCATTAATGAACGAATGGAGGATATACGTTTTCTTCCAAATTTAATACGTAGCTTTCTCTGCTTTGTCTATTTTACCTTCGAATCTAATGCTGTACCTTGGAAGAAAAAGGGCCGATTTCCAATTTCGCTGTTTCGAGAAAAATGAGGGCAAAGATTTTTAGTACAGAATCTTGAATATTGAGTCTTGAAGAACGATATAACGTTACATGAGTCTGAGTTTTTCTAAAACATATTCTTATGTTATGTATGATTTTACAAATAATTAAACATATATTAGTAGTTTTCTTAATTTGTGGAAAATATTGGACATTGGCCGTGGGGAATATTTCATTCAAGAGGACATTGACCTCTAATATCGGACTTTGACCGTGAGGAATACATCGTTCAGGAGAATATTGGCATCTTAATCTATCGAAAGAATTCAGTTGCAGAAACAAGAAAATGAACGAAAAGAAAAATAATTTTTATTCAGTAAAATCATGTTCCCCATTTGGATCTGGCATGTCATTCACTTATGAATGGAAGAAGCTCCAATAAGTTCATAACCTAAGGTAAGCTAGAGGTAAGGGTTCTTTCTGTATTGAGTAGTTTCAAATCTTCAGTCGTTATTGTTGAACCTACATCTCGTCTTCTTACACTTCCTTTCCTCAAATCTATTTTTTTCGCATTTCCATTATCCACTGAATTTTCATAAAACGTTTTAAATTAATTTTTCTGACAGAATTTCATCCATTTGATACTCATCCAGGAAATTATATGTCCATCTTCATTTTTTTTCGATTCAACTGAAAAGAATGTGGTCAGATGTCCCGTCAACCGTACGATTACGAATGGCTAGTAGGGCCAATGTCCATACTCACATGAATTTCATTTCAGAACCAATTGAAATAAAGGCCAATGTCAAGAATTGGACCTTATTCTATTATGCAGAAATGGACATCAGGCTTCAGTATTCAATTATTGTTACTCATTGAAGATACCTAGGACGTTGGCCATTTTTCTACGTGAAAATTGAAATATAAGTATATTGGGCCAAATAACTCAATTCGGCACAATGTGGACATTGGCCATTTTTCTTCCAAGGTACAGAATGATGACAATCGCTTTGGAATGAATATTTGGCTAGCAACCATGTAGACAAATATCAATACAAGTGAAATAATAAATCAACGGTGGACGAATCACTTTTTCTTTCAATTAGGTATGGATTCTGAAGAGTTGTTAACTGTATTCATTCAATTGCATATACATTTCTGAACTTAACAGTCGAAGGATGGAAGGGGAAATCTTATTTCTATACAAGTCTTTCACCTTTCAGAGTTGTTCAAAATTAGCATATATCAAATAACATCCCTTCCAGAGCAACAATAATTCATTTTTAGTTGCTTTTAATCTGTGTTAATATTGAGACCACACACCCCTCATTAAAATTACAGATCTGCGTTACACAGTTGCCATTCATTTTTGATTTTATTTATTCAGTTGAAGATATTGCTATTATAGACTGGATTCTACCACCGATTTTATAAATTGTTATCGTAATGAAAAGATTTTGTGGGATACAAAACTTTCCGAATATGGCATCAAAATACAAAAGCATGATGCTTGGGAAGAACTTCCTGTAGAGTTTCGGACAACAAAAGATGAATGCAAAAAAATTATGTTTATCTGTCGGCACTTAGGCGAGAGAAATCCACAATTGAAAAGAGTCACGGTTTGAATAAGTGAATTTCAAAAAGCTATTGTGGACTGGTAAAAGAATCACCAGTCGCCAGAAATCGAATTGTTACTGCCAACCTTTCTTGGACAGAAATTGATATTCTCCAATTGCTATCCTAATTGAATTAATCAAGTACTCGAAGTCTGTAGGGGACATTCCGGATTTTTTTTTTGTAAAAGTCACTAGTTGCCTGAAATTTTAAATCCAACAGTAAATGATTTCTTTGGCAGTGGAAAAAGTACAATTTGTCTGCCACCAGCGTCTTTCTGTGCGCCTTTTCTGTTTATTTATGACGAAGTAATGTATGTTTATAAAGCTGCTGCAGCAACCTCCACTTCGTTAATAAATTGCACACAAGAAAAAGACAAGAGGTTCTGTTTTAGTAAAGACGGAACGGCAGCATGTTCCGTTTATGAGATACGCACGATGTATTGATACGCTATATTGCTGACACACCGTATCTTCGATGCGTATCAAAGAATTGTTGCGCGTCGGTGATACGGTACGAAGTTTTGTTATATGTCTGTTCGCACCTTTACAGACAACGTGCTGTCTCGGTATTCGCGAAATACGTCCCCGCTAGGTGGCGCTAAAAATTTAGGCGCGAAACAATATAGTGGTAATCAGCTGCTAAACTCCATAAGAGACCATAGTGTTTTATTTCAGTCTCATTCAAATTTGATCGAAGTACTCAAGATGACGAAAGTTGAAATGAGTTTATCAGTCATTTTTATCTACGACGACATTGTCATGTCTAACAAAACGCTTTGTTTTTTAATGGAAAATGATATAAAGAAACCGTCTTTGCTACTATTGATAGTATATCCAGCGTTACGGCATTGACCAAATATGTTTATTAATGGAACTTTTCTGCCGCCATTTCTAGTTGACTTATTCTGAAACTATGAATACCAAAGAATATCACTGAATTCAATTTATTTTCAAAAAATCGATTAACAATAAAAAACAATTGAAATAGATACACTACCGCTTATGGCAAGAAAGACCTGATCTACTCTTTATCAGTTCAACCAAATAATTATAGATTTCGCACCCTTTGCGCAGACTGTAGGGTCACTGGATCCAGAAGGCTTTGCTTCTACGGGTGCGGCCAATGGGAGGAGTCTAATAGTTCTAATCTCTTATAGTAGTTCGAATGTCAAAAATAACCCACAAAAGCACCAATGAAAAAGCAACGAAAAAGTTGGGTAATAATATTAAAAAAAAAAAAATTGACACTCGTTTTGACAGTTTTATTCTTTTTCGTTTCGGTTCAGTATAATAATAATAATATAATTCTAATTCTGTTATTGATTGAAATTGAGAGGTATACAATAATCTCGAATTACAAATACAAAGAAGCGTTGGTCGATTTCCGGGCCTTGCTCTATCTTGTGACCCGGTTAGCATAGAGATAGAGCCGTCGACAAGGAACTTGAGTACCTATGTGATGATTAGTTGAAGTTCATAAATATAAAAAGTTAGACTACCTCATACCAGTCATACCTCAATCAACGGAATGAACAGTTTTAAAATTGGCTGATGGGCACTGTGCAGATGTCATCATAGCCAAATACTCTGCAAGATGTTGATTAGACTAGGAGAAAGCATACATGATTTTGCTGTGAGTTAATGGAGGAAGTGTGTCTGACGAGGTCCCCGATTAATAATGTGAAGTGAGAAACAAATTTAAAATGATTAGACTGCCGAGACCATATATTTAAAATAGTTTTTAGAAAGCCTTTCGATCTAGCAGTGTACACCTTACATTTTGAATGTGAGATACTTGGCAAAAGTATTTTTCTTGCTCGATAGCATTTATGTTTTATTAATAATACGGATCGGTGTTTTTGTATTGTCTTTAGTTTCTCATAATGAATCCTAACATCCTCTTAGTTGATTTGACAATTTCTCAAATATGATAATCAAAGGTGAGTTTTTGATCTACAAAAATTTCCAGATGTATTTTGACCATTGTTACTTCTGAACCAAAATTCTATACTTCACTTTTCAAAATACATTCAGTGTCACAACACAAGATTGAAGAGCCCATCAATCTGTTGAGCCGCATATGGCAACCGAATAGGTAACTTTTTTTACTATATCAGTCTATAAAACAATTCACATTGTTGGAGCAAGTCATACCGAAGTATCCAGAAAGAGCAACTGCAGATAAACCCAAATATCTATGCTCGACTTGGTGCATGAGATAAGAAAAATCATTTACACAAATTAATTTTAAAAAATAGTACAGGCTCTATGTAAAAACCTAGTGCACTAAAGCAAATTACAAAGCATCAAATCAATAATAAAAGAAATATTGCACAAGATCACAACCCTTTTTGGCTATTTGTAAGATCCATATCCAGAAGTGGATTGCCTAGAGAAATGCAGCTTGATAACTCACTCAACAGTAGTGATATTCGCAAATTTCTCCGTACAGTTCTTCCACTCTGTTTATCAGGTCTCAGAAAATCATAGCAATTTCAAGGCTGCCTCGGATGCATCATCTTTAACCTACCTTTGGTAACCGAATCTGATGTTCTCAGAACTATAATAAATCTAAAACCAAAAAGGGCAACAGGCAGAGACAATATGTTTATTTATATGGTTATACCGTTTTTACAACAACTACAATTATAATACAAAGCTACGTGAAAGTTTCACTAAATGAATTTATACAGAATACCTCAATTAGTTTGCAGTATATATTTTATATTGCTAGTACAGATCTCAATCTATTCTTTAATTGTTTTAATGCATTATTAACTAGGTCAATAGAACCAAGGTTAAAATTCCGAGGAATTTTTGCCAAGGGACCTTATTGTCGGTACTTTTGTAGGTTGTCACTGACCAATACTTCATTTTCATTTTTCATGAGAAAAGGATATATAATTTTTTTCAGTAGAAAGTAAACAATTCTACACAACACTATGATCCTATCATCAGATCTGGGGGGCAATATGCTGTTGCTGTAACAACTGGACCAATAAACCAAGAATTTTCCGTTACCGTATTACCGATTAGATAAATCTTGAAAATATTTTATTAACATAATAAACTTTTATCTATGAACATGTCATTCCGGATTTCACTATTTTTGATCATTTCACATTTCATACATAAAATTGACATGTGTCGGTAGTACAAACGTTGGCTCTAACCTAACCTAACTTTTTCTATGGGTTATTTTTGACATTCGAACTAATAGACTACTCCCATTGGCCGTACCCGTAGAAGCAAAGCCTTCTGGATCCAGTGACCCTAGCAGACTGCGAATTGCATCACGCATATTCGTATGCAAGCAGCTATTGCAATTCGCAGTCTGCGCGAAGGGTGCGACATCTATATAATTATTTGGTTGAACTGATACAATGTAGATCAGGTCTTTCTTGTCATAAGCGGTAATGTATCTATTTCAACTGTTTTCTCCTTATTATCGATTTTTGGATAATAAATTGAGTTTACTGATATTCTTTAGTATATATTCATAGTTTCAGAATAAGTCAACGTGAAATGACGGCAGAAGTCTAAAAGTTCCATTACTAAATTTGCTCAGTGCTGCCATGCTGAATGTACTATGAATAGTACCAAAGAGTACAGTTTCTTTACATTATTTTCCATTCAAAAATAAAGTTGTGTAAGTGTTGTGGATAAAAATGTCTGATAAACCCATTTCAACTTTCGACAACTCGAGTACTTCGTTCAAATTTGAATGTAGCAGTTGATCACCATTATATTGTTTCACGCCCAAATTTTTAGCACTCCTTAGCGGAAACGCATGTCGCGAAAATATGGTGTCGACATTGGCTGGCCTACCGAGCGCTTACCACGTCAATGCCGTACCTATGTTGTACCTACCTTTGAGTCATATGTAGCTGCATGTACAGATTGCAAGCAAAAATGCTCGGTCACGTGGAGTTTGTTTTTGAGGGGGACACATTTCAGATATATTTTGCAACTTGTGCCTTCAACCCCTCAGCGACGGAGTGTCACAACCCTAAAATTTTAAATGGAACGTGGGGTCGACTGATATATCATTTGAACGGGCACAAAATTATCTTCCCAATGATACCCTATTTGTTGAAATTTACTGAAGCAGTTAATGCGAAAACGGCTTTAAGAACATTAACCCGATAATGTTGGTATTAATGAAAAATACAAATAAGTTTTGGTTACTAGGAATTAAAACATGTACAAGTAGTACTTAGTACGTTTCAATATTTGTTACTTGTAATAGTGCTTTGTAAAAAAAACGAGCTGTTAAATTGATTTATTGAAATGTTACTTCAACAAGTGTTCAAATTGTGACCCATTTGCTTCCATACAATAATACAGACTTTGTTCAAATCTATGTCTAACATTTTGTAGCATATCAGGTGTTATGCTTCGGCACTTTGCTATAATCTGTTGGCGAATATCTTCTATGGACTCGGGCTTCGTAGCAAAACATTTATTTTTCAAGTGTCTCCATAGAAAAAAGTCCAAAGGCGATAAATCAGGTGACCTGGCAGGCCATTCCATTGGGCCTCTCTGCCAATCCACTGTCCGGGGAACCGGTTATCTAAAAATTCTCGTAGAGGAACAAAATAGTGCGGAGGTGCTCCATCTTGCTGGAAATGAAGCCGATCAGCATTATGATTTTGGTCATCTTCTATTATTTGTGCGATGAAAGGATCAATTGCGTCTTCAAGCATGTTTAGGTAGATTTCACCATTTAAATTTCCAGAAATGAAAAGTGGTCCTATGATATGACTTCCTAATATGCCACACTAGACGTTTATTTTTTGAGGGGCCTAGGAATGAACCTCACGGAATAAATATGGGTTACTGTCATCCCAGTAACGGCAATTATGCCTATTCAAAGCTCCATTCAAATAAAATGTACACTCATCTGTAAAACAAATGTTACACATATCTGCAGTTTTTTTCTTACACTTATCTGCAGTCGTTTTCGACCAAATCACGCAAACGATAAATGGGGAATTTAGTTGTGATAACAAAAAATTATCATTGAAATGTTGCTTTCGGCAAAATAAAGTAATTTAGAAGTGATTGTCGTTATCCTGATTCCTAGTAACCAAAACTGATTTGTATTTTTCTTTAATACCAAAATTATCGGGTTAATGTTCTTAAAGCCGTTTTCGCATTAACTGTTTCAGTAAATTTCAAGAAATAGGGTATCATTGGAAAGATAATTTTATGCCCGTTCAAATGATACATCACTCGACCCACGTTCCATTTAAAATTTTGGGGTTGTAACACCCCCTCGCTAGGGGGTTGAAGACACAAGTTGCAAAATATATCTAAAATGTGTCCCCCTCAAAGGCACACTTCACGTGTCCGAGTATATTTGCTATGAATTCCAAATAAAGGAGAAAAGCTAGGTGCATACTTTTCGTTGGACCACTCTGTACATGTAGGTGAAACTTGACAAAGCATTTGCTTTCCTGAAAACTAAAATAAACTCAACAAATCATACAATCAAACAATTTATAAAACGTATGATGATACATGGTTTTTCATAAAGTGAGAAATGATTACTCATCGATTGTTAATGGAAAAGGTAATCTAATTTTATATTCGCTCGATTCATCGCAGACTTTTGTTTATTTTAAAATTAATCATAATCAAACAACGCCGAGCAAATTGAGTTGGGTCGGTTGATAAAATAATATGATATATGATTGGAAATAATGATTGAATGTGTATTGTGATATAAAGCTTTCGATGCAGACTTATTTTTTTACAAGCTTTTATTTAGTTTCACCTGTCCCGGTGTCTGTGCGCGTGGGCAAGTTAAATATGGCACACTTCTAATCGTCCGATTGATTTGAAATTTAACAGGTGTACATAATTCCGGTGATAATGCATTATGGAAAAAAAATGGCGGACGAGTTTTGTAATTACGATCCTACTCTATTCGAAATTGATATCTGGGGGTTTTTGGGGTTGGCAATTATGGTTGATTTGTAAATATTGAAAAATTCAAGAGTTCTGTGATCATTGTCTGATTCAATTCTAAATTGGTATGTGGGGGTTTTCGGCGTCGAAAATTATGATTTTATTTTCAAAATGAGTGAATCCAGGATGGTGGACGAGTTTTGTAAATATGTTGTGATTCTCTTCAAAATTGGTATACGGGGTATTTGTTGTAGAAGATCAAGAATTTTTTGTTAAAATTCATATGATGGTGGACGATTATTCCGATGGCTTCATTGAAGAACTATAGACAGCAGCTCAAAACTCACAAGAAACGGACTTTGTAATAACCGTTCTGAAATCCATGGATCGATTCAATGAGTACCTACTAACTGAAAACACAAAATTAAAAAACTTTTTAAAGACAAGCTCTTATTCAAATGTGCTAAAAAGTAAAAAAAAAACTTTAGATGTGAGTAGCAGATTCAAAATTATTTAACAAAAACATTTCTCCGAATTAAACTGAAAATTTTTCAAAACTGTGGAAGTCATGAATAAAAAATAGATTTAATTTTTCATGTTCAACTCCCTGTATCTGTGCAACCCACCGCAACTCAAGGGACTTAAGACTGATTCCGTGATGAGTATAACATGATCTACCAACGATAAAAAATTCAGCGTGCATACTATGACGTATTCCAAAGTGACAGTACCTCCCGGGATATAATAAATGGGTGCGTTGATCTATTGTGGTTCGGTTGTCACTCATTCTGCAAACTGTCAACTTTGACACGTTCATTCCAATTTAGTCGACATTAGTTCAGACCATTAGATAATTAGATTTAAAAAGAGAAACAAATTAATTTTACTTTACCGCAATAGGTCTAAATCCTTAACAGGAATTACAGCTCTCAAGACAGGGAGATCTCACATATAGGTACTTTCTTATACGTTGATGATTTCCGAAAAAAATAGGTTGTGTAGGTAATTATTACGTAAGAAAATGCAAGCATCTAATTGGCAAATATTTACTATAAAAATACTGTATGATTGTTGACAATCTTTCAGTATTTCTTTTTCTTCCATTTATTAATTTTTATTCTTTCTCAAACAACAATGTAGGAATAGGAAATTAAAAAATCTTACAGTCTAACTCCACCAAAAATATTCTTTATTGTAGCTGTCTGTCATGCAGTCAGAAGACTGACATCACGTTGAAATCATGTAGTCAGAAGATTAACATTAAGAGGGAGGACATGTTTCGAAGGATTAATCCTTCATCTTCAGCAAATTATGAGTTAGTTACAAGTCGATCTAAGGAAAAAACAAAACGGTTACCAAAGAGTTATGAATAACAATAAAATGTGTGAACCTACCATATTATGGTGAAAAAAACACAATCAATGGGAACCTTTTAAAAAATTCTCAAACTAAACATTTTTGGTCATAACCAAAGACCATGTGGTCCGCATCTGGAGCGGAGGCCACTCCACTAATGTCAGGGACCATGGATGGTCCATCCAACAATAAATATTGACATATTGAAAATAACTTTGATAATTAATCCGTGACCATGCAGCAATGTTTACAAAGTAACAAGTAGGAAGAGGAAGTGACAATAAATTTGACATGAATGACATCTGTCATGTAGACAGTCCTGAATCAAGGTGACAGAGAAGAGAGTGAGATGTCCCATGCTTCATGGAACTAGAAAATTGAGAAATTGACATCTACAGACAGAACCATAGAGCGAACGAATTAATGTCTTCATTTGTAAAGATTATTAAGTATTTAATAAAAACTTTAACCAAAAGAATGTAAGTAAATCATTGAAAATTAAGTAGAATGAAACAGGTATCAAAATAGTAAAGAGTTAAAAAGTTTTAAACTGTCAAACTGGGTCTGTTCGTTCAAACATTGTAAATCTGAATTTTTAATCGCTTTATTAATTTCAAGAGTCTCAAGTAAGTTGAGTCTCTTGCCTTTATCGCAAACATGTAAAAATTTTAAGTCCGAGTTGGAATCGAAATTGTGTTTCTCATTTATGATGTGATGTGGTTGGACCTATTCAAGAATACAATCGACTTGAATCAATGCAATTATGCATTTATGCAAAAAATCCTTTTTATCAGTGTATTCATTGTATAACTTATACAAGCACTACACTTTCTACTTTCCAAATTATTCCTCATTTCAGATTGAAGAAGTAATTTTCATTAAGTATCTCGGCTGGAAATCTCGTTGACTCCGAGAAAATTCGATTACTGACTTTGTCTTCGCATAGCTGATGAAATGTCTGACAATTAAAGCATACCAGGATGAATTTCTCTAATATATTGCGCTAATTTCCAGTACAATGAGGGTTGCCATTCCTGTTGTCAGGGACATTTTTTTTTAAATTCAGCATACCATTCGAAAGGAAACTGAATCCATAAATTAGGCGACAGCATGAACCAGTTCAACACATTTCTGAGAATATTATGTGACTAGCATATTTGTCGGGAGGAATACCACGAGAAGATGACATTTTATTGACAATTTCACTCACTATATGAAAGTCGCGTCTCCTGCGATATGAGGACCAATCAGAATGGGATTTCGCGAAAGTACACGCTTCCTTTCGCTTCCTTTCTTTCCGATCCGGAAAGACCACGTCGTCAAGTCAACCACAAATATAAACAGCAATGATACATCTTGTAATCTAATATGACATAAACGTCAGGTTGACAGACTTCGTGTTTATTATTCATTAGTTGCAACTATTGAAGAATTCACTTTGTTTACTCGATCAAATTTCAAATAATTACTTGGTTGGTTCTTGAAATTATCTCAATAAATACGACTCGTGCTCACAATACAATCGATAATTCTGTCAGAAATCTTTAACTCGATCAAATTGCTTTGAGGTAACACCACTCGTCCCTACGGGGCTCGTGGTGTTACCAAGCAATTTGATCTCGTTGATTTCTGACAGAATGATCGATAGTATTGCGACCACTCGTGGTATTACCCCCGATAATTTCACTCACTCAGAATGCGACTTCGCGATAGTACACGCTTCTTTCCTTTCGAGGCGATGAGACCACGTCGTCAAGTGGCAACCACAAAAATTAACAACAATGATATGTCATTGTTGTTGTAATTTGATTTGACATAAACGTCACGTTGACAGACTTCATGTTTATTATTCATTCATTAGGTGTAACTGTAACTAACTATTGAAGAATTCACGGCAATGAAATTTTCTTGACTTTGTTCTTGAAATTATCTCAATGAATACGACTCGTGCTCGGAACACCGTCGAAAATTTTGTCAGAAATATTAAACTTGATCAAATGGCAGGCATGGACGATTTCGCTCCCGCCAGAGTCGCTATTTATTGTAAGTGGAGGTCCTAAGTATCAAGTAAATACTAGCATATCACGTAAATTATTTGCCAATATGGAAAAATACGGTCATCTGAGTGTGGGAAGCTTCATATTGGAATCGAAAAAGAAAGGAGCAAAAACATTCGGCCACAAAAAGCCGTTGATTAGAAGGTTAGTTGCTGGAATCGACGTTGAAACATCGGTTCCTAGGTTACCTTGTCCGTATTTTTTATATTTCTCCGGCGGTGATAAAGGTGCTCCACTTTACTGATTCCTAGTTGGTTTAGCTCCTTTAATTAGTAATGGCTTTGCTTAAAGCAAATAAACTCTCACCAATAATTATAGGTTAGGTATTTAGTTTAGTCTCTAAATCTACTCTGAAACAAAATTATTCTGAGGCATGATTATAAATGAAAACTACGTTCTCAAATTCCTATAAGCACCACCTACCCTTTTTAACAATACCAACAGGACCTCCACTGGCAGCAGCGCCCCCTGCTTTAAGCTTGCGAGAATACATGCCATTGCTTTCAGGTGAGAGCACTCCCCCTTTCG
Organism: Chrysolina haemoptera; assembly: GCA_958298965.1. Taxonomy (NCBI): domain Eukaryota; kingdom Metazoa; phylum Arthropoda; class Insecta; order Coleoptera; family Chrysomelidae; genus Chrysolina; species Chrysolina haemoptera. The sequence goes on from OY282584.1 coordinate 13,739,016, forward strand.
GGCAATTTCATCTGGTTGATTACTGACAGAATTACTATTTCTTCCGAAAATTTCACTCAAATGAATTGAATTAAATACCAATTTCATCTGTCATTGAGATTATTCGTAGATACAACAAAGTGTAATATTAATAGTTCATGCCAAACAATATTTATGTTTACACGTACAAGAGCAAATCACACAAATTCGACAAATACGATCATGTCTACTGTTAATGTCACTAACAACCAATCGCGATTCAGAGATTTTTTAAAATATCAAATAATTCAGTCGCCTTTCGCCGGGTGGTTATGCGTAGTCGCAACAAAAATTGATTTGGAGGTCATGAAAGCTGGTAGTGGTGGGGAATACAGGATTAGCAAGTGTCGGTGCTTATTTAATCTACCTAATCAAATTGTATTTCTACTAAGAAAGTTTTGGGGTAGTTTTGATAACTTCCATTCTCTATGTTTTTTGGGGTGCTGAATCCGAATCTGAGGTTTGCTATCAAATTTTCGTGACGGAACATTAAAAAAAATGCAAAGAAACCCTAAAAAATCTTTCTTCTGCGGTTTATTGCTTATAATTTAAAAACTACAAATTTTTTGTTGATAACCTTTCCCTTAGGAATGAAAGAGCATAACATTTTCTACAAATTTTACTATACAAGTTTTTTTCTACGACGAACCATTCGGGCTCAAGGACTAGTAAATTGGCATATTTCAGCAAACTGGGGAAAATCCGAGGGAAAATCTTACTTTTTCACTACAAAACTCTAATTTATTATTGAAGTTAGTTAGTGGATTCCCCCCAATTCTCTGCGGATTTAGATCATACAATAAAAGTTCAGGTCACTTAATCGAAAATTACATAAAAGTTATTTAAGGAGGTCCGAAATCTTCCAAAACTTGAAATTCAAACAAAAATTTGAAAAAATATTTCAAATGATTATATTATTTTATATCATATATTATACGATAAAGTTAACCCACCGCGTACTTAAGTCAAATATAGAAACTGGAAAAGATACTCAGCGTCACTCAGTGAGTCTCTCGAGAGGCCCGTGACTGAATACGAGACATGGAGAGACTTGAGAGGGCAGTAGACGAAGTAGTCGAAGCCTACGAGGAAAGCTGTCTTGAGAAAAAAAGACTCAACATAACAAAACGGTCTGGTGGAATGAGCATCTAGAAACTTTCGGAGGTAGGGCGCGGAAGCTTTTTAACAGAGTAAAATTTAACCAATATTGGACCAGACACAAGGCTAAACTCAGTATAACAAAGAAATTAGGAAGGCCAGAAGACAATCACGTGCTCAAGATTCCATAAGGTTTTAGCCTAATATAGAAACCTACTTGGTATACAGTACAGAAAACTAATGACAATGCCTATATTACAACATTCGAGGAAAGTATAAGAATGCTCACAGAAGCACACTTTTCATCCAAACAGGTGAACAACTTTGGAATAATAATAATAGTAATAATAATAATAATAATAATGCTCATCCCTCATAAACACTCGTGTGTACCCAAAGGCATAGCTTGTGCGGGTGACGACCTAGCGATTATTGGAAAAGGCAAATTCGGACAGTATAGGAGCTTACACAGTCAGCCCTAGATATAATCGACAGATGGTGTACAGCAGCTGACAGTGAACCCTTAATGAAGACCCATGATAACGTATAGTTCGGTGACATGGTGGCCAAAGACCAAGCAGGTAGAAATGGTTCGACGGCTCTGAGGACTGCAAAGACCAGCATGTCTTTGTGCCACCGGGGACATGAGAACCACTGCAACAGTCGCCTTAGAGGTCTTGCTCAACCAGCCTTCCCTAGAAGACGGCTATGATTATTATTTGCCGTGGCGAATGGGAGGCTTGCTAGGGAAATATCGAGACCAAATAGTATCAGGTGGGCTATCAGTAAAGAGATAGCCATGATAACATTTATAGATATTAAGGGTGCCTTCAACAGTGTATCCACCTAGTCTATTGCAAGCGCTCTAGTGAAAAAGAGGTTCCTCTCCTACTGTGCCAGTGGATGAACGCTAACTTTAAAAACAGGGTCATTATATTAGCAATCGCCGGAATAACACTAACACCTAGAGCAAACACGGGATGTCCGCAGGAAGGGGTGCCATCGCCCCTACTTTGGGTTATCTTCCAGAGGCTTTCATTGCCTAGGATATGCCGACGACATAGCGATTATTGGAAAATGCAAATTCGGATAGGATAGGAGCTTACACAGTCAGCCCTAGATATAATCGACAGATGGTGTACAGCAGCTGACGGTGAACCCTTAATGAAGATCCAAGATAACGTATAGTTCAATGACATGGTGGCCAAAGACCAAGCAGGTAGAAATGGTTCGACGGCTCTGAGGACTGCAAAGACCAGCATGTCTTTGTGCCACCGGGGACATGAGAACCACTGGGACAGTCGCCTTAGAGGTCTTGCTCAACCTGCCTCCCCTATACACATATACATACAAGGCGAAGTCATGTCAGGACAACCCATAAGCAATATGCATGGGAGAGACTACAACAACCTATACGAATAGTTGAAAAACGACCCGTTTACAAGAATGCCATCACATGGCATACTTCCCAGATAAAGCTCTGACAAAACTTTCAAGACAAGTATAATGAAGAGGGATGCGTAGAAGGAGGGACCTTCGGAAGATGAAGATCCCCTTGAGCCTAGGCAAACAAGCGACGATATTCCAAACAGAAATCGTCGCAATACACTATTGTGCACAAGAGCTAATAAGGCATGAGTGTTCAGAAAAAGAACATTGCTATATACTCAGATAATTAAGTTGCAATAAAAGCAGTCAACTCAATGCAAGTTACCTCAATACTTGTTTGGGGCTACATAGAAACCCTAAAAGAGCTCGGCAGTCAGAACAGGCTTATCCTAGCCTGGGTACCAGCAATGAAGAGGCTGATACACTAGCCCAAGAAGCAGCAAGTAATGACCTGAATGGCCCAAAACTTCTCAAACACTCCTTTCTTATCGCACTGTCACTAGCAGTCATCGACATAACCTCAGATGTGTAGAAAAGGGGAACATTCTCCATGAAAATTGAAAAATGAAAAATGTGATTTATGTGTACTTTGATTGAAACTGCTCCAATGACGAACAAGAGTACTTTTAGTGTTTTAACAATATAATTTCTTGAGAAATCCACTAAAAATGTCATTAAATAGTCAATAAGAGTTTTGGAGTGAAAAAGTGGGTGTTTGCTGACCCAGCAGAAATACGCCAATTTCTGTTTTGGCGTTTGAGCCCGAACTATTTGTCGAAAAAAAAAATCTGAATAGTGGGATTTGTAAGAAATTTTACATACTTCCATTCTGAATGGAAACGTTTTTCGCGAAAAACTAATAACTTTCGAGTTATAAGCGAAAAACTACAAAACAATAGATTTTTTTACGATTTTTTTGCATTTTTTTTTAATGTTCCGTCATGAAATTTTGTTAGCAAACTTCAGATTCGGATTCAACAATCCAAAAAACGTGTGAAATGGAAAAAATCAGAACTACCCCAAAACTTTCCAGCCAGGGGCCCTGTCGAATACAAATTTACTGAATTAATTCGTGAAAACGTAAATTGGTCATGCATTTTTTTTTGTGTGACAAACGGCAGATACGCATTTGTATTACTAGCTTCATGTTGGAATTTAAAATTGTAAGAGTAAAAATGCCGCGTTTTGGAAAAGTTATAGAAAAACTCCGAAATTCATTGTCACAAAATACGAAGGAGGTTTGTCTCACAAGTGCGGTTAGCATCTTCAGCTTGGATGTTGTCTTCTCGAAGAGCAACGTAAAACTGATACGTAGATTGAAAAATCCTCGCAATTAATAGACGCAGCCTGGCAAGTTAGAACGTTTTAATAAAGAAGTAGGAGTGATACAGACAACTAATAGTTATTTAAAACATGTACAGAATTTGTTCAGATTTGCTTCTAATATGTAGTGAAGATTTCAATGGAAATGGTCTGAATAATGACCAGAGAATTATTTCAACTCACTATCAGAAACCGAATTGGATTCGCCGTATGGAATCTGCATTGAAATTGAAATTGATTGGTGACCAAGAAGGAGGATTGAATACTGCTTGCTATGCCTTTAGAGAACATCCATTGAACATTCGTGAAGAGGATTAATTTATCATGTCAACAAAAGAGAGTTTTCCATCGAAAACTAATATCTTATTCATTCCTCTAGCAAAATTCAGTTTCACCTACTCATTCCGAAATAGTTGAAAAGATTTTCCCTCTCATTTAAAATCGTGCAGTAAATACATATCAGCTCCATATATTTTCGTTCAATAATTCATTTCGAGAAGAGAAAATCCTCTATACCTCGTCCATTCATCTAAGTCTGGCTTTTCAAGTTAATCCGATTTTCATTTCGCCGAGTTACCGATATGGCTCGCAAGATTCATTATCTTGAGAAAAGTCCCCATCAAATCTCTAAGTTAGCTCGACAGCTGCCGAGATATTCGCTGGTGGAGGAACGTGATCGATCTTGGTCGTAGTGAAGGATGAATGAGCTTGACTAATTTGCAAATGTAACCTTTATCAATGGAGAAACTTACTTTTCTGCTTCACTGGGTGGGTGAGACGTCACCCCCATATAGTCAGAGAGCCGAAGAGAGGTCGACCTTCACCGTTCTGGTTAACGGATGAAACATACTTCTTATGAACTTTCATAAATAGACATATACGCCTAAAATGGGTTGCCTATCAAAATGTGGTCCAGACTATATAAAGTGAGTTTAAAAAATTTGCACCATGTAAAAAACTTTTTTTTTATCGATTATTCAGAAAATTTTATTCTTCATAAAAATGATTACATTGCAGAATACTTGCATAAGATTTGTCAAAATTTCAAATTTCCAAACGGTGTACAGAGGGGAACAAAAAATAGAAATTAGAAAAGTTCATTCAAGGAGGTCGTTCAGAATTGAAAACAGTATTTAAATTTGGAATTACAGCCAGCATAGTTTACACTTGATCAAAATTCTATTTTTGTTGCTTAAGAAATTTAAACGCTCGAGCTTCGCTCTCGCGTTTAAACATTCTTGCGCAAATAAAATGATATCTAAAACACTTATACAATAAATAACTATTTCTGTTCGATCCATGTTTCATTCATCGTAGTTAGGTCGCTATCTACAGAATTTCAAAATAGTCGATTATATTTCGGAAAGTATCAATTATTGTATTTCAGATTAGTGAGTTCATTTTAATTGTATTTCAGAATAGTAAATTGAATTTCAGATAGCATCAGTTTGAATTTAAAAATATTAAATTTTATTTCAGACATCATTAACTGAATTTCAGAATATTCAACTAAATTTCAGAAAATGTCATATTTATTTAGGAAAGTGTTAGTTGTATTTCAGAAAACATAAAAAAAACGCCAGAAAGCATGATATGTGTAATGCATGGTTCGTTAGTGAGTATGACCATTCAAATAAAAAGCCTTGTCAAAAACGAAATCTATCTGTTTCATATAAATGAAGAAAAATTAGCATTCGGACAAATTTCAAAATTCTAGAAAAAATATTCTCCTGATGATTTATAACTGTCCAACTATAGTATATTGTACAATGAGCATGAAATAGTATACATTTTCCACGAGTAGGTATATGAAAAATAGTTCATATACCTACGAGTGGAAAATAGGTCATTTCATGCAAATTGTAAACTATACTTTTTCTACGACCATCTGAATCATAAACAAATCTGTAATATTTTTCATAACATTTTTATCATTAACTTTCCTGCCCTCATGCTTCCCATATAACATACAACCTAAAGAAGGAATTGGAGATACAAATATTCAAAATTATAATAAATACGGAACACTAATCGATTTTATAAGGAAAAAAAAGTGGTTTATTTGGTATTTGAACCCTCACCCCCACTATCCAAATCCCGATTGTTCCCTCACTCATCACTTGCTGCTACGAGCTCACATAATATATAATGAAATTTACTGCTGTAGAAACTTCCTGCCAACTATTCGAAATTACAGAATTCGATTGTCACCAATCTATATATTGAAATCAGCGGTGTCAATGTCAAATCACTCGTTTTCGATTACTTATTTTTTTAAACGAATTTTTTAAATATTGTTATGAAATGTCAAATTATTAGAACGTTAACAAACTTGATTAAATCTTATATTATTCATGTTCATAAAAAAGACAGTCTAGTGGTTCATGAAAGTCGTGGGAAATGAAATATCCTGTACTGAAATGATTACAGTACAGTTCGCGATGTAGAAAATTGTTTTCAATCGGTCTTCTTCCTTGATCGATAAAGCCCATATAATGGGCATATATCCATGTGGTCGTAGAAAAAATATTTTGCCGCACGTCAATTAAGTTCAGTGGGCCGCGGTGCTTACTTTGAATCTAGACGCGTTGTTGCAATTGATAATGAATGAACTATACCAACTGAGCTACCGAGAAGACATGTGTTCCACTGCATATCGGGAGACCGCTTTCTCTTGGAATTTTGATGTAACATTTTCATGTTTGGTTAACCTTGTTTAGTGGTCGGAGATCCACACCCGACCCCAGCTGAATATCGCTATATGTCGACAATGCTAAGGGTAATGGTAAATAGGTTCTTAATGATTACTGAAAAAGAAGAGTTCCCGCCCATCCTATCTCATTTCAACACCTCACAAACGGCGTAGTTTGTGGGGGACACTACTAAAATCTAACATCAAAATCCTAGGAGAAAGCGGTCTCCCGATATGCAGTGGAATGCATGTCTTCTCGGAAGCTCAGTTGGGTACAGCAATGTACCGGCAAATCCTGCTCGAGGAAAATCTTCTTTCTAGAATTTTAAAATTTGTCTGACTGTCACAAATTTTCCTTTATTTATATTTATATCACAGACCCGAACTCATTTCTTGATTATCAGTTTCATTATTATGAATTTATTAGACGATTGTGCTATTTTTGGGGTTTTCATGTTGAGACGTCCAGCTTTATCCTTGTTACATTTCACCAGATGTATTCTGTCCACTGATGAAACATGACATGATTATAAGAAAAATATACAGCAGAAATTCAATTTAATAAAAGTGTGATATTGATGAATTGCGAAATAATAATGACACTCCGAAATACATAATTTACGGAAATAAAATTAACTATTCAAAATTCGAATGATGATTCCTGAAATTGAATTGATTATTCTGCAGTACAACTACCTGCTGTAATTCTCTAGTCTGATATTATACAATGACGGAAAGTATAATTTTATGAAGAAATAGAACCATCGCGAGTTTACGTCTATCCTCAAGTGACATTAAATCTAATACAGAAAGCCTCATTTGAGGGTTGAATCCAAAACATGGTAAGCCAAGTTTCCATATTAGATATTTAGTGAAACGATGCTGAACTTTTTCAATTCTCCCTTTGTGACAAGCATAACGAGGCCACCAAATAACACTGTTATACTCCAAAATACTTCGAACCAGTGAAAAGTATAACGACTTTATAGCATCATAGTCTGTAATATGGCGAGTACTGGAGAAAGGAAAGATTTCTTCCACGCACTGGGAAAAATCCCTGTATCAAATGAACTTTGAAAAAGTATTCTCAGTGGGTTTGATAAACTTTGACAGCAATTCCTTAACAATACTGGCGGAATCCCATCAGGACCAGCGCTCTTTGAAATATCTAGATTTCTCAGCTTGTTTTCGATTTCTATTTGACTAAAAGTGTGGAAGGATAATGTATTTATATCATAATTGGTATTATCAGGAACATAATTTTGAAGAGGTAAGTGATTCGAGAAGCAAGACTTGAAATGTGTCGCAAACGCGTCAGCAATAGTTTGAGAGGTGTCATAGTTGAACCCATTATATGTCATGACAGTAGGCATACCTTTATCCTTTCTCAATGAATCGAAAATTTTTAGTGTTCAATTATTTTCAAAGTGTTAAATGTGAGGCGGATACTTTATTGAACGTGAAAAATAAAACATCTCTCGCTACAGGTGATATTACATAAATTTTCGGACATTCACCTAACTTTTCCTGAAATGAATTGGACACTGGAGAAGGTGTAGAGTTCGCGTACTCAGTACAGTTTTGTTCAGCCTCTTGAGTACAACTTCTCCACTTTGTAAGCGTTTTCGGACCTTTCTGAACTCCCCTGCCGTCGTCCGATCAACATCTGATGGGAAAGTGCGGAAGGGTTCGTCACACACTTCGACCTATGTCTCCGTCTGCTCGGTTCGCCTTTCTTTTATACATCATTCAAGTAATCGAGAACTCGTATAACGACGAGAACGCCTAGGACATACACATTTATCGATGAGTACCAAAGCGACTGCTATCGACCCATACTTTGGAATGCTTCGATGGTGACGTAATCGGGAATGTCGCGGCCGTTGTAATTGATTTTTGTTGTTGTTTTTGTTGTTATTTTCGTCAACAGGTTGTACCCGTACGAGCAACCCTCAGAAGCTTTCGAGAGTTTTGTACGAGCTAGGAAAGACTTAGTCCTGCATTGTAGAAATCAGGTCGCAACGGACTTGCAGTGACGTAGGATATTTCGTATTTTCTGTTGATTCGTAAAAACTGATAGACGAATTTTCACTGTATTGTCATTAAAATGTTAGGGGTTGTCACGGGCCAAGGGGATGAAATGACCCACATTGTATACCCTACTCTTATAATCAGTTTCAAATATTTCATGAATTGAAACAAAAGCACACCAAGAAAACCTTGTGGTACACTAGTGTCTTTGAGTAATGATGTTTGTGAGCCATATATCAAGTTTTTTTGTCGCATCGCAAGACAACAAGCAATAAACCAAAGTACGGCGAAGCTTTCTTTTTCACGCTGCGATTTAATTATGACACATTTCTTTCCTTTAGAGTGATGGCTCACAGTCATGAACTGGATTTTATTGCTGGAGCTTTTCACAAAATGAAACCCACATTATGTTCCATTAGCCTTACTATTGCTCGTTTTACGAACTTGCGGATTAAAGGAGGTGAAATATATTCTCTGCTCTGTGTAATGTTACCTCCTCAGTGAATTGACATTGTTTAGCTCAATAAAAACAGTTACAGTGCTTGCGTAAAGCATGGAAACATGTAGGTATTCTTGGAATGGCTCAACTTACATCTTATTTATTTACTTACTTACTTACTTATTTTTGTTATGGCAATTTGCCAAGTTTAGAATTTCTGAAATGCAACAGCCAACTTTTCATTTCCAAAAGGATCGCCCTCTATGTTTTTGGTTTATCGACTAGAGTTTTCTGTTCCCAGTTCAGTCCTACTAGGTATGGATATACAAATTTTATATAACATTCAATACTACCATGAAGGGTATTGTAAGAATTTTAATTATTCCCAGAACTAGCCAAATTTTTTCCAAATCATATAAACTTCAATCTCGTGAATACATAGCTTTGGTTTTAACAAGACTGAGCTCCTTTACATTATTCATGTGGTGTTTGTGAAATCCTGGATAATGTATTTCAAACTGTTGTATTGTTCTATTTGTTTTGAGGATACATGAAAAGACAAGTCTGTCTAAATAGACCACCAAATCTCCAGGAATTTAAGAATAGAATAATGGAAGAAATGGAACGTATCTCGCAGGAAAGATTCTTTAAGAAAAATCGAGAAATCTAAGCCTTGCTGCCAACGCGTGGGGAAGTACCTGCCCTTGGGTTTATCATCCCCACTATCGTATATGCCGTCACAGTTCCCAATCCAGTACTTTCGTGCCTTATACGAGTTTGTACAAGTTCTTTCCTGGTGGGACCTGTATAGTTTTGAATCGCCAGATGGCTGTCAAAAATTGCTTGTCTTTGGCGGTCCAGTGTCTCCCAACAGCACAGTACGTGTGTCACTGTTTCTGGGTCCTTACCGCACCGTCTGCAGGTCAGGTAACCAATAATCAGTCCCTTTTTTATTGGGGTGCTTCTCCACTGGTGCATGACCGGTCCTGTAACGGTTCTCAGCTGGCTCCTGTTCATCGCTAACGGGTCTGCCCTTTTTTATGGCAGAATTTGAGGAATTATTTCCCATGTTTGTTTCCTGGGATGCCATTTCAGTCTCTTACAGACGCCCTTACTGTACACTTCGTCTGCTTTCTCATTGCCTGGAACTCCTTGGAGTCCCGGAACCCATACCAGTTTGTCGTAATTCTGGACTGCCAGCACTCTCAGTTCTTCTTTGCAGTCAAATATCAGTAATGACGTCATTCCTTGTTGCACAAGGCCTCAAGTCCCGCTTGAGAATATGTTGATATGTGCGTTTTCAACATTTCTCCTATTGTTCTTTTTCGCGCATTGAAGGATGGCGTATACCTATGCCAGAAAGACAGAGATATGGATGCCCAGTGAGTAGCTGATGGCAGTACCTAACCTAACTCTACTTGAGTGGAAGTACTGAGCCTTATCAAAGTATAAGAGTAGTATAAGAGTAGTTATGGTGAACTAACCTTTTACGGAAAATTATACAGTGTGTTCTCCCCACCAGTAGAAGTAGCTGACTAAGTGAAATCGCGACCAAAAAACAAAAAACCTTTCATAAGTGTAGGAAAACTCCGTCTCTGGATGTACACTTGTGGATAGGCAGAATCCATTTCTCTCTTTCTTCATCAAATGTGGGACTGAAGCTGTTGGTTTGAAATTAAGTTTTAGCATGACTCACAATAGGAAATTGTTAAAAATAAATATACTTTTGTATAACACAAGACAGCACAGCATGAGAGTTGAAGAAAATATTCGAATGTTGTGTCTAATGATCTACAGTTATATCACAATATTCGCGGAAAGTAAACGCTGGCATATCGAACAATTGAACGGGATCGATTTACGATAAGTAGGTAGCCCATTTAATTTTCGTATGTGCAGTTCACCCTATATCATGCGTTATACAGTGTGCCACTTTGAGCAGTCACACCCTCGTATTTTCTTGACAGTAATATCTACCTTCAGGTTGATGAAATATTCGTATATCCATTTTCCACGGCTACCTACGACCAGTTGAAAAGTGGAAAATTGGGAAAAACATACTAGGCATTTTTTTATCGCAAAAATGACACCAGGATCTGTTTCAGAACACCCTAGAACCCCCAAATCTTAGTGATAATTCATTAAAATATTCAGGGTGTCATCTGTAACTAACAACATTTTTTATTTGTTATTCATCTGCAATGTTTGGTAGTTTTCGATTTTTTTCCTTGGTCACGAAGTACCTGAAAATGTTCAAATAATGCTGTAGGGAATGTTCCAATATTACTTTTTCATGACTACCTACGACCAAATTGAAAAGTAAAAAATTGGGAAAAATATACCAGGGATTTTTTTATCGCAAAAATGACACTAAGTTCTGTCCCAGAACACTCTGAAACCCCCAAATAGCAGTACTTAATTATTTAAGATATACAGGGTGTCACCTGTAACTGACATAGTATTGATTTGTATTCATCCGTAATGTTTAGTTGTTTTAGATTTTTTTCCATAATCACTAATTACTTAAGAATGTTCGAATAATGTTGTAGAAAATATTCAAATATTACTTTTTCATTGCTAGTTATGACCAGTCGAAAAGTGAAAAAGTATGGAACACACATCAAGGACTTTTGTAGCACAAACGTAACAACGGATTCTGGTTCAGGAGACCCCAAAATTACAAGACCCCAATTCTTGAACCAGGATATGTTGTCTTGGTAATAGAAGGATGTTTACCACAATTTTTCAATTTTTAACTGGTCATATATAGCCATGGAAGTATAATATTTCGTTTTTTTTACACTGTATCAATTAAATATTTTGGGTGCTTCTTGATTGGAAAAGAAATATTCAGAAACAATTCAACATCAAGGATAAATACAAGTTATCAAATTTGCTAGCTACAGATGATACCCTGTATATTTTTAGATTTAAGTATTGAGGTGGGGATTTCAGGGTGTTCTGATCCAGAAATGTTTGTGCTTAAAGTATCCTTAATGTATTTTCCCCATTTTTTCGTCTTTCAACTCCTCATATCAAGCCATGAACAAGTAATATTTGGTTATTTTCTATAGCAGTAATTGAAAATTTGTTACTATAGAAAAAAAAATTAAAAACAACCAAAGATTACGGATGAAAACAAATTGAAAATGTTGCTAGTCTGTAAGACACCCTGTATATTTTAATGAGATCTGGGGTTTTAAGCATGTTCTGAACCAGAATCTGATGTTAGTTTCGAAGTAAAAAATCTTTTAGTATATTTTTCCCAGTTTTTCACTTTTCAACTGGTCATAGCAAGCCATGAAAAAGTAAAATTTGGGTATTTCTTATACCCAGCATCAATTAAACACGTTCGGCCCGTTGTGGCAAAAAAAATCGAAAGCAACCGATCATTCCGGATGAATAAAAATTAATAATGTTGCTAGTAACAGATGCCACCCTGTATATTTTAATGAATAAAGCACTTAGATCTAGGGGTTTTAGGGTGTTCTGAAACAGAATCTGGTGTTATTTTTGCGATAAAAAATGCCTAGTATGTTTTTCTCAATTTTTCACTTTTCAGTTGGTCGTAGGTAGCCGTGGAAAATGGATATACGAATATTTCATCAATCTCAAGTTAGATATTTTTGGGTACTATATGTTATGAAAAATAACTTTTGATATTACTGTACTGTCAAGAAAATACGAGGGTGTGGCTGCTCAAAGTGGGACACACTGTATAAGAAAACAACCAATAAAAACAGTGGAAATCGTAACGTCCTCTATCACTTTACTTTCAGAATCCTTCGATGCTAAATTATTGAAACACAATTTTGCTGCTTGATTTGAACGTCTGGACATTTATGTTCGATGAATCACTTTGTGTCATTCATTCTTTCACTCTGCTTTGGTGGAAAACAAATATATTTATTTTCTTTCGATATCAACCGATATTTTTCCACTCACTGTGAAAGTGGCCTATAAAAATGTGTGGTTATTAGTTGTATAGAATGCAATCATGTTTTTATAGTCATGATGGTATGATTGGGTTGTAATACTTTTCCAGAATCAATATATTGATTGTTTGAAACGTAATGAAATCTGATCCAAACCAGATGGAACTGAATGGTGTGAAAATAAAATAATATTCTTCTTTGATTAAATCCACTCATCATCGGTTTCGCTGAAAATGTATCAATTGTATTCGGAAAAATGTTTATGAAAATATACCGTTGCTGTCTTAAATTTAAAAGTTAGCGAAAAAAGTGTCCGAAGATATAAAAAAACAGACTATAACACTCCATATTCCGAATAGTCTTAAAAACGTCTATGCACTAACGGGCGGTAAAGTACACTTTGAAGTGGCACTTTACCGCCCGCGGGCGCGTAATGACCTGCGGGCCGTCAAATGGACAAAATTTACAAATTGTCCATATTTACACATCATTTCATGCAAGACCTACTTGAATCAGAATTATTTCAGTTCAATAGAGAAATACTCTTCCTAAAAAATAAAAATAAAGTCATTAGCCTGAATATAGAATATGTAGTTGGTTTAGTTACTGATGATGTTGGAGAAGGGATATTATTACATATTTAAAGATTCGTTACATCATCTGCATCGTTATAGTTTGTATACATAATGTATGAAACGTGTGGACCTTTGGAATTCAAGTTAGTATTTTTGATTCGCGGTATTAAACCACTAGTGCATAAAATGTTGTATCCCTCACGTGCGTAAAATGCGTTTATGGCCTTCGGCGTGTAAAGGTCCGGGGCTTACGCCATCGGGCCATTATCCACGCCGCAGGCCATATACGCCTACTTTACGCCTCGATACATAAATAACTATTATTATATTATATTACGTTGTTTGCTCTTATTTCTGCAAATACTATCGAAAATCAAATATTTATATATTAATCCGAATTGATCCTTTTAAGATCATTTCATTAATTGATGTTCTTGTAGAACGTTTGCTAGTTGTCGATCTGTTGTGATAGGGGACTAATGGATTATTTTCTGATGTTGAAGTATTTATTTCACGTGCCAATATTAATGTACTGGAAATTATTATTCTGTTCCAGGCAAATTCTCATTGTTTCGATCAGTCATTGACACTGCAAATACCCGCATGTTTGCAGGTTATTTCTGAAGTTTTCGTTACGATAAAAGTGTTTTTGACCGACAGTGATATAAACAGACGAATACATTACCGTTATTTTGGTGCACTTTACCGACTTGTCATTTTCAGTTAATTTCCATTTCGTACAACACTGTAACCCCTGCTTTTATTCTTAGACATTCTATTTGAATCCGAGTACCGATATTCTCTTTTCGAAAACGCTGAATCTGTAAGCTGTGCCAAAATGTCTGTGGGCATGGTTTTATTTTAGAAGTTTCGTCAACAATCGCAAGTTGTAGGTGTCTTGGTATAATGCATCACATATTTTACTGAAATGTACTGAAATTATGGCCTGCCAGATAATGAAAGATTTTCTCTTTTCTGGGATTCTAATCACTGAAATGATGTCAGTGTTGAGATCAAAAAATGAAAATTTAGCGATCGGACGTGTGCACGGCACATGGAAAATTAATTTTCCTTGTGCAGCAAAAAATTGTTTTTTTTCTCTCGTTCATGGCATTTTAACACATTCACAGGTAGAAAAACCAAAGCCATAATGTTTGCACGTACTTGAAGGATTGAAATAAGGGCGCCATTTTGTAAGTGAATACTCAGTTGCTGATGCATTTTCTCTCTTATGGCAATCGACAGAATTAAATTTGATATCGTTACGAACCCGAAAAAAATGTCCCATAAGCCGGTCAGTTGTTGAAGTGAATTTTCCAGAAGTAAATTTTCTGCCCGAAAAATTTTATGATTTTTTTTTCATATGCGTAGTACACGTCCGATCGCTAAATTTTCATTGATTGAGCTCAACGCTGACATAATTTTCAGTGGTTAAAATCCCTGAAGAGAGAAAATGAGTCATCAAAATCTGATGGTCTATTAAATAGGTACGCAAAAATTGTTCATCGTAACTGATAGTTCAACCAGTTCAACAATAGACGATGCCGACCGTTGTTTTCAGACCTTTTTACAAATCTCATTAAATATAAAACTCAAATATTATATATACAGTGAGGACCAAAAGTCCGTCGCCCCCCCTGTAACTTCTTCATTTTCCATATTACAAAAAAATGTTAAATACGTAAGTTGTAGGGTTTCATTCGATCTCTTTAATGGTTTAAGTTTCATTCATACAGAGTGTCTCAAAAAAGCACGGTGACTTAGAAGTTAATTTTTTTAAATGGGACACCCTGTATTTCATTGCATTATTACATTCTACGTTGAATTCTGAACAAGTTTGATAAATGGTTTTCTATCAAAAAAGTTAATAGTTTTGGACTTATGAACACTTGTAAATAATTATTTCGACTACTTTTGCGCCAGTTCAATGAGAAAATCGTAACAAATGGATCACAATGTATTCCACTTTCCTATCCTAACTTTTTGAAAGCTATCCAATGTTGCATACTGCTGATGGCACCATGTGTAACTTACCTCGTCGTACCATTTTACAATTGTTAGAGTTGTTGAATCTCACGAAAAACTAGTACAAATGAAGTTGAAACATTTTATTAACAAATAAGGTAGTCCATAAATACAGATCAAGAATCATTAAAAACTGAAGAGATATTTTAATTTATAACTGAAAACGGTGAGTTTTTATCTATTTCAAAAGATGTTCGACATGTCCACCATGCATTTCTTGACACATAAATAGTTGGGTTGTAAACTCTTCCCTAACATTAATCAAGGTTTGAGGTGTTATTTCTGAACACACTTCAATAATTCGACGGCGCAGTTCATCTAACGACCCACAAACTGTCTTAAAAACTACGGATTTCACATAGCCCCAGAGAAAGAAATCAAGCGGTGAGAGGTCCGGTGAGCGAGCTGGCCACTCTGTTTTACCTCGACGTCCAATCCACCTACCTGGATACCTTTCATCTAAGTAATTTCTCACCTCCCGAAAATAGTGTGGTGGCGCTCCATCTTGCTGAAATGTTACATCCAAGTAAAATTCATGTGGGTTTTGCGCAACGATCTCATCGATACTGGGACTTATTGTGTCTTGCAGCATTTGGAGGTATCTGGGACCATTTAAATTTTCTTCCAAGAATATGGGACCTACAATGTGGTTACCTAAAATACCAGCCCAAACATTAATTTTCTGGGGAAATTGAGTATGCCCCTCGCGGAATTCATGGGGATTCTCATCACTCCAATATCTACAATTCTGGGTAGTCACATTTCCATTTAGGTAAAAAGTGCTTTTATCGCTAAAGCAGATGTGTTGCAAATAAAGTCGATTTGCAACAATTGTTTCTGCCATGGTCTCGCAAAATTCAAGTCGCCGGTCTGGATCATCTTCAACCAATTGGTGCAAAATTTTTATTTTGTAAGGATGGAATTTATTTTGTTTTAAAACCCTCTTTACTGATGTTTTAGAAACATCACATGTCTCAGCTACTTGCTTAGTTGATTGTTGTGGGTTATTTACCATTTCGGCTAGTACTTGAATTTCAACATCTTCCGTAATTATTTTCGGCCTCCCAGATCTCGGAGCATCTTTCACGGTGCCAGTTTGGTTAAATTTTGCCACCAATTTCTGCAGATATTTTCGACACATCGGACGTTCTGGAAACCGTTCATTGAAAATGCGAATAGCAGCGTGGTAATTTCGGTTAGCTTCACCAAATATGATAACGGCTTCAACTTTGTCTGCTACTGAACGAGCTATATTAATCAACAAGAGAAATTGAAAACCGTTTGAAACAAAGTTTTGAAAACCTACAAAATGTCAATGACATTTGGCAAAAACAGATAAGAGTTTATTTTCGTTGTCATGGATAAAATAAACGCGCCTAGCGTGCATAGCCTACCTCATTAATTTATTCGTGAACTGGTGCAAAAGTAGTCGAAATAATTATTTACAAGTGTTCATAAGTCCAAAACTATTAATTTTTTTGATAGAAAACCATTTATCAAACTTGTTCAGAATTCAACGTAGAATGTAATAATGCAATTAAAAAAATTAACTTCTAAGTCACCGTGCTTTTTTGAGACACTCTGTATGAATGAAACTTAAACCATTAAAGAGATCGAATGAAACCCTACAACTTATATGTATTTAACATTTTTTTGTAATATGTAGAATAAAAAAGTTACAGGGGGGGCGACGGACTTTTGGTCCTCACTGTATACCAAGTTTTCTGAAGCATTCATGAAATATTAGTAAATACGACATTGAGCTTCCACGATATTCTTCCACCAGATTTCATTTCGTAAAATGAAAATAATTTCGTACATTATTACTAATCAAGCTCCATTTCTAGGGAATTTAAATCATAACAACCAAATCGTATGCCAAATATTTATGACTGTAAATATTTTACTTTGGCTTATATTTGCATTCAAAATATAATGTTTATCGCTGGCTAATAAACAGGTGTATGATAATATTGTAACCTGTATTTATTCTTCACGCACTCAATCAACAAACGTTGAATACTTTTTTTTTGTAAACCAAATCATTTTACAGGATATTATATGTATATCACGATGATAGGACTATATATTTTGTAACCTATGACATCGGATGAAACTTCATTAGAGGCTTGAGATTCATCATGATCTTCTTCACAAATCGGACCGTTTTGTTTTATCCATTTCAATTTTTGAATTACCCTATTTTTTTTAAGTATGAAAAGTTTTATTAGCAAATTTATGTTCAGTTTTGTTGCACTGCTCTGTTTTAAAACTTTGGTGTTGCAATGTATGAGGCGCCGTTCGGGTAAAAAGTGTTTTTGAAAATATAAATAAATTATATCAATATATTTATTAATTGTAGCAATATATATTATTTTGCGTACCGATATATTTATTTTCAATCAAACACAATATATTTACATTTCAAGTGTTACTAATATACAAAAAAGTGAAGTCTCATATATTTATAAATTTGATCTATTTTATGTCGTCAAGAGATGGCGCAATCGACGCCATTTGTGACACATTCGAGCATAGAATGAAGCAAAGTCATTAGTACAGAAATTGCCGAATATAGATAGCGGCAGTATAATATTTCAGATTGGGTCATTTGTTTGACCCACACACACATAGGGTCACTGAATTTAGAAGGCCGTGCCGTTCTTACTTTCTTAGTGTTCTGTGTTCTTTTCTGACTTCTTACCGGCACGGCCTTCTAGATTCAGATTAAGTGAGCCTACCCAAAAAACCCACACCATTATTTAAAGGAAGAGGATGAATAGACAAATTAATAAGTACGTTACCCTCTTATAAATAACTAATGCAGCTGTGGTTGAAATTTGAAAATCAAGAAGATAAAACTCTAAACGATTTCAAACGAGTATAATCAAATTGCATACACTCGAATTAGCACTCTCGAATGAATAATAATATTTCAATTATTGAAAAACTATTTTTAATTGATTAATTTTTAAGAAAAAATACATAAAATCAAGTAAAAATAAACTTGCAACTCTCAAGTACACACTTGAGCAAATAGCAAGTCTGAATGTCGGAATCACAGATATCTGCCCAATTAAGTGCCCAATTGTAAAGTAGAAAACTACACAATAACAAAAATGCCTGTGCTGCTGCTATCTGTTAGCCACTTTATGTACTAATGACTGCCTAGTTGCCATGTTACCACATGCTCGAGCTTGGACAAATCGCTTCGGTTGCGCCATCTCTTGACGACATAAAATAGATCAAATTTATAAATAAATGGGAATTAACGTTTATATATATTTGTAATGCTTGGAAAGTAAATATGTTGTGTTTTATCGAAAATAAATATATCGGAAAGCAAAATGAAAATATTTGCTACAACTGATAAATATATTGACACAAAATTGAATATATTTGCAAAAACACTTTTTACCCGAACGGTGCCTCATAGCAATGGATACAATGCATTTTCCAAACATACATCAAACCACGATTTTCACACCTCGACAAGTGTTTCGGTCACAAGAAAACCTAAAACGGTAAGGTTTTCTTGATTTCGATCTTCTTCCGGAAGATGATTATTGGGTGACTGTAAGTATAGTCTAGTTCTTAAATTGTAGATAGTGACTCATGGGTTGTACGGTTCATAATTCACATGAAGCAGGGCAAGAAATGGAACAGAAATCAGCCAGGTATTTAGGTTTTAAATCAAATTTTACTTCGCCACTTTTTCACATCCACCCGCACTTTCAAATCCCGTAAAAACCTGAAAATGTACGATGAGTCACTATCTACAATTTAGGAACTAGACTTATGGTTGGGGTGTAGGAAAAACCCCATTGTATTCAATTTTATTATCTCGCTCTTACTTTCTCAAAAGTCTAGGTGTTATCCATTTCACAAATATAGTGATCTTGACAATAGCAGTATGCGTAATCTTTATTTTTAATCTAAAGAACAAGCAATGAAAATAAATCAATAGTAAATAACTCAGTTCTGTATTTACATAAAATTTTGAATGTACTAGATAATAGAAGGTTGACTGAAAATATACAGATTTCTCTAAAGCTTTTGATCATTTTATATTGATTAGTAAGTTGGGTATTATTGGGTTTAATCCAGGAATTCAAATACGATTGGTTAAAGAATTGGAATAAATTGAACAGGTAACCATTTCCCGAAAATATAAGTAATATAGCTGTATATCAAGCACTTGTTTTATCTATCCTTCGGTCACCACTCGATTTTAACCAGAACTATAATCTAGAAAGGACTCAACACAAGTTTTCGAGATACTATGCATTCAAAAGGACAAATATTATCAATTCTGAATATTGCATATTTGAAAACAAGTAGTGATAGGAGTCTCGATCTAAGCTTGATCTAAGCTTCACATACATAAAATATTTAATAGAATGACTGTCCTGAATTATTGGAATGTATTGTTACAGACCTGAAATTTGATAAAGACTTCTCGAATTGTTTGAAGTTTAAATAATAAAGGCAAGTCCATACAAGTGTACACTTATTTTTGAACCCGAAGACGCATGTATGTTCAAGTTGATTGGTCAGATTCCGAAATGGCTTGCCTGATATCATCATTACTTCTTCACCACAATTGTTTTTCAACACTATATGGTTCCACAGATTCTTTAGAATTTTATTCCAGTATTAGTTTGTCTCGAGTTCATCGTGAAAGAATTGTCCCGTTGATGTGTTAATTATAATTTCTTTCAACTCGGAAAAACTAATTTTTGAACAATCCCCATCCATTTTTTTATATTTTTATTTTTCACTTGTCCATTACTGCTTTATAATACCGTGGCAACGGGTGCTATTAACAAACCCATAACTACCGGGGCGTTATGGAGGGCATTATGAATCATAACGTTTTTTCTGTAGTTCAATGAATCAATTACTCAGAAAAGGGACTACTTATTTTCTCTCAAATAGAAATTACAATTTTCAAATGTTCCTGAAAAATTAATACCAAGTTTGAAGTTCTGTGAGTTCGCCGATGATACTATGAGAAGAAATTTATGAAGTAAACAACGTCGTTTAAGATAATTTTTTCGTGAAAAATAAAATCTTGTATGCACCACGAGCGTTACTAGATTATAACGCCCATCGGCATTAGGATCTATATAACGCACTTGGTACATAAATTGCTATCATTCACTTTAAATGTTTCTATTCTTGTGGCGTTAGGTCATTTATTCTCCTTTACATTTTTCTTACATGCTGCTTCAACATATAAAACTCAATGTTACAGAGCCTTGATGATAGATTTGTTAAATCCGAAACGTTGACGATAAAACAATAATTTTCCATCAAGCGACCCAAATCCCAACAAAACTTTTTCAGTGAAACATTGTTACTATCAAGCTTTCTAAGGTTGTATATTTATTGCTCAAAGTTCCGAAAGAACTCTTCGTAATCATGAGTTATTTCATATTTCCTTCCACCCTACAAAAAATTATGGTCAACATTCTCCCTTACAAAGAACACTGAAAACTATAAATGACAAAAATATTGGGATGCTCTTCGACTGAGAGCTAAACGATATTGAAATCTGTTTGAACAGCGATGTTGACTGTATGCCGATTTTGCATGTAGATATACATACAACGGAATTACAAATTGTAAGAGCTGCTGTTGCCGTTGAAATCTACTTAATTGTCTCTCCGGAATATCTGTGAAGTCAGAGCTGGTAATGAGGGTTATATGCGTACTAATAAGGAAGTGAGTGAGTGGATGTGATTTAATTCAAATCATTAGGATCAGAACACATAGAAGGGAGAGGTCGGGATTTCAATATTGTCTCAGCTTGCACGAGTACCCACCGTTTGAGAATCTTCATCAACACGGGTATTGAGATGAAATTTCCAGCTTCACAAAGACCGTCAAAGTTTAGATAGTATGCAGGAATGAACTCCCATTCAATGGTTTCATTATAACAAAATAACCACAAGTGGTTTTCATTATCTTTTAGAAAGTTCATAAAGTCACTGATTTCATTTTTTATGGTTGCTCGAATATGTTGCAGGCTTACATGCCTGGATATGAAACGCTTCAAAAATGCCATGAAGGCATATTTTATCATATAATTGAATTTTTTCAAAGGAATAGCATTCATACTCAAATATATATAAAAGCAAATCCAGGCCATCCATATCTTGCATTCGCGCCCTTTTCTGTCCCTGAAGAGGAAGATCCGTGCATAATCTACGTCAGCTTCATAGCAAGGAAGAGCAGAAGTGAGTATGGAAGGGAGTTTATAATTAACATGAGATGATTGAGAGAATTCCAACTCAGGTAAATTTGAACTATTTTCGGGTGGCGACATAAAATTAACTAAAGCCATGATAGACGGTTCCAACAACTTTGTTAAACTGTCAGTAGAGATGGATTTTTCATTAAAAATCAGGAGAGTTACGTTTTTATAGGCTAGCCCATAGAAGTTTTTCCCACTTGAATAAAGACGCAAATAACCTATACTTCATAAATCAATTAATTATTGGTGAACGATTTAATAATACAATTCTGCAACTTTTTACGATCACTTTACTCATAAAAAAATGGAAAAAAATACAATTTTTAATGATTAAACTGATCGTAAGGTTGCAGAATTGTATTATTCAAACGTTAATAATGAATTGATTTATTCAATAATTTCCTTCCATAAAATCATACTGACAGGTATTATGGACATAAAGAGTGATGTATCAAATTCGCACCAAAAAACAAGTGAAAATTCGAATAATTTTCAAAAAACGTCGATAATCTATTAAAAATGATAAACTGTACCAAATTTCGCATTGAAATATCGTTGTAGGAATATTAGGGAGGCGACTAAGGCGCATATGAGATACTAGTACTCTTGAGGCTAAAACTATAAAAAATTGGGAAAAAAATTGTTGCGTAGGTGGCTGTGATTCCAAATATTAATATTGTGTACAATTCTAAACAACTTTTCTAAATAAACTTCTTCCGTCAGATACCGTCATAATCTAATCAAATTGTATTTCTAACAAGAAAGTTTTGGGGTAGTTTTGATTACTTCCATTCTCTATGTTTTTTGGGGTGCTGAATCCGAATCTGAGGTGTGGTCGGTGGTCTGGCGGTCTAAGGCGCAGGCCGTTCAGAACTTTAGTATAGCGGTAGTCGGTTCGAGCCCGATGTAGGTACGAGGAATTTTTTCTCAAGTACCCAATATCGGAATCGATAGACGACCACAGTCCTTGTTGAAAGCAAGTGTATTGTGTGTTGTCTATAGATGCCAATCTCGGCTAGTGCTAGCTTGAAGTGCACGCCGGCCACCCGAAGTAGTGCTGTAGGTTTTCCGGGTTTTCCTGCAGCTGAAAAGTGAATACGCCACCAAAAATCAGTAAGTCGCCGCGGAGCGCCACGGCAAATAATAATAATAGCCGTTCTCTACCCGCACAGGCCATGTCTTTGGGTACACTCTACGAGTGTTTATGAGGGAGTATTATTATTATAATTTTCGTGACGGAACATTGAAAAAAATGCAAAAAACCTAAAAAATATCTTTCTTCTGCGTTTTATTGCTTATAACTTGAAAACTACAAATTTTTCGTTGATAACCTTCCTCTTAGGAATGAAAGAGCTTGACATTTTCTGCAAATTTTACTATACTATACTATAAGTTTTTTTCTACGACTACTACAACTACAACGGACTACAACGACTACTTGTAAATTGGCATGTTTCAGCTGACTGGGGAAAATCCCACTTTTTCACTACAAAACTATAATTTATTATTGAAGTTGATTAGTGGATTACTAGTAGTAGTAGTAGTAGTAAAAGGTTTTTATTCAAGTTATAAATTTACATCTACAGATTGTGTGCAAGACGTATTGCCATATATGCCCGGGTTCTTCACTCCAATTTAGGAGAAGGTTTTCCCGGCCTCGCCGATGTTCTGGCTATTAGCTCAGTCTTTCACCATCCCTGTGTAGCGGTTCATGTCAGACCAACCTCCTGCTATGCTAATGTTGGTATTTGTGGTGTCATGTACAATGTAAGTACTAATATTTAGATAGATTATCAGTGTGTATCGATTTTCAAGTGTTTAGCAGGAAAAATATACCAAAAACCTGCTTTAAGATATTGACTTTGTGCGAGGGAGATTTATTCTCCCCCGCACTGGGCGTATTGCTCCCCCCCGGTCCGGTAAACCGGACAGGGGGTTCGCAATCACCCATATTATATTTGCAGTATAAAGTGTATATGTATTCGTGTTAAGCAGTTGTCAGATTACCCTCCCCTCCGGTGACCATCCCCGCACAGGACACCGAGGGGAGAAGGGCCCACTAGGCGCCCGCCCCGCCCCCCCGGCACCCCGAACGGGGAGATCGCCTTTGGCGAGGCTTCTATCCTCATTATGAGGGTGCGAAGTTCAGTAATCTGGGATGTTGTTTAGTGCCAAAGTTAGCAGGAGGTTGTCCTGCCACGATCCACCTCCACAGTGCAGGCACCTCGGCTGTGGCTGAAGGTCCTGTTGGTGCAGTGCTGGCTCTTCTCTGGATGGTTGTACCGTCTTTTCGCTACTGATTTCCCCCTGGCCTCTCGTGGCGGGAAATTTTTTCGGGTAGCTGGTTTCTATGTATGGAGAAAGTAGTTTCCTAGATGTTTTTCCCATTACTCCATTCTGGGAATTGGATTTTGGTGTAGTTGTTCTTCTGTCTTCCAGCTCTCTAATTTTGTGTAGGTAAGCTGCTTCCAGCTCTCTAATTTTGTGTAGGTAAGCTGGGCATTTCTTGGATTACTCCCAGTTCTCTGCGCATACCTTATTTAGATCATACAATAAAAGTACAGGTCACTTTTTCAAAAATTACAAACAATTTATTTAATGAGCTCCAAAATCGTACAAAATTTCAAATTCAAACAAAAATCTTGCAAAAATATTTCAAATGATTATATTATTATATATCATATATTATACGATCTAGTTACCCCACCGCGTACTTCAGTCAAATATAAAAACTGGAAAAGATACTCAGTGTCACTCAGTGAGTCTTTCGAAAGGCCCGTGACTAAAATACGAGACAGGGAGAGACTTGAGAGGGCAGTAGACGAAGTGGACAAGGCAGTAGTCGAAGCCTACGAGGAATGCTGTCTTGAGAAAAAAAGGCTCCAAATAACAAAACGGTCTGGTGGAATGAGCATCTAGAAGTCCTCGGAGGTAGGGTTCGGAAACTTTTCAACAAAGTAAAATTCAATCAATATTGGACCACATATGCTAAACTCACGCAGTGCAACAAAGAAATTAGTAAGGCCAGAAGACAATCACGTGCTCAAGAATCCATAAGGTTTTAGCCAAAGAAGGTACCATAAACCAAGTAGGTTTCTTGAAAAATAATGACAATGCTCATACTACAACATTCGAGGAAAGTATAAGGTTGCTCACAGAAACACACTTTCCATCCAAACAGGTGAACAACTTTGGACTAGAGGCTTGCTACGGAAATATCAAAACCAAATAGTATCAAGTGGGCTATCAGTGAAGAGATAGCCATGACAACATTTATAGACATTAAGGGTGCCTTCAACAACGCATCCACCGAGTCTATTGCAAACGCTCTAGTAAAAAGTGATTACTCTCGAAGACGACGACCTCGCGATTATTGCAAAATGCAAATTCGCAAGAACAGTCTCGGAGCTTACACAGTCAGCCCTAGATATAATCGACAGGTGGTGTACAGCTGACAGTGAACCGTCAATGATGACCCATGATAACGTATAATTCGGTGGTATGGTGGCAGGTAGGAATGGTTCGACGGCTCGGAGGACTGCAAAGACCAGCATGTCTGAGTGCCACCGGGGACATGAGAACCACCCCTACAACCGCCTTAGAGGTCTTGCTCAACCTGCCTTCCCTACAGATATACATCCAAGGTGAAGCCAGGTCAGGACAAGCTCCCATAAGCAATATGCACGGGAGAGACTACAACAACCTTAAACGAATAGTTGAAAAACGACCCGGGTGTGCCATCAGATGGCATACTTCCCAGATATAGCTCTGACAAAACTTTCAAGACGAGTATAACGGAAAGTGATGAGCGGAAGGAGGGACCTCCTAAAAAATTATGAAGGTTCAGGAGCCGGCATTTACGGAACCAAGCGGAAGATGAAAATCTCATTGAGCCTGGGCAAACAAGCGACGATATTCCAAAAGGAAATCGTCGCAATACACCATTGTGCACAAGAGCTAATAAGGCATAAGAGTTCAGAAAAAAAACATTGTGATATACTCAGATAGCCAAGCTGCAATAAAAGCAGTCAACTCAATGCAAGTTACTTTAATACTCAGAACAGACTGACCCTAGCCTGGGTACCAGCACACTCAGGTTATAGAGGCAATGAAGAGGCCGATGCACTAGCCCGAGAGGGAGCAAGTAATGCCCTGAATGGCCTAGAACCGTTGTGCGTTGTTTGAGATTCTCAACACTCCTTTCTTATCGCACTGTCACTAGCAGTCATCGACATAACCTCAGAAGAGTCCTTTGATTGAAACTGCTCCAATGACGAACAAGAGTACTTTTAGTTTTATTACAATATAATTCCTTGAGAAATTCACCAAAAATGTCTTTAAATAGTCAATAAGAGTTTTGGAGTGATGAAGTGGGTTTGCTGACTCAGCAGAAATACGCCAATTTTTATTTAGCGTTTGAGCCCGAACTGTTCGTCGGAATAAAACCTGAATATTGGAATTTGTAGGAAATTTTATATACTTCCATTCTGAATGGAAAAGTTTTTCACGAAAAACTTATAATTTTCGAGTTATAAGCTGAATTTTCAGCACTCCAAAAAACGTGTGAAATGGAAGAAATCAAAACTTTCCAGCCTGGGGCCCTGACGATTACAAATTTACTGAATTATCAGGGTTATTTATAATATATTTTCACATATTTTTTTACGTTCAAATTATAATTTAATACGAAATAAGTCGCTTTGTTTATAGCCATTTCAATTTTGTCACAAAATTTCTCTTTTGCTTAAATGAGTATAACTCAAAAATGTATATTTTGTTCACTTGTAAGTTGACCCATCAGCTTTATATTCAGATTACGGCTTCGAATATAACCTATTCACCTGTTTCTTATGTAAATAGGATCAATTGCCAACTTATTTTTGGATTAACTATATTAACTAATTTTATCAAATCATTTTTTAAACAGATTTTGTCGGTCAGCCAATTCCCAGGTAACTATTCAAGAGCGATTTATTTTTAAGCAGAATACTTTTTATTTGGTACAATTTTCCTACAAAAAAGTATGTATTCAAATATAATCGATACTAATAATCAACTAATATTACACTAAACATATTCTATATAAATACATGAACATAATCAGTAGTGTACTGGTAGAGGGGAGGTACAGGGTGTATTTGTTGAGAGCATTTAATTTAAGTTGATTTTCTACTCAACAAATCTACCAATTATGTCGAAGACTTAAAAATATATATAATAACATTGATTGGATTGTACAGTTGATAATCCTCTTTAAGAGCACATGACAACCCGATCTACATCAGCCACAAAAAAAATATTTTTCGAGCATTTCTAATTGAAACTACTACATATAAGTATTATCTACCCATCATGATGTTCCCAGTACCCATTTTTACAATAATATACAATACACTATTCAATTAAAGGAATAATAATGATCACATTTCTTCAATAACTAGATTAAGAATAAAAAATCTCAGGCTACTTCATAAGGTTCAAACTCCATGTCATCAACCTTCTTCGTTTTGTTTTTGATGTTATCATAATGATAAAAATCATAGATTCTTTGGGATCCGTTCTCGTTGTAAGTTACGTCATCCGACGTTTTGTCACTTTTGAGTTCTTTCCATTGTGTTATGTTGTTCTCTGGTATCTTCATTTCTTCTCCGATGATCTTTGGTTGGTTCTCGCTATTTTGTTTTGCCTGTTTCTTTATGCTCTCGTTTATAGCGTTCCTCTCGCTGAATTTCTTTTCCAGCTCGTTTTCATTTTCAGTGCTCACCTCTTGTATTGCAGTGTTCCGCTTCCTCAAGTTCTTTACTTTCACGTGTTGGGATAAAAGCTGTTTCTTTACATCTTGCATATTTTCTGTTCCCACTAACTCTAATCGGCTACTGCAACTGTTTGACTTTAGGATTCTGAATTTCATTCCGTTGTAGTTTTCGTCATTTGCTTTTTCCTCGTCGTTTTTTTCCATTTCGGTATTTTTGCAGTTGTTGCAGTCCGTGCACCTTTTCTCGTTACTTCTGATTTCGTCCATTATAGCTTTGGTCAAGACCGGTTGTCCGGACTTTTGATTGACCACTCTGCCCCCGTAGTACGTTACTGTAGTTCCATATTCCCTGATTTTCTCCAGAATGTCCTCGCTCACATATTCGCAATATATTTCGTTATCGATCGAGTCGTACAGGTTATCTTGGCTGCCAAAGTCTGACATAGTAGACAGATGAGAATTGGAATCAGACGCTGAACATCTATCTTTGTCAGGATCTACACTGAGAGAACTATTCTCTTTGGTAGTGGGTTCGGTTTCTGGAGTATTCTGGTTTTTTTTTACTCCCCCTTCAAAAAACTGCCTCACCTGTCTCACGGTATCCGGATTCGGCAATTCAGCCTCATTTACTTCTTTGTTGACTCTTATTGGGTGGTAGAAGAAATGGCGGTTCAAGGTCGATTTATTTTCTGAACAATCGTTCTTGTTTTTGTGTACCATGCTTGTGATATTCTTCATCGACTGTACACAGGAAGATGGTTTGTAGGGCACCTTGGAACGTATCGGTTCAATTATAACGATATTGTTATCGATAAGTAACTCTTGGAAGCTGTAATCTTGCAGATACTGTATCAGGCCGTCGAATTGCGACTCTTTGTCGGAGGTGAATATTTTTTTCTGGAACACGTCGGATTTTACTAGTTTGTATCTCACGTGGTCGAACTCGGGTTTGGTACAGATGCTGTTTGACTTGGTGACAGGTTTTGGTGATTTTTGTTTAGTGTCGTTGTCTTGTTTAGTGTTAGTTTCGTTGTTTTTCGCGTTGATGATTTCCACGGAAGTCGGACAAAGACTCTCGAATGATCTATCGTTTTCGAAAAAGTGATTAGAATTAGTGTTCTCGAAGTAGCTGCAGGTCTCTCTAATGATTGGCGATATTTTTCCAGTTTTTTCCACCGTAGGTTTGGGTTCAAACAGTTGCTTCGTTAGTTGTACTTTACTTTGTGGTTTTTCTTCCACTTTTTCTTCAGGTTGTTCAAATATTTTCTTTACTTCTTCGACGCACGTTTTGACTTCCGTTTCTTCACATATATAATCTTTCTGAGTTTTGCATTCGTCACTATCGGTGCTGACCATTCTGTTCCAGTAGTTTCTCATGGTGCCGAGTTTTTCTTGAAATTCTTTAGAGCATTCATCTCGACAGTATACAAGCGCCATTTCGTCCTGTTTTTCGTAGATTTTATCGCCTTCCAGTTTTGTTTTCAGCGAAATTACCGCCGGTTTGGTTATGTTATCGTTTTCGTCCCGTTCGATCTGAATACCTTGTAAAGTTTCTTTCAAACTTTTCACAGCCGCTATGAATTGCTCGTCTGATTTCGGTTCAATATTTTTATTCTTGGGAACTTTCGAGATTTTTACTTCAAAGTCAACCGGAGCTGTATTACCCGCTGTTATATCAAAGTGCCTTCCTATATTCACGATAAATCTGTTTTCCTTTGAAGTTTGCTGGGTACGGGTAAGATGATTGCCTTGCTCACAGTTACGCAATTTCCTGTCTATTTTCTCGCACTTCCTCAAGTTTTTACTAGCAGTTATATCCGGCAAGGAATGGAATTTATTGTCCTTCAAATTTGTGGTTTCCTTCGTCGTTTTGCGGGACAAATTCGAGAATTTCTTCGCCAAGAAATTTTGTAACGGCTTCTTGGATCCCTTTTGCGTTTCCAGAAATTCTTTTAGGTAATTGTGACTGTGCAATTTGGATTCCTTTACTGTTCTAGTATCTTTTTCTTCGTTGTTTTCCGTATGTTCTGATCTTGTTTCTATCGATACGACAGTTTTATGTTGTTCTGATTCTTGCTCCCTTGCGGAAACTTCTATGAACGTTTTCTGCGGATTATCCGAAATATTGTTCGATTTATTGGTTTTTTCTTCAACTAAACTCCTGTCTGGCTCCGAATGCTCGGTTTCAGAATGATGACTCCTTTCGAGTGTTGAATAATGCTCGTTTTTCAAGTTAATTTCATCCAAGTTAGTGTCAGTTTCTTCTGTTGGTTTCTCTTCTAGAGATTCGTCGGGTGTTTTACAAGCTGTGGGGTTTATTTTTCCGTAGTTCTCGTGATATGGTGTAGGATTTCGTATCGTGCGAGGTTTGCTTTCCAAGCTTTCGTATAGACTCCTATTCGTGCTTAGAACGATATTGTCGTCGTAAGAGATGCTTTCGTATTGTTCACTTTTTTCCCATTTCACGTCCAACACGTATTTGGTTTTGCTGCTGTTATCTAAGGATACAGACGAAATATTATCCGTCAGCGAAATGTTATCGGTGTTGTCAGTGTCGTATCTTACGTCGGGGTAGTAGTTAGGTAGGCTCAGCTCCGGAAGTTCCTCGTAGGATACCCTGCACGCTCTGTTTTTTGAGGTTTTGTTGTTGTAGTTGGTATTGAGACTATCCGATTGTTTTGTGGCTTGTGGGATGTTTTGGAGAGATACGCAGGAATATATTTCTTGCTCGTTTTTGTGTCTTCGTCTGTGTCGCTGGACGTAGCACGGCTCAGGAGGGGTATAGTCCGGGGGTATTAGGGTGGAATGTCTTCTTGCTCTATGCCGTTCTGGGTTGTAGAGGTTGTCGACGCTAGATCCTTTATACCTAGAAGAAAAATATCATTAATTTCGAATGTTTGGTTGATAGAAAAAAATATGGTTGATTTCGAAAGTTTATTAACTTGGAATTAGTAAAAAGTAATCAATATGAGTCAACAAATATCTCATTGAATAATGAATTATTTTACGGTCACATACTCGCACTGAATGCGTTCACAATATTTTTTAAGGTTATCTTGACCAGAAGAGTAACTTTTCTCTATAAACATCCAGTCATTGCTAGATGTCAGAAAGTGATATTCAAATTAATATTATCTTATATAGTCTCATGGTCCTCATACAGTCTTAACAATGTATTATACTGATTATTGAACTATTGACAGAAATGTAATGAATTTTGTATTCCATTTAGTTTCCATGATCTTTGGGCAAGTTATGGTGCGTAATTGAGAAAGCTGAGGACATATGATTGAAGTTGGAAGGGAAACTAGTGATAGAAACTATGGAATCACTAGTTCCCAAGAGTTCCAGATTTTGAATGGCCTTGATGTTTATAGTTTTTATTAATGACTTTTGAAATAAAAGATACCTGTAATGTAAGTATGTAATACATAAACTTCTGTATATTTGTCCAGACAGAAGATGATTAAATCTTCAGTTACAGAAGCTGGCCATATGTAGGAGTTCGTTCTCGATACCTCAGACTGGTCCATCCAGAAAATATGAGAATGAATAGATGGTTTTATACAATACAGTCACCACGGTGTATAAATTTGCCTCATTTTGGGCATTGATTGTAATTTCGCTATTTTTAATACGCTTATATTAGCTCCACTTGTATATGAATATGTAACGGAAACTTTTAACGTGATTTTCACTGACTTCCAGACGTCCGAATGATTTGAAATTTGGCATGTGGTCATAATTCCGGTGACAATGCAATAAGACATTTTTGTTATAGAATTTGTGATAATGGTCCGATTCGGGGTCAGAGATTATGATTTTTTCAACAAAATTGATGAATTTAAAATGGCGGCTCCAAGATGGTGAACGAGATTTGCGATTATGGTCAGATTCGATTCGAAATTGGTATGCGGGGGTTTCTTAAGTCGTATATATCGAATTTTTTGTCAAAATTCATGAATTAAAGATAGCGGCTCCAAGATGGCAGGCGATATTTGTCATTGTAGTCTGATACAATTGTGTGAGAGTTTTCGGGGTCAGAGACTATGATTTTTTCGTAAAAATTTATGAATTCAAAATGGCGGACCAAGATGGTGTACGAGTTTTGTGATTATGGTAAGATTCGATTCAGAGTTATGGTTTTCGGGGTTCGAGATTTCGATTTTTCCAACATGGACTAAAAAGTCAAAAATAATTGACAATTTAATTACTCAAATGAAAAAAATCGTGGAGTGCTTGACAAAGTTCTTTTGAGCTCTTGAACACTCAGTATTGTTGAATTCAACTTATATAGATCAAATGCACCCACGCTTTTTTTACCTTTGAATAATTAAATTGTCAATTATTTTTGAACCACCTCGGGTGCTTGGTGCGTACTCCAACCTAGCACTACATTTATGGATTGGCACCACAATTGAGAAACATTCTCTCGCACTCCATGGTCAAATAGTGTCAGAAGTCAGGGTCAAAAGTTTCGATAGCCGTCCCCTCAGACAGCTGGTCCATCGGCCCGGCCATTTTTCTAGTTCCACCATATTCTGTTGGTTTTTGTTTTTGTCGTCATTGATTGTAGTAGACTTTTCGTTTGGAAGTTCCACTGAATAAGAAAATATGTTTCTGGTAATTTTTGATGTCTTGATGACTTCAGAAACTGCTTACAAATCTTACACTATATGAATTAGAATTGGCAACGAGAACTAGGCCAAGTGTGTCAGCAAGCTGGTAATGAATATCAATTAGGCCTCTGAGTTGCTTCAATTCTTGAATCCAATACCCCTGCCAAGTTTAGGTCTCATACTCCAGAAACTATGGCTTGTTTAACGGATACAATGACACCCGGTATACGCCCAGGGCCCAATACTGAAGAAAAAAATATTTTCCAACCGTTTAGACTTCGTATATCTGTTTTTCTTGAAGAGTTGAAGAATCTGCTATTTGCGAAAATTCTTGGTAGCAAGGCTTTGGAGTCTAAATTTTATAACGTCATAACTTTGTACCTAATCGGCCCTAAATGAGAACTTCCTGCTACCTAGAATTTTTGCAAACAGCATGTTTTTCGCCTCGAAGTCTTAACGGTTAAGTAACTTTTTTTTGTTTTGGGCCTGATGACTAATATAATATGAATACCCTACAGCAATTTGAAAATGAACATAAAGTTCCTTTTGAAAAAACATTGATGGATTTGAATAATATAGGGGCCCCATACATTTACAATCTTAGCAGTCAATTTTTAACGTACAACTATAATTGTGCAGGCAAAATTCAAGTGTATGGTCAACATTTTACCAGGCGATTTTGACCATACACTCTTGACATTACAATTTTAGTTGTTCAATTAAAATTGACAACTAAGATTGTAATGTATGGGGCCCCATAGACAATAAACTGGTCAATGCTCAATCCCTTACCTATTTTCTCTGATCGAAGAACGATCGATCAACTTGGCTCTAGGAATCAGCTGAGATCTTCTCCTTTCTCCTCTTCCGTCGTCCTTCAGATCCAATGTCGAGAACAAGTTTTCCCTAGAGATGGCCAAGCTGCGGCTCCTTTTCAAGCTCGATTGATCATCCAAGTCGGCTCCCCAAGGGTTGATCGAGACGTTTTCCAAGCTCGCTCTGGTTAACTTGTCCTTTGGTCGCTTGGAGTGGTTCGTGGGGTTGTAGGTGGAGTGACAGCTGGCATTCGAGTGGTCGTAGTCTTTGGCGCAGTTGAGGGTTAGTTTGACGTTGTTGATGCAAGATTCGCTCCTGGAATAAAATGAAAACTTCAACTTGACTTGTATGTGTACATGTATATAGTATGTATTTAACTCTGTAATAGAATTTTTCAATTAAAGTTTCACCAACTGCCAGTCGTCCGAATAATTCTGAAATTTGGAACACATATCAAGGATCGATGACAATACGAGAATTTCAAAATAATAATAGGAATATTTAAATTCAATTTGGTACACCTATAAGGACTGCTGACAATACATGACTTTCATAATGATAATAATAATAATATTAATTGTGGCTAATGACCATAGCGTCGATGCCAACATACCAAGAAAAAAATATATTAATTTTTATATTTAATTTTAACCCACTTCCAGTCGTCTGAATGAGAATTTCATAATAATAATTATGTAATACTAATGTTTTTACAAATTTTGCAATAGATTTTAGTCTAACTTGAACATAGCTCAGAACTAGATGACAATGCAATTCGTTTGCATGATGTGTTGATAATTAATAATGATAATAATTTTTGTCTGTCGGTACAAATGTTGCATGAAAATTCAATATTATAGCATGAAATGCGAATAATGTAATAAATCATAGTTCAGAAAACTAAAGAAACACGCTTTTATAGTGATATGAACTATAAGGTGAAAATTGAATTAGGTAAGTATAGCTTATAAATATATAAACAAGCTTTTATATCAATATGAACTAAAAATTAAGAACTATCTTTGGAAATCAAAAAGCATGGGGTGCTTTTCACTTTCATGTTTATAATTTTATTTACATTCTTAGCAATAAAAAAAATATAACTGATATCAAGCACCCCACGCTTTTTCAACATTAAAGTTAAATTTTAATAGTATATTACGTAACAACACGCATTACGTACTATACTTTACCTTCGGCCATATACAGAGTGCCAAAAAAGTCTGGAGATATGACAGTGTACTTCATTTCTTCAAATGTGATACTATGTATTTTATTGCATCGTTGGATTTTTTAAACGATTCAATTTTCCAACAATATCACAAAATTATAGAGTATAGGTATATGTTTCACAAATTTGATGATCATGCAGGATATAACTTCATGCAAATGAAAATTTGACCCAAATCATTACATCCGTTTCAAAGATCCAAAAATTTATATTATTATTATTATTAGTAAAATGACGTTTGTTTAGAAACAGAGCCTATATAGATGAAGTTAAGTAGCAATATTTTATCTGCATAATAAATTGGATCCAAAAAGTTGAAGCTGTTTTCGAAATTCAAAAATTCACATCATTATTATTATTATTTTTATTTTTTTTAAGACGCCTATATAGTTGAATTTCAAATGCAATACTTTAAGTAAAAACAAATTTTATCCAAATCATTAGAGCCGTTTCCAAGATCTAAAAATTCATATTATTATTATTATTATTATTATTATCATTATCATGATTAAAGTCAATTTTTTTTTCATAAAAAGCTCTTATATAGATGAACTTAATTAGCAGGAATACCTCACCTAAATACAAAATTTAATCCAAATCGTTGAAGGCGTTTTCGAGATCCAAAAATTATCATTATTTTTATTATTATCAGTAAAATCGTGTTTTTCTAAGTAAGACGCTTATATAGATAAACTTGAAAAGCAAAACCCTATACATACAAAATTTCTCCCAAATCGATTGAGCCGTTTCCTAGATATATCAAACTGTGCGTTTTGTTTACGAAAACTGTGCGACTCGGGTAATTTTCTTAAAAAATTCATGTACGAGATAAATTTCCAGCAATTAATTCAAGCACGCGGGGGATTCGGTAAGAAAATTTCACACCAAAATATATTAAATTAATGGTTAATTCAACTGACTTGTAGATTATTCTGAGAGAAAACAAGTTGTAACATCAGTGGGCCATGAATGGTTTTTGTTGATATAATGACAGTTACGCGTTGGTATTAGTGGCGGTGTTTGTATGTGAGAAAGGAAAATTCATTTTGCGACATTTTCAACCTAAAATTACATTGCACATCACGCAGAACTAAAATAGTTTTGACTGGTCCATGCGGATTGTCTATTGGGAAGTGATGTGGAAAGGAATTCTTGCAAATTTCAGCCGAGTATTCACGAAAAGATAACTTGAATAAAATTGTTTCAAATATTAAGTTCATGTAGTCAAGCATAGGTAGATTTGATTGATATACATTTTTTACCGATGGACCTATTCATCGTTGAAATGCTAGTTCTCAAAATTTTTTCAGACACATTCAAAATATTTAGTGAATATATAATTATGAAATATTATCTCCTTTCATATGAAAAATAACATTCCATTTGTACATAAAAGCAAAATGTTAACTATCACATGTCAAATATTCGACAGAAAAATTTCCACTTATTAATTTCGCCCCAGGGTACCCAGGAGGATAAAAATTTCCGGAAATTTGTTGATTTGCCATGGCAACTAAATACAAATCAATTTTTTGATTGGCTGAAAAAGTGAGGTGTGAAATTTTCAGATAAATTCAGATTTGGGTTTGATTAGCAAGTAATTTTAATTTTAGACCTGATTTGAAGGCTGCTATTGATTTCGATTTCAATTCATTGGGAATGTCATTGTATATTTTCGATGACTGGTAAGTGATAAGTGAAAGAGTTCGGTGCGATGTCGTGGTGTTGTGATTCTATGCCTGAAACGAGTATTTCAAGAACTCTGTTCTATACCCATTCCAAGTTTCCAAATTTTCGAATTCACTTTAACGGAACTATTTAACTTCAATGCACAGCAGTTTAAATACGCTTCTCTTCGTGTGTTTGTCGGTTTTCTATATCTATTCTATCTTATTGTTTGCAGAAAGAAAGAAGTTATTGTTCCTTCCTTTATTTGTGAGATTTTTCGCTAACTTCCGCAATCTCTACTTTTATCAGTTCTGAAATATCTAAAAATTTGCTGCTTATTGGTTGCGGAGAGAAAAAATATGAGGCTTTTTTTTTTAATTGCGATGTTTCACCAACTTCATATGGAGTTGGTGGGTGAAACAACTTCCGCTTGTCGGGATGCGTCGTTTGAGGTTTTGATGATAAAAATGTGATTTATTTGCTAAGAAATGTAAAATCAACCTCTTGAAATGAATAAAATAGACGGAAGCCTTCAGAAAAAAACCTGCCAATATGAAATTTTTAAAAGGGTATATTTTAAATGAGCACCAAAATAATTATTACAACATGCAAGCTAGGTTAGCTTACTTAGGTTAGGTTTGTGTGTCAAGCACGAGCGAAAAACTAATTCACGCATTTTCGATTCACAAGCTAGGTTATCTTGCTCAGATTAGGTGTGTCAATTGCAAGCATTTTCGGAAACTGATCATTTACTTATGCGGAATAAAATTTGGAGAACATTTAGCATTTTTGGTGACGCAAAATAAATATTTTGGAATCATATCAATAATACTTTGGTGCTCGGTTAAATGCGACCTTTTTTAAAACACGTTTGTATATTCACGAAATGATCATCGTGTATCAATTTCTTCCGTTTACAAATGGGATAAAAGGTAAAATCATACCTCTTGAAAATGGATGAAATTGATACGAGACGTGCCTTCCGTGGAAACTACTTATTCTGAGTTTTTCCACAGTAGTCCAATTTTTAACCAAACAGTGAAAATTATATTTTCACCGACGCCACTGGTAGTTTTACTGCTGGATCGAAAATAACTGCTCAAAAATAATTACCAACTTCACACCGTATTTTTGTTTTATATTTCTCGTGTATGGCTGATCTGGTCTCCGCCACTGTTATTTTAAATCATGTGGTCATTTCGAATACTCCATTATATTTTAATGCTTTTATTGCTAGGTAGCGTGTGGATAAACACCTTATATAAATTATGTTATTACCCTCATCAATTGTGCTGCTCTAGTAATAATCAATTAAATATAATAATGGTTACCGCCACAAAATGTGAATTGAACTGGTTTTCTTTCAAAACAATTTTCCTCGATTGAAGAATAATGATCAATTTTCGTAGAAGAAAATGTGTGCATTCTTCATAAGAAACTTACCTTTTTAATGATCCGATAATAAGATGAGTTTTCATTTTTGATGATGTACTTCTTTGAGAATCTTTCACAAAACTGGATTCGGGTATAGAACTGTGTTAATTATCGGGCTGGTAATAATATATTATTTGTTATTTCAATCAAATAACCTGTATTTACTAATATCTTGTGCAAAGAGTCTAGCGTGATAATTGGTTTGTGTAATTATATGTCGAAGATAC
This sequence comes from Chrysolina haemoptera, assembly GCA_958298965.1. Taxonomy (NCBI): domain Eukaryota; kingdom Metazoa; phylum Arthropoda; class Insecta; order Coleoptera; family Chrysomelidae; genus Chrysolina; species Chrysolina haemoptera. Next base: position 13,776,550 of record OY282584.1, read on the forward strand.
GAATTTTGAATTCTAAAAGATTTTTTAGAAATTGATCGCTTTCACTAAATGCTAGCGTTGCTACGGTAACGTAATTTATCCGATATTATTATCCACTTGCATTTCTGTTCCTTCCTATTAAGATGTCGAAAAACCCCGGTGTACCGACTGATTAGATTTTGTTTAGAATTTTTTGAAGACAAAACAAATGAATTAGTGGTCTACTTTTGTAATCGACTCTAGAGATGGCGTGTCCTCTTTCTCGTGTCAACACTGTCAACATTCCAAGGACATGGTGATTGTGATTGCTAATTGAATTTTATTAAACTTTTGTATGCCATACGAAAGTATTAGTCCATACTCGAAGTGGAATATCAAGTTTTTTGAAAAAATAACACTAGGTACTAAAATTGTGTAATTTTTTACAAAAAAATCTAAAAACCATTTGAAAGTCAATAGTTGTGGTGTAATAGAAAGGAATGTTGTGCAATTTTCTTATATTATTGATGTGTTTCTTCATTTTCCTTAGATTTTAATAATTTTGATCATGTTCCGTTTTTGTGCCGACAATCCAGAAAGATGAACAAAGTAGGTAATTAATTTATATTAAGTACAGAAATTTAGTACTCACCACTTAGAATCAGAACATACTCTGAAACAGACATTTTATTTCAAAACGTCATGCATGTTGACAATATTTTAGGCAAAAATGTTTTCTAATCAATTCAATCAACTCTGGATGCGTTTTTATATCTTACCGTTTCTTGAAATCTTCCATAAGTAGCGAAAGTCCGCGATAAAGTAAAAAATATAAATTTGTCTCCATTCCCACTGAAATCTATCAATGTTTTGTCTTCAGTAAGCTTGTTAAGGTTTTGGTTATTTTCCATGCATTCCTTTTATTTTGAATTGCTGAAATCTTTTTAGTGTAGTTGATCAAAAAATACACTTTTCTGTCGAACAAAATTGCACAATAGAAATATTTTCACTATTACATGTCATATTGAACGGTTTTTTGAAAGTGGAAGAACAATATAACACATTAACTCATCACAAATATCAAATATCAAATGCAATTGAACTCAAAGCTACAAAATTATTCTTTATTTCTTTAAAAAAGTTTATAGTGAAAATTCGGGCACAAATGCACAGATATAAGCGCGAGAGCATGCACTGCGCATAAGATTGACAGGTGCTAAGTGAATTTCCATGCGATGCAGCTGAACTGCATAACTTCTATGTGAAATGTGAGTTAATTATATTTCAGCAAAAAAATTAATAAATCATGTCGAAAATGTAACAAATAGAACAGATTGGGGACAGTGATTTCGTATATTCCAATAATTATATTGTTTTATTGATTTCATGTTCGTGAATCGTGGACAAAACTTCAAACTTCTTTTCAGTAGTAATAACCCAAGGACATTGATAATTGTTCGAAAAAATTTTATAACAGATTTCGAAAGCTTGTTGCTTGGAAACAGACCGACGCCGTAGGCGGAGGTCTGTTGCCTATAAGCAACAAGCTTGAGAAAGTTGTTGAAAAATTTTTGAGCATTTATCAATGTTCGAGGGTTATTCGGATAGAAAATTTTTTGCTAATTATAGAAAAAAATACAGAGCAAAAACAATTTATTTGAAGGTGCAACTGACAAAAGAACAATTAGAATATTTTCTAATTATAAAAAAATACTGAGCAAAAACAATTTATTAGAAGGTGCAATTAATAAAAGAAGAATTACATTATTTGCTAATTATATAAAAATACATAGCAAAAACATTTCATTTGAAGTTGCAATTAACAAAAGAACAATTTGAAAAATTAAATGAAGAGCCAGACGTGTTAGTTTCTATAACTGATGAAGATGTATTTCCACTACGCATGCTGTTAATAATTCTATTATGATGTTCTTTGTCAATTTTCAAGTAAGGTTTAATTGAGTTGGCATTGCTATGACCCGTAATTTTTATAAGTTGTTGCTCTTGTACACCACTTTTGACCAATTGACTGACCGCGGTCGATCTGTTGGAGTGATTAGTAATTTTTTTTTCCTTTGTGTTCAAGCCAATCGCTTCGGCAGAAGATTTTGTCCAATTTTGAATCATATATCATACCAGTGGTCATTTTCGGCTTTCCAGTGACGATTTGTTCTTAGGAATAATCTGTTGGTTTTAATATTTGGGCCCCTTTTTGACAGCAATTTTTTAAATAGCCTGACAGGACAAATGTTTCTGTTGTTTTCTACTAAAAATTTGCTTTCAGTACACGTTTTCGAACCACCTTGACACGTCTTGCTGAATACAGGGTTATATTCAACTCGATTTGTTACAGAACCGTCGTTGTTTGATTGGATACGAAAAAAGTCAGTCAAGCAAGCAGCAGCTTCCCCACCTCGCCAAGCTAATTATACAGCGGCTATGTGATAGAACTTCCGTTGCAGCCCTTCAGGGGTGTTTTCATTCCATAAATTTATCATGTTTGCTATCTCTACTGAAGTTAATGCGGCTGAACTTTGTTTCCTTTTACAGGGATCCGATTGAAGTTTTCGTCGTATAGAATCGCGGGCAGCTCGCGCTTCTTGAAATACAACACTTTTGAATGGGTCAATAATAACTTTCATTTCTCTATAATATTTTTCTTGTAACAGCTTACTTGTTAGGTTCCACATGGTTTTGACCGTAGCTTCTTTAAACTCTGTACCATCTTTTTTTCTCATGTTCACAGCCCAATCCTTTAAAATCGACGCCAATTCTTCCACCGTCCGATTTCCATCCAATTGATACTTTCTATCATTGCAGAAGTCCATAAATGCTTTCCACACAAATTTTTTACTGTAAACAGTATTTTTTGGTGTATTTGATTGTATAATTTCATTAATATCCTTGTCAGTATTACAACCAAATCGTGACATTTTGAGATATTAAATGTTTATGAAACGTCAAAATCGAAATAAATCAAAATGTATCCATAGTAACGTGATAGAGTGGAAACAGCCCATGGGATCTGTTTTCAGTATAATGTTGTTCTGATTGGTTGTGTTCAATCAAATGACCTCAAAATAATTGATTTCATTGGATTCCTACTTGAGTAAAAAATTTTCATGAAAATTAACCCTAACAAGAAAATCGACGGTGGCGGTGCACTCAAGTGTCGCGAGATATTCGAAAAACAGCCCACGGATTGATTTGTGTTTTCTCGTAATCAAGTTGGCGAATGTCTCTCGTTTTATCCCAGAGATTTGCAGGTATAAGTCGGTACACCAGGCTTTTTAGGCATCTTACTTCCTATTAATCCGATAGCAAACCACTCGACCTAGCAACACAATTTCGTGAATAACAAACCGAAAGAATTATCGGAGGTAACACCACAAGAGCTCAGATTTAGCCGGATATTTTTTGTGGTTGTTTTCGAATACTTACTTTCATTGACAATTTAATGAGAACAGATCGAGCTAAATTATTAGTATGAGAACACCACCGCAAAAAATATCTTGCTAGATCTGAGCTCGCGTGGTATTTGGTAAGACAATCCCATGAATGGAAAACGCAATTCAATTAAACTTTATTCAACAAACTAAAAGTAGAAGAATAATGTTAAGAAAGAACCAAATCCAAATCTCGACATACCTACTGGAATATGATTTGCTGTTTAATTCTGTCTTTGACATTTTCAATTGTCAAACTGATGCGATGCGCAACGCTTGTTAAACGAACAGTAAATGCTAGCGTTCCTACGGTAACGTTATTTATCGGATATTTTTATCCACTTGCATTTCTGTTCCTTCCTATTTAGCCGATAGAAAACTACGATTTTAGTACTCGCAAATGGGAATTATTATACATGAGTGGGATTGTCACGAGTATTCAGAACATACTGGTATTACTTATGAAAAGTAAATTAAGTACTTTAAAGATCGTTCATAATTTGTTTCCTAACCTTTTGTTGTAAGTATATTAGCAATTTCGACGACACTCTAGCAAGTCGCCAGTCGTCACTCCTTTCTATTCAGTAGCAATATAAAAATGATACATTTGCTTATGAAGTTATTTATATGTGGATCTTGATTGCTATCTGTTGAGAACGACGAGTAATAAATCTTTCGAAACGTGTTGTTAACCGCACTCATCCAGTAAACACACTAATGAACCCATCTAATTGAGTGCTTACTCCAGAACAGAAATCACTCAATTAGGGCTTTAAAATATCTCACTCATTAGGGCAATTAATTGTCGTTGATTAGTAGATTCATTTTTCAAGTGATTTATGTTCATGCATAAGGATATTTCTCACTTTTTATTTTACGATATATAGTTGACATACCGAGTGAACAGGGCGAGTGTTATTCTGTTGGCATATTTTGTGGCCACAGTCGACGATAAGAAACTGCCGAACAAATTTAAACAGTATGGAATCAGAGATAAACGGCTTCAAACATTCTGTATAAATCAAAAATAATCTTTGATAATATAGGAGTGCCTTAGGGTTCCGTGATAGGCCCAATCTGTTTTTTTTTCTACACCATTGATGTGGCGTTTGTTATAAAATCAGTAATTAGATGACACCCCCATAGTGTTTTTCAGTCCCAAAAACGTATTATGGGGACTTTGATATTTTGACATAATTCAGTACGATTAAGTATATAATTTTATCGGATTTATCGAAAAAACAACTAAACAGGGTGAAACACAATTCAATTTTCCACAAAAATTATTCACAGTAATTTCTTATGAAATGCGCTCGTTTTCTCAGCCACTGAAAGTTCTGGCGGAGCCGAATATTTGATTGGTCATACTCTGCTAAAAATGAACGGAGAAGAAAAAGGAAAAGTTCATATCGTTTCTGAAGACTCCTTCCTTCCCATGCAAATATAATATGCGAGTATTTGAGTACCTGAAATGTGTTTTGTCGCACTTCACGGAGATGTTTGCGGATGATCCGAAAATCATGAATGATTTAGTAAATATGGAATTATTATAGGTACTAAAGCAGCAACCCATAACCCTCTTGGGACAATTTTAGAGTAGTGTGACAGGTCCCACTTATACATGCCAAAAAAAGCTTTGTTTTACTCCTGCCTCATTTTCAACTTACCCATAAAGCCGGCATTCTCTTCAGTAAATGTTGAAAATGATCATGTTTAATAACACTATTGCGAAGCAAAAACCTCAAACTTGAAATCACATACTTCATTTTTTATGTAGGACGAGTATGAGCGATTCTTTTCAACATTTACTGAAGAAATTGCCGGGATTATGGGTGAGTTTAAAACTGAGGCAGGAGTAAAACTCAGTTTTTTCTTTGGCATGTATAAGTGAGACTTGTCTCACTAGTCTAAAATCGTTGCATATAATCCAAAGAGGGTACCGATTCCTGCTTAGGCCTAATTATTTCATATTAACTAAAATATCCAAGACATTCGGATCCTTCGTAAATATCGTAGAAGGGTTATGGGTACTCAGATACTCACATATTATATTTTCTTGAGGAAGTAGAAGTCTTCAGGAACGATACACACTCTTTCTTTTCCTTCTACTATAATTTTTAGCAAAGTTATGAAAAATCTAATTATCAGCCCTGCCGAAAGTGGCAGTGGCGGATTATCGCGAGCCTGAAATTTGATATCGGAATTCAATCAGGTTTTCTGAGAAAACGAACGCATTTTTTGAGAAATTACTAGGTATATTTCTTGTGGAGAATTGAATTATCTTTCACCTTGTTGAAATTGTTTCCTCAAATATCAAGCATGCTTTTTTGAATTCTTAAAGTGATATTTCGAAATACTTAACAACATTTCTGATGGTATATTCCTTCGGGTACGTCTAACTCTGCTTCACCTTGAAGGACACTTTATGTACATCGCTTTTCTGAAACCGATTTCCTATGTCACTTTCCCAATCTCTTTCCAATTTGGACACTTTCCTCACGTCTACTCGTTCAATAAAAAACGCCTTCACCTATCGAGATTGCTTGTGAGATTACAATAATAAAAAGCTTGCTCCAACTCCCGTACAAAGAGTATTGTGGAGTGAGTTGCACCAAAGTAAGATATTGTATACATCAACGTCTTGAGAAATTCGCTTTCAAACCGCCTAAAATGTATTTATTTTCCTTCGAATTGCAATATGCTCGATGGACCTTTACATTTACGGAAAATGAATTCCAAAACTTTCATAAATCGTTATTTTCTATTCTATGTGGCCCACTTAATAACTAGAGCCCCTAAGTATATATATATATTTTTTTGAAAAAATATCACACTTAAAAGTCTGACGTCACAAACATCGGAAATGCCTCCTAATCATAATCCACGTTTCAAAACAGGTAATACCGTTCTTACATAAAATATAGGTTCAATATAGCTGGAGGAATTATTAAAACTTTCTCACTTGATCAACTACTCAAAAAATTCTACATATTATAAGCTACTTTTTATATTATTTGTAACTTTCAAATTTTTTGAACGCATCTTTTTTTTAATGAAGTACAATCATTGGCAACACCGCAAATAGTAATAACTGTTCTCACTGAATAGAAGTTATATCGAGATTTGAGGTTATTGTTTGTTTTCATTTGCAATACTATCATTTTATAACGATAGTCGTTGCCGACCGATGTTTTACCCTTTTGACTCTCTTATACACCCACAACGTAGGCTTATTGTGGCAAATACCTGTCAGAAAACAACCAATCCCCTGGCTAATACCACGACAGGTATTGAATTATATCCAACAGAAACTTGTGCAATGTACTTCATTGCAGAGGAAACAATCGCAAGTGCTCCCTGTAACTAAATAGCAGAATTTTGTTTTGATTCGGACAGGGGTACCACCTGCAGACTAGTTTTGAGGTTCTTGCCTCGTCATCAGTACAGGGTAGGTCACTACAGACAGCTTTGAAGCCATCTGTTCCCCGTCCGAATCATCCCACAATTCCGTCTATTTCGTCAATATGGTCTCGAGTTGATGAAACGGGTGTAAGCCGCTCCACCTGGTGGCGAGTAGATCAAGAAGCACTCCGATTCTCCGGTTTGAGAAATTCAGTCAGATATATAAACACAAAGCTCAGAGTTCTTTTGGGACATCGCTAATTGTGGCAAATACCTTACAGAAAAAAATTACTCCACTGGCTAATACCACGACGGGTATTAAATTATATCCAACAGATACTTGTGCAATGTACCTCATTGCAGAGGATACAATTGCAAGTGCTCCATGTAACCTCTGCAATGAGGTACATTGCACAAGTATATCTGTTGGATATAATTCAAAACCGTCGTGGTATTAGCCAGGGGAGTTGTTGTTTTTTGTCAGGTATTTGCCACAATTAGCCTACGTTGCAGGTGTATATGGGAGTAAAAAGGGTAAAAACATCGGTCGGCGACGACTATCGTTATCAAAAGAACTCTGAGCTTTAAGTTCAGATATCTGACTATCATTTTAATTCAACATTAGCTCCGTATCGCAACGGCCAGAAAAACAAGAGCACAAAGCAGAAGGAAGAAAAATTATACCAGAAAATATTTCGGAGGTAATGTTCATTTATTGACCTTCGTTCATTTCAGTATTAATGTATTTGTGGTTTGGAGATAGGCCCCGATGAAATAGATTTTGAAATATCAGAAGGCGAAACAAATGAAAATGATACACAGAGTCAATATGAAACAACAGGTAAATACTTTGCCCAGCTCTTGCAAAAGGCAAAAAGCAGATGCAGCCATTATCGGTATAAGCAACTTGATCCTCCATCGCACATGTTATGATTCACGTAGAAAGAGTAATTGGTTGCCTTCGTCAAAAATATAGAATTTTGTCTAATGAGGTGCCGATTTCTCTACTTTCTTCTTATTCAGAAAAAGTTGATAGATTTTCTAAAATGCCGTACACAAGAATTTACTAAACACTCGTTCTTTACAATGGTTCGGAGCAAAATCGAATATGCTTGTACTGTATGGGATCCAGGACAAAAAAAATCAAACAAATTTTAGAAACAATTCAAAATCTTCACTTCTTACGCTCCTATCGGAGAAGGTTCTAGCTTAGATACTCTTAGAAGAATACTAGCTTAAGGGCCCCATACATTACAATCTTAGTGGCCGATTTTAATCGGACAACTAAAATTGTGCAGGCAAGGAAGGGTGTGGTTTGAAATTGACAATTTTACAAGGCGATTTTTAAATTACGGGCCTGACCATAATTTTACCTTCACAATCGAGTACTGACAGCTTCAAGTAGTGCATTTCGTAGCTATCGTCTCGGGTATCGCGAAGTAAATTTAAAATGGATGTACGAACTTATTCGAAAGATTTTATTGTGAAGTTTTATGGTCGCACGTTTACAATCGAATATCTAGACTTGCTAGTGTATGTGTTAAGACCGCCATAGACTTCGTTCTTTTTCGGCAATTTTACCCGTTCAGGTAAGAATGTACGGGTAAAACGGATAGTGTATGCCTGAGAACAGACAATCTTACCCGACTGCTTGAAATTTTACCCAAACCGTTTTGCAGGTATCGACAAGTCCGTAGTGTATGTTAATGAGACAGTTTTGCGTGTCAGTTGTTTACAGTGGTGTCGAAATGGATTTACGTCAAATGAATAGAGAGTTTTTATTGGAATTGGAATTGAAACACGCATGCTATCGGAATGGAGTTCGGGATTGACAAATGTGCCACGGTTCACCTCAAAAGAGGACGTTGCGAGGGATACGGAGAGGATGTCCAGCTCGTAGACAGAAGCATCCTACATCATCTTGATGCCGGAGAGACGTATACCTACTTGGGAGTGGAGCAACGCCGCTCCCAAGAGGTAAACACAGTTAAAAACTCTCTCCGCGGCAAGTATCAGGACAAACTCTGACAGATCTGGTCATCAGAACTGTCGGGGAAGAACAAAGTTGCTGCGACTAATATGCTTGCCGTTCAGATTATACTCTACTCTTCTGGAGTAGTGAAATGGACTCAAGAAGAGCTGCGACAACTCGACGTAAAAACACGAAAAATAATGCATTCATAGGAGTTTGCATCGTAAATCGTCCATTCCACGGTTATACTTCTCCAGACAACAGGGAGGCTGGGAACTTTTGAGTTTGGAGTGTCTTCATAATAGAATGGTGCTGGATGGAGCCTGTAAAGTCATCAGGAGTTCAGATCCCCTTCTCTGCATGGTCCGCGACCATGAAAAAGCAGGGATTGGAGCATTTCTTTCCAAGGCAGCAATCCAGGCAGCTGATGAACTTGGTCTCGTATTCGACAATGAACGGGCAAACCCAAATTCTGTCACCGAGTTGAAACCCGTTCAGTAAAAAGCTCACATCAAAGCTGCGGAGGCTGAGTTCCTCCTGCAGCTGCACAAGGATGAGCCAATCCACGGGGTCTTCTTCAAGAACATTGAAGACCTTGGCTTATCCAAAAACCTGTCCTTTGGTTTCCTCAGGTCAATTGAGCTGAAGTAGAAGACCGAGGGATTCATAATGGCTTGCCAGGATAGTGTCTTCAACACCCTGGTCTACCGTAGCCGCGTGATGGGTATAGAAATCCCCGACACTAGATGCAGAGCGTGTCGTGGGGCGCCTGAGACCCTTACGCATTTGCTGTCAGCATGTCCAGCATATGCGGTCTCAGCCTGTATCTACAGGCATAACGCGGCTCTACGAGTGTTGTACTACCATCTACGACACTCGTACGATATAAACGAGACACCGGAAGACAAACGGAATATATTGACCGCGTCAAAAAAAATCAAGCCTATGAAGAAATGGTCGTAAAACTGCAAGAAGTCGAGCCATCTGCAACTAAAAAAACGGTTGTGAAGAAATTAGATTCCATGCGTGGATGTTTCCGTAAAGAAGCGAAAAAAGTGAAAGCATCGAAGACTACAGGAACTGGTGATGATAATTTCTATGTACCGCATTTATGGTACTACGAACACCTCCTCTTTTAAAGCGATCAAGAAATAGCTAGAGAATTTCAGGTCTTCATAGCTTCTTCCCGTTGCAATGTAACGTAATGTAACAGTGAGTCGTTCATGTACAGTTATTGCTTTTCTCAAATGAGTATCCTGTTTAATAATCAGTGGTGTTACTAACTTCAACAGATGAAGATACATTTCCTCGTCCATTCTCAGATAATTGAACCAATCTTCCGGCTCCAATCTTAATTCGTTCAATAAATTTGTATGGGACAATTCATTTCTTCTCAACAACCATTCCTTGTACCACGTTTTACAAATTTTTCTCTTTTTGCCAATGCTAAAATGCGCACCCTTCTTTTCATCGTCAACACAACTTTCGTTCACATGCTCGGAACACCAACTAGCAGTTTTCACATGTAATGTATGTGCTCCATCGTTGTACGTATTTACCCGTACATTCTTACCTGAACGTGTAAAATTGCCTAAAAAGAACGAAGTCTATGGCGGCCTTAAGTCGATTGTCAATCTTAAGTGCACAATTTTAGTTGTCCGATTAAAACTGACAACTTAAGCCGCGTATGCACTAGAGCATTCGTTCCTCATGAGCACCGAATGAACACATGTGCTGCTCGGTTCAAGCTCAGGGTGCGTCATGCTGCGTAAAGCCACGTAATGAGCACCAAACGAGCGCATTGTCGGACAGTGTGGACACTGATTCGTCTTTTTTGGTGCTCATTCGATGATCATGCGGAACTAATGCTCTAGTGAGTACGCGGCTTAATGTAAAAACGCATTCTGTTCGTGTTCGAATCAGCGTCCACACTATCCGAGCATTTGCTCGTTCAGTGCTCATGCGGAACGAATGCTCTAGTGAATACGTGGCTTAAGATTGTAATGTATGGGGCCCTTGCGAAGGTATTGAATGGTCATGTAGACAGTATGTTTCTACTTGATACATAGAGTGTCCATTTATGTATAACGTGTTTCCACGAGGTGAGGTACGCCCCCCAATTTTTCTATAATTTGAAAGATACCGATGTCAAATTTGGTAAGTCCCTATAGTACTTGAATACGCATATTTTGACCTCTCTACTGAAAATTCACCAGTTCCGGTTTAACCGGAACTGACCACAACCTTTTTTTTCAAATGGCACCCTGTATATATTTTTTTACTATACAAAAGAGCACGCAATTTGTGATAACTCTGTTCTTCAAAATTGAAAATCGGTTGAAAAATGAAGGAGATACAGTTGATTGTTCAGTCAAACAAAGGTGGCCATGACATTCAAACTTAAATCATCACAACTGACAAACGACATCAGAAGTTATCAGAGGAAGCTTCGAAGTGAAGTTATCAGATTACTCGTGTGAAAAATTTTGAAGAATTCCGAAAGAAATCGCAAATACAAGATGTTTTATCATGAGTGTTCTCAAAATTAGATATTCTTCAACGAAGGCGGCCATGAACATAATAAAGCGAAACAAAAAAGCAGCATTGTTTAAATAAGTAGAACAAACTTTGACTTCGTTGAAATAATATGAGCTTTTGTGAGTAGGGGGTTTATGCCAATCCTGGACCTCCCCCCACCACTGACCTTGAGAGTGACCTTGGGGAATGACCTTCAGAGGATGATCTGGTTAGTGGTTGGTGACCTTGAGGGTAGTCGACATTGGGGGTTGATGACCTTGAAAGTTGGTGACCATGGATTTTGAAGGGTGAATTTGAGTATGGGCCACCTTGAAAGTGTGTAACCTTTGATATCAATTGAGCTTGAGAGTGGATGACTGTTCAATTGGTTGACCTTCACTGTAGACCGATATCTTTGAAGACTATTGAGTAAGAGGGTGTATTGAAATGAATTTAGCATTGACATATTCGGTTGAAGTGACCTTGAATATTTTTCTATCTTCATTCATTTCAACCTCAAATATACCCCTTCCCTTCAACGATTGCTATAAAAGCTAGAGAGTAGATACTTACGAATTCAGTTTGCACCGCCCATAGTACCAGAGTGAGCCTTCATAATCAGTTTTTCCGAGTTGGCATCGAACTATAGTGCACCAAAAGGAACACATCGCAATTCAGGTGAAAATATTTTATAGTTTTCTACCATAATTTCTACATATTCGAAAATGGATACCCTAAAATTTGATTTTGAAAAAATAAATTCTGCTATTCAACACATAGAAACTCTAGAACAAAGACCTATAACATCACTAACGATCGGTAAAGCTTATAAAGTTGAAAAAATGCAATGTATTCTACAAGATATGGTAAATCTATTCAGGTAATTCTGTTGGAAGATAATGTCAAATTCAAATCATGGCTTCCGAAACGAGTCACCGAGCAATTAACAGATGAGATTATTCAAATGATAAATTCATCAAAGTCCAAAGTGGTAATAACATATATAGGGCAGAGTTCTCAGGAATTTTCTGGTGCGAAAACCCGATCGTTAGTAAAGTTCGATGTGATAGAGTAAAAGTATAATTATAATATGTAAATTCATGGTAGAATATAAAATATTGTTAATCCACCTACTCAAACGTAAGGTATAGCTTGTGATAATGATTTGAAACTGATAGTCACTATTTTTTTTTCAGAACTTCCATACAAAGATGTGGATGCAATATTCCAGCGAGTTGTGGACAGAGGCTGTAGATATAGATTCTGCAATTGAAAGATTGCGTTGTGAATTGAATGATTTGAGTTGGGATGCACTACATTCGGCAAATTATGATATGAACATTTGTTTTGATGTTGAGGAGGTCCGACGAGTTTTGAAGCTCAGCAATAAATATGACTTTGGTGTAAAGTTGTGTAACAAATATTCCTATGGACTCATTAGTTTGGATGAGTATTGCAAGCAGATGATTGAAGCGGAAATGAGAAGATTTTTATCAGACCTGATTGCATATTTACCAGGAGATATAACAGAAAAATATCAACTGAGAAAAGACGAGTATAGCTCAGATGGAGAAGAAGGGAATGTGTGTGAAAGTGGTGAAGTTTTGCAGTCTACATAGAAAATTATTTTTAGTATGCATATATTAATATTCATTTTATAAATAAAAACAACATTGAAAGTATTTTTTTTTATTTACTACTATATTATGATACATTCAAAATATGAAAAATAAGATACATATCAATAAAATATTATGATAATCCAATCAAAATTGAACCATTGAGTGCACTATAGCTCAAATAGGCATCGTGTAGTATAAGTGCATATACTTTCGTGTTGGCGGGAAATTTTGTCTTTCGGGTTTCGAACTCAATTTTGATGTCGACGGTGGATGACTTCATGGCATCAGGTTGATGGGAGCAATCGATGACGAAAAGAGGATTATTCCGGAAGCTTCCAATATCCATCATTGGTTCACTCATAGGCTTGTTGTAGTAACTGCGTTGGAAATTTTCGTAAGCATAGTAGGCTGAAGAGTCCAATTTTTTATCGAAATCCAGATTCCAACGTTCGTATGGAAATACTTCAGAATTCAAATATAAACGGATATTATTTATATTTGCATTAATAAACTTCGTCGCATCTTTTGAAATATTTTCGGAATGATCTGTGTCTTGGAACCCGATAATGATGAATCGAGGCCTTTCGAGGCTATTGGTAGTTTTCACAGCCCATATGTCTGAAGCTGTATCACGAAGTGATGGTAACTCATAAAGATCCCACATACGGTAGGCCATTTTGACTTTGGCACTACTATTTTTATTAATTCGGTTCAAGAGCTTCAATTTCTGGCGATCTTCTGGTACAATATGTCTGATTCTCCATTCTATTTTTGTGATTTCTAGTTCAGCATCGACCTCGCCTATGAATGAATTTTTGAAGGATCGAGCTATAATCAGAATGAGTTCCTGCTTAACATTCAAAATACCCTTGGTGTAATCTTCAGCGAATCCCATAATGTATTTTAGGGGCAGTTTGCCGCTGAAAAAATTACTTGCAGGATCCAGTATATCTTGTTTATTCTGATTGAGACCCCAACCTATTGGTAGTAAACTATTCTCATGTGTTTTTCCGAATGATACCATAGTTTTCAATGTGGTTGTTATGCCTGGCTTTCGTACAACTGCAACTTGTTCACCACCCATTTCGTAGCGGATTTCATCAAACAAGAAAGCCAGAGCATTATTGGAAAGATAACATCGTTTGTTGGGCTCTGAAGGTGTGAATTTTCCCTCGATATAAATGTAGCTATCTGCTATATCGAGAATTATATCTTGAAAATTGATGGGAATTCTGATTTCGTCCGAATTCTTATAATATGGTGATCCATACGGCTTATATGTATGCTCATGCAAACTAATCAGGGAATGATCGAAAATTGGCTCTTCAAAAACTTCTAACATATCGCTTGTAGTGAAAGCGGCCATGTTTTATTTTTTCTTGGTATTCCTGATCTTCAAGCCAATTGATTTCAGAAAGTTTAGATTACTAGAGCTGATGGTATATCTTGATTGTTTAACGGGCTCACGTGAAATGAATCGGCTTATGATTTTTCTCTTCTTTATATCAGCATGATCCTCAACCCCATTGTACATACACCGTTTCGGTTTCAATCGCCGGACATTATAACAAAACCCCATTGTATTTTCTTGGCAGAGGTCAATATTACAATTTTTTCAACTCCAATTTTATAATTATTCTTTCGCCATTGAACTCGATCAGATGCCCACGATCGTCCAAAATGCGCAGAGTAATGTTGTCGAGATACTGACGGCCTTCGGGCTTGATTGGCATATAAATTATATTTCGTGGTTCCTTTGTGAGTTTGTATCCTGGCTCGACATCAATATCGAATTCGAAAATGCTGTGACATTCCTCACCATTCAAATACGCTCCAGAAGTGACGTTACAATCCACACGGATTATTCTCACATTATTGATATTCACAGGTAATGTTGATTCATGTGTTTCACCGATACCAAAGACCTTAGGCTCGAATCCTAAAAGACCAGCGATAGAGTTTTCATGTAAGAGGTTGATGTAATATTTCGATCGCATTTCACATTTCAGAATATTGTTGTTTGGATGTAGGAGAAACACATCATCCATATTCTTTTCGGTGACATTTTCAGCCAGTTTCTCTTTAGATCTAATGGATCGCTGTATAACTTTATTGATTTCATCAATTTCATAAGCGCCAGGTGGAATTTTAATGGTTATGGGTGGAGAATTGATTCGTTTTGAATAGCTGATCACATTATTCTTCACAGTAACATTGAAAATTGAATTGTAGGAATAGAAACCATGTAAACCCAAACCATAACTGCTACTCGTATCCAATTCGACTGGTGGGTAAAAGTTAGCGCTCAACTCGCTTGAGTCTCCTGATAGCGAGAACGTTCGTGACATGACTGTTCAATTGTTAGTATTCCAGGACATTTTATTGCTGGAAACAGAAATGATACAGCATCCGTCTCTTTTTTGGTGGTGATGTTAAATGGGTGTCAACATCATTTTTTGCTACTACATTTACATCCTTCACATTACAGTAGCAACAAAATATTTTTCGGGGTATTGGTCCATCATTCACATCAGATGAACTGCAAGTATCAACATCATTATAATGCTCCTGGCAGTACTGATACTTCAAGACATCAATATCATTTTGAAGGTGTGGTGGTAGTTTATCCCACACTGCCGCAATTTCCCCAGCAGCACATCCAATCAACACTTCTTTGGGCATATCAGAAAGTTGTTGTTTACTCATTTTATTCAAACTACGTAGTCTAGAATATGCATTTAATGAATGCGCCATCCTCTTTATGCTTTCTCTATCCTGGATAGGGGTTTTGTCCATAGTGGCTTACCGTATAGAAACTGCAGACACAAATGACCACACCACACTGTATTGAACCGCTGGTGTCGCTCATAGTTATAGCAAATTTCACTAGCTGGTTTTGGTCCACTGTGAAAATAACGAATTAGTTCTTTGGGGGGAGGTAAATCACCAAAGCTGTCATAGTATTGCACTGATCCTCCATTTTTTTTATATGCCACCCAGTGTGTTCCTGGGCCGTATCGGCTATCTAAATTAACTACTGCGGATTCACATCGATGCGGTCCTGAAAGTGGAAGATCGTCACGCATAAATACACCGCGAAAATTTGTAATTTTCATTTTCTTAGCGATTAATTTGATGTCAATGTCAGAAAGAGCTCTCCGGGGTGGCATACTCATAGGTTTTTTGAATTCTGATGCTTTAAATATAATCCTAGACCTTTGCGGTACGGTTTCAAATACATTCCTTTGCCACTTTTACCGAGAGCAATAGCTTCCATGTACTTATTGTGGCGGTTTGACTCATTCAACTGGTCTCTACTAGCTCTTGCTGCTTGTACTGCTTTAGTTATACCTGCTGCTGCTCCAGTAAGAGTGCCAAGTGCTGATAACCCAGCAAATATTGGTATGAGTGGTAGAAGTCCACCAACTTTGGGAATTGGTATCACCCGAGGTGTACGAATTTTATTTTTTCCTCCTGCCTCTTTTGTGTATTTACGGGCTGCTTTCAGCGCGATTTGGGTGGCTTTTCTCAAATTATTTGCAACAATTTTACCTCCTCCTGCTTCACGTAAAACATTTCGCACCTTTCTTACAATGCCAGAACCGAAGGCTACTACCTTTCTAATATTTTTTGCTTTTTTCTTCTTAATTTTTCTCATAGCTCGAATATTTCCCTGTTTACACGGTTTAGTTGACTCGCATCCCATACCAAATCGACGCTTTCCCTTCATTATATTTGTAACCAACCAAGCAGAACCTTTCTCTCCAAGAGAAGCGTTTTTGTCTTTGAATCTGCTCCAAGCAGCTTCTTCAAGCTTCTGGTCTGCCTTGTGCCTACTGTTGAGATCCGAATTCAGTGAATAAGCAATATCGTGCTCCTTGCATGCGAAATCTAGTTTATTTATGCCGGGATCTCCTCTTGCCAACCTCTTATGTAATCTTGTTCCAGGACCACAGTACTGATAACCACCAGGTAGATGCAACTCAATGGGTAGTTTATTGATTAGAGAATTAACCAAACCTCTACCGCCCACTTGTTTACGTTTACAACCGTTCTGATTGAGTTTTGTCATTTAAATAAAAGATTAAGCGAAGCACTGCACTTATATAGTCTCTAGCTGTCGTACAATGCGCATTGTGAAACAGAAACAAGAGTTTAAAATCGATAATTTTGACGAAAAAGTAAATAATGGACTGGGGAGGCACAGTGAACGACGCCATGGATCTCTCCTCCCATTATCAATTAGGGGTCTCATTATTGGACCTTCGAATTGTGGGAAGACAAATGTGATGATTTCTTTACTAACTCACCCACTGGGATTGCGATTCGCGAATGTGTATGTTTATTCAAAATCTCTATATCAACCCAAATATGAGTATTTACGAGGAGTGTTGAAGCCGATTGAAGGATTGGGATTTTATACTTTTGGAAATGTCACGTCTGGAATAGTAGAACCATCAGAGGCTAAACCTGATTCGGTATTCATCTTTGATGATGTTATGTGTGAAAAGCAAGATGTTATTAGAGCATATTTTAGTATGGGGCGCCATAAAAATGTTGACTGTTTTTATCTAGCCCAAACATATTCCCGTGTTCCGAAGCAATTGATCAGAGATAATTCAAATTTCATTGTAACATTCAAACAGGATGACATGAATCTCAACCACATTTTTTCTGATCATGTATCGCCAGATATGACGTTTAAGCAGTTTCAAGATATGTGTGCAAAATGTTGGAATGACAAATATGGATTTCTAGTTATCGACAAAGATAGAGAACTACAAGAAGGTCGTTACCGTAAAGGGTTTGACAATTTCATATATCTCTGATGTTTTTTAGATATTTGGCTCAATCTGAAGTTGAACAGGTCAGTGATACATTAGCATTCAGAACGTCAATACTATGGACGAACAAAAAAGCGATGAAATAGATTTGAAACGGAAATTAATTGAGGCAACAGAGGCAGTTCGAAAAAAATTTAATTACATTAAAAATAACCGCATAAGCGACCAAGTGGCGCTTTCAAAAATATATGAACCAATAATCGAACCACTGAAAACTATATCATCTAATACGTCCAAAATAAATCCTTTACCGGTGGTGAGCCACTCAAAAAAATTTACCAAATCCATAGAGAGTAGTACCCCGCTCCCAAAATTGAATTTTATGGAAAGTGATGACAAAGATGTGAAATTTAATGCTGAAGAAACATCGATAATGCATACACCATCATCCTCAATGGTAACCACAGACCCCGAATCACCAAAGGTAGCGGACAGCAATGGGGAAGTCTCCAGCCATATTCAAAAGTTGTTATCTGGAAATTCTTCATATGATACGATATTCGGTGTCCGGTTAGACCCCATTACGAATAAGCTAAAAATGGGCGATTCCAATGTAGACTTTATTGAAGGAAGAATTGTATTCAGTAAAGATGGTAGGACCATTGGTACTTACCAAGGCACATCCAACTTATACAAGTTGATATTCATGAAAGTACCTCCGGGAAATATGTCTGCTACTGAACTGAATACATATGGTGACATACTCAGATTAACAAAAGCAGCGTATAAAAATCATGACCAAGCACAGGGTTTATTGCCTAATAAATGGAAGAAATATCAAAAAATAATCAAGCCATTATTATCTGTAGACAACACATTGGAAAACCTTTCTATAGGAGGTGCTGGAATAATGAAAATACCATCCCGAAAACTATTTGGTGGAAACAAACCCATAAGTTACATTTATTGGAATAGCTTGGATGAATTAATCGACAGGCTTCGACTCCTTTGGAGTTCAAAAATGGCTGGACATACAGGGCATGATAATGAAATATTATCAATAATAGAAGAATTGCGCGAAGAGGGTTTAATCTACTGAACGTGTATGTATATTATTTCCTGAGTGTGTGAATTATGTTCATTCTTCTGAAGATATTCCAACGATGAATAACACAATCGACAAATTTGGTCGTAGACGGGGTGGTGTGAAGGTGATTGTTGGAAGATCAGGAGTTGGATTCATCCTCACAGCAGATGGAAATTATAATATTCAGAATAAACGTCTGTGGAATATTGGTGAACCCTCCGACACGAAAGATGCTACCACTAAGGGCTATGTTGATGACCGCATAAAAGAGACTAAGGAGTTGACCCTGTCCGCTGTGCAAGAATCAGTATCATCAGTAATTCGTGAAGCGAGAGCATATTTTGATTCCAAAATTACTGAACTCAGATTTGTCATCGGCAAGAAGTCGGATAGCTCAATCGAGCAAATTTCCAAACTGGAGCAGTTAATCCATACTTTAGAAAAGCGAATCGTTAAAGTAGAGCAGTCAACAACCAAGGCTCCACCTAAACACTGGAGGACTGGGCAATTAGCTTTACCGCCTTCCTGGGAACCGACTTCTGTAATAGAGAGTTGAAATGAGTACCGCTAAAAGGCAAGTTGTTGAGGAACTGCATAAGCCAGCTCGACGAAATTTTCCACGAAGGAAGACCATAATTAAAGGGTTTTCAGATTTATGGCAGATGGATCTGATGGAGATGCAGCCGTATGCAAAAGAAAATAAAGGTTATAGATATATCCTCATCGTAATAAACTGTTATTCAAAGTTTGTATGGTCAAGACCGCTGAAAAATAAAACGGGAAAATCCGTTACCGCAGCAATGGAGAGTGTGTTGAAAGACGCAAAGTACACACCGAAGAACTTGCAATCCGACCAAGGCACTGAATTTTATAATACAAAATTTTCCTCGTTGATGGCGAAACATCTGATCAATCATTATTCGACATTCAGTACTAAAAAAGCGGCAATTGCGGAACGAGTTATTAGGACATTGAAAAGTTGGTTGTATAAAGAGTTTTCAGTTCAAGGGCATCACAAGTGGTTGAAAATTCTTCCGCACATAACGGATCAGTACAACAATAAAATTCATAGCAGCATTGGAATGAAGCCCGTTGAAGTGACATCATCCACGAAACTGAATTTGTATAAACACGCCAAAATACATGCGAAATATAAAAGAAGTAAATTCAAAATAGGAGACGTAGTTCGAATAAGCAAGTACAAGAGCATATTCGATAAAGGTTATACAGCAAATTTCACAACTGAACTTTTTAAAATTGTTAAGGTAAATAGTACAATGCCTGTAACCTATGAGCTTGAAGACATGGATAAGAAACCAATAAAGGGCTGTTTTTATGAAATGGAGTTGAGTAAAACGAAGCAGCCCGACATTTACTTGGTGGAAAAAATTTTGAGGAGGAATCATGGGAAAGTAATGGTGAAATGGCTTGGGTTTCCCAACGACAAAAACTCATGGATTGATGAAAGTTCGATAGTATAATTGAATATCTGTATTTTTTCATCAAGTAGCCATAAACTGATATTAATTCGATATGTGAATTTTATGAGTTATATATTTATAGTGAAATCGTTGATATAATGTTTCTCTCATTACTATAAATGAATAAAAAATGAACAATACTTGGTGCAATTTTTATTTTTCGTTAGTCATACAAAGTGTTTATTGATGTTCAATCACTTCATAAATGTATCTCCTTATTGGAACCACATGGGTTTTCCTCAACTCTTCCCGCTCGGCTCTCTGATCTTCGTTCAAACACCAGCATTTGAGCAGATGGTCTATTCTGTCTTCGAAAAAAAACCCGACACATTCACATAATGTCAACCCCATTCGACACTGTTCGCATAGGTTTTTCCAACAGTCTGTTTGGTAGCTGTCACAATTCGTACATCGCTGGAAATCCAAGGTCTCCTCTGCTCTGCAATCCCTACAGTCTTCTCTAATAATACCAAAGTTTGTGGTGTCCATTCTTTCACCACACTTTCGGCATTCCGTCCATAAACCGAACCGTTTTGTCACTTTTTTTGGAGTCTTCGGAGGGTTTATTCTTTCACACTCTTGACACAATCCAGTGCAGGTATTGATAAAACTCGGTGGCCATGCAATGTCACAGTTATGACATGACAAATTTTTATCAATCACTAATGGATACACTGCAATTTTTGGCTTAGAATCCCACTCTCTTGATGTCGACATATCTAGAAATGATGAAACTTGTGTGCTATAAAGAATCGCATAGAATGGTCCACCTCATTCAGCGACCCTCATTATATACAATCCGATATACCCTCCACCTAGGTATCCTCCGAAGGCCTTGAAGTCCAGTGACCTTCATGTTGAGTGACTTTCAAATGACATTCGAGCACTGAATGACCTTCGAATATGGAGTGACCTTCGAATATGTAGTGACCTTCGAATATGGAGTGACCTTCGAATATGTAGTGACCTTCGAATATGTAGTGACCTTCGAATATGTAGTGACCTTCGAACACCAAACGACCTTCGCATCTCAAACGACCTTCGAGCAACGGGTGACCTTCGAATTTGAAATGACCTTCATCCCCTCACAGTATTGGAAAAACCATATAAGGAGAGGACGAATACCACCTCTGCATCAGTTTCATTGAAATATCAGAGTAGTTCGTATTGAAATGGCAGCTCAACAAAATGATAGAATGAGTGTGTTACGAGACCTAGTGGCTATCGATATAAATCATGTCGAAGAAGATGCAGAAGTGGACGATGACATAGCTGAAGAAGTTGCAGCAGTGGACGATATAGCTGAAGAAGTTGCAGCAGTGGAAGTTGTTGAAGAAGCAGATGTTGCGGCAGAAGGAGCTATTGCAGTTGCCGCTAACGATGATGATGGTTCTAGCGAGGATGAAGGGATGTACGAAGATGGTCCTGATGTAGATGGTGAATATAGGTGCGTGTTCAAAAATATAAACAGTGTGAGGGATGTCGGTAGAAATATGTATTGTTCGATAATTTCATACTGGATGGTTGTAACAACCACCGAGGATCGTAAGGTTCTATGCCACAAGTGCTTCATGCTGTACAGAGAAATTGGTCGATAGTGGACATTATAACAATGTAGATCTGCATTATAAAACGGACTTCAATAATATTCCCGATTACGACTGTGTGGCTTGTGGAATGACTGTTTGTCAAGTGCGCCTAATTGACACTTGCCTGTTTTGCAATACAAGTTTTAAAAAAATATAATTTTACAGAGCGATTGCAAATTTCCGAATACTGGAATATGGCCCTGCAGACAGTTCCAGTGATGTGCATCGGTGTGGAAGTGTTGCTCGTGTTTCTGTTCAGGAATACGAACCGCCGGATGACATCAGCGATTGTTCAACAATTGAATTGGACTGGGAAAATTTACCAGATCAAAGCCATTGGTGGTGTCCGGCGCAATTGTCTGAAGAAGATGGCGGGGAAGAGGTTATCCGAATGGAAGAGGCATGCGATTGGACTTTTAGACTTTGAGTCGGGGTGTTTATATTAGATTTGTATAACGTATAGCATAATAATAGGGAAAAAAAGACTGAAATATATATTTTAAATGAAAATATGTTTCATTCATTTGATGATCGATAGCTCTATAGTGAATAATAGCTCAAAAAAATTATTCAAGTGGTATAAATACTACTAGCGTGTACATTTCAAAGAAACTGTGTTTGGAAATGTCTGATGTCACTAACTAAACATGTGAGATTTTTTTAAATACTCTGAAATTTCTTATATCTATTGCAACATATTTTCAGACACACATATAAAACATATTCGCTTTCCTGGGTGTATTTCAGCTTCAAAATATACTTTCAAACAGTGAGATATATATTTTCTAATAAAAAAGTGTATGTAATATATTAAAATGAAAGTGGCATGCCCATCTGTGCATCAAAATGTTTAATGAAAAACTAGTGCGCATCCATTATTTCTAGCTATAGTTGGTATTTAACCAAAACTCGTTGTGATGTATATGAATTGTATCAAAATATAACCAAAACCTTCAACTGCGCATACATTTTTACCCCACATTTTGAAATAGCTCCATTTTGGTTTAATGCGCAAACGGGAGCTTACAGAAATGCGTAGTAATGAAAATTCATTTTTCGAACATTCCCCTGTTGTTAAAAATGCTCTCATATACACTTCATATCTTTCTTGAGTATTTTAGTTGGTTGGAGAGGGAATATTTCTTTGAAAATTGTGATATTTTTATCAGCAGCCATGTAATATAATACATAACGGAAGTAGTGAATCCAACTGCGCACCTATATATTCAATAAAAAACCTATGCGCATCCAGTTTTCTAGTCTGGAGAACATTTTCAGTGCATATATGACAGAGAATCATAGACATGTATGGTAGCATGGTTAATGCCACCCACTGCTCATAACTTTTCTCTGTCACTTTCCTAAAAGTTCCGTTTTGGTCGCATACCTAAACCAGCTACCTGACTTGTGCGCAGTTGATTTCCCCCCCCCCCCCCACACCCCCCCTAATTAGCCCCTACCCTAGTGTGAGGCCATCCGAGTTCACCCACGTGTCCAGTTTTTTTTTTTCTCGAATTGCTCGGAACGAGGGTCTTTCCCCCCCCAACAACTAACCCCCCCCAAAACAACATTTTATTTTTTTATTTATGATTTATTACAAATACGAACATACTAACATACTAACATGTACTTAAACTTAATCTATCTTATTAAATATACACATTCAAATATTATTTAATGATAATATTCATTTTAATAATTACAATAATTAAAAACCAATTATGTATACAAATACGATATGAATATATACCCCCTCCCCCCTTCTACTTTAAAAAACACAAACCTTTATTTACACTCTAATACAAATACGAACACACTCAACTAACATGTACTTAAAATTTAATCTATCCTATGAAAAATATACATTCAAATATTATTAAATAATTTCGTATCAAATATCTTAATTATATATAATACAATAATCGAGGGAATTGGGATCGGAAAAAAGGATCATATTCACACGCAAACACACCTATACACACACGCACATATTCATTTCTCCATAAAAACTTTAACCTTCTCCTGCAGCAATTTAAGTCTTCTGCTCTCTCGATTGAGCGAGAGCTGCGACTTAATTGCTTTGGCCTTCAGCGTTGGCAAACTTTGCCTAAGCTGATTACTGTCACCCATAATTCGTTGCTGGCGTCCGTCGAGCTCTTCCAATTCTCGTTTCAACTCCTCCTTCCGATTTTTTATTTCTTCGAGCTCCGTATCGTACGCCAGCAACGATTTCTGAGCGTCAGAGACCTTTGCAGCAGCTTCTCGATGTTCTAGATATGCTCGGGCTTTTTTGTTAACAAAATCCGAAAAAACATCTACAATTTTCTTATGTTGTTCTTCCGCATTTTGTGACCAAACACTCCCATCACTTCTACCACTTCCCAAAATTGGTGATACCGATGAACTTCTACCAGAAAACACTTCAGAATGATCTACCGATCGATTCGGAGAAGTGAAACCAACGGATTGCTTTGCTGAGATGGGACTTGCATGTGACCCACTGGACACCGAAAATTCGTTGGAACCGGCTCCGTCATTTTTTGAGGCCGATTCCTGTTTTTTGGGAGAGTTAGCCGGGGCCGATGATTGCACTACCTCTCTTCCCAAAATTACCGGTGACGGTGAACTATCTTCGGAAGATAGAACTACCGTTGGAATCGGACTATCGACGGATTGTTTCGATGCCAGAGGTCTTGTGAGTAGTCCTCTCAGCAACGGAAATTCGTTAGACTCAACTTGTCACTTTTTGTGGTAGACATCCTTTGTTTTTTGGGGGAGTTTACCGGTGTCAATTCTTTCCTTTTGGAAGACTTATTCAACGATGAAGGACCCGCTTCATCGTTGCTTATGTCTTCACATAAGGGGGCATATGGTAACAGAGGTGGAGTGAAGCCCTTGATGTCCGCGAAATATTTTTCCATTTCTACATCTCCGAATTCTTGCATATCTGCCACCGATAAGCTGGAATAATGGAAACTCGGTATGTCTGTGCTGTGAATTTGTTCAAAATCCAAATATTTCGATTGGTCGGTTGCTGTTTGTTCGGGTTTCTGTATCCTAACATCACTTAATATATTTATTTTTTGAGTCGAACAACCAGCAACCGAATCTTTATTTTTATCATCAACCGCGTCTCTAGTCTTTTCGTTAACCGCGTCTTTATTTTTGTCAATATTAATTGTACTAAGATATGCTAACGTTGCCAGCATACTAACAACCGACTTTCCACTATCCTGAGAATTGGGACTTTTATTACCTTTCATTTCGGTTATCCAATCACACCACTCTTTCACAATATCAATAAAAGCACGACTCACAACTTTACCAGTGGGAAGAACAGGGTACAATGATGCATCATGCCACCCTCTAGTTTGAGTAACCTCGCACATCCCCTACTCCGAAATTGTACAGAGCCTGCGCACAGGTAGAGATATTGAAAAGAGACCACTACAAGGCCAAATTCTTTTGGGTCACCTTCATACACCCTGATCGTTCAAAGCAAAGGAATGCGGTACAGGTACCCACGCCTCGCTACCTGCTGCTAGACAAAATAAGGAATGCGGCATAAACTCGCATTCTTCAAGACTAGACCACTCAAACACAGTATGGTCGATAAGGACCTAAGAAATGTACATCGGTACAGTTTTTTCAAAACGTTGACTACAACGAGACGAAAGAATGTTATTTATAATGTCTATTCAGTCTATACATACACGTTAAAATTGAAAATATCTATTCATTCAATATGTGGATGCTATACAATATATTTTGAATATTTTTATGCTACACTATGAAATTAACATATATGAGTAGAAACAATTCGGAAATGTAATTTCAATATCGAATATTCATGCTTCGAAAATTGTGTTTTTTTTTTCTTTCGATATGAGATATTTCTGGATTATTCTCCAACATATAAGTGGAACCGTTTTTCAGTACCTTCTATGTCAAAATATAGGTTGGCATAAAAAAAAGGAATTCAAATATATGTTATGAAACGTATCAAATTATTGGTTCAAATATTCGTGAAAACAGTTTCATAGCCAATTGTAGATGAATATTCCCTTTTCACGCTATCGGATGAATAATATAAAATTTGTTGAATGATAATTAAGGATTTGCGTTCGCTTACTTCGACTTATTCTGCTTCCAGTAATGAAATCAGCAAATCCAAATTGTTGACAGGTTGTGAATTATTATGAATCGCAGATTCCACAATGTTTGAACACCATAACAGATTTTGTTCGGGGTCCGTTTGATAAAATTCAATATCGTTGTGGCCCCACGGCAATGTTTTTGTGGTATTGGGTATAATGAACCGCTTGTCGTCATGGTGTGACAAAGCGACTTTATTTTTCATTTCAGTAAATATGTCGTGGGTATCACTTTTGAAACTATTCATTTTTCTAAGTATGGAACCACCCTTCTCAACAATATTTTTATAGTCACTTTCGTGCAATTGTTTGATAATGACTGACTTTTTGACGCCTTTGGCTTTCTTCAATTCATTTTTAACGGACTGAACAAAGTAAGCTTTGGCCCCAGTACCATAAAAACTGATAATGGGGTCATTGGGAAATTCATCTTTCATATTCCCCAGAATGGGTTTTGTAACAGGAATGCCAAAATCGTTTCCGATGTTATAATTGGAGGTATCAAATCTTTCTATATTTTCGATCATGAATTCGTAAAAGTTTTTATTTGCTATTTTCAATATAAAAGAATCTGTATCTGTGTACAGTAGTGAAGCGTCATTTCCAAAATTACTTTTTATGCATTTGTAGTAAAAATCATACATTACTGTTTTTGATAAATCCAATATACTAAATCCCAAATAAAGTGGTTTATCGTAACACACTCTTACTTTTCCCATATGAATAGCGACAAAATTTTCTGTAAATATTGAACATGTTTTGAAATTTGGGTTGGAAATCAGACAATTAGCCCCCAATGACCTTTTTATATTCTCCCAATGAGTAACCAGTTTAATTTCCCTTCTATTTTCCACATTTTCCAGAGTTTTTCCATACACGGCATTGTTCATTAACTTGAAAAATTGTTTTTCGAATTTATTCAAAGCTTTATTACGCATTTTTGTATTCAAATCGATATATTTCTTAAGCCATGACGATTGCCGAAATTTCAAAACCCTATGTGTTTTCATAACCATCAATCCGTTTTCTATAGCTTGTTGAAGAGTTCTATAATGAACGATATAGTTTTTTTTATCTGATAAGTTCGGTATCAACTTGCAAATATTGGATTTTGAACCTGGTGGAATTATACTTTCGACTAGGAAAGGTAAATCCGAATGAGAATCATGTAATTCTTCTGGATAATGAATGTCCACTTCAAAAACATAACCAAAAGGAGAATCAGCAGAAATACTCATCACATCCAAATCCTGTATTTCACTGGGTGTCAACCAGGTGAATCCACCAATGGGCAAAGGTTGAGACATGCTATGACCATACAAATTTGTTGCATCCAAATACGATATGTAAGATACGTCTTTTTTGGCATCGTAGTTAGGTAGATATTCATTGTTTGCGACATGCATTCGGTCACTACATTGACTTATTCCACCACGTATACCTTTCTTGAAAAAATGTATCATGTCAATATCAGTCAAAAGCTCCAATTCAACTTTTGTGTATCTCAACATAGCGTCCCAAGATAAACCTGGGGCGGTATAATATTGGGCAGGATCCAATTTATAAGTGTTCAAACAAATCCTCCGAAAATTCTCGAATGTATCAGTTAACAGTAAAACATCCGATTTCAAGTACAGATCTGAATATTCTCCCAAACTTCGACATTCAAATAAATTCCATACCCGTTGTGCCCTATCATAGCATTCATCTGAAATTTGTTCGTCATTTAAGTTATCATAAAATTCTTCTTTCGATGGTAGATGTGTGATATCTAATTTTTCCATACAATCTACGAAACTGTATGGAAATACACCTTTCTGTTTCATCAACTGAAACTTTTCGACATCCGGAAAAAACTTTTTAGTGTCTATGAATTGATCTTCTACTAAATTTGCACCGAGATTCTGAAGTGACTCCGAAAGAAATTTATAGCTATCAATGAACCTTAATTTCATGAAATTATTCTTCAATTTTCCATCTTTACCCAAATAGCTGTGTATGAAAAGATGTTTGGTGAATGAAATGTATTTTTCTTTGGTTTGTGGAATGACATCAACTCGATCGCCCTTGTCGAATAATTCCTTGATGAATAAGTGGCAATCATATCCGCTCATATTATGACAAATAATTGGTATAAAATTTGGAAGTTTGAAATTCAAATTACATTTAGAATGAGCTGCACCAAATCTCTTTTTTCCGGTCAGGTGACAATGATCTCTCACTTTGACATCACCATCTTCGAATATATTATCACAGATGCCACAAGTCTTTGCATCAGAAAATTCTTTTTCTTCTGTCTCAGATAATTGACCCATTGGAACAACATTTTTTAGATGTTTATGATATATATTCTTTAAATCGTTTTGAATATTTAAGACGAATACTTTTGCAGTATCGACCCCTCGATACGAAACAAATTTGTCGAATTTTTCATTGAAAGAACATTTTATGTAGTATGCAAACGAGTATGGTTCATGAATGTGAGTTCGGTTGGTGTAAGAGCAATCGGGATTCGGTTGACAAGAATCAATTGGTTTCAGAATTGACTCAAAATCTGCATAAACGACAAACGGAACTTTCATCTGCTTTTCGATATTCACAAATTTCAATATATTTTCAGGAATGTATTTACCGAACTTGTCGATTTTCAATTTTTCAGAAGGTGTGGTTGTACACACATGATTGCAGTCATTTAATTGATGCTGGGTCAATGATTTTCCGTTAGCAAAATATAATAAACAACCATCACAAAAATATTTTTTATGACCATTGGCAGAAATTTGGCTAGAAACTAATTTTGACAAATCCTTAATCCAACAATAATGATTTTTTCCCGTTTCATCACTGATAAGTAAAAGATTAACATGCCTGGTGAGTCGTTGTCGTGAATAATGTAGTGGACCTACACCTTCATATTTCATTTTAGATTCCTCAAATTTTTTTTCCAACCCATATACATTTATAGAGCAATCATTGGCAACTTCGAATTTTGAAATTCCACTTAATTTCATCGGAAAATCCATACCTGATACATTCAGCACTGATTGAAAGGGTGGATAAGAAGACACTCCGGAAACCCTACGATCCGCCGGGTAAAGTGCTGATACCACAGCCCATGCAAAACAATAGTTATCCTCATTTCGCACATTCACCACACCTTTTTTCGACTCGATATAATCTGGCAGCTTTATATAGGAACACGCACCAAGAGGGCTATACTTGTTCACATTCATTTCTGTGAACATGATTTTCTTCAGGCTCCATCCTGCAATAGAAATGATTTTACATTCAAGGTATGAATATTGATTTTTGGGCAATTTATATACCTGAGTCACGATCTTCGAATTCTGTACTTTGTGCCGTTATTGTGTCGATGAATTCATCCAAAACAGCATTAAGATCCATGGACTGGTCAACTATCTGGTTCGGAGAATTGAAACACTTTACCTCGGATAATTCCTGGGTCTGCAGAATATGTGAGCTGAATAGTTCCATATTTACTTTCACCGCACTATGTATCTTCAACACACCTTGCAATAATGAAATCATTTTCTGTTTGTATGCATCAAAAAATGTTTTGTAATCCATATAGTTACTACCGCTCCCAATCCTATAGCTAACTATTCTACATTTGAAAGCACTTTTGATAATTTGCACGTCTTCACCCAATTGAATGCAAGAATTGGATCTGTGTTCGAGTGTTCTTCGATGTGAAACCATCTGACCCATTGGAACTGGTTTATTACAACAATCACAGAACTGCATATCGTTTTGCGATATGGGGCTCAATTTAGACCGTTTACTAGGTGGCTCACCTGTCACCGCTGTACAGGATTGCACTTGATGGCGATGTAGATTATCACTGCGAGTAAAACTTTTTCCACAATTGCAAGTATACATTTTGCTCGATTATCGGCTATTCAGAAGGAACATGAGGTCTGAAACTCGTGTTTCTTTTTATATTAGTGGTTGAGGTGGAAGAGAGGGGATAAGTTCACTTGCCCTCAAGGACATTTGTATTCATGGCTTCCTTTAGTTACATGTCAAGGTTACCATTCCCCAGGGTCATCGAAACTCTCAAGGTCACCAACCCTCAAGGTCACTAACCACCAAGGTCACTAACCACCAAGGTCACCATCCCTCAAGGTCACCAACCCTCAAGGTCACCAACCCTCAAGGTCACCAACCCTCAAGGTCACAAATCGTCAAGGTCGCCAACTCTCAAGATCACCAACTTTCAAGGTCATTCACTGGGCAAGTGAACCTCTGAAGGCTATTCTCCAAGGTCACTCTCAAGGTCAGTGGTGGGGGGAGGTCCAGGATTGGCATAAACCCCCTACTTTTGTGTATTGCTTTTTTAATTATGTTCTAAGCCGCCTACGTTGGCAAACATTCAATTTTAGGAGCACTCATCATGAAACCTGATTGTATCTTCGTTTCCTTTAGGAATTCTCCAAAACTTTTCACACGACCAAACTGATAATTTATAACTTTTCATCATAAAAAGTTGCCATTTAAGAAATGGCAATTATGGGCATTTCTTTATGGATACCATTCCGTTTTTGGGTAATTTTTAATAATTGTTGGAATATATGGGAACTGCAGTTGTACGAGAACCTCAGTTTTAAACTGTATTGCACCTCGAAGCTTCCTCTGGTAACTTCTGATGTCGTTTGTCAATTGTGATTATTTAAGTTTAAGTTTCATGGCCAACTTTGTTCGATTGAACAATCAACTGTATCTCCGCCATTTTTCAAGCGATTTTCAATTTTGAAGAACAGTGTTATCACTAATTGCGTGCTCTTTCGGATAGTGAAAAAAAACAGGGTGTCATTTAAAAAAAAAAGTTTGGGATCACTTCCGGTTAAACCAGAAGTAGTGAATTTTCACGCGACACACCAAATTTGAAATCTGTATCTTCAAAACTATAGAAAAATTGGGGGACGTACCTCACCTCGTGGTCACCCGGTATACCGCCTACAGGAGTTGGACCATGGAAAATTTCCTTCTACATAAATAAATTCGATACTCCACTCAATAAGATATGCACGTTATTGTATAATATATATATATATATATAGGTACTCGGAAACAATAAATGGGCTTTGTAGCCAATAAATCAATCAACCAATTTGATATATCAAAAACACCATACCATATTGTTTCCGAGAACGTTAAAAATTCATGGTGAGAATTTATGGTGTCTATGTTAATTCATGGTGATTACATATTTTGTCCGGTGTGAAGTCCCCTCTCAGCCGTTCTCAGTATTCAGTATTAGACACCTGACGTGTATACGCTGCTTGCCAAAACTGTCGTATAATTTAGCTTTAGCAATATTTTATTTTATTGAATTACATGTAGAGTTATCAAGAAACATTTTAGGTATACTAGGCTCTGCCTGTTTGTTTCTGTCGAATAAATAAATGCATTTTTCCAAATTTCACTCAGTTTTCCATTACTTTTGGAGAGGAGAGCACACTGTATAATTTTCGGTAATTGGTCTTAGATCACTCTCTGAATATATGCAGTAATCAATGCCACTTCTTGTGTTGCACATCTATCACAGATATAATCAAAGACTTAAATTTCGGAAGTAACACTTGTGTTTGCCTTTCATTAACCTTCTGTGTATGTGCCTCGACCTTCCTTAGTTATCGAGTCAATCGGCGGTTTATTTTTTGTTCAATTAACAGCTATACAATTCATGATTAGTGTTTACGTGAGATGAGGTATGATCACCGTCATAATGTGATCATCCGTCATTACTAGGATGTGTATTTTCGGAATGGGAAAATACCTTGTTGGTGCTGATGAGTAATGAATGTGTAATCATCGATTTTTTTCGTATTTATTGAGAAGTTGATTATTTATTGAAACTACATGGTACGGTTTCAAGTTAACAGGCTTTGAAGTATAGGATATTCACCGTTACTCAAAATTGGGTCCATTTTCGACGAACGTAAATAGAAACGTTAAATATCTATTATATTATTTTTTCGACAACTGCATAATAAAGTAGCCTTTGGTGCGTTCAAATCTCCACGCAAAGTTGATGTTTTCTGAGGAATGCCATTAGCTGACAGCTTTTTCGCTCTAAAGGGAC
The DNA here is from genome assembly GCA_958298965.1 of Chrysolina haemoptera. Lineage (NCBI taxonomy): Eukaryota > Metazoa > Arthropoda > Insecta > Coleoptera > Chrysomelidae > Chrysolina > Chrysolina haemoptera. The sequence continues at coordinate 13,808,668 of OY282584.1, forward strand.
AACATTGAGGAAACGAATGTTTCCCCGATTTCCCGGCGTGTAGATTACCAATAACGTTTGACTCATGTCTATTTGGCCTAGTGGATAGGGGCTTCTGCTCTTCGACCCAGATTTTTTCTTCAGCCTTTTCCGAGGTTCCAACATTGAAATAATCAACCTCATAAACTGCAACAAGGATTATCTACATTGAATATAAATTAACAACACGCATAAGCATTGCAGGCGATTTTCTGCCATAAAATAATGGAAAGTCAGGCCTAGCGTTAATACCAGCGCGGGCGGACTACTGGGACCACTCGCATGCGGACTACAGGGACCTCTTGCGGGGGATCTACAGGGTGTAATCTAACCTCTTGCACTCCCGTGAAGGACAGGTCTATAATGCCATTTTATAACGAATAGCACGTGTGAAAAATTCGAAAAAAAATTGGGGAAAGTTCAAATACCCGCAATAATACTAGAACTGTGTAATTTCGAACAGCGGTTTCCAAGATTTTCCGAATTTTTCAACAAATTTTAAATATTCCACTTTTTTTTCGAATTTTTCGCACCTGCCATTGGTTATAAAATAGCATTATACACCCGACCTTCACGGGAGTGCAAGAGGTTAGACTACACCCTGTATCATTGCTTTGGCAAGACTCCCCTGAATGTGAGCAGAAGAGTTGCTATATATTGCGTCCGTCATTCCGTCCATCCCCTGACCCCCGGTGTTATGAAGAATGGAAGATGTCAGTGACTTGTCATTATTTGTGAAATGTAATATGCTTAATCTTTCATAAAAACCCTTTTAGTTTAGTTTAGCTTCTGCACTTCACGCCGGCGAGCCGGGTTCAGATCGTCGACGAACATTTTTTTTATGTGTTTGAGATATGGATTGTATTGCCAGCAACTTGAAGACAGACTTTGGCTATATCTATTAAAAGTTGTCATAATTGTACTTTCAATTTTAATCTAGTAAATAATGAAGGAAATGAATATTATTATTATTGGGGAATCAATGATCAATAAAGTATCGAGTGTTTTGTCTGTATCTGAGATCTGCATTTGTCGAAAAAATATTGTGTGTATTTTGAGCACGAAGTGTAATTGCCGCTCTCTTTGTTCGAGCGGCAATCCATCACTTTTCGCTCTAAATACACATATTATAGCTATATATAAATTATATATTAACACAATTTTCGTCAACAAATAATGTCATAAATAATTATTGCAATGGTATGTATTCATTACTTGTACAATAAAAATATATTAATATAGACATAAGTTGCAAATAATTATAATAAATATTTGACTAAAATATTGTAAATATACTCAACATGATTTATTTATCATATAGTTAGCAAAAAAACACTGGTAACTGAGACATACATTTTTACTCTCATATAATAGACACACGCGCGCACGTACACAGATATCAACACATACTTATGTACGAATATCGTATACACACCTATATACATTGGCGTGTTCCATCCATAATAGATCTGTGATAATGTAGTGACCCTGATCCAGTCCTGGATAAACTATAACGCCTTATGTCAATAACACGCGACTGCGGAATAAGGGATTATTAAATCGGAAACACGAAATATAAATTAGCATGTCAGTTCTGAGATGAATTACTGGTATAAATCGTCGTGAATAAATTATTTATATAGTGTTTAAGTGCATTTTCATTACATTTGGTAATATAAGTGAAATTTTTTCTCAACAAATAGTGCTTGTGTAAAAACCGTGATAACGTACCTTCTGTGAGTTTAAAATTTTCATCTCATCAAATAATAAAACTACAAGCTGCTACATGACCCCGTATTTAGGAGCTGATATAAAAAATCACAAATTAAATTTATTTTTCATTATGATTGTTACATCGCTCTCTCCTGTCTAACACGCATTTATATTCTGAGGCTGGGTTTTACGTCTCCCTTCGAATAATCAATAAGGATATCCTACATCTGTGAAATAAGGATATTACGCATTTAAAAACGGCTGTGAGGCTTTTATAGCAGTGAAAATCTCCACGAAATTCAAAGTAGTTATTCGGTTAGGAAATGACAACGACTTCCAATGATTGGCTTTATTGAGTTTTCATTGGGAACATACTTTTTTATAAATATTCTGGTACTCACGAAAAAAAAAATCCAGATGTAATAATCAAACAACATCGTGAGAGCCGATAAACGCTGGTGTTCTGCAGGGATCCATTCAAGCACCAACGCTGTATCATCTTCATATCAATGATTTGTTGCGAGCTACCTCATGTCTAGTGCATAGCTTTGCGGATGATAGTTCCCTTAATACTGCTTCCTTTTCCAAGCTCGATATCAGCCAGTGAAACCGGAAATGAACGGAGAAACGTGAACGATTTCAATAAGGACTTGGCAAACATTCTGGAACAACTTGGTAGAATTCAGTGCGAATAAAACCCAAGCTTGGTCATTAGAAAGGCCGATCTCACAATGGTCAGCGTAATAATGTCAGGAATATCCATATCAATGAAGTTATCCATTTCAATGCTCGTTATTACCATCAATAGGAACACAATGTGAGGTCCATTGCCAAAGCTACCTCTTGAAAACTTGGTTTTCTGATTATGATTTATGAGGCATAGATCCGACCTGTCCTGGTATACTGTTCCCATATATATGGAGTGCAGACCCTAAACACACAGTGAAACATTTGGATTTTTTCCAGAAAAGAGGCATTCGTCTCGGTGAAATCTCGCATACAAGCTCGCCCACTTCTCTGGAACACCGCAGATATGTTGGCGATCTGTCTTTGTTTCATAGATATTTTCAAGGACGGTGCTCTTTTGAAATATCATCAATCATTCCTTCGGTAGCGGTCCTATCGAGACTGATCCGTCGAGATTGGGTCGTCACTTTGGAGACATTAGTTAAAAAAATTGTTTCGATGTTTTGTGTGGATGATAAACATTTTTTTTTTTGGCAAATTGAATTGATTTTAAAGAAAGTCCGGCTGAGATTCGTTTTATCAAATATGACCAGAGAAAGCTGTCTTCTAGAATTTATGCCAATGATTGATTGGATTGTCTTATCTTAAGAGGTGCTTGAATGTCCTCATGAAATCAGAAGAGGTTTCAACAATTTCATGAATATTCGGATAGTTGAAAATTCTTATGTTGTGTATGTATTTAGGAAGTTAATCTTACCTGAATTTGTGAAAAAACTTTATAACAAATAATAAAAACAAATTTATAAGGATTTATAACTTATTCTTAATTAATCTAGGGTATACACGAATCTCCTACAATACCACGATTCAGTGCATCGATTACATTTGCTTCAAAATATTTCTCTTAGGCTTGGCCAAAATATGCAAGGTTTTGTAATTCAACCGTCTCTCGAGTATTTCAAATTTCCACTCCATTACTGTACACAAATGGGGTTCATTATACCTATTCCTTATCTTGAACGTCTGCTAAACTATGCCATTTTGCTAACTCATTTCAAAAGAATTATGTAATGAAAGAGCTCGTTGGAACTGGATTTAGCTGTAAAGCAATATGCATGGAGCCATTTTCGAGATAAGTGAAGCTATTATAAGGACCTTCTTTAGTTTTATGGAAAGATATTTCGGAAGGACCTCGAGGAAGTTACATTATGTGCAGTACAAATGATTCCCTGTATATTTGTTTGATAGAAGTACAATTATTCAGTGAAAGCTATAGAAATATACAGGGTGAATCAACAGGATTGGATACAAGAATACAAACTCTCTCAACCACACTGATAAAAAGCATGTCTTCAATCAAATATATATATATCCTCTTGAACAGAATCATCTTCTGAAAAGAATAATTATTTCTAATTGATGAATATACTCTTATTTCAAACTTATTGAACTGTTTGCTTCTTTACATAAATTATCTTGAAATTAATTTGTTTGCATTAATACATTCCAACTCTTTACCCTAGAGAACTCCTACTTGTGAAAAATGCTCCTTTTGACTCAAGAACATGATTTCTTGGCGAAACCCCGCTACCGGAACGACGCGAACCCACGCGAAAGCGCGTACTGCGACTGCCGACTGGGACCTCTATCCTGTTTGCTTTTGCCCGCGTTTCGTTTGGGGGTTGTGTTTGAATCATAAGTTAAGTTGTTAGTTTTGTGTTTGATACAGTGCTCATGTGCAAATGTGCTGCTACAGAAGTGCAATATGGAGGTCCAATTATTTCTGCACAATTTGAATTTAGGTCATTTATGGACCAGTTGTGGAGGTAGGTTGAAGATATTTCTGTTTTTAACAGGTGTGTGATAATGGCGAATGACGCTGTCGTTTCTATATTCGATCGCATTTCTATACGTCACCGAAGAGGTACCTACGTTGATTATATAGTTTCTGAAATTAAAATATTACAAAACTATTCTCATATATAACCATTATACCTCAATTGTTCGCAGTTGTTCTCTGTTTGTTGAACTGTACCATATGAACATGGCTTCCATGGCATATTTTTATAACCCAGTGCATATTTGTACTGAGCCTCCAAATGCAGATAATCTTGAATCAAAAATGTATTGCATTATGAAGAAGAATATTGTTCGTTATTGAAGTTGAAATATTCTTGCCTCAACCAACTCACACCATCGAACAAAGAAAGTATTCACAATAGTGTTCATTATCAAAGTTGAAATATTCTTGCACCAAACAACTCTCATTATTCAGTGAAGAAAGTGTTCATATGTCTCAAAACAGTTTCCTTTCAAGTGGTCAAGAGGATTCTGTCAAAAAATCAAACTAATATTTGGTTGGACCTATTCAAGAATACAATCGATTTGAATCAATGCAATTATGCATTGATGCAAAATATCCTTTTTATCAGTGCATCCATATTTCTTTTTTCAAATTTGTTTCCGGGATATTGTGTTTGAAGGAATCGTTCAATAGAGAATACACAATTTTGTATTTTCTACCTAAAAGTTTTTGCATAGGAAATATCGATACTGAATACTGTTTTCCTTTTTTGAAAACATACTTGAAAAGTTGTGAATAATATTATGTTACAGCAAGAGAACGTTTCAAATTTTTACTTAGTTTTCAATACTGCCGCTGTCGCTAAAAATATGATTATAATAATTTTTAAATAGGGGTAAATGTCAAATTATAATCCACAATGTTCAGTTGATAATTTCGGGGCTTCCTACACTAGAGAAGATTATGCTTATTTTTCATGGCTTTACTTTGCATACACAATCATGCAAAATATGAAAAGTCCTTTATGTTTGTTGTTATCTCTTCCTATACCAAGCTGCCGTATGACACTTTTTTGACGAGTTAAAGACAAAAATAGACTTTTTCGAAAACTGACCTCAAATATTGATATTTTCGTTGAAATCTCAGTTAGCGAAGTGTCTTATTTTCGTTATAGAACGTAAGACTTCCTCCTACCTCTATAGAAAGTACACACTTTTCTTCCCTTAAATCAGGCAGGACACTCATACTTTACCTTCCTAGGGAGGAAAAAACGATTGAGAATTCATTCAAAATAGGCACATAATATTGCCAATGATAAAATTAACACTGAATCCCAATCCCAAATGGATAAGCTATAAAAATATCCAATAATTTATTAAATGGCATCCAGAGGCAGGCATGCCTGAGGGTGACAGGAGCCATGAGAACAACTCCTACGGCTGCTATGGAGGTCATACTGGACCTGCCACCACTACACATACACGTCCAAGGAGAAGCAAGGTCCGTGACACACAGACTAATGCAGGGTCAAGTTCCAATAAGCCAGAAGCACGGAGCTGACTACCGGAAGCTACATGAGGAACTGAGGGCAGACCCAGTAATGGGAATGCCAACGGACGTGATGGTTCCCAAATACAGCTTCAAAAAGAACTTCAAAATACTGATACCAGACAGAAAGGACTGGGAGAATGGGCCACCCGTGAATGCAAGATCAGTCTGGTATACAGACGGGTCAAAGACAGATAACGGAGTCGGCGCTGGGTTTACGGGGCAAAGCCAAGGATTAACATCCAGCTTAGCCTTGGAAAATACGCCACAGTGTTTCAGGCAGAGGTAACGGCTATACAACACTGTGTCGGAGAAATACTGAGACGAGAGATAAGGAACAAAACAGTGGCCATCTACTCCGACAGTCAAGCTGCGCTCAAGGCAATCGGTTCACACCAAGTCAAATCAAGACTGGTTTGGGACTGTTTGTGTGATCTGACCGAGCTGGGTAGTCGTAACAGTGTGACCCTAGCTTGGGTGCCAGGCCACGAGGGACACCTGGGCAATGAGCGGGCCGACACACTAGCCACAGAAGGCTCTTCGGCAGCGTTCATTGGGCCGGAACCCTTCTGCGGCGTAGCAAAATCCACCACAAAAGCCCACACCAAACAGTGGGTACAAAACAAATCTCAAGAGTGGTGGGAAACCCGACCAGGATTGAGACAGGCCAAGGAGTTCATCAAAAGACGCTCGCCAAAATTCACGACGGAACTCCTCAGTTATAAAAGGAGGATCGTCAGACAAGTAGTAGGTCTGCTGACAGGCCATTGTAGGCTTAACAGACATATGAATATTATAAGTCTGGCGGAAGAAGCAATCTGCAGGTTCTACCAGGAAGAAGAGGAAACCGCAATACATGTAATGTGCCAGTGCGAAGGACTAGCAAGGGTGCGGTTTCTATAACTTGGAGATGAAAAGCCAAGAGCGGAAAGCTATCTCGAAAGGCCAATATCAAATTTGCTCAGTCTCATGAAATGGACGAAGCTAGATGATGTGCTATAAGCAATCGGAGCCTCCACAATAGATCTGAAAAGGTCGCAGTGATTAGGCCAAGGGGCCAGCTCCCTGGTAATATCTATCTATCTATACAATAATTTATATCTCTAACTGAAGAAAAAAAGGAAAATATGTTGCTTGAAAAAAAATAAAAAAACTAGCTATTGCGTCCTGTTTATTATTCATTAGGTTGCTTACAATACGAAAGTCATGCAAACAGTATTACCTCGTTCATTCGTTTTGGTTCAAACACGAAATGTCAATTAACAATAGGTAATTTATTAATTAATTTTTCATTATCATATTAGTTTTAATGCAGTCGAAAAAATATTGTTTGCATCTCGAATGTGAAATACTTTTGCGTTTTCGAATGGTTATACAAAAATATCTATTTTTGACCAAAGGTTTTAGAGGGTTGAAGCTATGTCCCTCCATAACAGTTTCCATGCCAAAGAAGAGTTTTTCCAATTTTGTAGTTCTGTGGTTTGGTACGCAAAAATGACAACATGTGAGGAACCATTATTATAGAAGGATGTCAAGTTGCTTTCACAACCCCATGATATGTTGAAAGAAATAATAAAAATAATCCGGCGAGTGAGACTGGAAGACATCGTCTATCTTCTTAAACACGTTTATCTGACAAAATTTATGACAACTCGCAAACGACGTACAAATGCAGGCTATACAGGGTGACCCACGAGGTTTTGGACGGGAAATATCTCGGAACTCGAGAGTAGTAGAGAATTACAATTTTTGGGTTGTAAATTAAAGCAATTGGTGCAGCTTGTTTTGATATTATGTTACCCAATGAGCTTTTTGTTTTCGGTCACGTGACATCAGATTTGAAATTATTAATGAGAAAACCTGCATATTTTGGCATTTCTATGCTTCTCCCGATGAAACGATTTCAACAAACTATAACACTTGTGGTCTAAAGCGATTAATTTAAGAACTACAGGTACTTCAGTATCCTTTGTCCCTCGACTTCTGAAACGGACAATTGCCAAATTATTTAAGTTTAGGGCAGTCCTATATATTTTGTGATGATTAAAACGAAGCAAAATCATAATATTCATCAATATTATTTCATTAAAAAACGTGGTGGGACAAAGGATATTGAGGTACCTGTAGTCCTTAAACTGATCGTTTTAAACCACAAGTATGATAGTTGTTGGGATTGTTTCATTGGGACGAACATAGAAATGTCAAAATATACAGGTTTTCTCATTAATAATTTCAAATATGATGTCACGTGACCGAAAACAAAAAACTCATTGGGTAACATTACATAATATCATAAAAAGCTGCACCAACTGCTTTAATTTAAAATCCCAAAATTACAATTCTCTACTAGTATCGGGTTCCGAGATATTCCCTGTCCAAAACCTCCGGTATATTCCAGTTCACATATACTTTCGTGGCAGATATTCCATGGTAATGGTTAATCGTATTAGGCCAATAGATATAGACAATCAATTCCCAATAATTCAAAAAGTTTTCAAAGTTTTATACAAGGTTTGGAAAACTTTAAAAACAAACTGTAAAATTTTGCAACCTGTTTCGGAGTCCGGAACATTGTCAAAATTGCAATTGACTTTAATTTTTCTGTATACTTATTGAAAAAACATTCCAAAAGTTCTGCAAACTTGGAGTAGTATTAAATTTATTTTATTAGAAACTAATGTTTTTCTTTGATATATATACCACAAGAAAAAATTCCAAAAGTTCTGCAAACTTGACGGATACATCGGAAAAGTATTGCAAACAGTCGAGTCGTATAGATTTGCAACTTTTCACGTTGACCGGAACATTTATTTTTTTTTAATTCGTCGTCACGTTTTTGATCAAGGTGGTTACGAAAAAATTACAAAAGTTTTGAAACTTTATTGCACATTTTGAATACAATTTTTTTTCAAATTTATTTATTTATTTATTTGCATAAAGTTCCGGATCGTGAACAAGGTTGCAAATTTGTGAATGCATCAGAATAAATGTTTTCAAAATTTGCAACAAAGTTTCAAAACTTTTGTGACTATTTCGAGAGCACCTTGATCAAAAAAATTACAACGAATTAAAAAAATGTTCTGGTCAACGTAAAAGGTTGCAAATCTATACAACTGTTCATAATATTTCTCCGATGTATCTGGGAAGTTTGCAGAACTTTTGGAATTTTTTCTTATGATCAGAAAAACATTAGTTTTTGATAAAAAAAGTTCGAAACACTTAAATTGGTTGCACATTTGACTCGTGATATGAAATAATATATTTAATACCACTCCAAGTTTGCAGAACTTTTTGAATAGAGTATAGAGAAAAATTCAAGTTAATGTTCTGTACTTCGGAATAGGTTGCAAACTGAGATTTTATGCTTGCTCGACCTACCAGACCGAAGTTTGAAAACTTTTGGAATTATTTGTTAAAGTTTCGATTCTCAATGTCTATCTCTACTGCCCTATGTTTTCATCGAGAAAAAGACTTGCTGAACATCGGCATGTGCTTATTTTTATCGTCCGATACAGCTATAAACGTCATTGTAACAGGGAAGTCTTCCTTATTTACAACATACTTTGTTAATTATACTTCTATGCGGATTCATGTAACCTCTAGCTATTAGCACACATTTTTTCAACAGCCTCATTAAATGGTATTGCTTTCAAACCATCAAGTTTCTTCCCAGCATGAATAATCTTATATAATTCCAGTAGAATCTTGAGAATTAACAATTTATTATGTTGATGGAATACGCTATTATCTCTACCGTTTTGTTAGGAAAATAGCTGACAATTAACGATTGTTTTCTTTTGCAGGTGAGTAAAATAACATCTTTTTCTCGTCACAACGGTGAGTAAAAACATTCGGTGAATCGTTTTCAATTTAGTGGTGGTTTAATGATGTATACTATGTCGTAGTTTGATGCACCTGAAAATTACTGTGTGTATTGTAACGATTTCTACTCAAGCCGGTCCTGACGGAGCTCGTTAATAGCACACAAATCACAGCTATTTATAGTCGATGATGTCACCATTCACCTTCGATTTCATCTTTGATATTCTCTATCTCTGTTTCAACGGTCCCCATTCTTTTTTCTAAACTCCAGAAAGTTCTTCTTTTAGACTATGCGAGTTTTCTAAAAGCTCATCTCTCAAACTCTTTGAATCTTCTAGCAACATTTCCTCCAGACCTTTCCAATTATCCTGGAGCTTTTCTTGAAGTTCTTCTTTCAAAGAATTTGAATTTTCTAGGAGTTCTTGTTTCAAGTCGTTTTTTGAGCCCACTGAATTTTGTAGCAGTTTATCTTCCAGACTCGGCGAATTTTCTTGAAACATTTCTTCTTCTTCTTCTAGATTTTTCGAATTTTCTAGAAGTTCATTTTTTAAGCTCACTAAATTTTGAAGAAGTTTATCTTCCAGACTCACCGAATTTTGTTGAAGTTTATTTTCCAGACTCAACGAATTTTGTTAAAATTCATCTTTCAGGGACTTTGAGCTTATTCATAATCGAACTCAAATCGATTCCAGAAACTTCAAACAAAAATGTTGCGGGGTCTTCAACTTCTTCAATCAGTCCTTCTGCGAGTCTTTTAAGCTTGGCCTTCTTACCTGTTGTTTCCAACACTTTTCCTTCAAGCTCTTGTTTCAATTCCGACACCCTCAAATCGGCCAAAAGAACTCTCCTCATAAACATTTTTTATTTCAATGTCTTCGAACGGAATATTAGTCTATTTCACACAAATAGTTTATCAGTTTATTCTCCCGTGGTGCGCAAACTGTCCACTTCGCACACTTATACGGGCCACTAGTTTATTTCGCGCTCAAAACGTCTTACTCTGCGACACAGAGATTGTCCACCAATCTAAAGTTCACCGCGCAACAAATCACGTTCCGATCACAGATCTGTTTCGCGCAAAAGTAGTTCAACGTAATTTATCTTTAAATCCCACTTCTGACGCCAATTGTAACAATTAAAATAGTCTAAACGTTTAAAATCTGATTTATTTAAACTCTTATACTCTAATTTATGTTAACAGATCGGTTATAATTGATTTTTAAATATTCCACTCACTGCACTCTCTATTATTTGAATAGGTAAGCACCGGCAATAATTCAAAACTACCGTCTCGCCGTGGAGATTTCTTTATATAGCATGGTGAGCTGGTTCCAGAGTTCTCTCGAATTTCTACTGGCTACTAGATGTCGCTCTCGCATGATCTTGTCCAGATTGCCAGCGGCGAAGGTGAATGGTGACATAATCGACTACAAGTAGCTGTGATTTGTGTGCTACTCACAAGCACCGTCAGGATCGGCTTGAATAGAAATCGTTACGTTATGTGTAGTTTTATTCTCAACTCTAATCAATCATAAACTTGACTCGACCTCATACATGGTAATTCTTTTCTTGATATCTACATCGTCAGTTACATCAACAGAGCCCTTCACAACGTAGTGAAAAAATTGCTGAAAAATTTGCGAATGTGGAAGAACATTAATTTGTTCTAATAATCTTTGGTTTCTAAATAGTTTCAGTGCCACCCTCGTATGGTCTCAAATAATTGAAGAACATCTCTCTCCGTCGATTATATGTTCCATTTGTTCATCTGTGTGACTAATTAATAACTATCACTAATTTACAGAAAATATACCACCAGGTCAACTACCTCCACACGACAGAAATAATTAGGTATATTTTCCACTTGCTGTATTGCAACATTTCTGATTGAATCAAACGACATTGAAATGATTGCTGAAGCAGAAAATGCAACTGAAGTATTTTATCATTTTTCTTGGCTATAACCTTAGAACTAGGCGTAATAAAAAATCGATTAAATCGAAGCCATGACGTTGATTAGTTTCTGTCGATGATTTTAACTAGTGTTTTATTAGATTTTTATACAGGGAAGCTTCCTACCTTATCGCGGGTCAGTGCATTTTCAACGATAAACGTTGAAGAAAGTTCCATGAATATCTTTTTTCTTGAAGTCATATAGGTATATTTCAAAGTTCGAAATTTTCATAAAAAATGAGAAATAAAAAATTCATATTTTTTACCACTTTGATCTTGTAACACTTACGTTACTGCAGTACCGTCCTATAGGCCCTTTTCAAACAATATTTCAAATTGATAACTGAAAATACCAATACACTTGATTTAAATACCAGGCTTTTTTCTCTAATTACCAATGACATTTCAACCCATAATGAAAATAACTTATCTAATTATCTATTTCTTTGTACCTGAAAATGTGTTCACGATCAACAATGTGGAAAGGATACGTTAAAAACAGGTGAATATACCAAGTCTACCTGGTCATTAAGTAGATTACATCCGCAATGTTTGTGTTTATGAATTTCAAAGGATTCTAAATAATTGAGTTTTCAACCATTGTTGGCATAGTGAAAAATTTCCGTATCGTCTAGATTCGAGACTCTGTGCTTGCATTCCAAGGAATTGTTTGAAAATGTAGAATCGCTTCTAGTCTGAAGGACCTTTCATGTTTAGCATATCTTTTAGAAATAGGTCGTCCACATTGTCCCACATTTACACTAGTACATTCTGTGCACTTCAGATTTCTCCATTTTGTCTATTCTATCTTTGGCATTGAACGAGAAATTGGATAACCTGGCATGTAGACTCAATTCTACTTCTACATTGTTTTTTCTGAAGAATCTCGCAGAAGTCTGTTCTCTTTCCATAATAAATTTCTTAGGTTCTGATTGTTTGACTTGGGGGTATATTAATTTATCAGTGAATTGACGGCTGCGTTTTCTTATCAACTTCAATTTGGAAACTTACAAATTGCTATTCCCCCAACAATCAGAACGTGAGAATTTTGTAACGTTAACGTATTATTAACAAAGACTATTCCGAGATCTTTAGAAAAAAACAATGAAGAAGTAGCATTCAGTTTTCATTGCTAAATATAGAATAGACAAAATGGAGAAATCTGGAGCTAATAATCTTTTTTCATGACGATCTCCTACCACGTAGTTACGGCTATATCCATCAATTTATCAATTTATTCGAAATTTTCATTTATACTTTTGAATTTATGTCAGTCTTTTCACCCTTTGGCTATCAGCTGAAATTCTCTCTTACAGGATTTATCCATCAAATGAAAGTTACATTTTCCAGAAACTCATAATCCACACAATTTTCAAAATGTTCAACCCTTGGGTTTCCTAATAGTTTCCAAATCGTACACACCTTAATCTTGAACACCCCCTTTGGAACCCATAGTTGTACTCCTTTGAAGACTGGCTCTAAGGTTCTGTTCTTTGTAATATAGTCCTTCGTTATCATCAAAAAATATTGAGATCAAGTAAAAAAAAAAATGTTTAGTGAGAAAACAGAAACTATTCCTTAAAGTGACCTGGTCTCAGGGATTGTTTGCAATCTCGGGTCAGAGCTTTCAGTGCTGCTTTGCTATCTGACGGTATACAGATTTTTTCCCTCAAGATTTCCCTATCGAAGCACTTCTGGGCATTCCCTCTATACCATGCAATTCTGCTTATTTGGCTTTGTAACGCCCACTCCAGCCCTTTTGTCATCTTGGATCCATTCGTATACCACACTGATGCAACCGTTGCCAGTTGAGGTTCGTTCTCTGTGCAGTCGATTTAGACAAAGCCTTCTCAAGAAGGGCTCTATGTTTCAAAGGTTTTGATAGCCCGTTTGTTTCTGTGAGTTGTGATGATTTTCCCAGCTAGGCTTCTGCTGTATTTGTCGGGGATACGGAAATTCAACACTAGATGTCCTGCCATACCAGGATGCTCACTGCAATAATCCTATACTATTCGGGTCAAAAATTCATCAGAAAACAACTAATTTCCTGGCTAATACCACGACGAACGTTGAATTACATCCAATGAATTTCCGTGCAGAGTTCCTACAAGGCTATCTCCGCAATTGCTAAATGCATGGAAATGTTAATCGAAACATTTGGACCACCTATAGATCAATTTCTGGGTTCTTGCTCCCATCAGTATAGGGTAGGTCTCTGCAGACAATAACTAATGTCTGCAACAAATGATTCGATTATCAATCCATTTCAAGGCAGAAGCTGAGACACCACCCGCAGATCGGTCTTTAACCAAACTACGAGCGCCATCCACCCACTAGCCACCCTAAGCAATACCCGGTACTTCGCAAAGCGAATATATCAAAAATAGAAGAAATCTATTTAACAATGAGCTAATCAAGTTCAACACTAGATGTCCTGCCATACCAGGATTATTGCAGTGAGCATCCTGGTATGGCAGGACATCTAGTGTTGAACTTGATTAGCTCATTGTTAAATAGATTTCTTCTATTTTTGAGATACGGAAATTCGTTTCAAGGTGAGCAATTTGCTGTTTATTCTCCACAGCCGTTTCAGAACCAGGAAACACTGATGCATCCCTTGCCAGTTGAGGTTCGTTCTTTGTGCAGTCGATTTAGACAAAGCCTTTTCAAGAAGGGCTCTGTTATTTCAAGACATTGTTGCAGTAAGGCGGGATATATTCCTTCCTTTCCTGTAGACTTGAATTTTTCAAATGTTTTGATAGCCCGTTTGGTTCTGTGAGTTGTGATGATTTTCCCAGCTAGGCTTCTGCTGGATTTGTCGGGGATACGGAAATTGGTTTCCAGGTGAGCAATTTGCTGTTTATTATTATTACAGAATTATAAACTCGGCACATGACATCTCGACATCATGTATTATTAGAAAAGAAAAAGTGCATATCGTTCCCGAAGACTTCTACTTCCTCATGCAAATATAACATGTGAGTATCTGAGTACCTAAAATGTGTTTTGTCCCACTTCACATAACCCTTCTACGATATTTACGGAGGATCCGAAAGCCATGGATAATTTAGTTGATATGAAATCATTATACTGAAGAAGGAATCAGTACCTTCTTTGGACCATATAAAACGATTTAAAACTAGTGAGATAAGTCTCAGTTTTCAACTCACCCATAATCCCGGCAATTTCTTCAGTAAATGTTGAAAATAATCACTTATACACATCCTACATAAAAAATTAAGTATGTGATTTCAAGCTTGAGGTTTGCACTTCACGATAGTATATATATGCAGAATATGAATAAACGATTATTTTCAACATTTAGTGAAGAGAATTCCGATTTTATAGGTAAGTTGAAACAGACTACTTTGAAATTGTTGCATATATTCAAAGAGGGTATAGGTTGCTGCTTCAGTATAATAATTCCATATTTACTAAATTATTCATGATTTTCAGACCATCCGCAAACATCTCCGTGAAGTGCGACAAAACACATTTCAGGTACTCAAATACTTGCATATTATGTTCGCATGAGAAGGTAGGAGTCTTCAGAAACGATATGAACTGTTCCTTTTCATTCTCCGATCATTTTTAGTAGAGTTATGACCAATCAAATAATCGGCTCCGCCAGAACTTTCAGCGGCGGATAAGGGTGAACCTGTAATTTGATGTCGGCGTTCAATCACGTTTTCTCAGAAAACGAGCGCATTTCATAAGAAATTACTGTGAATAATTTTTGTGGAAAATTGAATTGTGTTTCACCCTGTTTAGTTGTTTGTCCGATAAATCCAATAAAATCATATATACTTTCCAAGATTACAGCAAAAATCTATTTATATATTTTTAAACGAAAAAAAAAAAAAAAAAAAAAATCTACCCCCGGAATTTTGGTAAACAATTTTTTTTTCGTGTTTATCATGGTTCCAACTACTAGCACACCAAGTTTGATGGTGCTACAATCGATTCTTGTCTCAAAACCCAATCGTACTGGATTATTAAGGCTACACTCAAGCTCGTGTTGGGGTTAGCAGTGTATCCATCTTCTCGAACTGAGCCGAAAGGTAGTAGGGCTTCTGACGGGGCACTGTCACCTGAGAAAACCTCTACATCTACTGGGGATACAGGGCCGTATTTAGAGGTCTGGAGTACTTTGGGGCAATAAAGGAGTAGAGGCCCTCAGGCTCAAAAATTGTTTTCCAAATAAAATGAATATTTTTTTCAGTCGAGTTTTTCATTAAATTAGCATTTAACAAACATACCTATATAAATATAATCGAAAACAAGAATTATGTAAAATTAAGTTTGAGCGTTAACAAACGGAATCTTCCGAGCTTTTTTCACCGAAAAATCTTTGATGATTTTGCTGAAATTCAGGTCCCGAAGTAAATCACTTTCAATGCTTAGGAGAAATAGCTTTGAGAGACGGTTTGGTCCCATCATGGTTCGAAGCCTATTTTTTATAACTTTCATTTTTGAAAATAAGCGCTCTCCAGTGCAACAAATATAGATGAACCTTTTTTATATTTAAAAACAATATAATTATGTTTGTACAAAGTACTGTGGGTGAAAGTTATTTAGTATAGTGTTTGCTCGCCGGAATTTGAAAGATTTTCATTTTCGTCTCTATTGTGGGGGTCCCGGGGCTATAGCCCCGAATGCACTGCCCTAAATCCGGCCCTGTGGGATACACCAAGATTCCATAGTATAGAGGTTGTGTGATGAAGAGGACAAAACAGCCTTCCTATTAGTGTTTGAATTCGAAGCCTAGCTCACATGGGGAAGCATATCTTCGGACACTGTGTAGTGCAGTAAATATCACCCCACAGGAAAACCTCGTGAGAAATCTTTAGGAGTTCATCAGACGATCCGGAATACTCGTTAATTTTTGAAAACACCGTTTGTTGGGAAAAGTGAATTAAAACAACCATTCCAAATCACCTGTTTTGGAGGGAGTGTGTTTCGAACATGTTGTTTTATTTTGTAGTGTTTTCCAACGTGTCAATCCAACCGTAAACCCCTGCACCACCGAATTAACCCAAATTCATTTACTGCTGTGAACTATTACGACCCTTGCGTGACTGAATGAATAACTTGAATCGACACACGCTGGCTTAAAATTAACTTGCCGTACGTGCGTATGTACAAATTTTAGGGTTAGCTCGTACTGGATTCTCCTAATGAAAAATGTCTAATTCTGCTTTAGCGAATTGCCGAACGCCCTCGTGATTCGGCAAGCGTTAAATTGAACAGACTCGTTTGAAAATTGCGGAACACTCCTGCTGATTATAAAGGAGAGGACTTGAGCGGAATCAAAAGCCATGAAATCGATTGGCTATAAATTGACTGTGTAGTTTTTAGTCCGTGGTGCATTGAATGATTTTAAACAGTGACCGCCAAAAAGTATGTACCATATGGGAAAAAAGTTTATTATTAGAGTATTGGAAAAAAAATTCTTGGTAAAAGTTTGTGCATGTCCGATAACCTAAGAATCGATTTTGACACATGTCACGTGACCGCTGGTATGGCTGCAAATTGGAAAAAATTACTATGAAAAGGCAAAAAGTAGGGTAAAATGGAAAGATATCAAAAAAAATTATTTGAAAAAGTTGCGTAGAATTGAATTTTATACACATATACAAAGTTTGAAAAGATAATGAGGAAAAATTGAAAATGTTTTTAAATATTTTCCTAGCTGTATAAAAATATCAAATTATTATCTAATGAATAGCTTGACAATATTGAAACATTTGTATTTCAATGATAATGACAAAACTTTCTCATTTTCTCCACAGCAGTGAGCACTAAATTTAAAAAAAATTTATTTTGTCAAAACCCTTGCTGTTACATTGGTTCGTATCTAACAGTTATATCAGAATTCCACGACCATTGTGATGACATGACACTCCAGAAAGATGGTGTTTTCTAGATTATAATCAAGTTTTGATGATAATCGTGCCAGAGCGTTTCACTTCGCATGTAATGTTGAAAACTCTAGCCTCTTTAATTTGACCCACTATTCTTAAGATTATATGCGAAGTGAAACATTCGTGCACGATTATCATCGAACATTGATTATAATCGGAAAACACGATATTTTTTTATTTCCCTATCATCGCAATAATCGTGGAATTCCGATATAACTGTTAGATACGAACCAATGTAACAGCAAGGGTTCTGACAAAATTCATTTTTTTTTATTTAGTGCTCTTTGGTGTGGAGAAAATGAGAAAGTTTTGTTATTATCATTGAAATACAAATATTTCAGTATGGTCAAGCTATTAATAAGAAAATAATTTGATATTTTTATACAGCTAGGAAAATATTTAAAAAAGTTTCTATTTTCAATTTTCTCACATTATTTTTTCAAACTTTTCTGTGTATGAAATTGAATTCTAGGCAACTTTTTCATTTAACTTTTTTCGATATCTTCCCATTTTTTCCGACTTTTCGCCTATTCATAGTAATTTTTTTCAATTTGCCGCCATACCAGCGATCACGTGACATGTGTCAAAATCGATTTTTAGGTTATCGGACATGCACAAACTTCTCCCAGGAATCTTCTTTCCAATACTCTAATAATAAACTTTTTTCCCATATGGTACATACTTTTTGGCGGTCAGTGTATGAAAGAATAATGGGTGGGTACTCAAGACATTGTAAGAAAAATTCAATTTGAAATAGATTACGTAAGTACATTCAACTGACTTAGGGAATTTTGCTCCATTTATCCTCAAATAAACCAGCCGAGTGAAAAGATTTGGCTTTATTCGCCTATAATCTATAAGAACATACCAATTTTCATTTTATTCTTTTGAATTCTTGTTGAAAATCATTTAATCTATTTAACTTTTTCTATATTTTCCGCAATTTCTTGTCAACTTTTTTTATCGGATAAATTTCTTTCTTGAGAAAAACTGACATGTAAAATTGCGAGACCATAGGTCGAACGTTAGAAGATATTGATTGCGGAGCGCCACCCAAAAATGAAACCTCCTGTATAGGCCAGCCGTGTGTCATGCATTATCATAGATCGAGTTTTTAAAAAACGTCTCGCTGACGGAATGCAAGCTTATAAGTAGTATGATTTCATGAATCGACGTAGGTTTTGATGAACGACAAGTGAATAATTTAATTGTGAGTTCTACTTGGGGAGTATTCGATTTATTTTCTAAATTTATTGTTGTTTAAATATGTTAATTTGATTTGAAGTGTTTGAAGTGATACATACTGCTGGAATAAAAGGTAGGAGTTGTATTTGTTTTGAATTGTTGATTCAATTCGAAAATAAAAGGATGTATTAACTATTTGATGAAATATAAAGCTTGGAGTTTTCAATAACATATAAACAGGTTATTACTCGAAGTAAAAGTGTTTTAGTTAGTACCTATATATTTTTAATGTATTTCCCTTTGTCTATTGGTTATTAAACAAAGGATGGTGGAAAGTTTCAATCGTGGCAAACACATTTATTTGGAAAAAGGTGTGCTTTGCTTTTACGAGTATAATTCGGGGTTTTCCTTGGTATGTACGTACTGTATTGAAACGCTAAAGGTACTGATTTGATTAATCAGTTGTACATGAGTCTCGGCACATTGGAATTGAGTGAATAATATGTTGAGTTTATCCATCAAAAATCTAGAGACGTGTGAGAAGGTTACATGTCTTTTGGTGATTTGCAACGTGCCTTAGTGAGAAGTTGCATATCTCTTTTGGATCAATTTCAGTCTGCTCATTTATAACGTGCCTGTGTGTGAAGTTACCTGTTACCAGGCTGCTTTGAGAGCAGAAATGCTTGCAACGTGCCTTAGTGAGAAGTTGTCTGCTTTTAGGATTTTCGAAGGATTTACGGAGGACTGTAACGTGCCTGTGTGAGAAGTTACATGTCAGTGAGTTGTATTGAGGATAATAACCAGTAACGTTCCTATGTGAGAAGTTACATGTCAGTGAGATGTATTGACGATAATAACCAGTAACGTGCCTATGTGAGAAGTTACTTATTATTATTTGTGCAATACTGAGACGAGAGTACAGTGACATGCAACGTGCCTGTGTGAGAAGTTGCATGTCAAAGGGTTTACTCTTCAGTTCATTTTTATCATATATTACTTAATATCCTGGTATACTTGTATATTTATGTTCATGTTGGTATATATAAATTTGTATTCTCAATTGTTTTAGAAATAAAGAAATTTATTTCTATAAGTGCATCACATCGCTATAAAATCCCTACCTCAAATGAACGATAAAAAAGGGGCGAAAACACGAGCAATTTTGTCTAATGTCAGTTTTTCGAGTGAAATTATTGATGGAAAAATTTTTAGTTGAAAGAAATGTATTCAATAAAAGAAAAGTTCGAGTGCTTTTTGGCAAGATAAATCAACGACAATAATAAATAAATACACAACAATAATAATCACCTTGATTGAAACAGTCATTTGAAGCAGCAGTCATTAACAACACAATTATAAAAATGCTTCTTGTAATCTGTTCAGATGTAACTTTACCAAAACGATTCATATTGTGGCAACAATACTGAACAATCATTGCTGTCATGATAGAAACTGAAGGGACTTCCGCTTACTAGATGAACTCTGTTTTTGAGGAACAGGGCACCTTTTTTTATGTTAAACTGACACAGACGTCATATTATTTAAATGTGTTTATTTCTACAGGAGTTGATTTATCATCTATAATTTCATTGTGTCAGGAGTGATCTTTGAATTTTGCAGTTTTTTTTTATTTGGAGAAATTACCTTTGCGTGTATGGAAATATGGTCTATGCAAATATTTGATAGTTTCTTACATCGCGTGATGAATATTACGAAATGAAAACAAACACGACAAATTGCATCATACTACAATAAGATTATCTTTTCAATATCCACAATAACCTCTCTCCATACTTACAAGAGTATACCTGAAGAGTTATTCTATTGCGGGTAGAGAACGGTTAGGTTAGGTTTAAATGTGAGTGAGCCCATATCAGGCCCTCCACTGCGGCCAATGGCCTATTGTGGCTCTAGAGAACGGTTACTTATTACTTGCGGAAGCTCGCCCGGCGAGTTACTAATTTTTTTCGCATTTTAGCTGTAGGGCCTAGCTCTGGGCAACCAATGTCGCACATGCTCTGAACAAAGCACGTGTGTGCAATTTGGAATCGAACTAATGCAAAGTGCTGTATGTGTAGGAGAGGAACGCTCCTGAACATAAACAGTCCGATTCAGTATTTCTCCGCTACTTGTCTTTCATCAAAAGTGTTACGGAAGTTTCAAAGAACTTTCAGATGCCACTTAATAGGAAATTGCAAAATTGAATGATTTTTTCACAGTATTCATATATCACAGCACAAAATTAAAGTTGAGGTAAATAAAGTTGCTGTCGAATGAACTTTCTAAGAACGCAAACACATTTTTCTTTTGAGCATAAATCACATTTAATCCAATCAATGCCTTTAAGACGATAAATTAACTAAAATAAGCCGAAATAATTTCTCCGTATACACCACGCACTGTCACGTACTTACTAAATATGACAGATCGCGTAAACAGTTGTAAGTAGCGTGGGGGTCGTGGGATCATAGAAATTGAACATCGACAGTTCGTAGGCGATAATTTGAAACATAGGCGTTCGATTTAGTCAGTGTTCAGTGGCGCATCTGAATGGGTTGGTGTACGAAATAATCTTATAAATCTTCACTGATTACTTAGAAATTTCACAGGTGTGTTTTCACATAATACACTAGTACACATTTTATTTTCGGCAATAGTTCACCCTGTATAATATACGGATGAACGTGTTTTCTACCTGACTATCTGTCTATTCCTAAATATTTGTGAGTTCACAGTTGTTATGATTTCAGCCGTGATAACACACACAAAAAGTAATGAGATCACGTTCTGTGTTTATTTATTATGCAAGAATATGTCGACTACTGTTTGTTCCTCAGTTTCACATTTATTCAGTCTGAGCAAAGTTAGTTATCTTCAAAACTTCCAATACAGCTGAAACAATTGTGTAAACTTCACAATAGTAGTAATTTTCTTCTCGAAGACTATTTCATTCCTCTGTAATGTTATTTTACAAATAATTTGGGAGCTATTCTCAGTAGTGTATTTTAGTCAGTCGTGATTATCAACTATTTATGAATTCTTAGAACAGTATGAACTAACTATTGAACGATATGAACTAAGCAACACATTGAGAGTGGAAAGGCGTATAAAGTAGGTAGCTACAAATATTTCTGTGTATATTGAGTGTTTTACATTATACAGGGTGTTATGTAAGTACGTGGCCAAACTTGAAGGAAGGCACCGTAATCAATATTTTTAACAGAAAAAATGTGAGCCACTAGTTTTGTTTCAAATTGGGCAACTGAAATAATTTTTTTTTCATATTTGGAATTTTTTTCGTATTTTGCTTTGTTTTTGAGAAAAATTTTACTAATGAACCATCAAGAACTGTGAGTTTTTTACATATTAAAAGTCTATTCTAGTCTTAGAAATTGTTATGAAAATTACAACAAGCAGGTACACCCCAGATTTTGATGGTTTAGTAGTTTTTTTTTTATTACGTTTTGCCAGGGTCATGCAATAAAGTGATTTTTATGTTTTTCTCAAAAACAAAACAAAAATTATAGTTTCAGTTGCTCAATGAGAAACAAATACAAAAACGGCAAAAAAAAACGTGGCGCACATTTTTTCTGTCAAAAATATTGGTTGAGGTGCCTTCCGGGACGCCACTGGACATGATAATTTTGGTCTACTACCCTGAATGATGCTGCCAAATTTCAACAAAATCGGTTGAAGGATTTTTACGATATTTACGAAAAAAATTATTTCTTTTAAAAATGTTGACACCCTGTATATTGAAAACGAAGCATTATCGGACCTACGTTTATATGGACTTTTTGTCTTAGAATCACTCAAAGAATCACCCCTTTGAGTTTGACCACGTACTTCGATAACACCCTGTACGTTCGCATTAAAATTAAGTATTCATTTTGAATTTATATGGCCAATAAATTCATCCCTTTATTTTCTTTTTATTAGTTATAAACTTTTATTTGAATAGGGTGTTGATAGAGATTTGTTATTTCGGTGGATTCTGATGCACAATAAAAAAATTCTAAATGCTCGATAAATCAATTGGAATTGCTTGATGTTTACCAAAGTCTGAAATGAATATCTATTGCGTGAAAAGTCTGCTTGCTAATTTCAATAAACATGTATTCTGAAAATAATAAAAATGCTTGATAACTATCAATTGAAAATTTGTTGTAAAATTTGAACGCTCGTTGATTCAATTCAATCCGGTGGCCGGATGACCGAGCAGTCTAGGTATCATTCACTCGAATTTTAGCTAGCATTGAATGTGAGTTCGAGTCCCGGTACCAGAGGAAATGTGTTGGTCTCGATAGATGCCCACATGCCTTGTTCGAGAGCAAGTATGATGTGAGTTGCCTAGATGCGAATTCTGACGTCTAATGCTTACTTGGAATGAGTATCGACCGCTCGTCTATACCGTACGAGTGTCGTAGATGTTACTATACGACACCCGTAGCACCGCCTGTGGATAAAGCCTGAGAGCGCATAAGATCGACAAGCAGACAGCAAAGGCATCATGGTATCAGATGCCACACGACATGCTCTACATCACGCGACGACAGTATACCAAGGTGTTAAAGATACCATCCTGGCAGGCCATTATGAATCCCTAAAGGACTGGTTTCCTTGCGACCGTGGCGGCGGCGTTCGACGGTCGTCGCTGTATTGTTCTACGTCGGCGTGCTCCCTAGGACTACGTAAGATAAACCCGTAAAAACAGTACAGCGCATTTGTGGGCGACCGTCGAACGCCGCCGTCACGGTCGCAAGGAATCCAGTCCTTAAGGCGTAGGTCAAATTTTTTGATTAGCCAAAGCCTTCTTCTTGAAGAAGACCTATATGCATTGCTTATTCTCAGATCTTCAATCTGAGCTTTCTGCTGGACGAGTTCCAATTCGGTCTGCGATGAACAATATATCAAGTTCACCGGCTGCACGGGCTGCTGCATGACTTTACAGGCTCTATTCACTACCATTCTCTTACATAGACAGAGTTAACTAACCTTTGAACTTTGACAAAATAGGGCTAGGGCATTGTTGAAGTACCCTGCTCTCCAAATATTTCCACCATGTGGAAAATATGAGGCAAACAACTGACAGAAAACAACTACTCCCCTGGCTAAGACCACGACGGACAATGAATTAAATCTAACAGATATTTGTGCAACGTTCTTCCAAGAAGATCCAGTGGCAAATGCTTATTGTAATTATACAGCATATTATCCTTCATCTGGGTGGGGAAGATAACCTCCAGACGCGTTTCGCGGTTCTTGCCGCTCCTCCGTGACAGAGTAGGTCGGACAACATTAGAGTCGTCCTGTCCCAGCCCAATGAATTATAATCCACTGAATAACTAATATTTCCCCACAAATGAAGCAGCGACTTACAGTAAAAGTCAGTTGTTGTGTTCTGTCAGATGTTTGCCTCATATTTTCCACACGGTGGAAATATCTGGAGAGAAGGGTAGTTCGACATTGTCGATTGTATTAGTCTTTGCTACCGAGGATTGCTTTTTGGTTAAAACACACCTTTTATGAAATCCAATGGGATTCCTTCAATCTCTTAGAATCCGCCAATCAACTGTCATTTCGAGCAATACACTATCATGTGATAATTCAATGGTAGTATTGAAATTTCCACCTTGACTGTCACTCTTAAATTATTTTCGAGTTTTCAGCTACGTCCTATCAAAATGGCAAGATTCGGTTATGAATCCTTAGAAAATATTGGACAAACTGTATTTGCATATTAATCTTCATGGAATACTTTCGATATCATATTTTCGTGAATAAACGTATATTTCACATGTTTTCACATTTTATTGTCTTCTAGCAAAAAATCTTGAAAACCGTAAGTTATTACTACTTAAAGTAATGAAATGTCCGTCGTAGTATCAGTCAAAGAAACAATTATTTTTTAGTGGATGATTGCATCGGGTTTTACTTTCGTGAATAATAAAAGAGAAAATTATTTTGACATGTACAAATTATTGTTTTTTGTATTTTTTCACTTTATGGAATTATCTTGGTGTTCGACACCCTCATAACATTGCAGTATTCAAAAAATCAGAAAAACAGAAAATCTATACATCGAATCAAATTTCTTTGACATCTATCAACTCTATTCAAAAATAATCTTGCTCAACCAATTTCGACATGAGACGGAATTAATTCCAATTTCCCATAACCACTCAGCAAGACAAAAAAGCGGGTTACGAGTTATAGTCCCGAGAACTGAAAAGCTAATAGGACAAAGGTCATTAAATTATCTAGGTCCAAAATTATTCAATATGCCATCCCAGAATCGCTAAAACGTCTAAACTCTTACAAATTATTCAAATTTAAAACTATTCAATGGATCCGTAGTATTAAAAGAATCGATATTAAAAAGTTTATAGATACCAGGGACCCCTTTTATCTATTGTAGAACAATAATTGAGAGATAATGATTGGTCATGGCTGTTAAACGTTTTTTATATTATAATATTACTTATGTTACTTCTTTTCGTATGTCTACTATTATACATTAGGTTAGGTTAGTCTATATTACATTATATACATTTATTTTTATGAAGCAATGCAGTGAAAAAAAAATTAAATTTGCTTGAACTACACTGGCCAAAATAAATGGAAAAATTCAACCCATGCACAAGTTTACTTCTGTGGGGGGGTTCTTCAGTTTATTTGCCATTTAGAATGTTAGCATATTATCATTATTATTGTACTTATTTACTTTTGGTGAATAAATTATCATTATTATTGTTCTCTAGCACTTATTTTATGAAATCCGGGACTCAATTTCATAGAGAATACAGTGGTTTGATACATATTTTTTCCTCTTCTAAAAAACACAAAATTCACAAAAATGGGAAAAAATCTGTCTGATTACTAATTACCCATAATAGCCATTAGAAAATAAAATTACTAATTATTTTCAATTACTATTCTGAAATCAACGTCGATGACATTTGTAAATCAATAACGACCACAAAAAAGTATGGTACGCAGCACGCCTGTAAAGTGGGGCACGTTTCTCATTATCATTTCCCGACCTCGTTTAGTTAAGTCTAAATTAATTTTCTGTAGAAACAAAATTTGGTGGTTGGACCGCATACTATCGGTCGTTATCTGGGTGTTCATGTGTCAGTTCGATCGTGTTTATCCATCTGCTTAGTTGAAACGAATTAACGTGAAATAGGGGTTGCGATAACGTAGCTCAGTGAAAATGAGCTACATTATCGTTATCGCTTTGGTAATATCCTTCGCAGACTTGAAAAAGTTCCAAAGTAATTCGGACTAAATGATCACTTTATTATCTGGAAGCCGTTTCATATTCCTAGTTGATCCTTTTTTCTGGGAAGAATTTAATCACGGTCCTGAAGAAAGTATACTTGAATATTAACTAAGCGACTCGAGTTATGGTGACTGCCATTTTAGTCACTTTTTTTAATTACTTAGTTGCTAAACAAATACAATGTTACAGGAATGTTAACGTAAACTTGAAGAAGAAAATATCTGTGTTCTATTAAAAAAAAATCAAACTAGGACCATTTTCGGCGAAAATGGAAGCGCTACAAGATTCGTTTTCATCTCAAAAAATCATATTTTAGTTGTTCAAGAGCCCCCAGAATTTTCGTTTTTTGAATCGGAATATTTCTCTCAAGAATAGGGGTGCGCCATCTCTCAGACTCACCCGGTACAAATAAATACTCCGGATGAACTCCTGAAGATTCCTCACGATATCTTCTGTCCGAAAATATCCATCCCCTCAATTGAACCAAGGCTTTTCATTCAAACACAGTGTTGGAGGCTGATTCTTTCTCCTCATCACAGAACCTGTTTTCGTTGGTGGCAGTGCTGTGTTAGGGAGTCGTACCACATTTCTAAGAGAGTTCCTGCTCAATTTTCACAAAGTCATTTTTATCAGAACAAAAAATTCTTCGTCAAATAATTTATTTTAAAGATATTACGAAGTAAGTGAATATATCAGTCCTAAACATCCGCAATACTTAATTATAAAACAAAGTTTATCGACTTTCGAAGCCAATGACTTTACTATTTGAAGAATCAGCAAAATTGTAAAATGCAATATAAAACATAAATATCATCATAAACATCCGGACCATGTTACTACCCAAAATACGTAGAACAAAAAAAAAACGCTGGGAATTTACAGTTAACATTGAAGTCAACATTGGAGGATGTTATGAAAGACGGAAAGTTTTGTATTACTAGTAGATATTTATTGTCAAAGATCGCAAAACTAACAGCGAAATTATTAGTAAAATTATACGATTTCTCATCTGAAACAAGAGTTTTTCAAAATATTATCAAATAATAGGATCACTAAATTTAGTAAAGATCAAAAAAATCAACCACTAACCATCGCAAAAAAAACAATTTTTTTTCAAACTCAAATTCTTTGTTTGTTGAAAAAAAAATTATTCATTTAACCCCCCTCCAGTACCGTTAGATATAATTTTGATTTTCAATATGAACTCGACCCTCGCAAAGGCGATGGCCGCTGAAAGAGCTCCGTCGTTGCCAAAATTGGTTAGTCCCAGAAAATTCGATCCGATGACGGATGACAACACATGAATTTTTGAAAAAATACGAGCGGTGCGCGCGGACAAATGCCTGGAAAGACAGCTTGAGAATTTTTTACTTTTGCGGATTTCTATGCGGAGCAGCAGAAATTTGGATTTTATCGTATAGAGAGAAACTCGAGAATAACCTGAAATCATGGGCAAATTTGAAAACAGATTTTGAGAAAGAATTTCAGGATCTCGACCCACTAAGAATTCGAAGATTCAAATTACACATTAGGAAACAAGATGAACACGAGAACATTAGGAATTATTTCTACGATATTATAACTTTGGCATATAATCTTGAACCTAATATGTGACCAAGAATCCAAATACCGCAGAAATAAACATTCAATTCGAGCTATGTTTTGCATAAAAAATATGGAAAATAACCAATATCTCAAAAACCGTTAGAGATAGGTATAGGGGAGTATGAGGCAGAAATAATCAGAAAGGAATGACAAGTTCAAAAATGCGGTAATATATAGGGTGACCCATTTGAAATAACAAAGATGCTGCTACTTTCTGGTATAAGCGGCAACGCTGCATTGCTGAAAATATTTTAGATCGATAGACCAAAAGCAACTACTTGAGAAACCAAATTTTCAGAATGATCCTATGTCCCGTTCTCCGTAAACGTCTAAGGTACCATCGACCGTGACCCACCCTGTATATACGAACCATATACCATAGTGAGTCTGTCGAAATGCTTGAAAGTTCTTTTTTTTTTCGTCATTATTTGGAAAAATGGAAAGATGGACGTCGTAGTCTTGTACACGTTTATGCGCCCAAGTTATCATCAGTAGGATTTCTTTAGTGATAACAGACGTACAAAATTTGACAAATGTCATTGAATAAACAAGAAAAAATGGATTTCGAGGAGTATATATCTTACTGCCACAACTATTCCCTTTACGACAATCGACTTTATATATATGACCCTCGTACAAAGATTTCACAAACCAACCACTTCACCGGTCCTTTTTATAACGATTATAATGTTTTCAGTCTAATTTAATTGAGGGACCACATACAGACCAGTTTCGTGAGTATTATACCAATCTCCAGTATATAAGTTACGAGTATCACTTTCCACTAAGGATGTAATCACATTGTCCCCATCAGGACCTCAGAGCGTTCGGCCATATTTCATTTGTCCTGAAGCCCAGTCATACGAGATTGTAAACGAAGAAACATTTCCTCCATCGATTCAAAAACCTTCAGATTACAGAATTAACACTCCAATAATTTCACTAATATGATGAAATAGCGTGAATACCAACATTTAAATGAATGAGGTTCATGTGAAGTCACGTTTATTGGCTTCGAAATGATTGTTCTGGGAATACATCATTTATCATTAAGATCAGAGCGTCCCTTCTGTTTTGATGCTACACTCAACAAAAACAATTTTATTAGTAGTCGAATAATTTGAAAAAAAAAAATTCCTCTGAATGAATCTTCTCTTACTTTTTAAAGCACTTAAAACGAGTTTAAGCTGATCGGAGTTACCTTAACGTTGCAACTGCTTTAAAGGCACTCAAAGCAATTCTGGTAATTAATTTTAGATCAACTAATCAGGTAGGTTATAGAAATCTGATGTCACATATTGTTAACATTAAAGTAGCAACTGTTGTTCACAAGCTTATTTGTCAGTTTACATGATAAAACTAGGAAACTTTTCGTTGGTACTTACTTAGCAGCAACCTTTGAAACAAAACATATTTCAATCTTGTGATTTCGCACGATTTTTAGTTAATTTGGCAAGGATTATGTGGCAGGTATAATGAAAATGATTTTCATAATCATAAGTAATATATCCTGTCTAGTGGAAAATTATTTTCAATGGGTACTTTTCAGAGAGTTACAAAATCCATTGTGAGTGCGCTCACCACTATTGATCTTTTTTAAGTATTCAGATTTTATGTGGCACATTTGCATGCCATAAATATATAATCTCAATCACGTTGTCGGTAATGCAGGTTGAAATTGAAAAGAATTTGACTACCAAAGTGTCAACTCATCTAACGTGCAGTTAATTTAAATATCAAAAAATATCTGAAAAATATCTGAAAAATATGAATGGAGTTGAGTCGCAGATATCAGTAAATATATTTATCATTTATTCAACTACTTTTATACAAAAAGTACATTTGTAGTAGGTCAAATCTAGCTAAAGAAAAAAATATATGTTGAACAACATTACGTAATAATCTCATAGGTGAAATTGAAAAAGACAATTCCACAAGTAATAAAAAAAGCACATAAAAATTATATATGTATAGTGGAAACAGTGTTTTCGATTTAATGTATTGAATATATATTATATAATATTATGTTATATTATATTATATTATCACATCACCCTGGACTAAGTGAGTTGATGGACGTTTCAATAAATGCGCTGACTGAGTAAAACCCATTCAAGACCGGGAATATTGATTCATCAGACATTGAAGATCAAGTTACACAAAGGTTTTGGACATCATGCATCACTATACATGGATGTCAGGATCAAAATCAACAAAAAATCCACTAACCATGTAGAAACGTTGGAAAATATAGGTAATATAAAAATTTTCATTTTATTAATATAGCTTGCCTATCATCAACAGAAATAAAATAAATATTGTCTCATGATTTCGTTTATACAGGGTGACTCAGGGTTAAACCGCCAAACGATCAGTATCGGTTTTTCAGGAGAAAATAAGATATTTTCTTCATATGAGCATGTGTCCCAACTTGCGAGATACAGAATGGCAAAGTTTTTTAAAAAAATCAGTTTTTTATTCTTTACTCAAAAACTTTTTGGCTGATTTTGATAAAACTTGGCATGCTTATTTGCGGTAATAAAAGGATTACCTGAATGTACTCAGAATAAAAAAAATATATTTTACGTGAAAACTGACACCCTGTATCTTGGAAACAATGCAAGTATGAAGAAAAACTCTCATTTTCACCCGAAAAACCGATACTGAACGTTTGGCGGTTTAAACCTGGGTCACTCTGTATATATTATATATATATATATATATATATATATATATATATATATACACATATGTTTTGGACAATTCGTCTTTTTGGCCTCACCCTGTATTGTAAAACCAAAAAATAAGACGAAACTTGATCTTCATTCTTTGTAAAATATCACACTGGGATATCACCAATGAGATCATAAATCAACACTAATTGTTGCTCACTGTGTAGACACGTTGCATAATGTATTCGGAACAGTTCGTTAGCCTCTTCATTTATAGAAAAATCCACTCGCTGACAGCTTAATAATTAGCGTTAGACATTCAACCCATTTTTGTTTTTTGAGTTGCTTTTTTGCCTCAAGAATGATATATCCAAAAATGAAAAAAAGCTCTAGTACCATGTCCAATGGCCACCCCACCCAAAAATAGGACTGGGTTTTCCCTACAACTAATAACTTTAAAAATATCAGTGAAATATACCAGTTTTTACAATACCATGCAAAACCGTTTCGTTTATATCAGTTTCATTCTGACCAGTGGGAGGATATTTTCACTGATTTGTAAATCGTCTATTAGAAAAACAATCTTCCATTTACATGGAACAATCATGTCATGGATAATAATAACTAGCTGAATTGAGTAATAACCGCTTCTACTTATAATTTTCCACGAACTTCACACCGTACCTCAGTTCAATATCACGTTGTATTACATGCAAAAATAAAAGAGGAGTAAACTCAAATATAGATAATCATTAGTAATTCTATTGTTTGAGTTATTTCTAACGATAATAGGAAATGAGGTACTCGGTTTTTTGTAAGTCAATATTTTAGCCATAATGAAGGATAATTTGAAGTGTACCGATTTAAGGTTTTTCCTTTGCAATGTTGTTATAGCTGAACATTACGGATAATAGTAATGAATTATGATAAAATAGTTCATTTAAAAACATATTACAAAAAAACATAATAATGTTACTCTATGAAAACAAATCATTCATGACTTGGTACAGGAATGAAAATACCACCGAGTTTGAATGTGGGAACTCAATGTTCAGACAAGCCATAGTATAAAATAGGTGTATAATCCAGTTACGACAGATAAACTCGAGCAAAAAGTGAAGAATGAATTGTAGCACTCTGAAACTCGGCACATGCGACTTCTTGACATCATGTATTATTAGAAAAAAAATTGTTTAACAAAAAATCAGGGGTGGAACCTAAAAGTGTTTCAATAATTTTTTTTTTTGGCTGTTATTTCAGAAAATATAAGATTTATCAAAAAACGATTTCGAAAGGTTGAGAGATAATTCAATTCTACACAAGAATGATATTCAGTAATACCTTATGAAATACGCTCGTTTTCTCAGAAAACGTGGTTTAACGCCGACGTCACATTTCATGCTCACGCTAACCCGCCACTGCAAGTTCAGGCAGGTCCGAAAATTAGATTTGTATTAACTTTGCTAAAAATTATAGTAGAAGGAAAAGAAAAAGTGAAGATCGTTTCTGAAGACTTCTACTTTCTCATGCAAACATAACATGTGAGTATCTGAGTAGCTAAAATGTGTTTTGTCCCACTTCACATAACCCTTCTACGATATTTACGGATGATCTGAAATAGTTATACTGAAGCACGAATCAGCACCTTCTTTGTACCATATGCAACGATCTAAGACTAGTGAGACACGTCTCACTTATACATGCCAAAGAAAAAACTGGGTTTTACTCCTGCCTCAGTTTTCAACTCACCTAGAATCCCGGCAATTTCTTCAGTAAATGTTGAAAATAATCGCTCATACACATCCTACATAAAAAATGAAGTATGTGATTTCAAGCTTGAGTTTTGCACCTCACAATGGTGTTAATAAACATACAGTGCCGCTTTTTATAGTCTCCCCCCCTGTTAACTTTTGAACGGTTTGACGTAGAGAGATAAAAAAAAAACCGTTTCGAGGGTTTCACCGATACTACTTTTTGAAATATAACGCATTGTGATTGCTCGATAGATGGCGCGGGGGGGCACAAAAACCTAATTTTTTTAAATGGCATGGGGGTCGAGTGACACATCGTTGAAAAGAGAATTTGATTCTCTTTTCAAAAAAAAAATAGATGGTTGAAAAGAGAATCAAATTCTCTTTTCAACCATCTATTTTTTTTTTAATTTCGTTGACACGTTTTTTCACAATAAGCATTTGAAGTGTCAAGTGTAAGAGCGGATCTGAATTCGTTTCCTTACCTTACCTCAATAACTCTTGAAGGGTTTGATGTGAAATAATGGGACGGAAAATATTTTGGGTGGTATTAAAATAATAATGTTTGAAGAAAAATACCTTAATTGTTCTAGTGATTCACAATTGCAATCAATACCACGAAATACGGTCAATAAAGACAATTCACAACATTAATAATTATTCATTTTGAATTCCTTTCAAAGCTTAATTAGGTATTAGGATATCGAAATTATACCCATTTCATTTATTTTTAATGACAAAAGTAATAACAGGTACTACGAAAGGACTATTTATTGGATTTGTTTAAATGACAATAATTAATTAGTTACCTATAAAAGTACAATGGATTGATGAATTATTGTATTCATATTCACTGAGGAGTTTTGTCTACTTATAATTATTATTTACTTTGAATATTTGATATCATCATGGTTCGTATACGTCCTTTCGAAGAAAAAATTGAAGCAATTTATAATTTTGGTGAGGCCCATCGGAACTACCACGAAGAGGAGAGAATTTTTAATGAAAAATTTCCTGAACATCCTATAACTCGGAAATATTTGAGGGAACTAGTTGAAAAATTCAACAGAACTGGCAGTGTTCGTAGGAAAGGTGGAGCTGGTCGAAAATCAATTCCGGAAGAGACAAAGGTTTCGATAATTGCCGAAATGGTGGTAAATCCGCAACAAAGTACCTCTCGTGTAGCAAGTACGATTGGGGTCTCAACAGCTACAGTAAAAAAATATTTGAAAAAACACAAGTTCCATCCATACAAATTAGTAATGTTACACCAACTCACAGAAGACGACCCAGACCGAAGAATGGAATTTTGTGAAATTATGGAGGAAAAGATAGCTAGGAACCCCAATTACATTAGGAATATTTGTTTTTCAGATGAAAGTACCTTTTTTTTTAACGGAAATGTGAATACACAAAATGTGCGATACTGGAGTGATATAAATCCCCATATCTTTCGAGAAGGTCACACACAGTTCCCACAGAAAGTAAATGTGTGGGCTGGAATTCTGGGAGACCATATTGTAGGTCCCTTATTTCTGGAAGAAAACTTAAACGGTAATTTGTACCTGGATTTACTAAGAGATACGGTTGAACCACTCATACTTGGAATATTAGAAGAAAATGAGAACGAATTTCAGGAACACATCACCTTCCAGCAAGATGGGGCCCCTCCTCACTTCCAACGTCAAGTTCGAGAGTATTTGGATGTAACATACCCTATGAGATGGATTGGACGTCGTGGACCAATCGAATGGCCAGCACTATCACCAGACCTTACACCTTGTGACTTCTTTCTGTGGGGATACGTCAAATCCAAAGTGAATGAGCAACAATCCAACTCTTTGGAAGAACTTAAAGAACGAATAACACGGGTTTGTGCTGGTATAACTGCAGACATGTTGAATAATGTTCGGCAGGAATTTGTGAATTGAATTTTTTATTGTCAAGAAGTATTAGGTGGACATTTCGAACACCTTCTTCGTTAATTGACAACAATTTTGCTTCTAATTATTTAAATACTACATGTCATAATAGTTTGTTTTCTTTTTGTTACATTGACACTTCAAATGCTTATTGTGAAAAAACATATTAACGAAATTTAAAAAAAAATTAGATGGTTGAAAAGAGAATCAAATTCTCTGAGGAGCGCATTCCATAAAAAATGACTAGGAATCATTTTTGTGGAGAACTGAAGTGTCTTTCACCCTGTTGAGTTGTTTTTTCGATAAATCATATACTTTTCAAGATTACAGTAAATATTTATTTATTTATTTTTGAACGAATAAAAAATTATGTTCCACCCCTGGAATTTTAGTAAACATTTTTTTTTTCGTGTTTACCATGGTTCCAACTACTAGCATACCAAGTTTGGTGGTGCTACAATCGATTCTTGTCACAAAACCCAATCGTACTGGATTAGTAATACAAACGAGTAAAATTGAAATCAGGGTATTTTATAAGATAAGATCAGGTATTCAGACCTTTGAATATCAGTAATGTATGTCAAGATCAGGCCTGATGTTTTCAGTTCTTGAAATTGGTTTTATACAGTATTGTTATTCATGTTTATTTTACAGGTCAATTAACATCTCAATTTATTCTCTAGCTTTCATTTTTATATTTCATGTCGGAATAACTTGATAGACTGGAAATTTTTTATTTCATGTATTTGGTCAGAACCGTTTCTCAATCGTTAAGACTGATAAATATTCCATTCGTAAAGGTGGAAGTGTGGAAATGATAACAAAGCTTACGTACGCACTGGAGAAAATAAACTTGGATTTCTTTTATGTCATGAAAATGCACTCAATTCTATTTATGTGAATTATTTCAACAGTTGAATAAGTAATTTATATGAACAACGTTCTGTATTTCACGACACTGCAATATACAGAGTGACCCATTTAAAAGCGGGCCACCTCTCTAAAATTATTATTTATTATCCGATTCAGAAGTTTTTTTTTTTCAATAGATAGAGCATTAATAGTTCTATTTGAGAGCCATAAATTCGAAATAAAAATAAAAATTTCAAGGCCTACTTCGAATTTTTTTCAAGGTCAAAAGTCCAAAAAACATACTAGCGATTTTTTTAAATAGAATTTGATAACACCACTGTATTCACGACATTTTCAAATGGTGTATGTGAAAATTACGTAGGAATGCGTCCATCAATAAAAAAGTAATATGGGAATAAACTTTGAAAATTATGTCAATTAATCAACCCAAAACTTCAATTTCAGAACTTTTATCAAAATTCTGACTACACTACTTGATTCAGAATATTTCGAAATATATGTGGCCAGAATTCCATCGAAATCTACTCATAAATAAAAAAATTATAAAATAATAAAATTTGAAAATGATGTTGTTTGGAGGAATTTTAGAAAAAAATTATTTTATCATTTTATAATTTGTTTATTTATGATTATGATTTGGATTATTGGCCTTGAAAAAAATTCGAAGTAGGCCTTGAAATTATGATTTTTATTTTGAATTTATGGCACTTAACTAGAACTTGATGGTCTATCTATTGAAATAAAATCTTCTGAATCGAATAATAAATAACAGTTTTAGAGAGGTGGCCCGCTTTCAAATGGGTCACTCTGTATAATACAGAATGCTATAATACGAATATATAGCATTGTGAGGCAACCTTATCTGTTCCTCATGAAAAAGGCAATGACGTACCGAAGATAAATGTAAATCATCTATTCCCTTGTCTTTCCAAAACATCATTCCAAATAAAATCCAATCGATCAAGATCACGTTACCAAAGAAACTCCAGAAGAACCAGATGACACAAATAAATGTTTCATAGAAGGAACAGCATAATCACGGACTGGAAATAACAAAAGCGACATTAAAGAAATTCTTACTCCTATAAAAACACAGCCCGACGTAACAGAACCAGCATTTCATAGAGGAACAATCCGTTTGTAATTTATTATTTGATGCAAATAACTGACTTCTTGCAAAAATGTACCCGCACTTCAAGAGATCAATCAAAACAAGATGTACGAAGCTGAAAAAAATTACTGACATACCTACAACTGGAAACACCTCGGGAAACACCGAATAATATTCCCTCTGACTTGGAAACTGAGTCTTCACAAAACCTGCTCTCACCAACAAAAAATTGATGGACAGTTAAATAGATATGTAACAAATTTAACGTATTAAATATGCAAACACCAGTATCACAAAAATTTAAATATCGTAAATTCCCTGATGAGTAGACAAATTTCCGAAATTACGACTGAAAATGGTGAACAAAACAGATGAGATTTCGGAACAAAAAGAAAGGTATTTATATCGGCTAATGAAATTCCGACCCAGCATGCAGAAAGCTGCTCAACCTCAACTTGTTAATCCAGAAGTCCCTGAATTACTGTCAGCTGTAATCTCCTGCGGTGGAGGCGCATCCCAGGAGAGAATCAGATCAGGAATGGAAAATTAAGAAATTAAATCTACTTACCACCATCCACCAATAAAACCTGCGGATCGCCCTAAGTGATTTTCCATGTTCCTTCTTTATTTCGATTTCTTTCGAGGGAGTTCAGTCAAATTTGGTAATTCGATTATGTCAGAAATAAGGTGCACTTCTTTCAGCTATTGTCTTTCATTAAAAGGAAAGGGGTTTGTTTTAGTTGAGATACTGGATAAAGAAAATAACCCCAATTGAAGCAGTAAAAACAGTTTTTTCCCTTGAAAATATTACCGCTGGATACATAATCCATGGTTTATCTGAGGAATTCCCAAGAAAAGCTGAAGTTGTTTTCATTTTCAATTGGGTGAACTATAAAAGCTTCGCTGATGAGTGGCAAGAACCTTGAAACCGGTACGTAGGTGTTCTCGTGTTCAAATCATGCCCTTTTCAAGTCTATATTGCATTGTCAGGAAATAAGCTGCAGCAGTTTGTTAGGAAAAGTGTGCGAGGATGGTGATGGGCTCTGGAGACCAAATCTGTTTTTATCCACGCAACTGTGTGCAGGATCCTTCACGAACCCCATCCACGCTTGTTCCTAGAGGAGAATGGCGATGTTAGATGCCACCTTGAACGCAGATTTCATGAAGAGTTTCACAATTTGTTCAAGGTCATTTGTTTGCCGAAGCCATAGAGACCAAGGAAAAATGTTCTTTTCCTACGTTTTCCTTCGTTTTGAAAGTTGTACTTTTCCGCACGATTTTTATTTTTCCGTACGATTTTTACTTTTTCGCACGATTTTTGTATTGTTGAAAATGAGGATATTTAGGACTAACTAAAAGATCTATGTAACTATTCTGTCTTATTAGTCATTTTGTAGCATTATTATAACTAAACTTGTTTATTAAAAACCTTGTTTTTTCATAAATAAGATGGACAAAAACACTCGTAGGAAAAATATTCTACATAACTCATACGGAAAAGTACTAAGTACTTTCCGCACTTGTTAGGTAAATAACTATTTCCTTTGACGTTTTTACGTACTTCGTTTTGCCCTGGCTATATAGAACTGACGTTGTGTCACTACCTCCAATACTTGGTAGGTCTTTATAATTGTCATAAATCCACAGCAAATCGGGTATAGAAGGTTCAAGCTACTGAAAAAATCTCACCAAAGTATTGAATCTTTATTCCAGCAAGCAAGGGGGTTACTGTAGGTGACTTACCCCGGTCCAGAGATCATTTTCAACTACCCACCAAATTCAAACAACATTTCCCCTTGAAAAGTACAAACCTGAAACAGATTCCTCACCTCATTTCGAGGTAAAAAGTTCCTATCAGTGTATGTCCTAAAATGAGATACAGGCTGTGAAAAGTACGAAAAATTTTAGATTTAATTTTTCCTCCCCAAAACTGATTGAAAAAATATCAAACTTTGTACACTAATCAAGGTTCATCAACGTGATAATTATTTGAAGTTATTTTTGAATGTTCGTAAACCAGTGGCGTAGTTCCGTGTAGTACCGTGTGCGGTAATATTTTGCTTCATATTTTCTTTGGACAAGTGAGCGTTTTACATCGGTAATACTCATCAATACCCAACCTGAAAGTCATAACATTCCATGTACCTAAAAGTCGAGGTTGCTGTGATAATTGAGAAAAACTGAAGATATGTCCTGAGCATCAAAACAATTTCCTCTGTGCAATAATCTTATAACACTGATTTCTTACATCATATTGGAATATTTGTCAACCTCATGAAACGTTTTTTATGTTGGGAGAATCGGAAATCGAAATCGATTTCATCAAATAATATGATGAATGAAAAATAAAGTTGTTGGTCATTTTAACTCGTTTCCGATTCTTCAACATTAAGAAATGTTCAGGAGGTTGAAAAATTTCAATATGTTGTAAAAAATTAGCATTATGCGATTATTGCACATAAGATATTCTGTTTCTACTCAAGACATATCTTCTCAATATCTCAGAAACTTATACTTTTAGGCACATGGAATGTTATGATTTTTAGGTCGAGTATCGATGAGCCTAACTGATGTCAAACGCTCATTGAACCATTCACCTGTCCAGAGAAAATATGAAGGAAAATATAACTACATACCATCGTAACTACGTCACTGATTTACGAAAATTAAAAATTATAGCGTCCGATTATCACGTTAATAAACCTTGATTAGTGTACCAAATTTGATATTTTTTCCATCGGGAGTTTTGGAGAAAAAAAATTAAATCAATTTTTTTTTTCGTACACCCTGTATCTCAGAAGTGATTTAAGGATATACTTCGTAAGGAACTTTTCACCTCAAAATGAGGTGAGGAATCTGTATTCGGAGATTGTCGGTCTTATTCTGACTCACCCTGTATGTTCATAATAATTAGTATTTGATCAAATTTTTTGTACTTTTTTGTATAGAATGTCCTACTTCAATAAGTGCATAGTTTTTTTAGTTTTTGGTAAAAAACTGAAAAACTTGGAGACTTTGAGGTTATTTGCGATTTTTGTTGTGAAGCCATATCCGTTAGAAGTAGCAGAGCAGAAATTCGGATCGAGCATCCCAAAAAACATATACAGTGAATGAAAAAAATATTACTATATTTAAAAAATATATAATAATAATAAAATTATTACTATATTTTTTCCAGGCCAAAACACATACTGCAAATAATATTTTGGTGGTTTATCCATTAAACATATTTTGGGAAATGTCAACGATAGAGGACTATTCATTAAGGACAATAATCGTAAAATAAATTCAGAAGCATAACTCTCTGACTTTGTGAACGAACAATTAAAACGGATGTGAAGTTATCCACATCCACAAATGTACACTGAGAAAAAGTTAACTCGGTTGGTAAAATTTTTCTTTCTTATTTGAATGATGAATTAAACATTTCTCAATGGCTCCATCACATTAAGAAGGTTGATTACCATGAGATATGAGTATAAGGGTAATTTTTTATGCTACGAGAAATGGTGAAATGGGGGTGATATTATTTAAATGAATAAATTTAGTATTAAAAGGGCGTTGTAGAACATTTTTGATGGAAGATTTGTTTAAAGAAAGGTAGACTACATATTCGTAGGTATAAGAATTCATTTGTAGCACCGTCGTAGAGGGTGTGGTGGGGACGAGTTTGTCAAAAAAAAAACAATTTTCTGGGAATACGACATTGTAGAGTTTTTTGAATTGGATATTCTTTCAGAGGAGATCGAAATACATAGTTGTGGGTATATGAATTCATTTGTAGCCCTGTCAAAGGGGGTGTGATGGGGGAGAGTTGTCGAAAAACAATCAATTTTCTGAGAAGACAACATTTTAGAGTTTTTTGGATTGGATATTCTTTTTCGGGAGATTGAAATACATAGCTGAGGGTATATGAATTCATTTGTAGCCCCGTCGGAGGGAGTGTGATGGGGGAGAGTTATTGAAAAAAAACAGTTTTCTGGGAAAACGACATTGTAGAGTTTTTTGGATTGGATATTCTTCTTCAGGAGGTTGAAATACATAGCTGTGGGTATGTGAATTCATTTGTAGCCCCGTCGGAGGGGGTGTGGTGGGGAAGAGTATGTCGAAAAAAAATCAATTTACTGGTAAAATAACATTGTAGAGTTTTTTGGGTAAAATATTCTTTTAGAGGAGGTTGAAATACATAGCTGAGCGCATATGAATTCATTTGTAGCCCCGTCAAAGGGGGTGTGATGGGGGAGAGTTATCGAAAAACTCTACAATGTCGTTTTCCCAGAAAATTGATTTTATTTCGATAACTCTCCCCCATCACACCCCCTTTGACGGCGCTACAAATGAATTCACATACCCACAGCTATGTATTTCAACCTCCTGAAGAAGAATATCCAATCCAAAAAACTCTACAATGTCGTTTTCCCAGAAAATTGATTTTTTTTCGATAACTCTCCCCCATCACACCCCCTTTGACGGGGCTACAAATGAATTCATATGCCCTCAGCTATGTATTTCAGTCTCCTGAAAAAGAATATCCAATCTAAAAAACTCTACAATGTTGTCTTCCCAAAAAATTGATTTTTTTTCGATAACTCTCCCCCATCACATCCCCTTTGACGGGGCTACAAATGAATTCATATGCCCTCAGCTATGTATTTCAATCTCCCGAAAAATAATATTCAATCCAAAAAACTCTACAATGTCGTTTTCCCAGAAAATTGTTTTTTTTTGACATACTCTTCCCCACCACACCCCCTCCGACGGGGCTACAAATGAATTCATATACCCTCAGCTATGTATGTCAATCTCCCGAAAAAGGATATCCAATCCAAAAAACTCTACAATGTCGTTTTCCCAGAAAAATTGATTTTTTTTCGACAACTCTCCCCCATCACACCCCCTTTGACGGGGCTACAAATGAATTCATATACCCACAGCTATGTATTTCAATCTCCTGAAAAAGAATATCCAATCCAAAAAACTCTACAATGTCGTTTTCCCAGAAAATTGATTTTTTTTCGATAACTGTCCCCCATCACACCCCCTTTGACGCGGCTACAAATGAATTCATATGCCCTCAGCCATGTATTTCAGTCTCCTGAAAAAGAATATCCAATCTAAAAAACTCTACAATGTTGTTTTCTCAGTAAATTGATTTTTTTTCAATATACTCTTCCCCACCACACCCCCTTTTACGGGGCTACGAATGAATTCATATACCCACAACTATGTATTTCGATCATTTCTGAAAGAATATCCAATCCAAAAAACTCTACAATGTCGTTTTCCCAGAAAATTGATTTTTTATCGATAACTCTCCCCCATCACACCCCCTTTGACGGGGCTACAAATGAATTCATATGCCCTTAGCTATCTATTTCAGTCTCCTGAAAAAGAATATCCAATCTAAAAATCTCTACAATGTTGTCTTCCCAGAAAATTGATTTTTTTTCGATAACTCTCCCCCATCACACCCCCTTTGACGGCGCTACAAATGAATTCACATATCCACAGCTATGTATTTCAACCTCCTGAAGAAGAATATCCAATCCAAAAAACTCTACAATGTCGTTTTCCCAGAAAATTGATTTTTTTTCGATAACTCTCCCCCATCACACCCCCTTTGACGGGGCTACAAATGAATTCATATGCCCTCAGCTATGTATTTCAGTCTCCTGAAAAAGAATATCCAATCTAAAAAACTCTACAATGTTGTCTTCCCAAAAAATTGATTTTTTTTCGACAACTCTCCCCCATCACACCCCCTTTTACGGGGCTACAAATGAATTCATATACCCTCAGCTATGTATGTCAATCTCCCGAAAAAGAATATCCAATCCAAAAAACTCTGCAATGTCGTTTTCCCAGAAAATTGATTTTATTTCGATAACTCTCCCCCATCACACCCCCTTTGACGGGGCTACAAATGAATTCATATGCCCTCAGCTATGTATTTCAGTCTCCTGAAAAAGAACATCCAATCTAAAAAACTCTACAATGTTGTCTTCCCAAAAAATTGATTTTTTTTCGACAACTCTCCCCCATCACACCCCCTTTTACGGGGCTACAAATGAATTCATATACCCACAACTATGTATTTCGATCTCCTCTAAAAGAATATTCAATCCAAAAAACTCTACAATGTCGTTTTCCCAGAAAATTGATTTTTTTTCCATAACTCTCCCCCATCACACCCCCTTTGACGGCGCTACAAATGAATTCACATACCCACAGCTATGTATTTCAACCTCCTGAAGAAGAATATCCAATCCAAAAAACTCTACAATGTCGTTTTCCCAAAAAATTGATTTTTTTTCGATAACTCTCCCCCATCACACCCCCTTTGACGGGGCTACAAATGAATTCATATACCCTCAGCTATGTATTTCAATATCCCGAAAAAGAATATCCAATCCAAAAAACTCTACAATGTCGTTTTCCCAGAAAATTTATTTTTTTTCGACAACTCTCCCCCATCACACCCCCTTTGACGGGGCTACAAATGAATTCACATACCCACAGCTATGTATTTCAATCTCCTGAAAAAGAATATCCAATCCAAAAAACTCTACAATGTTGTTTTCTCAGTAAATTGATTTTTTTTTTCGACATACTCTCCCCCACCACACCCCCTCCGACGGGGCTACAAATGAATTCATATACCCACAGTTATGTATTTCAACCTCCTATAAAAGAATATCTTACTCAAAAAACTCTACAATGTCATTTTACTAGTAAATTGATTTTTTTTTCGACATACTCTTTCCCACCACACCCCCTCCGACGGGGCTACAAATGAATTCTTATACCTACGAATATGTAGTCTACCGTCCTTAAAACAAATCTTCCATCAAAAATGTTCTACAACGCCCTTTTAATACTAAATTTATTCATTTAAATAATATCACCCCCATTTCACCATTTCTCATAGCATAAAAAATTACCCTTATACTCATATCCCATGGTAATCAACCTTAATGTGATGGAGCCATTGAGAAATGTTTAATTCATCATTCAAATAAGAAAGAAAAATGTTACCAACCGAGTTAACTTTTTCTCAGTGTACATTTGTGGATGTGGATAACTTCACATCCGTACAATTAAATATTAATACCACCATTCAACTCTCCAAGTCCACTTCAAAAAAACTATTAGCTCCCTATTGAAACGTCAGAAAAAAACTCCTAAAGCAAGGAATTCCAAAGCTTATGCCATGCCATAAAACAATTGAAATGGAATAATAGATGAAGTATCCCAGAAACAGATGCCGTTGAAGTATCGCTGGTGAAAACAAATCGTTCACTTCTCCACAATGTTTGAAGTGAACATCGTTAATATCATTTCGAAGCTCGTCTAGAAGATATTCTTTGTTCGTGTAGTGAGTGTTGAATTCGTTTGATTTCGAGACTGAAACTGGTGGTAACTGGTGATAAATACAAAGTTTGTCTTTCAGCCGCAGAAACCTGACAAAGAACAATATAGTATTTACAGCCGGTGCATTTTTTCTACACAAGTATATCCGGCGTGAAAATGGTCTCTCATAAATTGTTGATAGAGGTCTCATATATCGTAAAACCACAATAATCCGTTTTGTAGAGACATGGCTTCACCCCCCTAAAAAGCGAAATTCTCAATTCAAATTTACTCGCGCGCGGCCTTTCGATAAAAACTAATTGCTCGAAAACTACGCAAGTTTTGAAGGTGATGAAAAATACTTGCAGTCCTTGCCATTTTCAAGGTCATAGGTATGTATAACTATATATAATAAAATAACTGCATACAGCCCTACTAAAAATAAATGGTTTCAATATAATTGATGAATGTGGTCAGTCATAGTTGAATGGTTTTAGTTTGATGCAAAACGGCAAAAAAAAATCTCTTTGAAAAAATTACCAGAATCTCAAAATTTGCTTAATTTTCGTTGAGTGTTTAGTTTTAATTAAAATGTTGAAAACAAAAACACGAAAATAGGGAAAATCAATTCGGTATTATCCACGTCATATGTTATCAATCTTCATAATTCTTATAAGCACAGAAAAAAATACGATATAATCTTACTATAAAAAAGAGCATAAATATGTCTCCGCAATATAAAATTCATTAAGTAGAGGTAGAAACTTGTGTTTTGAGTGGTCAAATACTTGAAATAGCTTGCGAATGAATCAACATTTCAACGGCAACACATTTTTTAGATATAAGTGTTTGTTAGTTATCAAATAATATGATGTGCATAAGGCAAGTGAAGGAACAGTAAATGAAAGATATTGTTTCTGATTTTCACGTTTTTATGAAGAACGATGAAAAGTTTAAACCATATGAATCACTGTGGAAGCAAGGAATCAGTTTCATATTCAAATGAATCAAATGACTCAACTTTCCTCTTGAAGATGATATTAATATTATTCAATTGTTCTTCAGTCGTAATTTTTAGAGCATTGAAATCATGGCAGACTCTGTACCATTTTTTCTGCATCGAAAACGTAAGTAATTGTTCTTATTTCAACAAAATCTCACCAACCCAATTTGGATAAAATGTGTTTAGGCTGTTTGGTTATTTGGTATATTCCTCTACACTGCAACAAATGTGGTCCATGTACCTTATGGCGTAAAACATTTATGGTACTTGAGTTATTTATACAGTCTGTCCATAAAGTAACCCCCCACCCCCTGTTAACTTTTGAACGGAGTGGAATTTTTCTTTGAAATTCTTTTTGGTCAAATGGTAGTTGATAAGCTACTTTTTGACAATGATGAAAAAATTCTATCTTTCAAAATGACGGCCAGGCGCCATTTTGAAATATTTTTTTAAATGGCATGGGAGGTCGAGTATTTT
The DNA here is from genome assembly GCA_958298965.1 of Chrysolina haemoptera. Taxonomy (NCBI): domain Eukaryota; kingdom Metazoa; phylum Arthropoda; class Insecta; order Coleoptera; family Chrysomelidae; genus Chrysolina; species Chrysolina haemoptera. The sequence continues at coordinate 13,853,371 of OY282584.1, forward strand.
TTGCATTTTGACTGATAATGTGCTATTTTACTGAATTCAAAATCGAATAATAAAGTGGCATTTTACCACATAGAGATATTGGACATAAACAAACCGCGTCAGGTTACTAGGTTACGAAAATTCTACTCAGGTACCTACTATGAATTTTCTAAAACTCAAAACTTTGTAATACTTTTATATCTATGATTATTTGTTTATAATTACTAACACAAAATGCGAAGAAAGATTGAAAAGAACAAATTTTTCAATTTTTCCTCAAAAACTTTCCTCATAGTAAATTATCTCGTTAAATTTTCAGTTGAGAAATTCTGTGATGTCAAACCTGTTTGAATTTTCAGTTATATACTTTTCTTGCTGTTTTCTGATAAATGTAACGACGTGATTAGGGGCCAATAATACTAGCGGATTATATGTATATCAATAAGACCATCAATTCTACCAATTATCCGAATTCAAAATATTCATGTATCAAATTTTCTCAAATATTCGTCTTTTGTAAGATTGTTTTGTTGCGAAGACACTACAAGCCGAGTTCAATTAAAACAGCGTCTGAACCTTGGGCACCTTCTGGGATTCCCCGTTCCAAAATAATTTTATGAAGGGAATCTCGGAAAGACTGCGAAATCAGAAGCGTGTATGTAAAACTGTAGAATATTATTATACGCTTGGCCGCGTTTTTACGTCAAAAAAATGATAGTATATAAGTATTTGTTTAAAATCAGGCAGGGTGGAACTGGTACAAGTAATATTAACTAATTAATTAAAAATCTTGGGAATTCCCAACAAAAGGTGAACGAATCTTTCGATTTAAATGGGCGAGCTATCCTTCGCTGATGAATGGAAAGAACCATGAAACCGGTACGTGTTTCTGCATTTGAATCGAAACATAATATTAGCCATGCTATTTGAAGAGACTTACAAAGTAGCTCTTGTAGAAAACGTATTCTAGGATCGAACAGATATAATTCAACGGTCGTAGAGGGTAGTAGTTGTTTTATTTTGGATACTTCGACGAAAATACCTTTTTTATAGGTTCATGTGGGAGATTGGGTTACTCGAACCATTTTTAAATATTATTTATGTATTAAAGTAGTAGGAGTACAGCTTATGCAGCCTCAGCCCATACCGGGTGATTCGCTGTCCTGTAACTTTCTTATTTGAAAAAAAACCATAACCATACAATTTTTTAAAGGTTAATTGAAAGCAACTGAATGACATTCCAATTACCATATTTCGTCACCTGTCGAAGACTTACAGTAAATTTTTTTTCATATGAGTTGTAATATTATCATTTGTCATTGTAAACTGAGGTAAACCATATAAAAACATTGTAAATTTTTATGATAATTACGTAAGTGGAGTAGGGCGGGGGTTAAATGGCCTGCTAGGTCACCAGATCTTACCGGAATTTTTTATCTTGTCCTTTTACAAAATAATGTGTTTGCGTTAGAGCTCTTGCAAATATCGAATACCTTTTGAAAACAATGGACGTCACTTCGAACATCTGATAGACTAATCAATTATAATTTGTATTTCCTGTTGTTCCATTTTTGTAGAAAACAGATGAAATGTCCTTTTTCATGACGGTAAATTTTCCTACCACCAGTGTACAGTAACGGTTTGTTAACATAGCATAAAAAATATTCAGTTCAAATTCAGAATAATTTTTTATCGGCCCAATTATGAAGGAAATGTGTAATGTTTTATATGGTTGTATGCAGAAAGATAACCTCCATCATAATTTACAAAAAAAAATGTGACAACCCATTTGAATAAAAAGTTGACATATGAGCGCATATAAGTATTTGGCAGTTAATAAATTTTGAAAACAATGGACGTCACTTTGAACATCTGATAGACTAATCAATTATAATTTGTATTTCCTGTTGTTCCATTTTTGTAGAAAACAGATGAAATGCCCTTTTTCATGACGGTAAATTTTCCTACCACCAGTGTACAGTAACGATTTGTTAACATAGCATAAAAAATATTCAGTTCAAATTCAGAATAATTTTCTATCGGCCCAATTATGAAGGAAATGTGTAATGTTTTATATGGTTGTATGCAGAAAGATAACCTCCATCATAATTTACAAAAAAAAATGTGACAACCCATTTGAATAAAAAGTTGACATATGTGCGCATATAAGTATTTGGCAGTTAATAAAATGTGGATAATTGGAATCAGTCATTCAATTTACGATTTTTTTTTAATCAAGAAAGTTACAGGGCCACGAGTACCTGGCTGAATCACCTGTTGTACACACTAATACACAGGCATAACCCGGCGCTACGAGTGTTGAAAATCAGCTACGACACTCGTACAGTATAGACGAGACACCGGTGGAGAATTGAAACTGCCAAATCTACTGGAAGTACTCAAATGTGAGACGATTTTTGTCATAGTGAAAAAAACATCGTCCGAAAAGAGGAGGAAAACGGACTAAATGAGTTTATTATTTAACCTCTACAGGTTCCACTAAAGCCACTCTGTTGAAATGGTGGTTCTAATCATGCGGGTCCTTGTTGGAATGATGCGACACGCTTTCAAATCTGAGAATTCTACCGGTTTGCCGTTAAACGGCAGAAATCCTGGAAGGGCGAATGCAGAAAGCTTCTTCCCGTCTTCTTTCTTTTAACAATTTTTAAAACACTAAGTTTTTTTGGTGAAAATTTAGTTCCCGCTAGATGTACTTGATTAGAACTAACTTTTTCCAAGATAAACAGTTGTTATTTGATTCAGTTCTCTTTCTCTGTTTCATGAATGCCGTAAAAATTTCCCCAATTTTCATTCGTATATCCATCCGCAGTTGAAAATCCGAAGTAATTCTGGGGCCGATTTATGACATCATGTCACATGTTTTCGGTTTCCGATTTTTGCCGTAGTCTTCTTTGGTTCAAATCTCCAAACGTTTCAACTGCAAATGCGCCAGTCATCTTCAGTGGCGTGTTCGAACGAAGTACCCTTCTTGACGTATCAACTGAAGCGTCAGGAAGAGTACTTCTACCCACGCCACTGAAGATGACTGCCGCACTTGCAGTTGAAACGTTTGGAAATTTCAATCAAAGAAGACTACGGCAAAACCCAGGAACCAGCCAAAACATTGACGCCAGTCGAAGATCCCATGTTTTTGCTATTTTTCCAGATCTTATCGATTTTATTGTCACAAGTTTTCGCAATTTATTTGGTACCTAATGGGGGTTTCGAGTCCTCTGATCAACATTTCGTTGTTGTCATTTCAGACGTCTGAAACCGTCAAAAAAAAATCCGAATCTACACGTGTTCTATGTGGATTCAAGCCATACAGCCGGATAAAAGGCAAACTTGTTTTAAATTACATTATTCAAGGATTTTTTCAAATATAAATTTTATTTTCTTGAGTTTTCGCAATCTTTCTGGATGTGGGAGTGGTGGATATAATTATTTCAAATTAAATTATTCGATAATTTTTTTACTATTTTTACTGATTTCTCCAATTTTATAATCGCGATTTATTGCAATTTCTTCCGAAGAAGGGTGTAGAAGAGTATATTTTTTTTAATCGAATTATTCGATGGTTCCATATTTTTCAATATTATTGCGGATTTTTTCGAGTTTTTGAGATTTTTTCGTCGTAATACTTATTCATTTTCCGAAACCGTCGAATTTTTTTCCGAATGTCGTTCTCTATCTAGCCTTCGGGGGGCGAGGGGTTAAATTATTTATGAATCATTGTATGTTCATCGGTTCTCAATACGTGTGCAAAATTTAGCTCAATCGGAAGCCAGCTAGTGCTTCAAAAATGGATTGCAAATTTTGAACAGGGAAAACAGACAGGAAGGTCGAACAGAGTGACTTATATAAAAGTTTGTAATAAAGTAATGAGGTATATGTATTAACTAATTGGTACCCAGAATTCCCAATCGAATAACATTTGAATAAATATCTTCCTTCATACATTCATGTCTGTATATAAGAAATCAATATCGATTCTTCATGCTCCCACTATTTATTTTATACTGTTTAAATATTCAAATTTTTGAATTCCTACCTAACTTGTCACTTTCTTTTTCCCTCCGGAACTTCAGATAGTTCTCGAACCGAATACAAATGAAAATCGATGGTCACATGTTCTATTTACACGCCACGCCGGCCGGACACTTTTCCCTCGAGCTTCACTCGTGTCGACTTATGATTTTCACCCTCGAACTCTACAAACCGGTCGATCGAAGATTTCCACTGAAAAGGCCGAAAACTTTATTTTTTATTGTCGCCGATAGCTGTGCATTTATCTCTTTCAGTCGGGCTGAAAGATCGCGACACTTGTTTTGTTTTGGCTGAGTTGTGGCCTACTGGCTGGTGTAAACACAGCAAACAGAATAGGCATGGATGGCCTTGTATGAAGGAAACGAATCGCACTGGCTGAGTAATTACGTCGAAGTCATACAGGGTGATGCGATCGGTTTTTGTTGAAGTGTTGTGGTGGGAAAGATGATTCATCGTAGGTAGTTGTTATTGTTGATGATTGTTTACGAATTTTGTTGATAATTAGTTGCTTGCGGGCGTTTCTCGGGACGATTTTAGATTCTACTACAATGGAAAAGTTCTCAGAGTTTAATCAAAGGCCAAACATAAATGAACTCGCTATTGTTGAATTTATTTACAGGTAATGAAACAAAATATACAGTGCGGCGATGAATTCTGGAATAAATTCATTATTTCTAAATATAAAGATATTTTAACAACACCCAAAATGTATAGGGTTATCCGCATTTGAGTAAAAATGACTTTGGCGATATTTTTTAATGGGACACCCAGTATATTTGGTTAGAGATCGTTATTACGAATCCAGTGATACCAGGTTTGATGGGATTATGTCAAACGGCTGCGGAGGTATGGGCAAAAAACTTCATCGTATGTCTAATGAGTATGACTGAGACTCCACACGATTCAGAAGGTTAAAAGTCTCTGTCGCACTCATTGGGCACATGGAGAAGTTTTTTGCCTATATCTCCGCAGCCGTTTGACATTATCCCATCAAACCTGGTATGACTGGATTCGTAATAACGATCTCTAACCAAATATACTGGGTGTCCCATTAAAAAATATCGCCAAAGTCATTTTTACTCAAATGCGGATAACACTATATATTTCAGGTGGGGTTCAAAAATTGGCCCATCGGAAAAGAAAATGGACCTATCCGAGGATTTTTCCAAATTATCTTAATATTCAGAAATAATGAATAATTAATGTATACATAATTTAGCGCTGCCCTGTATATAATTATAGTATACGTTAGTTTGTGGACATCGATTACAGTTTAGATATACAAACTGAAAACTAAATAATGTGAGGTTTTATTATATATATTATACCTATCATTTTTTTTTTTTCATGAGGATTATCCGATACTTCCGCGCTGGTACCATATACCCAAATAGTCACTGCCCTCGTCTGTGGGGGGAGTCCTAGACCTCTATAACCAGAGCCACCATTTTAACAGATTGGTTTGGGTTGAGCATGAGGAGTTCAAAGAGTAACTATCGGTATTTAGTCCCATCTTCCTTCTTTTTTCGGCCAATCGTCCTACCAAGAGCTGGGAACTTAATGACGAAAAACGTCCTACTGAGGTTTATTTGCTTGTATTTGCCCTGATTAGGCAACACCGGTGTCTCGTCTATACAGTACGAGTGTCGTAGATGGTAGTATAACACTCGTAGCGTTTTGCCTGTGAAAATAGGCTGAGACCGCATAAGCTTGGCACGCGGACAGCAAATGCATTATGGTCTCAGGCGCCCAACAACACGATCTGCGTCTAGTGTCCGAGACCTCTATACCCATCACGCGACTGCGGTAGATCGGAGTGTTGAAGAAACCATCCTGGCAGATCATTACGAATTCTACTGTCTCCGTCTCCGACTTCAGTCCACTTTACCTGAGGAATGCGAAGGTCTTCAATGTTTTTGGGATCTTCCCATGCATTGGCTCATTCTTATGAAGCTGTAGGAGGACCTCAGTCTCCGCAGATTTAATGTGAGCTTTTTGTTGAACGGGCCGTGGCAGAGTTTTGGGTTACCCTGTTCAGTGTCGAAAACGAGACCAAATTCATCTGCTAAAAGTATTTTTCTGATTGATTCGGCCGTTACTTGATGAAGATCCATAGTAATTGTACAGACACGAGACGAACACACAAAAAGTTTGTGAAGATCAAATCGTCTCTTGTCTATACAATTGAATAGGAATGCTCCGATCTTTGCTTTTTCATGGTCACGGACCATGCCGAGAAGGTGATGTGAACTCCTGATGACTTTACAGGCTTCACCCAGTTCCATCCAAACTCAAAAGTCACCTATCATCTGGGAAAGAGCAACCGTGGAACGGACGATTTAGGATGCAAGCTCTACTTAAGTTTTCGTAGCTCCTCTTGACCCCATTACATCACTCCAAAGGAGTAGAGTAGGATCGGTATGGCAAGCATATTAGTTGGAGCAACTTTGTTTTTTTCCGTTAGTTCTGACCCAGGTAGTACCTCATGTTGGCTGAATCATATTTTCACATTGGGCCAATATGGATATATTGTAAATGTAAAAATAATATTGAACCAATATTGATTCAATAATTTTCACCAATATCGATAGAGCAATATTGCTTGCATATTGTTTTCAGCATCTAGCTCCCATATTGCGATTTCAATATTACTCTCATATCGATTTTAGATAAAAAACAATATTGTATACCCAAGTTTGATAGCACATTGGTGGAATATTTTTAATCCATATTCTGAAAATTATATTGACCCTATATTGATTGAAACTGTTACGAAAATCTTACGCCAATATTTGAAAGACAATATTGATAATTAAAAAAATGCATTTATCACTAGGATTGAAATTTGAATATTGGCCGAATATTCAATAAACAATATTGAAATGAATCATGAATAACCTTAGGTAAGAAACCGCTAGGTGGCCCCACATATGGAACACCAGCTGAATCATAGTAACATATATTAAATAAGGCTTCTCACAATGCGTTTACAAGTCAATCTACCCAGTGGTAAATTGAAGTGGAAACGAAATTGTAGAATTTTTAAATTATTCGACATTTTCTGGAAATATTTCATCAATGTTATAAGGCAACATATTTACTTTGAATATTGTACCAATATATGCAAATGATATTGTACCAATATCCCTAAAAATTTTGGCTTAGACTTAGACAGTTTTTATCCCTTGGAAGCGGACTTGTTCCATCCCTGAGTATTTTTTTTTTTTTTTCATTAAGAATATCCCAGTTAGGTCCTGTCTCCGGAGCCCCATCCAAAATGTAGGTAGTTCTACCCGCTGTCAGGTTTATCTCGTATGACTACTGCGAATCTTCTGATGAACTTCTGAAGATTTCTCACGAGGTTTTCCTGTGTGAAAGATATCTTCTGCACTACAGTCCCCATCCTCAAACGAGCTAGAGCTTCACATTCAAGCACTATAACGTATGTGAGATGATTTTTTTTCCTCATCATAACAGAAACACTATAGTATGGGGGTCTTGGTGTATACCCATCAGAGGCCGATGTTTTCTCAGGAGGCAGTGCCTTGTTAGGAGTCCCACCACCTTTCTAGGAGAGTTTCGGCTAAGTTCGAGTGCTGTCTTGATAGCCGGTAGGTTGGCCCCATCACTGATAAAAAGGATTTTATGCATCAATGCATAATTGCATTGATTCAAGTCGATTGTATTCTTGAATAGGTCCAACCAAATATTAGTTTGATTTTTTGACGGAATCCTCTTGACCACTTGAAAGGAAACTGTTTTGAGACATATGAACACTTTCTTCACTGAATAATGGGAGTTCTTTGGTGCAAGAATATTTCAACTTTGATAATGAACACTATTGTGAATACTTTCTTTGTTCGATGGTGTGAGTTGGTTGAGGCAAGAATATTTCAACTTCAATAACAAACAATATTCTTCTTCATGATGCAATACATTTGTGTTTCAAGATTATCTGCATTTGGAGGCTCAGTACAAATGTGCACTTGGTTATAAAAATATGCCATGGAAGCCATGTTCATGTGGTACAGTTCAACAAACAGAAAACAACTGCGAACAATTATTGAGGTATAATGGTTATATATGAGAATAGTTTTGTAATATTTTAATTTCAGAAACTATATAATCAACGTAGGTACCTGGTACCTATTCGGTGACGCATAGAAATGCGATTGAATATAGAAACAACAGCGTCATTCGCCATTATCATTGTTGAAAACAAAAATATCTTCAACTTACCTTCACAACTGGTCTATAAATGACCTAAATTCAAATCGTGCTGAAATAATTGGACCTCCGTATTGCTCTTCTGTAGCAGCACATAACCACTGTGACAAAAACAAAACCAACAACTTATATACATTATGATTCAAACACAACCCCCAAACCAAACGCGAGGAACAGCAAACAGGATAGAGGTCCCAGTCGGCAGTCGCAGTGCGCGCTTTCGCGTGGGTTCGTGCCGTTCCGGTAGCGGGGTTTCATGTGCACCCGCTAGAGTAAGGCTCATTGGTTTACTGCCACGTGCTGCTTCCTCCTGACCTTCGCCAAGAAATTATGTTCTTGAGTCAAAAGGAGCATTTTTCATAAGTAGGTGTTTTCTAGGGTAAAGAGTTGGAATGCATTAATGCAAACAAATTCATTTCAAGAGAATTTATGTAAAGAAGCAAACAGTTCAATAAGTTCCAAAGAAGAGTATATTCATCAATTAGAAATAATTATTCTTTTCAGAAGATTATTTTGTTCAAGAGGATATATATATTTGATTGAAGACATCCTTTTTATCAGTGACCATCGTCATTTTTGCGTAAGTATTGCCTGAGGCATCCTGCCAGGAAGATTTAAGTTGGTTCTTAAGCTGTGTCCTGTTTGGTGCTCCCAAACGGGATTCCACAGGCTGGTTCCGGTCCGATGAAAGTGCCCCCGCTCTACCTAGGTCAAGGTGAGCTGAGTCAACCACAGATATTTTGTCTCTCCAACTTATTCACATGGAAGCTGGCATTGAATTTTTCACAATCTGCCGATTCGACAACCTTTCATTTGCAAAGTTTGCACTTATATACAATTTTTTGTTTTTCCGGCTGTTTTCGGTGCGACATAACCTCAACATAATATATCAACATGTACTGGAAAAAAGTTAAGTCTTCAATAACTTGTTCGAAAATTGAAAACCTATTCCACTCTGTACCTACTATAGCATGTATGATTCAGAATGTCAGAAATAAACAATAGCAGACACCTGTTCGAGAGAACTCCTCTTAAATCCATGCATGGACGGTCACATTCGCCAGCGTAAAGGTATAAAAATAGAATGATGTAGCGAATAGTGACTGTTAATTATTTATTAACATCTATATTATCCAAAATTATGTTGAATATTTGTATACTTAAAAAACATGCGCTTATTGAGTTTTTTGTATGCACGCATATGTATTCGCGTTATGAACACATGTTAGAAAAAATACGTAATGGAAGACCAATCCGTATCAAAATGGTAAGAAGTAAAATGAAATAACAAAAGTTCATTCAGTCAGATATTTAGCAACAATAAAATACGTATGCTTATAATGTTTATAATATGTTATACAATCACCTTCCGACTCTATAGACCGTCAGATAATGACATATTTTGCTGACTCGTTTATTGTAACCACTGAAAATTATGTCAGTGTTGAGCTCAAAAAAATGAAAATTTAGAGATCAGACGCCTTATGGGAATTTTGCAATAAGCGAGAACATGCGTCCTTACTTCAAAACATTTAGGACGTGCAAACCTTATGGCTTTGGTTTTCCACTATTAGATTGTTCCTACCTGTTGATGTGTTAAAATGCCATGAATGGGTGATCGAAAAAAAAACTATTTTTTTACACAAGGTAGGTAAATTAATTTTCCATACGCCTAGCACACGTCCGATCGTTACATTTTTGGGCCAAATATGACATAATTTTCTGTGGTTAAAATACCAGAAAAAAAATTATTCAGCAAAATCTGTCATTATCTGATGGTCTACTATAGTATTCTATCAAAAAGAGATGGAATGGTCCCTTTTATGTTCCTGTCAAGGTATATGCCATCCCGTCTGCCCTATGTATGTTAGATACTTTGTATTAGGGGAATATACAAATGCATGTAAACTTGACATCAACAAAACCTATAATGATTATTCAGTTTTGAAATTTATTTTTTGACAAACTCTGTTTCATGACACATATAATGAAAATATGAATGATGAAATATGATGAGAATTCTGGAATAGAATTATAAGAGTAACTTTGCAAGTCACAATATTACCCAAATCTCTTCATACCTCTTGTCCAGTTGGCGTGGAAATTCTAGAATTATTGTCTAGTTTATCCAATAGGTGAGATGGATTATCACATTAAAAATGTTATTCGTGAAAAGCGTTCCCGCTAGGTGGCTCTAAAAATTTACGCGCGAAGCAATATAATGGTGATCAGCTGCTAAACTTCATAAGAGATCATGGTGTTTAATTTCAATCTTATTCAAATTTGATTGAAGCATTCGAGATGTCGAAAGTTGAAATGAGTTTATCAGACATTTTTATCTACGACGACATTGCCAGATCTGACAAAACTCTTTGTTTTTTAATGAAAATAATAAAAAGAAACTTTGTTTTTGCTTCTATTGATAGTACATTCAGCATTGCGGCGCTGAGCAAATACGCTAAGTAATGGAAATTTTGACTTCTGCCGCCATTTCAAGTTCGAATTTCGAATAATCGAAAAAAATAAAAAATTACTCGAAAAAGTTGCAAGGGGTTGACCCCTAAAAATAATGAAAAATACTAAGTCGTCACATCGACTTGAAATTCGCACTGTATACGTAAAATATCATGCTCATTCCGAAAATGTATGATATTTATGTGCTCAGATATAAGATTTGGCCGGAAAAGGGTGTTTAAGGTAGAAAATTCAATTTTCTGAGATTTTTCATTTTCAATTTTTCGAATTCAAATTTTTTGTCCTCCGGCGTATTTTGACGTGCTGATTCCGAATCTTTGAACGAAAATGTCGAAAACTCATCGGTAATATTTTTGGCGGCAAAAAACCCATCTAAAACCTGATTTAGAGCTGACCAACTCGAGAACGGTTAGAGATAGACTAATTCTGCGAACGCCAATCGATTCAGAATGGTCTAATTAGTACGTATAGGGAATTTCGAATAATCGAAAAAAATAAAAAATTACTCGAAAAAGTTGCAAGGGGTTGACCCCTAAAAATAATGAAAAATACTAAGTCGTCACATCGACTTGAAATTCGCACTGTATACGTAAAATATCATGCTCATTCCGAAAATGTATGATATTTATGTGCTCAGATATAAGATTTGGCCGGAAAAGGGTGTTTAAGGTAGAAAATTCAATTTTCTGAGATTTTTCATTTTCAATTTTTCGAATTCAAATTTTTTGTCCTCCGGCGTATTTTGATGTGCTGATTCCGAATATTTGAACGAAAATGTCGAAAACTCATCGGTAATATTTTTGGCGGCAAAAAACCCATCTAAAACCTGATTTAGAGCTGACCAACTCGAGAACGGTTAGAGATAGACCAATTCTGCGAACGCCAATCGATTCAGAATGGTCGAATTAGTACGAATTGGGAATTTCGAGTAATCGAAAAAAATAAAATATTACTCGAAAAAGTTGCAAGGGGTTGACCCCTAAAAATCATGAAAAATACTAAGTCGTCACATCGACTTGAAATTCGCACTGTATACGTAAAATTTCATGCTCATTCCGAAAATGTATGATATTTATGTGCTCAGATATAAGATTTGGCCGGAAAAGGGTGTTTAAGGTAGAAAATCCAATTTTCTGAGATTTTTCATTTTCAATTTTTCGATTCTGAAACTATCAACACCAAAGAATATCACCGACTTCAATTTATTTTCCAAATACCGATTAATAATGAGAAAACGATTAAAATAGATACACTATGGCAAGAAAGACCTGATCTACTTTTTATCAGTTCAATCCTTTGTGCAGACTACGAATAGGAAATGTCATACAACAAAAACAGATCGTATCTCTACGGCCTCTTTGTCTGAGAGATGTCATTTCATTAGATTACTTGAATAATTGATTTCTTATGTTAAGTTGAACCATGCTCAAGTTATCTTTCGTGAATTGGGTCCAGGAAATGAAAGATGTCCTCTAAGAAAATCGCGGAGTTAAATTTCCAGCTAAAGTAAAATTTATGATCTCTTCGATAACCCTATCATAATTATTATATAATGACACAATCTTTGATTTTTTGAAATATTTTTAAAATGCATTTTTGTTGCGCTAACGTTACTTCAAACATTTGTGTTCGATTTTTAGTTACCTTCAATAGAAAAACCAAGCAAACAAATGAATAGCGAAAATAACAAAAGGCGCACTTCGCATCTGATGATGCCAATGAATAAACTCTAACAATTGCTATTGTAACTCTTTTCTGCTGATATGACGGAATGAAATAATTGATATCCACCAGTATGTTCAGTGTCCTTTATTCCCGAAAATATGAGAAGGCTATTAGCCAACGGCATGGACCCACTGTTTCAACTGAATTTCATTGTTTCGGTAATGCCGTTCATAATACCTACTCGAAACAACAGGAATACGGAGGCACGAATATTGCTTTTGCGCTGGATATTGAAATTGAAACGCGATGGGCGTTGGTGCATGAGGGAATTTATTAATTATTCACACTTTTCACAGTGTTGTTGAAAAATTCCTACTGCATTTTTTCATCATTCCACGCACTGAAAATCTCTGATGAAGATTAAAATTCAATTTTGTTGTTTCCATCAAAATACCTGTGGTACGGTTCATATTGATGAATTCTTCGAATTTGGCGTTCAGACAATCAAATTCCACCTCTAGATTAGTAGTAACCAATAGAGTTACCGAGGACACACGTTCGTCTGCATATCGGCATACTGCTTTTCACTGAAACTTTGTATTAGTACTAAAACTTGCAAACGGAGTTTGCAAAAGTTTGCAATGGTTGGTGAGTTACGATGTTAGAAGGTACTCAATAATTATCAAAAATCATTAATTCTAGACCAAGGTATAGAAGTTTTTTCACCAACAAAATAAAAGACGCAAATGGCCTATGCTAGATTTTATAAGATAGTTCGTTTATGAAAACCCCGGTTTTCGCACCAGCAAAATCGCTTTTTGCAAATATTCCCAAAACTATTGAATAAATCGTTTTGAAGTCAATAGAACTTTTATAGAGAATTATCGAACCTAGAAAATGGTTTTTTGTACGACCGGATCGGTGCATTTTCGTCTAAGAAAATCTGGGAAAACAAAATTTGAATTTCAATTTTTATAAATCTGAAACTGGACAACCAATATATCGGAAACTGATAGATAATAACATGTGGTTCAGCTCTGCGCAAGATGTTTTCTGTCCGATGTATAATTTTTGCACAATCGCGTTATAAACAATTTAAGGGCTTATCTTGCAAAATGCGCAGATTTAAGAAAAATCATCATATTCCAATTCTGTGACCGGCATCTGGAAGTAAAGATCAAACACTACAATTCTTATATTTCCTGAATCCTGCTGAAATTACGTATTGCATATCGATGACATGACGGTAGAAGAAAGGAGAATTGGATTGATGATTATTGATAATGAATGAGTGAGTACCTTCCAACATCCTAACACACCATCACTTTGTAAACTCCGAAGTTTGCAAGTGCCAGTGTAATACTAACATCAAAATTCCAGGGAGACGCGGTATCCGATATGCAAATGCGAACATGTGTCCTCGGTAGCTTAGGTAGTGCAGGTTCTGGAATTTAAATTGTACGCCGCGATTCATTATATATTTATATTCAGAGGCTATTCACTTCACTTTAGTGAACTAGGAAAGATCATAGCTTTGCTTTATATACTACCCGAACATACCTATATAAAACCTCTCCAAGCAAAGTTTTAGGGTCGTGCTTTGACGCCCAACATAGATCAATATAAATAGAATATTCCGATAATTTTATTGTCAGCTATCGTGCTGCATTGCTCTATGATCTCTCCAACCTCTTTTCTTTCCAAGACTCCCTCCACTTCGGCATGTCTGCTTTATTAGTCTTCTTGAATAACGAGAATGGTCCATGCTACTCTCATCAAATTGAGATTAAGGTAGAGATAAGCTGTACAAACTGGTTATCTGTTGGCATCATGATCTGATATTTTGGTTGTGGTTAAACCACTAGAACCGATCACCAACCTTTTTCAATGTCTTATTGTCCCTGAAAGTGTGCTGGGCATTATAATCCATAATGCCCTCTCTTGGGCATTATGAGTCAGTCTGTTATAGCTACCATTGCCTAGGTATTATAAAGCAATAATGGACAAGTGAAAAATGAGAACGTTTACTGAACGTGAGGAAATGTCGAAATCTAGAATTGCCGACCACGGCCTGACTGAATCCCATATAGAAAGGAGCATCGGTTCAAACTAAAATTTATGGAGGTCGCCGAATAGAGATTTCAGGTACAATAGATCGAAACGTCGGGCGTCGTACAAAACGTTTCGGACGTCCTTTATCTCGATGGACGCTGATTTCAGCGTCAATACTGTCCGAGTAGTGCACCGACAGTTTTTACTTGTGGTGCAATTGGTGCAAACTGACAGACAAATCTGGCCTACTGGCCTACTCACTAACGCACACTTAAATACGCGCTGTTCCGTGCTGTTCCAAACCGGCAGATCAATCTCTGTGTGTGTGCCCACCTAATGTGAATGCATCAAAACCTACTATTTGTTACAACTGTCAAAGTGACAGATTTCAATCGCAACAAAAGTTCCTCCAAAACCTGAAAGGAATATTGCAAAGGCTTTATTATTCTCATTTAATATCTTGTATTGGGCGGATTGGGGATTTGATATGTATAGTATGACGAAATGGCATATGACCATAAGCCAGAAATTCAGAGTCTTCAGAGGTCATTACACGGCGTGAAGAGTGACGCGCCTGGCATATAGACTGCGGAGTGCCACGCCGATCGCGTGCCTGAACGCTAGCGATCTCACGGCCTGTTGATTCACAAGTCGGGTGTGGTTCGCACCGTGCCGTGAACTGTGCACCCCAGTCTCGCCACTCCGCACCCAAGTCTCGCCACTCCACACGCGGCGTGTTTCTTTTGACCTGTGTAAATTACCGACAATCGGGACAGGACATGACACTCCGCTCGAAACTTGGCACGCCGCACCATTCTCACGGCTCGTGGAGTGTCAGTTCACACGCCAGGCGCGACACTCCACACGCCGTGAAATGGCTTCTTTTGACTCGATATATAAAAGTAGGAAAAATGGTGTTTTTTAAGAAATACGCCTATATAGAACTTAACAAGCGAAACTTCATCCATAAACAAAATTCGTTATAAATCGTTATAGCCGTTTCCGAAATGCAATATAAATAAATATACAAAAATTTTTCGTTATGAGATAGTCTGAAAAGAAACTATAAAATCGGATTTAATAATGCATTTATAAAAATCATGGTATTAATAAAATGAGTCATAGATATCAACTTGCGCTACCTTCAATGTCAGAGAGATAAACCTCAAACGTAATATTGAAATTGCTAACCATGACCTATAAGTACGACCGAAACTATCAATGAATTTTTTTCGTGTTTTTGAAGAAAACTTATCTATTTATTGTCGTAAGTAGTTCAAGTGAACAATAACTTACTTTTTATGGGTAGGAATGTCATTACTTTAAATGTTTCACTGATTGTGTTGTAAGGGTTATTCAAGTTACTCACGTAATATTATCTTTTTTGGAATACTAAACGGGTGACAAGAAAATAATGTTCGTCCTTAGATTTAATTAATCTAAGGGTTCGGCCAATTTACTCATTTTCTTTTAGAGATATACAGTGCGCATTCAGTGTAGAAACGCTTCATTATCTTACGAGTTGATCATTCTTGGAGGTGAAGCTCCAAGTATTTTAGTTTCCCATCTTTTTTTCCAAAAATATGATTATTTTCCGCACCACATTACTTGATATGACGTCATCTTTTTTTTTTTAAATTGGTAAAAGGTAATATTTTTATATAAAAAATTGAAAGTCTATATTGTTCGGAGTTCAAGCACACCACATACGTGATATATCTAACACGTCAAGTTGCATTATACTGAGTATAAAAGAAACATATGCAATGGTAACTAAGAACTTATTGTCTCATTGCTAAGGGCTTTCAGATGTTTTCATAGCCTACTAGTCAAGTATGGCGATATAAGTACTCTTACTAACTACTGAGTTTTTCTCAGGTTTCCATTGTAAAATAAATATTGAAAAAAATGTTGAGAAATATGAACACTGGTTTCTTTTATACTCAGTATACTGTAACTTGAAGTTTTAGATATGACGTATGCTTTGGTTGAAAAATATGGATTTCAATTTTTTTTAAATATTCCATTTGAAAAAAATATCGATGACGTCATCGTTATAAGGTGGTGGGGGAAAAATATTTTTTTTTTAAAAGATGGAAGACTGAAATACAAAATCGACCTGACCAAGCTTCAACTCCGAAAATAATTAACTCGTAAGATAATAAATAGAGCGTTTCCATACTTTATGAACACACTGTTTACATGAATACACTGCTTTTGAACATATAGAGGGACATGGGGTTACCCAAATAGCTAAATACACTAAAAACCGTTATCATTAGTAATAACCTAAGGACATTGATAACTATAGCAGATTTCGAAAGCTTGTTGCTTGGAAACAGACCGACTCCGAAGGCCAAGGATTGGTTGTATTCAAACACATGACCTCAGTTTAACTAGTTTCATTGGATTTCCGCTTGAGCAAAAAATTTTCATTTTACCTTATTATTTTCCTTTTGTCATCCCATGATGTATTATACTGGGAATGTTGACAGATTTTAGGTAACGATTTTTTCGTTTATACCTTTGAGAGGATTAAAAGATATAAAAGTGCTGATGAAAATGATGGAAATTTCAAGAGGTCCCCGCGTGGCTTTCATATGGAAAACTCAAGTTTCATTAAAAAAAACTAATCTCACTTCGGCATTTGCATACTTAATGCCAATTTTTTTTTAAACATTTCATGATGAAAACTTTCATATTTTCAATTGGCAGCATCGAGAAAATCACCGAAAATTTCTATTTTCTGTTACAAGTTCCCCCATCGTTTCAACCCTTTGGCCACTTGCAACCCCTATGACATATGAAAATATGAAAGATTTCAACATATGGACACTAGGACATAATGAACTAACATCGAAGGAAACTAAAATCTCAGTTTTTTGCAGATTAATATCTGTTGTATACTGAATAGAGCCATTTTGCTATTTTGTATCAGCTACCTATATATTGTTTATTGTTATTGTTAATATTGTTTTTTTCGGTAACCAGCTGTCGTCCCCTTACGAACGGCAGCCCTCAGAAGTCGAAACTTATGCGAGCCAAGGATTAACGAGGTCTTACCTTTTAACGTGCAATTCCTAGCACTTTCTCGGGCCATCAGATAAAAATCTGAAGTCGCTGAGGAGCTATTGGATCCCCAATTTTTTATCGAATGGTTTTCGGGCATTGATGAATGCGTCAAAATAACTACTCGTTCGAAAACCTGACGAAGGTACTCATGAAATATATCTATACTTAAAAAAATAAATAAAAATAACTTGCTTTTGCGTTACAGTTGGTGTGAATGAAATTCAAAAACATGAAACTATTCAAATTCCAAATCGATATTCACTAAAGTAAAAATTGAGATGTCAGTGTTCGATAAGGACTTCCTATGAGAAGTTGTGTAGTTGAGTTAATTTGATAAATTCGTGAATGTCAAAATGATTCATAAAATTCAATATCCCCGGCATATTTTTTTATCTTTTGTTTCTCCGTTCTATATCGACAGTACTGTTATTACTTATATTTGATGCGTTCTGCAACACTACCAGACCCTGACCAACTCTCATTATTTAATCGAGATCAGAAATGCAATATGAGGAAATATTTTCTACTACAAAATTAGTTTTCTCATTTTACCATTCAGTGCATAGAAAAAAACGAGGAAAAAAAGAATTCAGTGCATATGCAGAATATTACATAAGTTATCGTCAATGTCATCACATGCTAGTAGATATTATAATTTTCGAGTCATTATTCATTCAATAGTTGTGGGAATTCTATACGGTCAGTGCTGTTGTCAGGGTTGAACCCGTTTATCAATATGATAATTTTTTTGTTCCTTTTTCCTGCAATTATGTCAAGCAGCTGATATTGTCGCAGACACACTTGTATTCAAGGTGAAGGAGCAGCATAACTTACGTGTCGTTATTAATGATATACTGACCTATGTAGGGCAAATGACTGGTTTACCCATAGACAAATTAAAAATTAAGAGACTGTTTGAAACAATAGCGAACTTGACCACCAAGTTTTTGCGCAGGCCAGTTGCGCATGGAGGCGCTGCCCGCAATCTACACACAACTGATGACATGAATGACATGATACTTTTCCATTTCGACATTTGTCAGAAAACATAAGTATATTGTTTATAGGTATATGTATTTTTTATTATGACAAAGACAAACCACGCAGTAATTTCAGAATTATTCTTTTAATGTTATTGTCATCGACAAATCAATAGTACAAATTATGAACTTGAAATTTGAACCCAACGACGAAAATGGAATGTTTGATGATGATGATGATGCTGAAATTACTGGAAATTTTCTTCAACAAGGTAAAATATAAGCTGGTTTTCACAAACTGATACTTATTTCCATCCTTCAGTTGCAGAAAATTTGTCACAAACCGATACTTACTTCCATCCTTCAGTTTCCATTTCCTATCACCATTTGAGGAAGTAACTAAATGTAACTCTTGTCTGTGGTAACATTGGTAACTACCAAAGTACCCACATAGTTTACAGATTATTCAACTGGAGTATTTGTTATACCTACTCGTTCTCCTTTGTCCTAATAAATAAAATGAAGATTTATTTTGAAACTCTTTTATTTTAAACTCAAACAAACTAACAGGTTCTACGAATCGATTACTGTTCATATTTTATAAGTAATCGATTTGCCATTCCTGTATTTCATGTGATACAACCATTCATATGAAATACAGGAATGGCAAATTGTTAAATTATAAAATAATATATCTTATCAGCTACTTATATGAATGGACCCAATTAAAAAACCCGCCTTGTCTCAATCGGTATAATATAGAAGAAATCTGTTTTACCAACCGTACTAACTTAGTTCGGCCAGTTGAGAGGTAGGTCGCCACTGTTGAACGTGTTGCCAACTTTTACTGCAGGTTTGACTACTCTCTTTATTTTTAGTTTCTCTATGGGTTTACCGATGGTTCTAAAACTTTAAAAGGCGTCTGAGTCGAAAAATACGGGGTGAACTCAATAGTGAAGTGCTTGCTTCCGGATTGCCAACCCGTACGATAATTATCGTTTGTACGATAATTTGGCCTTCGGTACTATGAACGATGTGGCTGCGTACGTTAAGGCCGATTGTACGATAATTTTGGCAAAAAGTGAAAATGTTCAATTCCAGATTGAGGCCCTGAGCGCTATCATATTTTGGTCGTTTTTTAAGGTAAAAGAGTCGATAAATCAAAACAAAAACGGTTCGTCGTATCGATTTCAAACAAGAATAAAATTCTAGAGGAAGTTTGATTCTATGTAACTATGTCTGCGGTAGCACCTCCAGATCATTTCCATGGATAGTCGAAGTAGCTGCAGTGGTATTTCTCTTCCATTAAAATTTGAAGCAATCTTTATCCGATCGAAATGAATTTGGTATAAAAAGAAAGGTAAAACGTTGATCTATGTACGTGCTGTAATGTGTTTTTGAAATTATTTGTTCATCTACCCAAAAAATTGCTTCAAAGTAACTGCATTTTTGGGACATTTTTGAGATTTTTTTGTGAAAAAGTGGATTTCAAAATTCAATTTCCATTACAGCACGTACGTAAAATAAAACTTCTTCTAGAAGCCTGTCCTTGTTTAAAATTGATTAGACGAACCGTTTTTGAGTTATCACCCTTAAAGGCGTCCCAAACGTGATCGCGCTCATGGCCTCTTAACACCACGACCACTTCGCTAGCTAACTTATTTCTACAGATAAAAAAAAACATTGGGGAATATAACGATGGATAAGAGGACACATATTGTATGTCCATTATCGAAAATGTGATATCATGACTATTAATTTAATCGAATGGAAATCTTTATGATGCCCTAATATTGTACATCCACTTGGAACTGTTTAGTTTTCATACATGACAATCAAGAATTTTACAGTAGAAAAAAAAGTTGATAAATCTATAAATTTATTTTACTCAAAGCTACTTTTGTGGACATATTTTACTACTTTCAAAGGAAGATTATTCAACTTATTATGTGAAAATACGTTCTATTCTATGTTAGAGTATCTCAGCTTGATGATGAAGTGTATTTTTGCAAGTATAAGAATGTGCCTGTGAAATGTGAATAAGTTTTGTTAACAAGGCGGAGTGAATGACAGTGACTAGTGATGCGTTTTTATATATTTAAACTTCAAGGATGAATAAATAGATATGTATCTGTCACTTGAATCGTTTACCTCATTTTCTACCTTTCAGAATAGCACAGGAACAAAGAAGATTCTGAATCACGCTTTCTTCAACACCTGAAGTTCAACAAGTGTGGTTTTTGATTTCTTCCACTTGACTATTGTTCGAGAATTTCTCTTTGAAGGATGCAAAAAAATTCAAATAGTGTTACGGCAGAATAATTAAAGAAATATTAGAATAGTATATTCTGTAACAAGGTTAGAATGAAAATTCGATGCGATTGGGAAATCCAACTTAATGATTAATTCAATTATTATGAACTAAGATATTTGGAACATATAGAACATATAAATGCTGCTTTTGAACGAACATCGAGGCATTTTAACCAGATGATCAAAATTTTGACAGAATGTTATAGACTTCTAGCATTAAGCGTAGCAGTGATTTCATGGAATCAACAGAACACACATAAATGAATTGAATTGAAATTCAGCTATGTCGTGTATATATTTGTAATTTCTGTACATAGTTGTATAAAAATTAGAGCAATTGAAGCGATAGAGATTATTCATGAAAAATGTAGCACGAAACTCTCCCATTGTCCAATTTTTTTTTACTGAAATATCTTTATGAATAATAAACACTGACAGACACAAGATCTTAACTGAAACTGTTTGCTTTTTCTCTCAACACCTCAGTGTTAATTCAGTTCATCGCTGTTTTATGCAAAACTTCTGCTCCTTCGAACAAAATAATGATGCGTCTGTTAAAATAACATTTGTCAATGCCTGCGTAATGAGCGGGTTCCTCGAAAAATATACTCGTACTTAACCTTCTCTCAATATATTTGTACATTTATTATTTAATTTCATTCATCGTGACATAACGTGGTTACTGCATTTTTAATGATCGTGGCGTGTTTCGAAACAATAACAAGTGCGGTTTATGTTTTTTATTCTTAGTTTTTTTCTGACTGTTTATGACAAGAGGCTGAAAAGAATATGTTGACTTGTTTCTCAATGATCGGTTATTGCAGCTGTTTTTGTATCCTTTCATCTTAAATGACGCGTGACGTGTTGATATTTCTTCACGTCCATTTTGTGAAACTGCACTATCATTTCCGAAATGGTTCATCAAACAAATAAAATAATATTATGAAAATGTCTGCTGTTTCATTCATTTTTTCATCACATTGTTGTTTCAGAAAAAGCAACATCTCCCAAAGTTTCATTGAAAAAGAGTCACCTGTTTTCTATAAAATAGAACTAATTGGCTCTTACCTCTGCAACCTCGTACGGTAAATCTATACCAATTATGGACCAGTTGACATAGTATTCACCATGTGTTCATCCACATTTGTGCCACATACAAACCTAACCTAAGCAAGCTAACCTAGCTTGCGAGTCGAAAATGCCTGAATTAGTATTTCGTTCGCGCTTGACATACAAACCTAACCTGAGCAAGCTAACCTAGCTTGCGAGTCGAAAATGCGTGAATTAGTGTTCCGCTCCTCGCGCTTGACACACAAACCTAACCTGAGCGATCTAACCTAGCTTGCGAGACGAAAATGCGTGAATTAGTGTTTCGCTCGCGCTTTATACACAAACCTAACCTGAGCAAGTTAACCTAGCTTGCGAGTCGGAAATGCATGAATTAGTGTTCCGCTCCTCGCGCTTGACACACAAACCTAACCTGAGCGATCTAACCTAGCTTGCGAGACGAAAATGCGTGAATTAGTGTTTCGCTCGCGCTTGACACAAAAACCTAACCTGAGCAAGCTAACCTAGCTTGCGAGTCGGAAATGCGTGAATTAGTGTTTCGCTCCTCGCGCTTGACACACAAACCTAACCTGAGCGATCTACTGTTCCAACAAAATATGAGAACTCATTCGACTACTCAGTTTATTAAAATAATTTCCAGGTATCAGACTAAAACATTTCAATTTTACAAAGCTGTTCTGTATAATAACCTTGTAGAGTTCTGAAATAAAAGAGAATTAGGTATTGAAAATATAACATTACTTATAACTTACCGAATCTGCTTTCCTTGTAGTTGGAAATTCATAGCGTTCATCACTCATTTCGAAATTCTTCCATTTTCATTCATTAGATTCCATCATAAACTTTATTTTTTTAAATACGGACCTCTAGTTTTTTTATCAATTTTTGTAGCCACTTTCATAACAAATTCAGCTATGTATTACAATACATGTGTTTCTGGACGTTTTTCTCCGAAAAAACATCATCAATATTTGGTCATACAATTACCGTCGGTGTAGTCTCAAAAAAAGTGAAAGGAACAGCACTGTATGAACCAATTTTCAATGCGACGTTTCATTCATTAGATTCCATCGTCAACTTTATTGTTTTTAATATGGGCCTCAAGTTTTTTTCATTAATTTAGTAGCTCAATAAAAGTGCCTCTAATGTGTTTTAAAAAATTCAGCTATTAATTACAATACATGTATTTCTAGACGTTTTTCTCATATGATCACTGTAAACAATTCCCATCAGAGCTACCTCAAAAAAGTAAGTACCAATATGTTTTGGGTCTAGAACTCAAAGATATACATAAACTCCAATATCAAAAGCAAATGTAATATACCACGCAACAAACAAAAGAAAATGTCAAAATACTCCTAACCATCAACGTTTCACGATATCTCAATAAATGTTCGAATTGCCGTCTATGTTTATGGAATTTTTCAGCAGTTAAAGCCATGCAAGCCCTCCTTATTGTTTCTTTCAATTCGTCAATATTGCTAAAAGTTTATCCGAATACCTTGTATTTAATGAAACCCCACAATGAAAAGTCCAAAAGGGTCAGGTCAGGTGAACGTGATAGGACCATTGTTAAATTTTTTCCGATGGTTTAATTGAATCCTTCATCCAACTTTCAAATTGATACTGGATGATAATTTCATGAATACAAACGTGTTTTGAAATTTTCGAATTGTCAAGTTTCTTCTGAAGGCCTTTTCTATCATATTTCTCTGGCAGGTTGATTTTAGCTCTTCATCCCATTTGCAAATGAGGGAAATTGATACGTCACGTGTTCTTCGATTTGAAGTTGGCAGTTTCTTTCTGATGGCATTAGTCCATTTGAATTCTTTCAGGGATTGATTTTAACCCTTCATCCCTTTGCTAATGGATGAAATTGATACATGATGATTATTCCTTGAATAGATGTGTTATGTGAATTCCATATTGGCAGATTTATTTTGAAGGCTTCTGTCTATTTTATATCTTTCGGAGGTTGATTTTAGCCTCTTTGCAAATAAATGAAATTGATACGGCACGGACATCTCATGAACAAAAACTTCTTCGGTGAATTTCAACTTAGCAGGTTTTTTCTGATTTTCTGAAGGCATTCGTCCATTTTAATTATTTCGGGGGCTGATTTTAACCCTCCACCCCTCTTGCACATGAATGAAATTGATACATGATGATCATTTCATGATACGTTTTTTTTGAAGGCATTCGTCCATTTTAATTCTTTCGGGGTTTGATTTCAACCCTTTACCTCCCCCCCCCCCCGTGCAAATGGATGAAATTTATACATAATGATCATTTCGTGAAAACAGATGTGGTATGTGAATTTCATATTGGCAGTTTTTTCTGAAGGCTTGTCTATTTTATACCTTTCGGGGATTGATTTTAGCCCTTCATCTCCTTTGCAAATGAACGAAATTGATACGGCACCTTAATTTCGTGAATAAAAACGTTTTCTGTGAATTTCTAGCTGGCAGGTTGTTTCTGAGGGCATTTGTAAATTTTAATTTTATCGGAGGGTTGATTCAAACCCTTCATACCCCTTGCAAATGGATGCAATTGATACAGGACGTGCATTCTGTGAAAATTACTGATTTTGAATGAATATCTCCATAGTTATCCAATTTTTATCCGAACGATTGAAAATTATATTTTTACAGATGCCACTGGTGGTTTTACGGCTGGATCGAAAGTTACTGCTGAAAATTACCTGCCGGTGCATATATGGAAGTCCCCTTACGAAATGACCAATAAAACACGGCACATCCCATCGATCTCGTTATTATTCATAAAGTGTCCTAGATGATCATGTCACGCATTAGTTTGCATCATAATTGAAGTGCTGATGAATGCACATGAATTTATTCATTATTCTAATGTGCGGACGGTATCATTCATATGATCACTGGTTTGTGACGATTCTGGTTAATCAAAATTCAATATGAACTAGCATTGATGGAATTCGATTGTAATTTCCATTTACAGTTATCAGCTGAATAAAACGAAATTTGTTTCTATCGATTTGGTTACTGGAACACCAATTGTTGTTTTATTGAAGTTGTTATATTGGATCTGAAGAGTTCCTTCTCTTGGGATGGTACAAGCACCCATTTTTCATAAAATATGTAAAATATTGTGTTATATTCATAGGTACTTGAATTTTACAACAATTTTCTCCCAAACTCCCAACGGCAAAAACTGAGGATAGAAAAAATAGCCTATTACATTCTTCGTTTGTTCCATCACGTAAATGCCGTATAAACACGTCTACTTCGCGGATGACGCGTAAAGTTATGGATATTGTTGGACAGTTCAGGAAAATCGGTAGCTATGCTGTATTCTGCAGAGAATATCTTGAAATCGGAGGATCCCTTTACGTGAAAAACTAACATAACAAATATTCTGAAGCAGAACGATCCTTATAGAACTCATGCACCACTAAGTATTACACAAAGAAAGTTAATGAGCAACCTCAATAATGAAATCCGTTTGATATAACATTTTATTCATGAATTTATTAACGAAGGATCTACCACACTTCCCAGTGGGGAAGATGGAGATTTGATCACCGTTCAGACTGCAATTACCAAATCTGTTGTATTATTGTTAGACATCGTATATCTCTTAATGCTCAATATGTCACTGGGTCCTCAAGGCAGGTTTCGGAGATTCAAGTTGTGAAGTATTCATTAATATATCAACCAATCCGAGATCTGGTTATGTGAGGGTTCTATCATAAGAGGTGTTGCTGGAGGTTCAGGAAATGAACAGTTGAATGTTTTTAATAACAATGGTGGCCAGCTAGATCTCCGGACCTAACATCCTCAGATTTTTTTTCATAGAATTATCTTAGATCAGAAATTGACTTCAATATACCGAAAAATGTTAAGTAATTGAAGAACTAGATAAGTTAGATACGAAATTAGAACAATCGGGCCGTAAAAAATAACAAATAGATAGATAGATAGATATATTTATTACCTTGCTTGCCATTTTTACAAATGTGAGGTTCGTCATTAAATATATATATATATATATATATATATATAAATACAATACAGTTTTTTTGTAAACAAATTGAAAATATCAGAAATCACAGTTATGGAGAAGTCAATATAAAAGATGAAATATCCTATTCATTCGGGTTGATTTATGCAAAAATTCCTCAAATTCTGCAATCGTATAGAAAACATTTTTAACAAGTATAATTTTTAATAAGTATAGTACAGAGTTTTCAAGTCTCTCGGCAGCAAGTTATATAGATGTGTACCAGAAGAGTTTGGTGATTTTTTGTAAGACATCTGGTTGATTTTTTTTTTATTCTGCGGACTTTTTGAGGTTAGGTCAAATTGGGTTTTGTAAAAAACAAACTGGCAGAGAATGTGAACACGTTATTTGATCATTTTGAGCAGTATTTAATACCTTAATAATTTTTGTATACCATTGCTTCAGTATACCGGGTGACCACGAGGTGAGGTACCCCCCCAATTTTTCTATAGTTTTGAAGATACAGGTTTCAAATCTGGTATGTCGCCATAGTACTTGAATATGCATATATTTTGACGTCACTACTGAAAATTCACAACTTCTGGTTTAACCTGAAGTGACCCCAATCTTATTTTTTCAAATGACACCCTGTAAATGTTTTTCCATTATCTGAAAGACAATGCAATTTGTGCTAACGCTGTTCTTCAAAATTGAAAATCTGTTAGAAAATGGCGGAGATACAGTTGATTGTTCAATCGAACAAAGTTGGCCTTGAAATTCAAACTTTGGTCATCACAACTGACAAACGACATCAGAAGTTACACGAGGAAGCTTCAAAATGTGGTACACTTGAAAACTGAGGTTCTCATGTAATTGCATCTCCCATATATTCCAACAATAATCAAAAATTGCCTGAAAACGGAATAGTACTCGTATGAAAAGTTTTGGAGAATTCCTGAAGGAAACGAATATACAATCAGGTTTAATGATGAGGGTTCCTAAAATTTAATGTTCTTCAAGGTAGGCGGCTTAGGACATAATTAAGAAAGCAATACACAAAAGCTCATTTAATGTCAACGAAGTCACAGTTTTGTGTACTTATTTAATTAATGCTGCTTCTTTTGTTTCTCTTTTTTATGTTCATGGCCGCCTTCGTTGAAGAATTTGTAATTTTGAGAACATTTTTTCCAAAACTTTTCACACGAGTAATCTGATAATTAATCATTTTTCATAATTACAAAAATTTTTATGGAATATATGGGAGCTGCAATCATATGAGAACCTCAGGTTTCTACTGTATCGCACTTCGAAGCTTCCTCTAGTAACTTCTGATGTCGTTTGTCAGTTGTGATGGTTTAAGTTTCATGACCAACTTTGTTCGATTGAACAATCTAGCTAATTTATATAAGAATATTTCACCAACACAGACGAAAATAAACGTGATAAAATGAAAATCCACTTTAATATGCTGCCGCGATACCAAGCACGACTTTATCGAAGCATAGCGCCGTTCATATTGCTAGCGATTTCGTCTTTCCAGTTTCCCTCCGGTATCGTTTCATTTATTGAATATGTTCAGAACTTTATTCCAATTATTTTAACCAACCGATATTGAAATAACTATTAATTGAAGAATCCATTGCATTTTTATGAAAATAACCACAATGAAAACGTATGTTCATAACTATATTCTAATTATTTTCCAGTCCGTTTTCATCTCTATTCAAAAGAGTTCGCATCACCTCGTTTCTCTTCCATAATTTCTCATTCGGCTGGCTCTGAAAATCACCCAGTGCAACTCCGGCCTATAATCTCGTTCCATCGTAACCCGGATTTCCGGAAATAATCACGCATCGGGGGTCATTTACGGTGGATTGCGAGGCTCGGTGGAATCGCCGGCGTTATCGTCAGACACATGGGGCTTTTTGTCACATACAGAAACTAGAGTGTTTTTGATGTGTATTTATGCAAGTATAAGTTCTAGAGCTTACTGTCCAAAACACTATAAAGTTAGGAGGATTTGGACATAGTCCGAGAAGTGACAACATAAGGCGTATAATTTCGATATTGAAAAAGTACCCTTCTGTCGCACTGAATATGAGAAAATACGAGGAATTATTTTTTTTTTTATTATATTTACCAAATCTTATGCACATAGATTGTAAATAGTAAATATCGTGAGAACAAGACTGAAAAGAAGTAAGGTTTTTGTTTGTTAAAAATTGTTGTTACAATTATTTTTTCCGTTAACCAGCTGTAGTCCCCTTACGAACGGCAGCCCTCAAAAGTCGAAACTTGTGCGAGCCAAATATTAAAGCGGTTTTACGTTTTAACATGCGATTCCTAGCACTTTCTCAGGCCATCAGAAAAAAATCTGTAGTCGCTAGGATTTAAACCTACACGACCAGCATTATATATGAATGGCTGGAACACTACGTTCTTAACCACTCGGCTACCTAACCACCTGTTCGATACATACATAAGGATCATTCTGATCTTTTTTCTTACGGCAGAGAGTGTTCCGCAATCATCGCCTTTAAATAAAAAAGCAGTAGACAATATCTGACTAGAGCATAATATTTTGGAGCTGATAGTATTGGCAATAAGACGACCGAAGTCTGTGCACACTACGCTAAATCTCGTTATTTGAATGCTCCAATGAGTATCTTTTATTCTGGTTTGCCCCCAAAGTACTGAAAAGAGGTCAGCTCTTTCCCGACCGTCCATGCAGGAAATGGCCAATATAATTTCCGGCATACTTGTTACAAACTATAATCTGGATTCATCATAAAAAAAGTCCCAAACATCACTAGTATTGGGGAAAATATGCCTGAGATCACTTCCCACATATTCATTACCAGACGAATTTTGATACAAACTGAGTAGGTGCATTTGACAGAATTCCGCAGATCGTTTTCTTCAGGAAATATTTTTCGCAAGCAAGCACCAGTTCTTTCCAAATTATTCAATCTCCCTCAGCAATTGAGGATATTGTTATTCACATGGAAAACACCAACATCAAACATCAATACAAGCAAACTATGAAAAATAAAACAGTACTTTGCACCCAAGCTTACTCTCTGGTAGATAGGTGGTAGTCGATGGTATTTCATCTGATACCCACAAATCCACTATACTCCATTCTAGCCTAAGCTTTTTCACTTGACCATAACGATTTATATCCAGTACAGAACGTTGTATTTGACAGGACTATTCATTATACTTTCAATTAGAACTCCTATATCTACAAAAAAATGAAGGGGAAATTGTTATCCAATTATTAAGTCTTCTTTCATTGGCCTACTTCATTAGGTCGGTTGTCAACCCACTGAAGAAGACTTCCATTTCCATGCTGGTTATTATAGTTTTCTTAGATCAAAATTACGTATAATATGTGAATCTGACCTGTCTCGGTAGTGACTTGTTATTGAGTAATGATTACTCCAATTTCAATGATGGCGATACCGAAAATCACATGCAGTCTAGGATGGTACTTGAATACCCATTTAACCTATTCTAAAGATTCAGAGGAGGCCTCTCCGTCACAATTCAAATGGTCATCGTTAACGTTGATTCGGATAGCAAAACAGTAGAAGAGATAAAGAAAGCATCATATTCCCGAGTGTACAATAAAAAACCCTGTGCATTATACTATAATTGATCAAAGCTTTTACGAATCCAACAGTATGCAGGATAATTTTTATCGTTTTGACAATGTCTCCATATAGGTGAGTAAAGGACGTACCATTGATTTCTTCAACATAATTCTTCGTCTCAAGCCAATTAATCCAATTTTAGTCAAGAACGGACTTTGAAATCGTTTCACAAAGCATCTTCATTTATTCTTTGTTCAGTATACTGAATTGATAATTTCAGAAGCTATTTCGCTGTTGTCCATGGCCATTTCTTCTTCTTCTGACAATGGGAATGAAAACATCCTTGTGGGAATTGACTTTTCAGTAAGTGAGCGAAAGCCTATGACCTGCCCAACAAGGGAGCCACCACCTTGTTGAATGTTGAACAACCGAAAGACGAGACACAGCTCTACATACACAGCGGGATAAAATGGTGGATCGGATGAATAGGACGATAGACTGTCACCTTTCCACGGTAGTTCTGACCACCAAATATATTAACAGCAGGATCTTCATTTGTTCCTGGTGACCTATTGCTCAGTAGTGCACGAGTCAAACAGCCGACCCCCCGCTATTATTATTGTTTAAAATAGCTTTTTCGAACCTAGCCGACCAGCAGTCAATGGTTTCGAACGCGAAAGTCTCAACCACTGAGCTGCATGGCCCATGTACATTATTGGGTCAAGATCTGCGACTTACCTGAGACCTGGAGTTAGGGATGTCATCAGGACCAAATACTACGGTTAATGACTAAATAAGCAAACTTAGGCAGAAAATGGATGAACTGGTGACCTGGTTTGGATGTACAACGCTTAGCTTCGCCGTGGCCTATCACCGACGTTGCTGAACTCGTTAGAAGGTCCATACATGGTTTTGAAGAGGATAAACGACCTCGTCCATCGAGTCCAACAACCAACCCGAAGAAACCTAGCCTAGGGACATCCATTTCAACAGGTCAAACCCTTAGCCCGGAAATCGCGACTCAGTTCGCACCCTCAGATCAGAGAATGAGATAGCTTTTCAACAGTTCATGTCCTTGTACTCAAATAGTCAGAAAGTGCTATAAGTATATAGTACTCAAGAAGAGCCACGGGTCCGTTTCATGGTGCCAGCTGATAACGCGCTAGCTCACTATGTGACATAGGATCTTCAAATATCCATCGCTATAGTTTTCTACAAGAAATTTGGTCAACTCCACACAGAATATAGAAGTTGGAGTGGTGCTACAATCGAAGGGTCAGATGAACATCTGCCTGGTAACCAAGATGCGTTGCCGTTGAAAAACTCTTTCGCACCGAGCATTAAGACCATAGAGAGGGAATCTTGCAGGAATCGACATCTCTCCCTTTGAACTGAGCACTCCATATCAAAACGATCAGATAGCATTCTGCTGATCGCCAATCAACAGGATGAGGATCCGCTCAGTGAGAGTGGGGGCGGTGGAAGGAATGAGGGAGCGTTCGAGCATTTATAAAGTGCTGGAGAGCTCCTTCTTCCAGGCCTCAACCTTAGGGGTGCATATAGAGTTGCATACAGACTAGTCATATCAGTTTCTAGAAATAAATTATTTGCAATGTTCTTTAAAAAATATATCATCTTTAGGAAATGTTTTATTTTTAGTATTTAACAGCTTGTATGTGATGTGAACTTCTGAGGGACTATTTAAAATCAACTAAAGAATTCTTTTCTAGTGGTCCAATTAATCAGTCAATTGAGTGAGACAAAACACTCTAACTTCAATCACACTGATGTTTGAATCCTCAATTTGCATTCCGCCCCCTACTTCCTCCTGAACACTATTGTCATACTAATTAACATCGAATTTTCATTAAGTTACATGCAAATGGAACAAAAGACAATGGGATAGATTAAACCAAGATAACTTCGGATGAGTTCAATGAAACGAGCGGGATATTATCTCTTCTCAACTATTTTAGTGTATAAAACAGAAAATGGAAATTGCTTGTGTTTAACGCTGATTGTCGCAAATTACAAGTTTCGTATTTCATACAGGATTATTTACTAGTTCTGACTCCTTTAGGCTGTACTTTGAATTTTTTTTTTTTCATGAATGGATAATAGTCTTGATTCTTTATTGAAGAAGAATAAATAAGTTATCAATATTAATTGATTGAAATGGTGAATATGAAATATCATGGGACAGATTGTGATCTAGTGGCGATTTTGTACTATGTAATCACCCTTTAATTAATAACGGAATTGATGGTCGATTATGTGGCAAAAAAAATACATACGTTAACAATCGAGGTCTATTAAGGTCATATATCATGAACAATAGTTGTTCTTTAGTATGTTTGAGAATATATAAAAAACACTTTTGCAAATAAACTTTATTGCTCTTTTATAATGATTAATGGTTGCAATTGATGAAAATACAGATGTAAAAGTCAATAATGAATAGGGAATACTAATAGTTTCAGACAGAAGTTGTATAGTAATTCGTAAAAAAAGTGTATGATCATCATTCTCTCGGGTGACATTACATTTCTTGTAAACGATATGAAAGCACTATTGCTATGTGAATTTTCATTTCAAATTATTAATGGATTGAAATATATATTTGAAAATCCGGTTGAATTCATACACGATAAACTGATAACTGAAGTACTCATTAAAATGGTATAAATAACAGAGACTGGGGTAATACGTGTGCAATATTACGAAAACATTGGTATAATACTGTATTGTGCTTGCGATCGAACGTTGAAAGGTATGACTCTCGTCATTCCTAGCTGGCACAAGTCTTCTGAGGGTTGCTCGTAGAGGTGTAGCAAAATTGCGACCGTGGCGGCGGTGTTCGACGGCCGCCGACAAATGTGCTGTACTGTTTTTATGCATGAGTTTGTGTACAAATGGTTTTCTTGGAGCGCGCCGACGAAAGAAAAGTACAGCGAGTTTGTCGGCGACCGTCGAACGCCGCCGTCACGATCGCAGTCCTTTACTTCCATAAATCGACAAAATTTTGGTTATCAATATAATAGTTGGGCTATATAGAGAGCTCAATATTTCCTAGATATATAGCTGCACAACCGCGCTGCTGAAAGTCATCGATGATATTCACACATCCGTAGATTTGAACAAATTATGTATCCTAGTACTGATCGATTACTCGAAGGCATTCGATACAATCAGCTATAAACTTCTCCTAGTTTTAATTAAATATCTTAGATTTTCTGTTAATGCAGTGGAACTCATGAAACATTACTTACGTGACCGTTCACAGTGTGTAACACTTAACCAGACCAAGTCTCATTTTCTGAAAACACTAAATGGTGTTCCTCAGGGCTCCATCATTGGGACTCTGCTTTTCGTAATATATACTTCTGAGTTTCCTAACTGCCTACAGTATACAAACATTCACAGTTATGCTGATGATACGCAAATCTATATGCCATTTGATGAATACTCGGTAGCGGTGGCTTGTCAAAGAATCAATGGAGACCTTGAATCTCTTGTTAACTGATCGAAAAGTATTGTCTTTCAGTTAATTCCACTAAATAGCTCGTAATGCTCTTCGGTAGATCAACAATGAGAAAGCGTTGCTTAAATCATATAAGTATTAGTATTGATAACTTACAACTACCATTGAAGGATTGTGCAAAAAATCTCGGTCTGATGTTACCATTCTCTTAGATTTTCGTCCCATGTCTCGCTCATTCTGAAACGAGTATAATGTAGTATTAAGTCAATCAATACTTGGCGAAGCACTTGTCCTCCCTCATGCGAATTATGCTGGTGTGGTTTATGGTCCTTATCTTCTACAAGCAGACAAGAGAAAATTGCAAGTTTTACAGAACTCTTGCCTCCGACTCATTACTGGCACGCGTAGAAGGGACCATATATCTCATCATTTAAACACTCTATGATGGCTGAATATGGAATCCCGGCGTATTTTTTATGCTTGCAGTTACTACCACAAAATAATCACCCAGACTAAACCAGCTTATCTCTGCAATAAAATTAAGTACCGGACAGATACTCATAACCTGAATCTGCTATTTAGGAACCTGCTGACACCTCCTCGGCATTATACATCTCATTATCGTGGTTCCTTTACATCATAACTTGGCTATACTATTAAGATTATCTTTGGAGACAGATATATTCCCAACAACTACTTGGGTTTTAATATAACTTTTATTCAGATGCAATACATTCAAAAAGTATATTTGACAAAATATTGAAAAACAAAACTATCAACAACATTGCATTGCTACGTAAATATAAAAAGGAATATCGCAGCAATCGGAGCATACAGAAGGATACCACAAAGATGGAATAATTTTGTAGTATATTTCAACACTTCCTCTCAAAAAATTCCATTTTTCATAAATCATTTGATCTGCATCACTCCCAGCATCGTTCTCATTTTGTCAAATTTCAGAGACGCAAGTGGTTTTGTCATTATATCCGCAATTTGATTTTCGCTGCTAACATGATGAATTTCCATGATACCTTCATGAAACTTTTCTCGGATGAAGTGAAAACGTATCTCAATATGTTTGGATTTCTTGTGAAACTCCGGATTTTTCACCAATTTGATAGCACTAGTATTGTCAATGTGTAGTTTCGGAAGAGCTGTCAAATTAGTTATTTCACATAATAAACGTTTTATCCAAATCAGTTCCTTGGTTGCTTCACTTTCAGCTATGTTTTCGGCCTCAGTTGAGGACAAAACAATACTTCTTTGCTTTTGACTATACCAGCTGATAACTGCATTTGAAAACTTGCAAACGACACCAGTTCGCGATCGTCTTGACTTTACATCACCAGCATAGTCCGCATCACTAAAAACATGCAATGGGTTCGATTCACAATGTCTATTGTAATTGAGTCCAAAATCAACAGTACCACTCAGATATCGAAAAATTCGTTTGACGTTTCGCCAATCTGTCAGTGTCGGACTGTTCAATTTTTCGGAAACTACACTTACTGCAAAAGCAATGTCTGGTCGTGTAGCAATCATCACAAACATTAAACTCCCGACAGCCTCACGATATGGCACATTTTGGTCCAGAGCTTGGTCGTTATCACTGTGATTAACATAACCGATATCACATGGAGTTTTCACTGCATTACAGTCTTTCATATTGAATCGTATTAGAATTTTTTCAATATAAGCACTCTGATTTATAAATATACCATTTTCAGTTTGTTTTATTTGAATTCCTAAGTAACAGTCTAAAGAACCAACCGTTATTTTGAATCGTTCCCTCAGTTTATCTATGGAATTTGAAATTTCAACTTGATCGTTACCGGCGACAAGTCCATCGTCCACATAGATAACAACTAACAGTTTTATATTATTCCGCATACGAATGTATAAACACACATCGGCTGTGCTGCAAGTCATCCCTTCTTGTCGGAGAAAATCAATGAATGTTTTATTCCAGCAACGTGGAGCCTGTTTCAAGCCATATAGGCTTCGGTTCAACCTGCACACATGTTCTGTCCCATCAGAAAAACCTTCCGGCTGTTTCATATACACTTCCTCTTGAAGTTCTCCGTATAGAAACGCTGTTTTTATGTCAAACTGGGCAAGATTGAGATTTTCAGATGCAGCAACACTCAAAACTGCTATTATAGTGTGAAACGAGCAACAGGGCTTCATAATCTATACCGGCCTTCTGATCATAGCCCTTTGCCACCAACCTGGCTTTATATCGGCTTACATCTCCATTTGTATCTGTTTTTGTCCTGAGTACCCATCGATTGGAAATCACCTTTTTTCCGGCAGGCAAGTCGACTAGAGTCCAAGTATTATTTTCAGCTAAAGAATCCATCTCTTCTCTCATGGCTCTTTTCCAATTTTCACTGTCATTTGATTCTATAGCCTCATTATAAGAACGGGGTACATCACATTCTGCAACCAGGACATAATCATTTAGGTAAAGTGGTAAGCGAACTTCACGTCGACCTAAACTTTCGTTTTCATCTCTTCCTTCTGCCTCAATTTCAGTCGTTGAAGTACGTTCAGATGTAAAATTTCATGTAAAATATCGGCATTATTCGTTTCGGGAATCAACTTGTCAGATTTGACACTAATTTTCAATTCGACCTTTTTCTCGAAAACATTTTCGTGTCTGAACATGATATCTCTGCTTGTCGATACTTTATTTTTATTCCTGAACCAAATTCTATAGCCATCTTTTTCTCCTCAGTAACCAACTAGAACACCTTCGACGCTCTTCTTATGTAATTTTTGCCGTCGTTGCTTCGGTACGTGAACATAACAATTAGTGCCAAAAATACGTAAATGGTCAATGTTCACTTCCTTTCCCAGCCACAATTCAATAGGAGATCTATTCTTCACCGGTGTGGGTCCTGTACGATTGAGAACGTAGGCAGCAGTGTTGATGGCTTCGGCCCACAGGTAGATCGGTAAATCTTTCGAATGCAACATAGCTCGTGCACTTTCAACCAAGGTACGATTTTCTCTTTCTGCCGTGCCATTTTGCTGTGGTGTGTATGGCATTGTGACTCGACAACTGATACCATTCGATTGAAGAATTGTTTTCACTTCCGCATTATCGAATTCTCTTCCACCATCGCTGAGGAACTCTGAGATTTTCACATTGGCTACTTCTGCTTCTTTGATGAAACTTTTGAGACAGAATGAAACTTCAGCCTTTGATTTGATGAAGAACACTCTCCGGTATTTGAAACAAACAAAGTACTTTGCTCCTCCTAACGAATTTTCCTGCATTGGACCACAGACATCGGCATATATCAATCCTCCTGGATTCGTTGGGCGATTGGGACGAGCTCTAAATGGTTGTCTGTGCTGTTTCCCATATATACAGCCGTCACAAAATTAGTCGTTGTTTGTTTGATCTACATCAATACCATGTCGTTTCAAAACTTCTTTGACATGCTTTTTGTTTTGGTGACACAGTCGTTTATGCCACAATTGCACACTTTCAGCAGCAGATGAGATGTATGTTTCGGCAGTTTTTTCAGGAACACACACCCTCATATCGAGCACATCGAGTCCTCTAGGATTTCTTTTACCACTCAAAGGAGTCATCCCGTTTTTTGTTATAGCACATCCATCTTGGTTCACTTTGAAGTTGAAACCATTATTTATAGTTTGTCCAACCGAAAATAAATTGTGCCCTATTTGCGGATCGTACCAAACGTCTTTCAGGTGATTTTTGTACCATTTATTACAAATATTCATTTCGACATTTATGGTACCATGGCCATATGCTAGAATCATAGCACCATTTCCAACTTGAATTTGTTTGGGACTAGTAAATGGTTCATATATCAAGAAATAGTCCTTTCTCCAGTCATGTGGTTGGAGGATCCTGAATCTGCTAGCCAAATATCATTTTCACAAGAGTTCTTCATGTCATTCCTGAATAAGCATGGAAAAGCATCTCCTTCAGGTTTACTCGTCCACTTTGAAGAACCAGCAACATCATTTTTGCTTTTCTTTGTACATTTTCTAGCAAAATGTCCAATTTGATGACACTTGAAACACCTTCGGATCATCTTTGGTGGTTTCAAATTTTTCTTGGTCCCTGATTTTGCAACAAGGGCTGACGAATTATCCGGTTTCTTGGGTAGACGCATCTCAATAAGTCTCAAACGTTCCGTTAGTTTATTTATTGTTCTCTCATCAACACTTTTGAATTCAAAGTATGCTGCAGGCAGGGTGGACATCACTCTACTCATCAGAAGAAGGTCAGGTAGTTTGGTATTAACTAACCTATTCAGTTCATCATTCAACTCCTGGAAGTTTCTTTGTAGTCGTGCTATGAGAGTTGCAATATCTTCCGTAGGATATTTCTGGGTGGTGAAAAATTGTTCCATTAACCTATCGACTCGTTGACCGGAACTTTGTTCGTAGACTGACAGCAACTTATCCCATGTAGCTTTGGAATTTTCACATGTTGCGGTTAACTCAACATTGACATCATTCATGCTCCCAACAAGGATTAGTTGTGCAAGAGCATCGCTTTTCTTGAAAATCTTCAAGTCGTTGATATACTCAGCTCGAATATTCTGATCTGCAGTTGCATTCGGTTCTACTGGCAATTTACTATCCTCTGTAACCACTTCAAAGACTTCGTGGTGTTTCAACAGTAGCTCGATTTGCCTTCGCCATCTTGGCCAATTCGACGCTCCTTCCAACTTCTCAATATGAGCTTTGAAATCCATTTTGCACCTTCTCAAACGTAGTTTTGAAAATCTGCTTCATTTAAATATTTTTCAATTTGCGTGGCCTGGGCCCATAACCTGTTAAGATTATCTTTGGAGACAGATATATTCCCCACAACTACTTGGGTTTTAATATAACTTTTATTCAGGTGCAATACATTCAAAAAGTATATTTGACAAAATATTGAAAAACAAAACTATCAACAAAATTGCATTGCTACGTAAATATAAAAAGGAATATCGCAGCAATCGGAGCATACAGAAGGATACCACAAAGATGAAATAATTTTGTAGTATATTTCAACATATTGTTGCGTCTTCGGGTTCAAAAATAAGTGTACACTGGTATGAACTCGCCTTTATTGATCAAACTTCACTTGACAACACTGTGATACAAGTCACTGTCAAAATACTTGCATCCAAGGTAACTCAGAGTAACTTCCTAACTAACTTTCTCATCTCACAAATGCATTGCTTTTATATACAAAATAAAGTTCTAGAAAACTTAAGAAATCAATAGAACACAAATAGAATGTTCGACGATTGATCCAGAACAAAAGTTAGTGCTTCTAGATTTTTCCATCTAATTCATCGAACGATCTCGAACAATTCGAGAAGTCTTTATCAAATTTCAGGTCTGTAACACTGCCTCCTCCTTTAGGTTATTCCGTCCCGGATAACACCATCACCATTTTGGTTGTCCCTCTGGAACCAATTTGGGGGATCGTGGCCTCGATATTCTGCTAACCTCTCGATGTGAACAACTTTGGGTTTACTCCTTGGATTGAGCTGGATGCGGTATACCAAGTCGTTGATCTTCTTTATGATGACGTAGGGTCCTGTCCAATTTCTCTGTAGCTTGGGGCATTTTCCTTTCTTTCTCTGAGGTTGGTATAGCCAAACGGCATCACCTGGCTTGAACATAGTCCCTGGACTCTTCCTGTCGAACCTCTTTTTCATTTTATCACTGGAGATTTGAAGACGACGTCTGCAGAATTCATGAACTTGGTCCAGTCTTTCTCGCAACTCTTGGACTTTTGGATCTCGATCTCTCCCAGCAACTCCACTGTAGATGGCCGCTTTTCCCACAGTTATAACAGCGCCTCTTCCTGTCTTGTGGGGAAGGCACTTGGTTTCTTAATGTTGTTATGGCGTCCAATATTTTCTTCAATAGCGCTTCGCTTGTAGGAGAATCCTCGTTGAATTTAACTTCACGTAACTTGGGCCTCGTATTTCTTGATGCGTTTTTCGCGGCCTCGAACTCCAAAGATGCTATTAGTGCTGCGCTTATGGTTTGAAGTCGTCCTAGTCGAAGGGCTTGCTACATGTCAGTATCTCTCAAACCTTCGATGAAAGTCTGCACCCCAATTTGTTCTACGAACTCCTTCGGTGCTTGTGGGTATGCCAAATTCT
This sequence comes from Chrysolina haemoptera, assembly GCA_958298965.1. NCBI lineage: Eukaryota > Metazoa > Arthropoda > Insecta > Coleoptera > Chrysomelidae > Chrysolina > Chrysolina haemoptera. Next base: position 13,892,462 of record OY282584.1, read on the forward strand.
TATATGTGTATAAAATTGAATTCTAAGCAACTTTTTCAAATAACTTTTTTTGATATCTTGCCATTTTGCCCGACTTTTTGCCTATTCATAGTATTTTTTTCAATTTGCCGCCATACCATCGATGACGTGACATATGTCAAAATCGATTTTCAGGTTATCGGACATGCACAAACTTTTCCCAAGAATCTTTTCTCCAATACTCTTTTCTCTCATTATCTTTTCAAACTTCGTATATGTGTATAAAATTCAATTTTAAGCAATGTTGTTTTGAAGGTTGTAGACGATGTAGTAACTTGATTACTTGTGCTTCGGACTTCCATGGTCTTAATGGTTGAAAGATTTCTACTTCTTTCAATTTTTCACTACGTTTCAATTGTTTGAATCTGCAATCGTCTTCAGGTGAATACTAGTACACAAGTAATTAATTTTAAGCAACTTTTTCAAATCACTTGTTTTAATATCTTGCCATTTTACCCCACTTTTTGCGTTCTCATAGTAATTTTTTTTCAATATGCCGCCATACCAGCGATCACGTGACATGTGTCAAAATCGATTTTTAGGTTATCGGACATGCACAAACTTTTCCCAAGAATCTTTTTTCTAATACTCTAATAATAAACTTTTTTCCCATATGGTACATACTTTTTGGCGGTCACTGTATATATAGCTCAGGTAAAAAAATAGAACAGGAACTGTGATCTTAACACTATTATCATTATTATTATTTCATGACCTTACTTATAGTTGAGATTTAACCAGGATACCGCGCCCACATACTACCACACCCAACAGGATGCTATGCTTATCCTACGTCAGAACTTGTATGTATTTTTTGTACAACTGACATTAAAAATGACGTTTTTAATTCATTGACACATGAACTAAAAACTGACGTTTTCACAAAATCACTTTTAACACTAGTGTTAAAAGTAAAATGACAGATGAGATGATGGATACTTAGTAATATAGATCTCTCTAATAGAAACACTTCAATCAGATATTATAATCAGAACACCTACTCAAGAGGAATCGTTTATAAAAGTTCACACATGTATTTGGTCGTTTGCGCAATTGATAATACTAATTCCTTTTGAAGTTACAAACGAAGTAGTATTTAGTCCAACTGTAGAATGTCCTTCATCACTGACAAATAATGACATTCATAAATAAAGTGCGTTGGGGTTTATTATATTTGAAGTATCTGTCAGTCAGCCTTGTAATCCAAAGATCGTGTGTTCGAATCCTTATGGATCTTATTTTTTTTTTGTTTTTTTCTTACTAGCAGTAACTGTTGAACAAAAAATTTTGTATGATACATTTGTTAAAAGTGATTTTATTTTGCTCGTGGGGTTGCTCCACTCGCTAACGCTCGTTTCGCAATATTCCCCAGTCACAAAATAAAATGCCACTTTTAACACTTGTATCATAAATAACTATTCTCAAACTGCGAGTGATCCTTAATGAAAAATGTGGCAGCTGCTGGGATGCAAGCCATCAAAGTCTCTTGTTTATAATGCTAATGCTTAACTCCAGTCTATCGCATTATCACTTGTGGTTAAAAGTGCGAAATGAACTTTACGAGAATGTTTAGTGGCAGTGGAAAATAAAAATGAAGTGTTACTAATAAAATGAAATTAATCAAAATTGATGGGTCGTATTCATAAACCTTGAGCAAATGCTTCTACATTTCATGAAACATACCTATCATTTTGTCGAGTTATGAGTGAGGTAATTTGCTAGCTGTTATGAATACAACGAAATATTTAATACTATTTAGATATCATCAATTAATATCGGTGTTACGTTCGAATTTTGATCATTGATACCCACATCTAACCATTTTTAATATAAATATGTTAATACTCGCCACGTTTATACCGTACGCGAATTTGGTGTGACCAAGTTGACCATAACAAATTCGGACCAATATGGGATAAGTTGTTGTCTATTTAGACCATTAATCCAGTACGATTGGGTTTTGAGACAAGAATCGATTGTAGCACCACCAAACTTGGTATGCTAGTAGATGGAACCATGATAAATACGAAAAAAAATTGGTTACCAAAATTCCAGGGGTGGAACATTTTTTTTTCCATTAAAAATAAATATATAGCTATTTATTATACAAGGGAAAAAAGTATAAGATTTTAGCTCGAGGTTGTGTTGTCTCCCGACGCGAAGCATTTTTCCCGTGTATAATGCACTATTTTTTTCTGTGACGGGAAAAACGACAATTTAATAGTGAATAAAATCAAATTTATACGGCTTAAGACCTAAGAAGAGAGGTCGATCTTCACCGTTCTGTTTAACGGATGAAACATACTTGTTATATCTTATGAAGTTTCATAAAAATAGACGAATACGCCTAAAATAAAATATCAAAATGTGGTCCAGACTATATACAGTGAGTTTCAAAAATTAGCACCATTTGGTAAACTTTTTCATTATCGATAAAGATTTGTGCATTGCAGAATACTTGCATATGAGTTGTCAACATTTCTGTCTGGTACTCAATAATTTTCGGTACCAAACCAAGTGTACTGTATACACCAAGATGACCGAGGAATTGAAATAGAAATAAAATAGTCAGCTTACGGTATGAACTATAGTTGCTAGGGACGGTCTTCTTTTTCTGATGATTTAGCTGTACTCTGTTATCGTGAAGATACTTTTTTTTATAATTCATGATGTTATCTCAGGATAATAGTTCTTCATTAAAAAAAAAACGCCAGAATCACTGGTTCTGTTTTTGTAGATGATTAGTCGTTAGATGAGATGTGATTTGAGGATTATATGACTATTAGAAAACAATAGAAAATGAAATCCCCTCTTAGACAATCAGTCCTCCTTGAAGCTTTCAGTCGAGTAAGCTCACTAATGAACTGGGTTTGAAAAAACATGAACATCCTTGTAAAATAAAGTTAATCTACATATAATCAATATAATTAAAGGTCAAGTTAAGTTTCAGTTACTCCAAGATTCACTTCCTATTAATTGTTACGATCTTTTTTTTTTATTTCATGATTATTAATTTTAATGTCCTTTATTACAGGTGAGTTTGAAGATCATTGCCAAAAAATGTTGGAACATGTTACGTAAGTATTTACATATAATACTTACATAATAGAATTGTTATCTTGAAATCATTGGAACGGAAATAATGTTCCACTAAATATATCGTTGACCTCTAGTCAAGCTTCGGCTTGAATGAATCACGGTTTTTATTTCGAATAATAATAGTAATAATGAAAATGTACCTCATAAACCATTTTTGCCCAAAAATCAAATCCTTGAAAGAGGTATCGGAACCCCTCGTAGTCGAAAAGTAGGTTTGCAAAAACGCGCCAAAATAAAAGGCAAAATTTGGAAAACCCATCAGGCAGACGAATAATAGCTAAAAATTACAAAACAAAATAAACCAAAAATCTTTTTGAAAACAAGCTTTTATTTATAAACTACTGAAAAGTAAACTATAATATGTTAATGTAGGACAACAAAGAAATAATTTAAATGTTTCCTTAAAAGCTTTAGACGTGAAAAGTCATTACACTTGGAATAGAGTATGACTTTTAAGAATATATTTGATTTTTTTTGTTTTCATAAAATAAATATTATTTTCACTTTTCAGCTTATAAATAAAATTTTTTTTCAGACTGATTTTTCATATTCATTTTTCAAAAGATATTTTATATCATCAATTGTTTACCGTCAGCAGTCCCATCGAGACTGACCTGTCTGCCGTATGCCCAAGCAAAGCAAAGAGCAAATTTGCATGTATAGTATATCCGCATGATCAATTGCTAAATATAAAAACTCGTTCCGAACCCTTACCGACAATTCTGCTTGATTTGCCGATCCCGATTCATACTCTCCAGCCTCGATACGACCTTCGACCAATACACTGCGTTCAACCTAACGATTCGCCGTTTCAATTGGTTGAACAGCAACGATTTTGCATTTGACGCTCGTTAATCAAGTCCACGTGGACAGGTGCTTCCTTTGAATGTATACGGGTTGTTGCAATTGATAATGGATTAACTATACCTCGTATTGGAGTTTTTTCCATGAATAAAAATTTTATTGTTTGAATTTATTCGATGTCAACCCTTGTAATTCTTTCTTAGTGTCAAGTTCTTCATGTCATGAATTCTATTCGCATCCTATCTGATGGCATCTAGTCGATTGTTTGTTCATAGTCTAGATAATTAAGTCGGTAAAACACAATCAGTCTTTCAAGTAGTAAATAATAGTTTCAACAACGTTCAATTATAATGCTAGAGTAACATCACTGCCAATTATTGTTAGAACTGATAAATCCATCTGATAGTTATGATACAAATAAGACGTGTTTTACTACATTAGGTTCGTTTGTTCTTTTTTTCTTTTATATTATCTGTTCTTTCAATATTATTATCAACAATAGGAATATTAATCTGTATATGTGAAGTTCGAGTATTTTTGCCAGAGAGTATCAAATAAATGAAATTGTAAAATCGACAATGTCGAAGTACCCTTCTCTCCAAATATTTCCACCATGTGAAAAATATGAGGCAACCATCTGACAGAAAACAACTACTTCCCTGGCTAATACCACGACGGACTTTGAATTACATCTAACAGATATTTGTGCAATTGCAATTGCTTATCGTAATTATACAGCAGATTGTCCTTCATTTGGCTGGGGAAGACCACCTGCAGATGCGTTTCGTCAGTCGCAGCGCCACCCGTGGAGAAACCAACAAGCAATCCTTGGTAGCAAATACTCCAGAAAGTGAACAGAGTTCGAGAATTTTGTATATGTGAAGTCTCGAAGATTCTAGGCTCGCGTGTCTTAGTTTGAGAATCTGATTTGTATGTTTATCATGAAACTTTCTATGTCAATAATGAAAGCCGAATTGTGTCATCCCACTTCTGACGTAGTTGTGACCATTTGTAGAGAACCATAATTATCGTGTTTTCGGGACATTTGCACCAGTGGAATTTAATGGCATGTCACGTCAATAGCCTCTGTTCAAAAAGAAACACCCTGACGTGAAATCTAACAATGATTAATTATCCCAAAACATGCAATGTTGTTGACCGTAGTAGCCCGTGCTTATTGCTTTTCGTATACTTATTGAAAATCACGCCATCCGATTACGATGGATAATATAATAATAGGTATTTATTTCCCACACATACAAAAAAAAGAAAAACAAAGAATAAAGATTATAATATGGGAAAAGGCCGAAGATCAGCTGGTTTCATTCACAACTTAAACGTCGCTTGATGTCGATTGTTGGTTTGAAACCTATCACTGGAAAACGTGGTAGTTATACTTCAATACGGACATTTCAATCAATAACTCATTCAAATTATGCTGGTTCCTTGCTGATGGATTATTCTAGTGCCCTTTGATCGTTTTGACGCATGGCATCCGACTTCGTTATTTTGTTGAATCACACGCGTATTGTGTTCTATTTGGAATTTATAATAATTTTCGTTAATCGAATAATTTTCATGCACTGAAAATAGTTATTACATGAGAGAGGGGGTATTTTGTTCAAATATTGTATGTAAATTGCAAATGAACTTATGGACCTCGGTCCCAATACCTAGAAAAAAATATTATTACCTAAACGTTGAAACTTCGTATATCTGTTTTTCTGTTAGAGTTAAACAATTTTTATTTTTATCTTATTGTCAAGTTCAAGTATTGGCGCATGTTTGTGACCGTACATAATTTTGGAACCGTCCAACGTTCAACCAATCGAATTTTCCGAAAACTTTATCAATCAATAGTACCCTCGATATTACCACTAGTCTACAATACATCGATGGCTAAGAGGACAAATATTGTATGCCCCAAAAAGTAGTTTTGAGTAAAATCAATTTATGTTTTTGCTACTGAAAAAGTCTTGATTGTCATGTTAATCCAGTAACGACAGACAAACTCGAGCCAAAAGTGAAGAATGACATCTCGACATCATGTATTATTAGAAGAAAAAAAAATTCACCAAAAAATCAGGATTTATCAAAACACGATTGCGATAGATTGAGACATAATTCAATTCTCCACAAGAATGATTTTTAGTAATACTTTATGAAATACGCTCGTTTTCTTTGCTAAAAATTATTGTAGAAGGAAATGAAAACGTGTATATCGTTCCTCAAAACTTCTACTTCCTCATGCAAATTTAACATGTGAGTATCTGAGTACCTGAAATGTGTTTTGTCCCACCTCACATAATCCTTCTACGATATTTCCGCAGGATCCGAAAGTCATGGATATTTTAGTTGATTTGAAATAATTATACTTAAGCAGGAATCAGTACCTTCTTTGGACCATATGCAACGATTTTAGACTAGTGAGACAAGTCTCACTTATACATGCCAGAGAAAACACAGGATTTACTCCTGCTTCAGTTTTCAACTCACCCATAATCCCGGCAGTTTCTTCAGTAAATGTTGAAAATAATCACTCATACACATCCTACATAAAAAATGAAGTGTGTGATTTCAAGCTTGAGGTTTGCACTTCACAACAGTGTTATCAAACATATACGTAGGATATAAATGAGTGATCATTTTCAACATATACTGAAGAGAATGCCGGTTTTATGGGTAAGTTGAAAATGAGGCAGGAGTAAAACAAAGTTTTTGCATGTATGAGTGGGACCTGTCACACCCTCCAAAGAGGGTATGGGTTGCTGCTTCAGTATAATAATTCCATATCTACGAAATTATTTATGATTTTCGAAACATTCGCAAACATCTTCGTGAGTGCGACAAAACACATTTTAGGTGCTCAAATACTCGCATATTATATTTGCATGAGAAAGTAGGAAGGAGTCTTCAAGTCTTCAGAAACGATATGAACTTTTTCTTTTCCTTCTCCGATCATTTTTAGCAGAGTTATGACCAATCAAATATTCGGCTCCGCCAGAAATTTCAGCGGCGGCTAAGCGTAAACCTGAAATTTGATGTTGGCGTTCAAACACGTTTTCTGAGAAAACGAGCGCATTTCATAAGAAATTACTAGGAATAATTTTTGTGGAAAATTTAATTGTTCTTCACCTTGTTGAGTTATTTTTTCGATAAATCACATACTTTCTAAGATTACAACAAAAATCTATTTATTTATTTTTCAACGAAAAAAAAATGTTCCACTCCTGGAATTTTGGTAAACAATTTTTTTGTGTTTATCATGGTTTCAACTACTATCGTACCAAGTTTGGTGGTGCTACAATCGATCCGCATCTCAAAACCCAATCGTACTGGATTATGTCAGTAACTTCAGTAAACAGTTATTAGGGCATCATAAGATTTCCTCTCGATTGAATTAATAGTCAAAATATCACATTTAGCATCGATATACAGGTTAAAGTACCACCGAAAATCAAATGGGATACTTGCCTGTCATGTGCGAAAAGCACCTGAAAAATTTTAGAGCTTTCCGTGATTATTCAAACTATTTCCTTGGTCCAAATTTCCAAATTTCACTTAGTTTTCCACTTCTTTTCGTGGGGAGTGCATACTGTATAATTTTTGGTAAGTGGTAGTAGTTCACCATGTATAAAAGGCAAGTGTGTACAAGTAAAGACAAACTTTCTCCCGTGCAGTGGTTGTTCTCCTGCTGCAAGGGAATTTAGCAGCAGTGGACGGAAGTGGGTGGGTGTGGATTGCAAAAATATGTAATGAAATATTATATCTATCTTTTTCTCATATAAATAGTTCCAAAATGTTCTAGAATGTTCGAGAATAATTTCAAACGTATTGAAACGACCGAAAATGATCTATAATTGTGTTAAAATTGCGTTTTCCGTTAATCTGCTGTCGTCCCCCTACGAACGGCAGCCCTCAGAAGTCGAAACTTGTGTGAGCTAAGGATCAACGAGTTCTTACCTTTCAACGTGCGATTCCTAGCACGACCCGAGATAATAGATCTCGAAAGGAGGTCGTCCGTGAGTCTCCATCCAAACCATAACTTCGCATCACGTTGCTTGGCTTTGATATCAATGACTCACTCGCTCTACCGTTCGAGCTGTCCTCTCAGATCAATAATGCTCCAATATATTCTGAAACGTTTTACAATAAGAAGAGTAATCTAGAATGATCTAGAACATTCCTGAGTAATGTAAAGTGTTTTGAAATAATCAAGAGTATCCTAGGATGTTCGTTGATGATTTATTTGTGATCTGTAATGTTCCAAAATGTTTCGAAAATAATTTGAAATATTTTGAAATGATCTTGAGTCATATAGAATAAAGTTTTCGAAAGTTCGGCCATCACGTAGGGGGCATGTAAGGGTTGAATGTTTCTAGAAATTTCTAGAAAGTTAAAACTCTCGAATGAGATCTAAATAATTCGAAATCTCCATGTTTTCAACAAGAGCGCGCTGAAAAAACACTACTCAAATTTATCTGGGCAATGCTAGTTTTCTATATTTTCATGAAGTAACTATGTCATAACTTTGCCGAATTGGCATCGTGATAAGAGGTTAATCTACTCAAAAATGCATTGAATATAAAGAGCTCAACAACGGAACACTGTTCGTTAAAATGTTTTCAAAATGAGCTCGATCATTCTCCTCCGTCCAACTTCTTTATTAACGAAATTAATGAACTCATCGATTATAAAAGTTTTCAATTGTTTTCAACTCCTTGTCAGCAACTCCAAAATGGATTCACTCTCATCAAACTGCACTTCCTAATGAATTTGCATTCAGACTTTCGTGGTAGTCTTGTTGGAAATAATTTTATTGAAAATCCCGAAACGCTTCCTTTGGAGGAGCATATAGCTTGGCAAATCTATGAAGGAATCTCGATAAACGTATAACATGCGCGAATTAGAATGAGAAAGTATTCGAACGATAAAGAAGGTAGTATAAATTGTACATTCAGTTAGATTGTATGGAGGGGGAAACAACGCATTCACTAGGTGTACATCAAAATATTTTCATTACTTCATTACTCATTTTGTCTTGAGCATTAGAGCTCCTGGCTGTGACAGATATACGATTGAAACGTTTACATGAAAAATTTACGCTAATCAAAGTTGTCAAATCGTATATCATGCACCTTCAAAAATTTTTCAGAGAATAACCTGGCCCCTAAACCTTTTTCATTATTTATCATTACAAGTAATTACTGGACTACATTCATTAGGTGTACAAAAAATTACTAGTTGCTTTCCCCTCAGATTGTATAATGTAGACTGAGATCTTCTGCTACCGCGCCAACATCGCTTCAAGCATAGAAAAAAAAATCCTGCGAGTTCACGGATTGTATGATTTTATATTACTACGCGAGAAATAACTGAATAATTTTGAAGTTACTTATTCAGATTTCTCTACAGGCGGTGATGAAGTGTACAACAAATGGAATCAGATAATATTTATCAATCAAGCCAACAATCAAAATCTTTATTGCTTCTAATGGTAACAATATTATATACCAGGAGTGGTTGATATTTCACATAGAGTATTACAGTTTTATTATAAATTCACTCTCAACATAGAGAGGAAAAAAAATGCTAACTTGCTCACAAAAAACACAATTAAATATTTGCATTGCACTATTGGTGTATTAATGAATGAACTGGAGTATTTTATCCCAACACCGAATCGCTATCTTTAACAACTCGACACTTGTTTCGGTCACCTTGTGACCATCATCTGAAGGAAGAATTAAGCTTATCTTTGCAAGTTTCAGACAATGATTTAAATTGATTACTTTTATTGCGGACTTCCATTCTCTGAATTGTTGTTTTCATGAGCACGTTTAAATTAGTTCGTTATCATTCGTTATCTTTTATGTCTTTTATACGCCATACTCAAGAGTTAGTATTTTTCTAGAACGGAATTCATGTTTCCGACACATTTCTAATTTCCACGCTCGGTTGACTGAAAGCATTGTTGGCTTGACTTTTTAAGGACTCTTTGAATTTTTGTTCAAACCAGTGTTCTTCCCTGATTAAGACGTTGGTATATTTTTACTGGATACGGTGTTGTCCCGTCCAAGCGTGTTCTTAAACTCCACCCTAATGCTGAGAGGTCTTTTGCTCTCACCGATGTATCAGCGTTCGTATTTGTATGGTATTTGGTAAACGAAATTTTTCGATTTTTCTCTTGAATTCTCACGCTTGGTATCAAAATCGCTAAACTCAACGAGGAGAGACGTCTAAGTGGGGAGTCTTTGAAAAGGAGGAACACTTGTTTAAACAAAAAATTAAAGAGTCCCTATACATCCAAGCGAACAATGCTTTCAGTCAACCGAGTGTAAAAATTAAGAACGTGTGGAGAACATTAATTGATAACAGGTTAGTTATAGAAGAATAAAAACGTTTAAGAATTAAGAAAACAGGTAGGGAGTACTTTTAATTTCCTCAAGATATACATTTTCTCTCAATAATCTGGCGGTCAGTACACGCTTGATAACGTTGGGAGATATTGAATCGATATAAACAATGCAGACAATAATCCACAATAAAATTAATCATGAACTGAATTGCTTAAGTCTTCGTATTTCTATTTGACCTATTATACTCTTAATTACCTTGATATACGTAAAAATGAGTTCTTTCAATTTTCATTATAAAGGGTGTTGTTAGTTTCATTAAAAAATATATCCTACCTATTTTTACCTGTGATTTTATTTCACAAAATGCACATACTGGGTGACCACGAGGTGATGTACGCCCCCCAATTTTTTCTATAGTTTGAAGATACAGATTTCAAATTTGGTATGTCGCTATAGTACTTGAATACGCATATTTTGACCCCTCTACCGGTTTAACCGGAAGTGACCCAATTTTCTTTCAAATGACACCCAGTACATTTTTTTATTATCCGAAAGAGCACGCAATTTGTGATAACACTATTCTTCAAAATTGAAAATCGGTTGAGTAATGGCGGAGATACAGTTGATTGTTCAGCCTAACAAAGTTGGCCTTGAAATTCAACCTTAAATCATCACAACTGACGACGTCAAAGGAAGTTTCGAAGTGCGATACAGTTGAAAACTGAGTTTCTCGTATAATTGCAGCTCCGACATAATCCAACAATTATCAAAAATTTCCTTAAAACGGAATAGTACCCATAACGAAATGCTCACAACTGCTATTCCTCAAATGGCAACATGTCAAAAAGCGAAATAAAAAAATTAATTAAATAAGTAGAACAAACTTTGGCTTCGTTGAAATAATATGACCTTTTGTGAATTGCTTTCTTAATTATGTTCTAAGCCCAGGGCCGGAGAGAGCCAGCATTGGGCCTAGGGCAGAGTATGCTACTGGGCCCCTACCTCTTTTCCTTTACTATTTATAACATCAGTTTTCGAAGTTTGATGCAACGGTCAAAAATGCAATATTGTAGAAGTTTTTTTATTTTACAGATATTGAAAAAATAAATAGAACATAATAATTTTCAGGAATACAATATTTTTTAAAAACAAATTCGCCTTTCTTACTTCGGCTGTGGCTGCCTAGCGCCTCACTTTGGCTTTTAGACGTTGGCATTGAATTATAATCATTTTGTTTCAAGAGGACTGCGGGCCCCCTGTCTTCCCCCCCGCCTCTCCCCCTCTCTCGGGGCCTGTCTTAGCCGCCTGCGTTGAAGAACTTCCTATTTCAGGAACACTCATCATGAAGCCTGATTGTATCTTCGTTTCCTTTACGAATTATTCAAAACTTTTCACACGAGTAAACTGATAATTTATAATTATTTATAACGACAAATTGAAAAGTTCATGTTGCCATTTAAGAAACGGCAGTTGTGAGCATTTCTTTATGGATACCATTCCGTTTTTAGGTAATTTTTGATAATTGTTGGAATATATGGGAGTTGCAATTACATGAGAACCTCAGTTTTCAACTGTTTCGCACTTCGAATCTTCCTGGGGCCTGCGTTCATAAACTTACTCTGAGAGTAGAGTAAGAGTACGGTCACGTGATTAGAAGTACACGTCGATCATTACTCATGAATAGTCGTTCGAAAATTCTGCAAAGAGTGCAATGTGTCAATGACAATATTGACAAAAGTGTTTCTTGAAATTGAGATTTTGTTTGGTTTGAGTGAAAAATAATTGTTGAGACTCTTTCTTTATAGAGATTCCAGAAGTGAAATATGGTTCATTACACTTTGAAGCATATCTTCATTTTCAAGAATAACAAGTATACCTGCCAACAGTGCCAACTGATACCACATACGAGAAAATCCATATCGTAGCACTACAATTTATATACAAACACCAACTGTCAGATAAGTTCCCTGTCATTGTCATTACTGTCAGAGTATATAACTACTCTTTTCAAAAGTGCTGCGTTCATAAACTTACTCAGAGTAAGGACTGCTTACTTTGAATCGTTCGTAAACTTACTCTAGCTTCATGGAGTATGCATTGACAATCGTTCAGAAACTTACTTAGAGTAAACTCTACGTACTCTGCTTTTGAAAAGAGTAGTGATATACTCTGACAATAATGACAATGACAGGGAACTTATTTGATAGTTGGTGTTTGTAGTTGTTTGTATCTTCATATTTCTACGTGCCTTAAAAGTGAAATTTCGAAAAATACGTTTTGACAATTAATAATATATAAATTGTAGTCCCACGATATGGATTTTCTCTTATGTGGTATCAGTTGGCAGGTATACTCGTTATTCTTGAAAATGAAGATATGCTTCAAAGTGTAATGAATCATATTTCACTTCTGGAATCCCTATAAAGAAAGAGTCTCAACAATTATTTTTTACTCAAAACCAAACAAAAACTCAATTTCAAGAATCACTTTTGTCAATATTGTCATTGACACATTGCATTCTTTGCCGAGTTTTCGAACGACTAGTCATGAGTAATGATCGACGTGTACTTCTAATCACGTGACCGTACTCTAACTCAACTCTCAGAGTAAGTTTATGAACGCAGCCCAGCAGAGTACGTAGAGTTTACTCTGAGTAAGTTTCTGAACGATTGTCAATGAATACTCCATGAAGCTAGAGTAAGTTTACGAACGATTCAGAGTAAGCAGTCGTTACTCTGAATAAGTTTATGAACGCAGCCCTGGTAACTTCTGATGTCGTTTGTCAGTTGTCATGATTTAAGGTTGAATTCCATGGCCAACTTTGTTTGACTGAACAATCAACTGTATCTCCGCCATTTTTCAAAAGATTTTCAATTTTGAAGAACAGTGTTATCACAAATTGCGTGATCTTTCGACTAATGGAAAATATGTACAGTGTGTCATTTGAAAAAAAAAATGGGTCACTTCCGGTTGAACCGGAAGTTGGTCACTTCCGGTTGAACCGGAAGTTGGTGACTTCCGGTTGAACCGGAAGTTGTGAATTTTTAGTAGAGCCTTCAAAATATGCGTATTTGAGTACTATAGCGATACACCAAATTTGAAATCTGTATCTTCAAAACTTTAGAAAAATTGGGGGGCGTACTTTGTAGTGTATTGATAAATAGAAATAGTTATCATAACATATTGAATATTATGTTTTACAATTAAGTAGGTTAAGGATGATATTGTTTGAAATATTACATAGTGAGTTTTGTCCTAGTTTTAGTTAGAATAGATCAAGACAACGAGCTTGAAAGTAGTACTGTACCGAAGGCATTTTCGATACAATAAATGTAGTAATAAATAATGTCCTGCGTATTATTAGAAGGGAAATAGGATACCAAAGGACCATCCTATTACATGGCGATCCTGCCAGCCGATACTAGAGCTGAGAATCATTAGAATGAAAAATGCTATGAATATCGACGAATAACTGAAAATGGGTAGTGAAAATTCCAAGGAAGAGGTGATTATCACGCAATCAGGAATCAGTGGTGGAACTACTGCTGGAACAAATAGTGGAAATAAGTACTCTCTCCTTGAAGTTGTTGCAGTTGTTATGGGCATCTTGGTGTTGCTAGGAATTGCATTATGTTTGTGGCAAAAATCACGAAAGGCGTTGGAAAAGAAGATAAGAAGAGAAATTTCTAGAAGCAAAGAACTAGTCATTGAATAAGACAGATTGTTGGTGTTTAGACTGTAGGTGATGAATGGTGAAGAAAATATAAGAACAATTACGCATAAATGGTTATTGAATACCAGGAAGGGCCAGCAGTTCAGACGAATGATCAGATAAGTCTAGATTAACTTAAAATAGCAGTAATGTTGTTAGGAACCTACAAATGATTGAATTTGAAAAGCTTTTACAAGAGGTTTGTTTGTTTAAACGTAATATATCTAAAGATAGTTTGCAAAGGCGTGAGAATTTTGAGAAAGTCAACAAAAAACTTGTGGAATTGAACGTCTTTGAAGCTACATTCACTCATTTGAAGGATACTTATAATAAACTAGTGAATAAAAATGAAGATGAAGTAAAATTAATCAAAACTTATGCTAGGGATATAAATAACAATATTAGTGATGCTCGTGAAACATTATTGAATAGATTACATAAAATAAAACAAACATCTAAACTAGTCAATATGTCTGAAAAATTTGATTTACGAACAGCTTCATCCCTGTTGCCTCTTATGGATGGTTCTGAAAATACAACTAAACAGTTAATTGACGCAATTGAATTATATAGTGAACTTTTAGATGCTGAGGGAAAAAAACTATTGATAACTTATGTTCTAAAAACCAGGTTAACACAAAATGCTAAACTGAGATTAGATAGAACTTATGCCACCGTGGACAATCTGATAAGAGATATAAAATTGCATTTACTCTCTATTAGGTCTACCGCTGCTCTGTCAGTAGAGTTGCATAATAGCAAACAGGATGGAAAATCTATTGATGAGTTTGGTAGAACTATAGAAGAGATGATGGTTAATTTAACAATATCTCAAGCAAACGGAGACGATAATGCAGCTAGAGTTCTTAGAGGAGTTAATGAGAAGATTTCGATTAATGCTTTTGCAAATGGGTTGAAGAGCCACGAATTACGAACAATAATTAAAGCTAGAAATTATGATAAACTACGAGATGCAATTGTAGGAGCTACGGATGAAGAAAAATCGAAAGTGTCCAGTAGCAATTCACAAATATTTCATATGCGTGGTAAAAATAATTCATGGCGCGGATATTCTAAAAACAATAACAACAACACAATGAATCGTAATTATAAATATAGTAACCAGAGCCAAAACTTTCGACAAGGTCACGGACGGAATTTTAATAATCAGCAAAATAATTATAATGGCAATCGGTCACGAGGCCGCGGAAATATGAGAGATCGAGGTATTTTCAACAACAATAATAACAGAAATCGTACTCACAGAGCTTATTTTGCGGAAGAAGCAAATTCTAATAATGTCGCTGGAAATGAAATAAACCACTCATCATTTGTAAATGAGCGATTTTTTCGTGCCCCCCAATAATGATAATACAATAAATAATGTGATTTTGAGTATGAATGGAATGAATTTTGTATGTATGCAGTATGTAGGTAATAATTTGAAATTCTTAATTGATACGGGTGCTACTATTAGTGTAATTTTCTCAAAGTATGTGAATCAGTTTGAAAACATTGACAGTTCAAAGAAAATAAGAATAAATGGAATAGCTGGTTCCACGTACTCATTGGGATCGGTGAATATTTCATTGAAAACAGATGGTATGAACGTTTCACATTCATTTTTGGTTATGAATGAGTTTACGAATGATATAGATGGAGTATTAGGTGCTGATTTTCTAACCAAATATTCAGCTACCATAGATTTTGAGAAATTTAGTTTTTCCTTTGTGAAGGATGACAGAAAAATAACCGTCCCATTGCAATCGAAATATGATTGTTATACTACCATTCCTCCGAGGTGTGAAATTGTTAAGTATTGTTGGGTGAATAGTAATGAGGATTGTGTTGTTTTGGGTGAACAGTTGACTGAGGGTGTATTCACAGCAAGTGTTATCGCTAGACCAGATAATAATATGATTCCCGTACGGATACTCAATGTCCAAGATAAGGAGATAAAACTTCGGAATTTTAGGCCAAAGAGTGAAAAGCTTTCGGATTTCGAGTATTGTAAGTTTGGAAATGATGAAATGTCTGTTGCACGAGTGGATAGACTGTTAGACCTTATTGATACAGAGTCATTAAATAAGGAAGAGAAAGTGTCTATAGAAAAAATTTGTGCTAAATATGCTGATGTTTTTTATTTAGAAAATGACTACCTTACGGTAACTAATGTTTGTACACATAAAATACAGTTACAGCCGAATGCAAAACCTGTATATGTGAAGCCCTATAGGTTACCGCATGCTCAAAAGGCAAATATACATGAACAAGTTGAAAAAATGCTTCACGATGGAATTATAGAGGAGGCTAAATCAGAATGGTCCTCTCCATTGTTGATAGTGCCAAAAAAGGCAGATAAGGAAGGCAATAAAAAATGGAGGGTTGTAATTGATTACAGGCTTCTTAATCAAAGAATAGAAGATGATAAATTTCCATTACCCTGTATAACAGAAATATTAGATTCGTTATCAGGTGCTGTTTATTTTTCCCACTTAGATCTGTCGCAAGGGTACTACCAAGTAGAGTTGCACCCTAGTAGCAGACCATATACAGCGTTTACTACTGATCGTGGCCAATATCAAATGAAAAGGCTTCCAATGGGTCTCAAAGTAAGTCCGAGTGTGTTTTCTAGAGTGATGACAATAGCTATGTCAGGTTTGAATTATGAATCATGTTTCATATATTTAGACGACTTGATTTGTTTTGGTAATAACTTGGTGAATCATAACATCAATCTTATCAAAGTTTTGGATCGTTTGAGATCTGTGAATCTCAAACTCAACCCCATTAAATGCGAATTTCTAAAAAAAGAAATTTTATACTTAGGGCATATAATTTCGTCCGAAGGTATATCGCCTGATCCTGAAAAGATTGAATCTATAAAAAACTATCCAGTACCCAAAGATTCCAGTGAAACGAAACGATTCGTAGCATTTGCCAATTATTACCGGAAATTCATAAAAAACTTTGCCCACATTGTCTATCCTCTGAACAAACTGACCCACAAAAGCGCAGAATTTAATTGGACAGAAGAATGTCAAAATTCATTTGACAATCTGAAAACGTCGCTTTCTAATCCACCTTTGTTACAATACCCAAATTTTTCAGAAAATAACAGATTCATACTGAGGACGGATGCATCAAAATGTGCTGTTGGGGCCGTGTTGTCAAATTCA
Organism: Chrysolina haemoptera; assembly: GCA_958298965.1. NCBI lineage: Eukaryota > Metazoa > Arthropoda > Insecta > Coleoptera > Chrysomelidae > Chrysolina > Chrysolina haemoptera. Next base: position 13,909,633 of record OY282584.1, read on the forward strand.
AATGACCAACCAGTAGCGTATGCAAGCCGTTCATTAAATAAGGCAGAGAAAAATTACTGTACGATAGAAAAAGAGCTTCTGGCCATTGTATTTGCTGTTCGACACTTTAGGCCCTATCTGTATTGTCGAAAATTTGATATTTTCACAGATCATAGACCATTAGTATATTTATTCGGTATGACTAATCCATCTAGTCGCCTAACCAAGTTCAGACTAGCATTAGAAGAGTATGACTTCACAGTAACGTACCTAAAAGGTACCGAAAATGTTGTTGCTGATGCTCTTTCAAGAATTCAGATTGAGTCGGACGAACTCAAATCTATAGGTGAAAAAGTTTCTGATATGTTCGTTATGACACGAGCTCAAGCAAAGGAAGAAAGTATTAGAAAAGGGGATGAAATTATTTCTACATACCGCAGGATTGATCACCCTGGAGTGGTAGAATTACTGAAACGCCCTGTAGAATCGGTTGAACTCAGACCAATTCTTAATAATAATTTCGAAAAGATTTCAAAAATAAAGGGAAACGAAGGATTTTTTACTGATAATTTAAAATATGATGTCAATTCAGGAACTATCTATATAAAACAGTTATCTCAATCAGTGTCAGCATTTGGTGCGTCACTGAGGGAACTGAAAAAACTTTGCGAAAAACACAAAATTCCTGAATTATGTATTGTTAATAACGAAAAAGCTAAAGAACTGATAAAAAATATAATAAAAATTAAAGACGAATTGAAAAATGCAGATATAAAAATCTCTATAATAAAGGACGTACAAGTAATTGATGATAAAGAAACCAGAAATTTAATAATGAATGATTTTCACATGTTACCAACAGGAGGGCATACAGGTATTAATAGAATGTACAACAATATAAAGAAATACTATTTCTGGCCTGGGTTGAAAAATCATGTTGGAAGGTTTGTGAAGCGTTGTGATGATTGTCAGAGGTATAAGCATTCAAGGCCGAATAAAGAACCGATGACAGTCACTACTACGGCGGAAACAGCCTTGCAAAAGATTTATCTCGATCTCGTAGGTCCTCTGAAACCAGATGAGAGCAATAATCGATATATTCTCACCTTACAATGTGAACTTTCCAAATTTGTTGAAGGTTATCCTATACCGAACAAAGAAGCGGTCACAGTTGCGAAGGCTTTCGTAGAAAACTACGTTCTGAGATTTGGTATACCTAAAACAATAGGAACCGATCAAGGAACTGAATTCCTGGCTTCCACCCTTCAGGAATCTTGTAAATTGTTAGGAATAACTTCTCTCAAATCTACTGCATATCACCACGAAACTCTGGGAGCACTAGAGAATACCCATAAAAACTTAGGTGCATATTTGCGTATTCAAGTGGCAAAACACCCAGACAGTTGGAGCTCTTGGGTGCCCTATTGGTCATTTTCTTACAATAACACGGTACACACTGAAACACATTACACACCGTATGAACTGGTTTTTGGAAAGAGTTGTCAACTACCTTCAAATATAACAAACGTAATTGACCCCGTATATAATTTTGAGAACTATCCAATAGAGTTAAAGTACAGGTTACAAAAAGCATGGGATGATGCTAAAAATAATCTACTGAAATCAAAAACTAAGAGAAAAGAAACATGGGATGTAAATAGTAGAATAGTTAGTTATAAAAAAGGTGATAAGGTATTGATTAAAAATAATAATCCTTCTGAGAAATTAGAGCCCTTATTCAATGGACCATTCGAGGTTCAAGAGGAAATAAGTCCGAATTTAGTAATAAAAATCGAAGATAAGTTAATTAAGGTACATAAAAATAGAGTAAAGCCTTATTTTAATTAGGCAATTCATAAGTTACCAAATATTTGAGTAGAAAAAAAAAAAAAAAAAAAAAAATAATAAAATTAGCCAATGTTTATATTTTTTTCTTTGCCCGGGGAAGGTGTAGTGTATTGATAAATAGAAATAGTTATCATAACATATTGAATATTATGTTTTACAATTAAGTAGGTTAAGGATGATATTGTTTGAAATATTACATAGTGAGTTTTGTCCTAGTTTTAGTTAGAATAGATCAAGACAACGAGCTTGAAAGTAGTACTGTACCGAAGGCATTTTCGATACAATAAATGTAGTAATAAATAATGTCCTGCGTATTATTAGAAGGGAAATAGGATACCAAAGGAGTAGTGAAAGAAGGCCGGTTTGGGTTAGTAATGAGAGGGTAATGAGAGGGGTAATGAGAGGGGTAATGAGAGGGGCTTACCCCCACCCTTACCCCCACCCTTACCCCCACCCTTTACCCCCACCCTTACCCCCACCCTTACCCCCACCCTTACCCCCACCCTTACCCCCACCCTTTACCCCCACCCTTACCCCCATCCTTTACCCCCACCCTTACCCCCACATTTACCCCCACCCGTACCCCCACCCGTACCCCCACCCGTACCCCCACCCTTACCCCCACCCGTACCCCCACCCTTACCCCCACCATTAACCTCGGTGACCTTGACCTTTGACCTTACCCCCACCATTACCCCCACTATCACCCCCACCCTTACACTATGACGTCATCGGCGACCTTGACCTCGGTGACCTTGACCTTTGACCCTTACCCCCACCCTCTCTCCCACCACAGCGACTACAATTTACTCTCCGCCCTCTATCGGAGCGCATGGTGGGGACTTTGCATCTGTGTTGGGGGTGGCTCACTATCTACTATATAAGAAGTTGGTATGGTGATATGAAATCAGAAGTTGTATACCTAGTTCGAGCAGTCAGCAAGAGTAGTGACGTTAGTTATTCAGTGCCTACACAGACAGACAGGGAGAGCGAGAGAGATCAGTGAGTGTGTTTTGTATTGAAAATTATTTATATTTTCCTTATATATTTTCATTATCATGTCAGTTCCAAAGGTGGATTTACAAAAAATCAATTCTATAATTAAACAAGAGATGGAAGTGTTAGAGCTAAAAGTAATATCATCTTTGCCACTGAATGAAGCTTACCCAATTAAGACTATGTCAGTTTGTTCTACTCGGTTTGGTAAATCCATTTTATTGATATTACGTGATGTAAGCAATGATACATTATTCAAAACATGGCTGCCGAAACGTGTTTCAGAGCAATTTACCGATGATGATGTAGCATGCATCAATTCATCAGGTGGTAAATATACAGTAGCATATTTGGGTCAGAGTCCACAAAGCTTTGCCGGCATAAAAACGAGATCGTTGGTCAAATTTGATCTCACTGAATAATAGTAATATATAATTTCTACTTGTCATAGGCTAATTCTGATTCTTTATATATTATAGGTGATAATTTTAAGGAAGATATAAAAACTTTTCATACAGACACACTTTTCGGTGGAGAGAACATCATCAAAAGTCTAATGTGAGTACTACGGATTACTTTTTATGGCATACTTATTTCAATATTTTTTTTTTATCATAGCTTTATTCCTGAAATATGTGGATGCAATATGCGAGTCAACACTGGACCGAAGCCGTAGACATCTCTACAGCTGTTGAAAGGTTAACTTCTGAGTTGGATGCTTTGGGTGAGGACGCTCTCCACGCCACCAATTATGACCTGAGCGTGTGCTATGATGAAGAAAGGATCCAGCACTGTATGCGTGATTATGAGAACTACAAGAAGGGTGTGGATCTTTGTGAAAAATATACAGATGGTTCTTTCGATCTACATCAACTCTGCCATGCAATGATTGAATGTGAGCTGAAAAGATTCCTCCACCGCCTCCTACCATACCTACCTGAAGACATCATCCAAAAGTACCAACTGGATGACGATGATAGTGGAATCGAAGAAGGAGAAAACTATGATGATGAAGAAGAAGTTATATTAGACTGTTTGTACATACCTAAGACTATTTGAATTCTAAGCTAGTGATATTTAAATAAAAAAACATAAAATTCATACATATTTTATTTACCTATTCCTCTTTTACATTAATAAAGAAAAAAAAAATTAATGCAATATAATAAAGAATGTGAGTGTCTTCATCAATATCTGCTGTGAACTGAACCATCCAATGCATTATATGTCAAAAATGTATCATGCAGAATGAGTGCATATACTTTGGTGTTGGCTGGGAAGTTGACTTTCCTAGTTTCAAACTCGAGCTTAATATCAATAGTTGATGATTTTGTGGCATTCGGCTGATGTGAACAATCGATGATGAATAGTGGATTTTGTCGAAATTGCCCAATGTCCATGAGAGGTTCACTCATATCTTTATCATAATAACTTCGTTGAAAGTTCTCATAGGCATAATAAGCTGAAGTATCGAGTTTTTTATCGAAATCCAAATTCCAACGTTCATATGGGTATACTTCAGAGTTCAAGTACACACGAATGTTATTGATATCAGCAGTTGTGAATTTGGTGATGTCCTTTGTCCTGTCTTCAGAAGTGGTAGTACTTTGGAATCCAATGATGATATAACGAGGTGTTTCAAGGGCGTTGGTTGTCTTGATAGCCCATATGTCTGAAGATGTGCCACGTAGTGATGGAAGTTCATAGAGATCCCACATGCGATAAGCCAACTTGATTTTAGCGTCCAGACCACTTTTGTTGATTCTATTCAAAAGTTTGAGCTTGTGCTTATCTCCTGGCACTATGTGTCTTATTCTCCACTCAATTTTATTGATTTCCAAATCAGCATCAACCTCACCAATGTATGAGTTCTTGAAGGATCGAGCGATTATTAAAATCATTTCTTGTTTGGCATTCAAGATACTTTTGTTGTAATCTTCAGCGAAACCCATCAAATATTTTAGTGGTAATTTACCACTGAATACATGACTGGTTGTATCCAAGATATCCTGTTTAGTTTCCGAAAGTCCCCAACCAGTTGTTGATAATGTGTTAGCATGTGATTGTCCAAATGAAATCATATTCTTCATTGTAGATGTTATCCCCGGCTTCCTGACGACAGCAACTTGTTCACCACCCATTTCGTAGCGAATTTCATCAAAAAGGAAAGCGATTGCATTGTTCGAGAGATAACATGATTTCGTTTCATCTTTAGGTGTGAATTTACCCTCTATATAAACGAAACTCTCAGCAATGTCGAGTATAACGTCTTGATTATTGATTGTAATTCGAATTTCATCTGAATTCCTAAATAATGGTGATCCATAAGGTTTGTATGTGTGCTCATGTAAACTTGTGAGGGAATGATCGAGCATCGGCTCATCGAATATATTCAACTTTTCACTATTTGTTTCGAGCACCATTGTTCCTTATTTTCAATCCAATTGATATTAAAAATTTTAGATCTCTTACTGAGAGAGCAGCGTGGTGTGGTAACTGTTTAGCGTACACTTTTGGAATGAGTCTTTTTTTAGTCGAACCTTCCTTTTTAGCTGTTTGTGAAATGGTTTCAAATCCTCGTCGATTCTGTCTATTATAACAAAAACCCATAATAGTTATTAGATTTTTTTCAATTCCAGAATTATAACAATCTCTTCTGCACTTCCAAAATCAATGAGATTATTATTGTGATCCAAAATACGCACTGTGATGTTGTGAATCAACTGACGACCTTCTGGACTGATGGGCATATATATAATCTTGTGTGGTTCTTTGGTGAGATTGAATCCAGGCTCCACATCGATATCAAATGAAAAAATAATGTGGGATTCTTCATTATTTATGTATGAACCAGATATAATGTTGCAATCTAAGCGGATGAGTCTCACAGTTGTTATGTTTATCGGATGTGAGGATTCATGTATCTGATTCGGTTGAAATCTATCAAAATTGAAACCCATCATCTTTGCAATGGAATTCGGATGAGTTAGATCAATTTCATATTTTGATCGCATCTCACATTTGAAAGTATTGTTATTGGCATGTAGGTAGAATATATCATCTGCATTGGTATCGTTTTGATTTTTTCCATGAAACAATCTAAACATGATATGTTTCTGAATAACTGCATTGATTTCATCTATTTCATAGGCACCACATGGAATTTCAATTGTGTATTTCTGAAGTATTGCTGAATTAACATCACTGATTCTGAAACTGATCACATTGTTTTTTTCAGTTATATTATTGATTGTGTTGCATCCATAGAATCCTAAAAGTCCCAACCCATAACGACTATTTCTATCCAATTCAACGGGTGGGAAAAAGTCTGCACTCATGACACTCGTCCCGACAGCTTGTAGTTCGAACTTTCGTGACATGACTGATGTATTTTACGAATTCCACTTCAATTTATTGTTGTCTACAACACAACATGTGAGTTAACCTACGTTTTTTCGGAGACGTTTCATCGAAATCCACTTCATTTTTATTGGCACCAATATTCATATCATTTATATTGCAATAACAACAGAATATTTTTCTCGGTGCAGGACCATCATTCACATCAGAATCGGACATATTATCACCTCCATTGTTGTCAGTGTGTGGTGTGTGCTCAGTACAATATCTGTATTTTATTATGTCTGGATCATCTTGGAGATGTTTGGGTAACTTTTTCCAAATCCAAGCAATCTCATGAGCTGCACACGCTAGTATCACTTCTTTAGGCAAATTTGAGAGCATCACTTGATCCATTTTCATCAAAGTGTGATATTTAGAATACATCTTGAGAGAATATCCCATCCTTTTAATAGCCTCTCGATCCATTTGTGGTGTGGTGACATCCATTTTATGATTGGGAGAGAAATTTCAAGCACAAGTGACCGCATAAAACTGTATTGAACTTCTGCTGGCGGTGATAGTTATACAGAATTTTGACATTCGATCCCTTTTGAAAGTATTGAACCAATTCCATTGGTGGGGGTAAATCACCAAAACTATCAAAATATGTTATTTCTCTGCCACATTTTCTGTATGCCACCCAATGTGTTCCTGGACCACTCGATTCATCTAAATTTACAATGGCAGTTTCGCGATGGCGTGGGCCTGAAGATGGTAATCTATCACGCATAAAAATGTCGCGAAAATATGGAATTTCCATTTTCTCTGCATAATACTTGAGATCGAGGTCGGTGAGAGGTCTTCGAGGAAGGGAATCAACTAGTTTTTTGAATTGTATGGTTTCAAGTAGAGTCCAAGTCCTTTACGGTATGGTTTAAGGTATATACCACTACCACTTTTACCCAATGCAACACTTTCCATTTTCTTATTATGACGATTCGCTTCCATCAAAGCAACTCTGCTTGCTTTTGCTGAATTAACTGCTCTCGTGATGCCTGCAACAGCACCCGCTAAACTTCCTAGGGCAGACAAACCAGCAAAAATCGGAATCAGTGGTAAAATTCCTCCTATTTTTGGAATCGGAATTATGCGAGGAGTGCGGATTCTTTTCTTTCCACCTGCAGCTTTGAGGTATTTACGTGCCGCTTGCAGTGCCACTGTAGTAGCTTTTTTCCTATTATTCATTACGAATTCATCACCTCCAGCGTTTCGTAATACATTTCGCACTTTATGAACCACACCAGCACCAAATGCAACTTTTCTTATTTTATTTTTTGTTTTCTTGGGATAATTTTTCCTTTTCTTCTTGCTAGCATCCATAGTACATCCCATACCGAAACGGCTCTTCGTTTTCATAACGTTGGTTACTAGTAGAGCGGCTGCTCTTTCTCCAATTCCAGCGTCCTTTGATTTAACCCTATCCCAAGCTGCGTATTCGAGTTCTTTGTCTGCCTTATGTCTCGATGTGAGATCAGATGGATATTTTGAATATTGGATATCGTGACGTTTACAAGCAATATCCAATTTATTAATTCCGGGATCCTTACGAGCTAAACGTTTTTCCAATTTTGTACCTGGTCCACAATATTGATAACCTCCAGGTAAATGTAACTCGAATGGTAGTTTGTTTATTAATGAATTAACAAATCCACGACCTTTCTTTCTCCTTTCACTAATACTAGTACGTCTGTATCGTTCAGTGGTAGCCATTTAAATGAAATGTTCATCACATGTTATTGCTTACATAGTCTCCAACCACGGTACGATGCGCATTGTGAAGCAGAAAGAAAAGTTTGCTGTAGATAATCTAGATGAAAAATTCGGTTGTGGATTGAATGGGCAAAAAGTGTTGCGGCATGGTCCACTACTTCCATCATCTGTTCGAGGACTCATTATCGGACCCTCAAATTGTGGGAAGACGAATGCCATGATTTCTCTTTTAACACATCCACAAGGACTGCGATTCACAAATGTTTATCTATATTCGAAATCACTCAATCAACCCAAATATCAATTCCTACGAAATGTATTGGTGCCCATAAAGGGGTTGGGATTTTATACGTTCAGTAATAATGCAGAAATAGTGGAACCGTCCGATGCCAAACCAAATTCTGTTTTCATTTTCGATGATGTAATATGTGAAAAACAGGACATTATAAGATCGTATTTCTGTATGGGACGTCATAAAGATGTTGACTGTTTTTATCTTGCACAGACATATTCACGTGTACCCAAGCAGTTAGTGCGAGATAATACTAACTTTATTGTAATATTCAAACAAGATGAGACAAATCTTCACCATATTTATTCCGATCACGTGTCACCCGATGTAACATTCAAGCATTTCCAATTGATGTGTGTTAAATGTTGGGAGGATCAATATGGATTTCTGGTCATTGATAAGGATAGAAAAATGCATGAAGGTAGATATCGCATGGGGTTCGATAGTTTTATATATCCATGACGATACAATACGCATTCAATCGATCTTTGAATTGCATAGAGGTTACTTCAGTGTATTCTTTCTTGTGAAGGAAAATGAAGACAAAAAATGATATAGTAATTGAAGATAAAAACAATGAATTGAATTTGAAACGACAACTAGTTGAGACAACAGAAGCTGTACGGCAGAAATTTAACTCTATCAAGAGTGGACTTATTGAAAATCGAATGGCTCTTGAAAAATTCTATGATCCCATAATGAAGCCATTAAAAGTTATATCTTCAGCTGCTGCTACCATGAAACCAGCATCACCACCACAACCACAGCCAACGTTTTCGATGAAGCAAGTGAATTCTCAGTCTACTCCAATAAAAGTTAGGAGTACTTCAGTGGGAAATAATTCATCATTCGGTAGTGAATTATCATCTGTTGACAGTGAGACAGATACCATCAAAGAATTCGGAAAAGATGAAATGTCCATATTGGATAATTTTGAAGACAATATTGGAGGAGGAAATGTTTTGAAAAGACATTTGGAAAATGTCAAAACAAAGAATGTAGCTTATGATAGAATATTTGGCATACGATTGGATCCTACTACACAAAAACTGAAAATGGGGAGTTACAATGTGCGTTTTAGTGATGGAAATATTTCATTTTGGAATAACAATAAAACCAAAACACATGAATTCCCAAGTAGTCCAGAGTTATATAGCATGATTTTTTTGAAAAACCCACCCGAAGTCGATGATGATGACGAAGTTCGTCATACATATGGTAAAATATTGAGGCTAACGAATGCACCATACAAACAACATCAACTGCGGAATGGTTACAAACATACAAAATCTAAAAAATTCCGTGAAGTTATCAAACCTGTACTAAACTTATCACATTATCAGACGACCAGAAGTAGGACAAAAAAAGGCGAAGGGTTCCATCGAATGAAAATACAGAAAATGTATGATCCCAAACCTGCTAATTATGTCTACTGGAATTCACCCAAGGAGTTAGTCGCTCGTTTACGGCTATTGATATCTTCAAAGTCAGCTGGACATACCGGACATGACAATGAAATAATTTCGATAATTGAAGAATTACGAGAAGAGGGTATAATATATTGATATAGTTACCACAGATTTCATCAGTTCGTCTTCATTATTTGATGTTGTAATACTATCGGAAGATACGATGAATAATGAAATTGGTGATGTGAAACGACAAGTTGTCAATGAACTACATAAGCCAGCAAGACGTAATTTTCCCAGAAGAATGACCACAATCAAAGGTTTTGCAGATTTATGGCAAATTGATCTCGCAGAATTACAACCATATGCTAAAAGTAACAAAGGATATCGTTATATTGTTGTCGTGATTGATTGCTACTCCAAATACCTATGGACAGTGCCAGTTAAAAATAAAACAGGTGCAGCTGTAACTGATGCAATGGCAATTGTATTGAAAGAAGCCAAATATTCTCCGAAACATCTACAAAGCGACCAAGGGAAAGAATTTTTCAATAGTAGTTTCTCATCGCTTATGCAGAAATATAAAATCAACCATTATTCCACATTTAGTACAATGAAGGCGGCCATAGCAGAAAGAGTAATTCGGACAATAAAGACGTGGCTTTACAGAGAATTTTCAGCGATGGGACATCACAAATGGTTAGATATTCTGCCTATATTAACAAAGAAATATAACAACAAAATACATCGTTCAATAGGTATGAAACCAATCGATGTGAAGTCTACTACAAAAATAAAATTCAAAGGCCTCAAAGGAATGAAGAGAATGAGTGCACATAACATCCTCAAGAAACAAAAGACACCTAAGTTTCGAATTAGTGACATTGTACGTATAAGCAAGTACAAGAATATTTTCGAGAAAGGTTACACTGCCAATTTTACAACAGAACTATTTAAAATTGTTGAAATTAACCAAACACATCCCATAACTTATATGATTGAAGACATGGATGGGAGCCCGATTAAAGGATGTTTTTATGAATCAGAACTATTGAAAACCCACAATCCTGATGTATATCTAGTTGAAAAAGTATTGAGAAGAAAAGGAAATAAACTATATGTGAAGTGGTTAGGCTTTCCCAGTGAACACAATTCATGGATAGACAAAAGTGCTATGGTTTAATATTTCAATTCAATTATATTACCTATCATTTTCACTTTGTTGTATAATCAATAAACTGTAGAAAATATATTCTCGTTTTTTTTTATTTCATACACGATTAAATTGTTTTTTACCACTCATTGCCCATATAGATGATGTCATACATAACCGCATCATTTTACCAATTTGAAGGTGTACCTTTCAACGGTACACCTTTGAGTTAAATCTGACCATTTACAACGAAATTTTGGATAATGTATCCTCATGCATTTTTTGCATTTTCATATCCCATGGCTCTTGCAGTTTCCGTTCCCACAAAGTTCCAAAGTTTCCAGGATGTAAAAACACATAAGTGGAAAACGAAAAAGTCACTGCCCTCAATTGAAAAAGATTGCATGATTAGACTCTACTATACTTCACACAGCTCACTAACAT